>JAVIAB010000106.1:34057400-34774900 GCA_032433765.1 Megaustenia siamemsis
GAGGAGACAAAAGGGAAGGCTAACATATTCTTGGAGAAGACAGATGAAGAAGACGGGAAGCATGGAACAAACTTAATGACAAGATACAAGACGGCTTGGAAAGTGTTTGTTTGAAAGACCTATGCTGTACAGGGAGTTGAAAGGAGAAGAATGAGTATTGACAAGGACTAAGATAAATCAATGAACAAGAGCTGATCAAGATCTTAATAAATCTCGCTAGCTCTGAAAGCATATTTGTTTGGCCAAGATATCGAAGACCAGCTGGTGCCCACAAATATTGGATTGATAAATCAGATTCTGTAATGTGCTGCAGAAGCCCACACACGTAGATTACGCCTATTTTAACGCCCTTTTAAGAACGAATGTTGAAGAAGAGTAATCTTGAAGCGAACACGTATGGGGGGAGAAGATGTCTATAGAGCTCACGAATTTGAAGTCAGTGACAGTAAACTTGAAAGAACTGATAAGAGGAATGTGTAGTACGCGAGATACAAACACGTCACAACTATTGCCTTCACCAACTACCAAATAACGGAGCACCCACGGAGTAGTCTGGTGTGCAATAAAAACGATTCTGCTAACATAATAATCAATATCACAGAAGCAGGGAAAAATCTTGTTTAAAAATTAACGAAAATAACACCATTCGGAAAGAGTGGATGTATAATTGAGCATTTTCAAAGTGCGTAAAACACACTGGATGAGAGCAATGGGAGTGTCCCATCGCGAGTGTTGACATTACATCTCACAGACACGTTCTATTGACCCTCGTTCCTATAAACCGGGACAGGCATGCAACTTCGAAAGGTCACAGATGTTACTGGGGCGAGTGATCACAATTACTTCTACTCCGCTACTACAACCAATAAGTAGTTGTTGCTACTATCACTGCTGCTGCTATATTATTTACTAATTTTACTATTTCTTGGGGCACGTCCAGCGAATGGAATAAAAACGCATCCCCAGGCAAATACTATATGGTGAACTAACACACGGAGAATGACAAAGCGGCAGACCTAAACTACGATATAGAGATATATGTAAATCATCTCTGAATGACTTCTCCGTCTGTGAAAATGACTGGGAACATCTGTCAAGTTATCGCACATCATGGAAAGCATGTATAAGGGTGGTATAACATCATTTGAAACTGTGTTAAGGCACAACTTAGAAGAGAAAAAAACTCATGAAAAAGGATGGAAAACCCTGTAGATCAGTGGGCCTGACTTGTTCATTCTGTGGCCGTGTGTGTTTGTCAAACATTGTAGAATTAGCGACGAGAGAAGCTGTACGGCAAAAACAAAACCTCAAAAAATGCACAATAGCCTCCACTAGACCGTCTGACAAGATGAATAGGGCCATAACTGCACAATCGCTACCACTTTTACAAGAGCAACTTCTACTAAACCAGATAGTACTATTACTATTTCTACAACTACTAACTAGTGGCAACCATCTACTGCTGTAACTACTACAGTTTTATTATTAACATGTTGTTACTTCTACTACTGTCAGGGCAGCAGCTATTATTGCTAGTACACTTATTGTGAAAACAACAGCAGCAACAATATCTATTATTCAAACTACTACAATTAATGAGCTATAGAGCTACGTAACAAAAACTGCTGCTACTAATACTACTAATACCATCATCACGACAGCTACTACCACCACCCTCACTACAACTGCTATAACCACCACCCTTACTACTACTACTACCAACACTACGACTACTACTACCACCACCCTTACTACTACTACTACCAACACTACGACTACTATTACCACCACCCTTACTACTACTACCCTCACCACCACTACTACTACTACCCTCATCATGTCTACTACTACCACCACCCTCAACACTACTACTACTACCCTCACCACAACTACTACCATCACCACTACTACTACTACTGCTACTACTACCCTTACCACTACGACTACCCTCACTACTACTACTACTACTACCCTCACCACCACTACTACTACTACTGCTACCCTCACCAATACTATTACCCTCACCACTACTACTACCACAACACTCTTCACTACTACTACTACTACTACTACTACCACTACACCACCCTCAATACTACTACCACCCTCACCACTACTACCACCACCCTCACCACTACTACCACCACCCTCACCACTACTGCCACCACCACTACTACTACCCTGACTACTACTACTACTAACACTACTACTACTACCCTCACCACTACTATTACCCTCACCACTACTACTACCACCACACTCTTCACTACTACTACTACTACTACTACTACTACTACTACTACTACTACTACCACCACCTTATTGAACTACAACCACCAACCTATTGAATTACTACCACTATCCTATTGAACTACTATAACCACCCTATTGAACTACTAAAACCACCCTATTGAACTACTACCACTACCCTATTGAACTACTACCACTACCCTATTGAATTACTACCACCACCCTATTGAACTACTACCACTACCCTATTGAACTACTACCACCACCCTATTGAACTACTACCACTACCCTATTGAACTACTATCACCACCCTATTGAACTACTACCACCACCCTATTGAACTACTACCACCACTCTATTGAACTATTACCACTACCCTATTGAACTACTACCACCACCCTATTGTACTACTACCACCACCCTATTGAACTACTACCACCACCCTCACTACTACTACCACCACCACTACCACCACCCTATTGAACTACTACCACCAACCTATTGAACTACTACCACCACCCTATTGAACTACTACCACCACCCTATTGAAATACTACCACCACCCTATTGAAATACTACCACCACCCTATTGAACTACTACCACTACGCTCACCACTACTACCACCACCCTATTGAACTACTACCACTACGCTCACCACTACTACCACCACCCTATTGAACTACTACCACTACCCTATTGAACTACTACCACCACCCTATTGAATTACTACCATTACCCTATTGAACTACTACCACTACCCTCACCACTACTACTACCACCCTATTGAACTACCACCACCCTATTGAACTACCACCACCCTATTGAACTACCACCACCCTATTGAACTACTATCACCACCCTCACCACTACTACCACCACCCTATTGAACTACTACTACCACCCTCACCACTACTACCACCACCCTATTGAACTACTCTCACCACCCTATTGAATTTCGATCACCACCCTCACCACTACTACCACCACCCTATTGAACTACTCTCACCACCCTATTGAATTTCGATCACCACCCTCACCACTACTACCACCACCCTCACCACTACTACCACCACCCTATTGAACTACTACCACAACCTTATTGAACTACTTCCACTATCCTATTGAACTACTACCACTACCCTCACCACTACTACTACCACCACCCTCACCACTACTACCACCACCCTATTGAACTACTACCACCACCCTCACCACTACTACCACCACATTCTCCACTACTACTACATCCACCTTCACCACTACTACTACCACCACACTCACCACTACTACTACAACCCTCAACACCACCACTACTACTACTACTAACCTCACCACTACTACTACTACCAACACCCTCACTACTACTACCACCACACTCTCCACTACTGCTACTACCCTCACCGCTACTACTACCACCAACTTCACCACTACTACTACTACTAGCCTCAGCAATACTACTACCACCACCCTTTACACTACTACCACTACCACCACCTTCACCACTACTACTACAACCTTCACCACTACTAGTACTACCACCACCCTCACCCTCACCACTACTACTACAACCCTCACCACCACTACTACTACCACCACTACTACCACAACCACCACCCGTACCACTACTACTACTACCACCACCCTCACTACTACTACTACTACCACCACCATCACCACTACTACTACTACTACCATCACCCTCACCACTACTACTCCAACTCGTATCACTACTACCACCACCCTCACCACCACTACTATTTCTTTTACCGCTACTATAACCACTACTACTACTACCACCACCCTCACCACTACTACCACAGCCACTACCCATACTACTACTACTACTACCACCACCATCACCACTACTACCAGTGCGTCATCACAACGACAAAAACTATTACTGTTGAGACATCCAAGCGAACTATTATTATAGTCAAATAATAATAACAACAACAGATGTTATAAATAATAGTAATAGCATTACTACTGCAAAAGCAACAATTATATGGTTGCGTTCGCCCGATGACTAAAGTATTCTAGAGTATCGTAGTAGACTAGAATATTCCTCTTCATCATCCGCCCTTACAAGGACGTAGTGGACGTGTCTGCGTTGTGTTGTGGTTTGCAGTATAACTGTTATATTTGCGCCTTTCGGCCCAACACATCCGACTTCAGCACGACATTTTTGAATACCGTGTTGTCTTCCCTCTTCGATTCTTGCACGCTTGGCCAGACTAGACAGGTTAGTCTGTTACTGGAGGCACCACGGAGAGGTGGAGCATGGTATGGATGGTTTTGGTTCACCGATCCTGGCGCAAGCCATCAGCTGTGGGTAGCTGACAACTTCCAGCTCTGGTGCTGGGAGGCGCGCCTTCGCCTCCAACAATTATATAACTTCTATTATAGCAACTACCACCGTTACAATACTTCGGATGTCGTTTTTGATGTATTAAAATAGTGACGGGAAACCTCTTTCTTCGATATGTTGTCTTCTTCCAGCTAAAGTCAATATATTTTTTAAATTTACTTGCATTTTAACTTCATTATTTTCTTCTCTGTGTAACCAACTCTGTAAATCTACATTTCTAGAGCTTTAATTTTCATTTCTCTTATCATTCATGTTCATAGTTTATTTGTAGAATACATATAACAGTGTAGACGTAACATTTCACTATCCTTAGTTTTCGATTTGGTGATATTTGTTTTGATATGTGTTAAGATGTTAACTTATATTTTATGCTGATAAAGACGATTTGTGTCAACCTATGACCGCCGTTAAATTCTTCTCTAAACTAGTTTTTATTATATTTCATTTTTGAAAATAGTTGCTCGCTCACACAAGAGCTACTGAACATTGTGCCATTTTGTTTCCAGCGTGGTCTCTCAAGTTGTTCAAGATGTTTCTGATGTAGCTCTAGTAGACAAGTATATTCTCCAGATATCTGAAAGATTTCTCGTGCGGTTTCCACATCTAACGAAGCAGCTTTCTCAACAATGTTGGAATGTCCTTTATGTTGACAAATGTCGTTGAAACGGGAGGACAAAAGCCACATCTAAATTCACGTATCGCGGCCAAAATGTTTTGTCTCCGGGGTGAAGAAAAGAAAAGAACAAGTTGATAGTCCCAGCTGGGATTCTGACAGGGTCCTAACTTTGCCGGCACGTATCTCCTCATATAACCTATTCCCTCCTCCCACCCCACAGTTGTAAATTCCCCCTTTTTTTTCAATTTTAAAACCACTAGAAATGTCATGCTTGAAAACCATTTCGAATTTGCCAATTCTGTGGCATTCACATTTTTCTCCACAAGGAAAGAATATTTATCTTGCAGGAGTTGATATAATAAACTTGATATCATCTCTGGGGTTACGAGATGACAAATAAATAAAATAAAAAAAAACAAAAAAACGAACAGCAGGATATTTTTTTTATCAGGAAAGGAAGGACATTTTATCGACAAAATGATTTTTCACAAAAAAGCAGGACATGGTAATGTGGCGGCATAGGGTCGGATTGAAACTTAGTGAGGCCCTAAGGCTGATGTGAAACTTGGAGACTCATCTCCCTCCCCTGATTAAAAAAAAAAATTAGACCGGAAGGTAGAATGTCTGGCAACACTTGAAAACGTATATGTAGTATGCCTTTTATTATTTAATAATATGTATATGGCATTTAGCGTCTTGGCAGGCGGTTGGTAGGAAGCAATCATTAGTCAATAGTTTTTGGTAACATAACACTGTCTTATGCTGGTAGCTGTTTTGCTGAACAGCTTCTCTCGTGGCTGAATCTGCCAATATAGAATAGACAGATCCGACCGAATGAACAAGTAGTATTTGTATCTTGCCTCATCTTCTTTCTCCTCCGCCTTTTGTCTTTTGAATTTGACACCACCACTTCCTCGACTGTTGTTGTACCGTCTTTTATTTTTGTTCTCCGTGTGCAAAGATCTGAGGCCAGATTGTCCCAGTTTCCTACACTGATTGAGAATTCACTTAAGGAAACCCTCATCAAGGCCAGCTCCTTGTCGTGGGGATGGGGCTTAACAGTCACCAGGGACTGAAAACTAAGACTGGCCAGGCCTTCCTACAACCGAGCAAGACCACAGTCTGCTCTAGCAAGTTCAAGTGCTGAAGTCGGAGGCAACCAGCCAAAAGGCGCACAACAATCAGGATGCCACGCACTCAACGCATATGGAAGTATGTCTATAACCGCAAATCGATATGGCACTCGCCCTGTGATGGGCACTCAGGCAGATGCAGCGCCGGGCCCTAAGCCTCGAAAGGGCCCAACCTCTATTACTGGATGTCCTTCTCAACCGCTCTGTGGAGTCAGGGGGCGAGAGAATAGAGCTACTGGCCAATCCAAAATAAGACCACTAAAAATAATGCACTGGAATGCTGAAGGCATCAACAGCAAAAGAGATGGGTACAGTAAAAAGATAGAATTAGAAAATATCCTGCATGAAGAACAAATAAGCATATGTTGTTTGCAGGAAACCCATCTAAACAACGACATAGCCTTGAAGATTAGGGGATACCAGTGCTACCGATCTGACAGAATAAATAGACAAAAGGGTGGAATACTGACTCTTGTAAGGAACAACATTAATGCATGTCAGATTGAAGTGTATATGGATGGGGCGGAATATCAAATACTGCACCTCAGGACAGGAAATACAGACTTCCATCTACTTAACTATTACTGTCCGAGTGACCGCCCACTAGCACTAGACACAATTACATTAAAAGAAAGAATAATTGTATGTGGAGACTTTAACAGCCACTCACAGAGCTGGGGCTATGAACATATGGACAAGAGAGGTGAAGAGCTTGAAAATTGGCAGGATGACAATGGGCTTATACTATTAAACCAGGCAACAGATCCACCAACATTCTACTCCAGATCATGGCATACCACATCTACACCAGACCTTGCTTTCCATTCACCAGACCTGGATTGGAATATCACACGAATTGTTGGGAAACAACTTGGAGGCAGCGACCACCGACCAGTCTTTTTAGTGGTGCAAAATGAGGTCATCAGGGAGAGCAGCACTCTCTCCAGATGGAATTACAAAAAGGCAGACTGGAAAATGTATCAACACTACACCAGTGTACTGACTAAAGATATAAATACAGATAGAGACATCAACAAAATAGTTGATGAATTCAGTAGACTAATAATACAAGCTGCCAGTGAAACAATACCTAGAGGGGCACGGAAACACTACAAACCATACTGGAGTAGTGAACTAAAAGAACTGCACAATGACATGGAAACATCTCGAAAGCAAGCAGAAAATAACCCTTGCCAAGAACACCACAACAACTACCAGCATGCTAAAGCCAAATTTCAACGGGCTAAACTACAAGCCAGACGGAGAAGCTGGAAAGAGAAAACAGAGTCCTTGAATCTTGAACGAGACACAAGAAAAGTGTGGAAGCTTGTAAAACAGCTGAATGATGAGGGTACAGAAAGGAACACCAAAATTACACTGAAGAAGGATGGAAACATTCTAACAGGTAAACAAGCAGCAAATTACTTTGCAGACTCCTTTGCAAATGACAATAATATTGAAATTAGCCTAGAAAAACGACAAGAGACCCGTTTAAAACAACAAAATGCAAGACAAGAAGAGACCACACATGAAGTAATGGAAACACCCATTACACAAAGAGAGCTAGAGCTGGCAATATCCAAATTAAAAATGAAAAAGTCACCAGGCAATGATGGAGTGTCCAATGAAATGATTAAGAACTTGGGAACTGCAGCTAAAGCAAAACTACTGCAGATCTACAACATTTGCTGGATCACAGGTAGAGTGCCACAGGCAGGGAGAGAAGCAATTATGATACCATTACTAAAGCCAGGAAAAGATGGTTCAATGACATCCAGCTATAGACCAATCAGCCTTACAAGCTGTTTGTGTAAAACAATGGAACGTATAATCAATCTCAGACTGCAGTGGTACCTGGAAAGTGAAAATCTCCTTGTCCCACAACAAGCAGGCTTTATACAGTGTTACTCTACCGAAGATCAAGCAACCTATCTTTCCCAGGAAATTGAAGATGCGTTTCAAGAAAAGAAACTGGTACTAGCAGCATGGATAGACCTAAAGAAAGCATTTGATAAGGTATGGAAGGAAGGGCTTTTGAAGAAACTGAGAAATTATGGAGTAAATGGCAGGATGTACAAATGGGTCAAAGCATACCTGCATAACAGGAGCGCCAGAGTGCAACTGGATGGTCTTAAGAGTAAGAAGGTCTTATTGCGTCAGGGCGTTCCACAAGGAGGGGTACTATCTCCAACACTTTTTCTGATCTACATCAATGACCTAGTTACTGAACTACCACATGGCATCAAAGTGGCAATGTATGCAGATGACTTGGTAATGTGGTGCACAGAGGAGTATGCAACAGTGGCCTCCAAATTGCTACAAAGAGCTATGAATGCACTGAATTCATGGACAAATAGATGGTGTATCAGCATCAATACAGACAAATGCAGTACTACACTTTTCACACTCTCCCCAAAACAAAAAGCAGGAGCCATCTACATAAACAATGAGCCTGTGAAAGAAGACATACAAGCTACATATCTCGGAGTTACATTTGATAACAAACTATCTTGGAAACAGCAGATAAATAAGGCAACCCAAAAAGCAAGGAGGAAATTGGCTATTCTAAGAAAGTTGTGTGGAACCACATGGGGTGCGAGTGGGAAAATACTCAGTAAAGTTTACCAACAGAGTATACGCCCACATTTAGAATATGGATCATCCGCATGGTTCTCAGCATCAAACACCACATTGCAAGAACTGGATAAAGTACAAAACCAGGCACTTAGGGTCATCACAGGAGCAATTAAATCAACACCAATATTGGAGATGGAGAAATTGTGGAGGATACCAGCACTGAGAGAACGGAGAGACACAAAGGTGCTGATACAGGCAGAAAAATTTGTATGCATGCCGAGACATCCAATGAAGGACAGATTCCAAAATCTTGCATTGGGACGACTTAAGAGAAGCAGCTTTATCCACCAAGCCAAGCGTATTAGTAGACAAACACCAGACATGCCAAGAGTTGTTAAACCCCTTCTGCCCATACCAGAACAGACTCCCTGGACAGATGAATCAGGATTATCAGTTCAAATACGGACAGAAGTGAAAGGAATAGTTGACAAAGAGGAACAAAATAGTCTACAGCGAAAAACAATAGCTCTCAGTTTCCTGGATGAAGAATACCCACAAGACCTATGGATTCGTGTGTACACAGATGGATCAGCACAGAATGCAGTAAAGAATGGGGGAGCAGGTGCATATATAGAGTACCCAAATAACACTAGGGATATGAATAAAATAGCAACAGGGAAATATTGTCACAATTATGATGCGGAAATACAAGCAATAAAGTTGGCAATAGAAAAACTGCTGAACAGTAATCTTAGCCCACAGCCTGTAGTGTTTTTGACAGATGCAAGATCAGTACTCCAGGCACTACAATCCAGAAAATTACCACATCTGCAGACCTTATTGACTGAACTCTGCAAGCACCACAGGGTTGCCCTGCAGTGGATCCCGTCTCACTGTGGAATACCAGGAAATGAGAAAGCAGATCAGTTGGCAAAGGAAGGTTCAACAGGCACACAACTAGATACACCAGTTACATACCATCATAAGAAACAGATAATCAAATCAATCAGAGGACCACAAGCCCCAAATCAGGATGCCTTTCATAATATGAATAGATATGAACAAGTTATCATTATACGCCTAAGAACAGGACACAATCGACTCCATAGTCACATGTATACAAAATTCAAGATCGGCACATCAACTACTTGTACATGTGGACAGGCACCCCAGACTGCTGAACACATACTTCAAGACTGCACTGAATATAGTAGACTGAGGAAAATGCATTGGCCCATAGATACAACACTACAGACAAAACTATATGGGCCACTGCAAGAATTACAAAAGACAGTAAAATTTATACAGGAAACGACATTGCAGATATAGGCAATACTTCAGGCGAACGAAAGATAGATAGATAGACTTAAGGAAACCCTCAATCATTGTTATATCTCAGTACTGGTTTGTCCTTTTGTCTCTTCTGTCCCTATGTTCATCATACAATTTTTGTATGGGAATACGCAACCACTGTAGTCTCCGACTCCTGTGTGTTGACATGATGGATGTGAGTTTGGCTCGTTTCAAGACATCGTTAATTTAATAGCAAGAGATTTAAAATGAGAAATATAATTATTTTCAAATTAATACATTTATTTATTACATAATTATCATTTGGTTGCTTTGATCATTGCCATGGATTCTGAAAAAAAATGATATGATACAGGGCTACAATCTGAAAAAAAAATTTTTTTCTCGATTTACCGAAAGCAAAATTACTTATGTCCTCAAATGAATTATTACGCATCTTATCGCTTTCTATGCCCATGACGCTGTGTGATGATAGTTTATATTGTTGAGACGTGTTTGATCCCAGTTTATTTTGTGTTCTTTTTGGCTTTGAAAATAACCTTTCGTCTGAAAATGTGTTACCATGATGGAATATTGATAGGCATATTACATCCACGTTAGGAAATGAATCTTATAATTGAAAATAATTTCATACAGATCTTTGTGACATGTTTTATAATTCTACACGGCGTACGTCATAGAAGTGTTCCAGCTCACCTATAAGGTTGAAACAAAAGTTTATTGTTTTTTTTTAAATAATCAATGAACTATATTATATGTTATGTTTAATCAAGTGAAATTTTGATTTTAAAAATGTCAGTTAGAGCCATTTAAAAGTAATAGTAGCAAGAAATTAATGAGACTTTACATCAAAGCCAAGTAATGGAAGAATCAATTAGTCATAATGAGTTATTGAGTTTTTGAGTTACTTGCGCGTCGTCATCATTGCACTCAGAACATGTCATGGGGCTCAGATTCCCACCTCAGCAAGTAGTTATAATGAATAAATGGCAACCAAAGTATAATTTGTAAGCGAAGAGAAAATGTGCTTCTGTCTGTACGTGCCCATCACACTTTATGTCAGACCACACTTTCTTTTTTTTCTGACAGATTATGTGAGCATTTTGTGATTGCTTCGGAAACATTCCATATGTGTTTGTACCAAAGCCAAAACAATTTCCTTCCTTCCTTCCTTCCTTCCTTCCTTCCTTCCTTCCTTCCTTCCTTCCTTCCTTCCTTCCTTCCTTCCTTCCTTCCTTCCTTCCTTCCTTCCTTCCTTCCTTCCTTCCTTCCTTCCTTCCTTCCTTCCTTCCTCCCCTCCCTTCCTTCCTCCCCTCCCTCCCCTCCCTCCTTCCCTCCCTCCTCCCTCCCTCCCTCCTCCTCCCTTCCTTCCTCCTCCCTCCCTCCCTCCCTCCTCCTCCCTTCTCCTTCCTTCCTTCCTTCCTTCCTCCCTCCCTCCCTCCCTCCCTCCCTCCCTCCCTCCCTCCCTCCCTCCCTCCCTCCCTCCCTTCCTCCCTCCCTTCCTCCCTTCCTCCCTTCCTTCTTTCCTTCTTCCTGCCTTCCTGCCTGCCTCCCTGCCTCCCTCCCTGCCTCCCTCCCTCCCTCCCTCCTTCCTCCCTCCTTCCTCCCTCCCTCCCTTCCTTCCTTCATTCCCCTCCCTTCCTCCCTCCCCTTCCCTTGCCTCCCTCCCTTCACCTGCCTCCCTGCCTTCCTCCCTTCATCCTCACTCCCTCCCTTCATCCTCCTTCCCTCCCCGTCCCCTGCGTCCTTCCCTTCCTCCCTCCCTCCCTTCCTTCTTTCCCTCCCCTTTAATTCCTTCCTTCCTCCCTCCCTCCCCTTCCCCTGCCTCCCTCCCTCCCTTCCTTCCTTCCCTCCCATCCCCTCCCTCTCTTCCTTCTTCCCTTACTCCCTCCCTTCATCCACTTCCCCTGCCTTCCTTCCTTCCCTCCCTCCCTCCCTCCCCTTCCTTCCTTCCTTCCTTCCTCCCTCCCTCCCTTCCTCTCCTTCCCCTGCCTCCCTCCCTTCCTTCCTTCCTCCCTTCCTCCATTCCCTCCCTCCCTCCCCTTCCTTCCTTCCCTCCCTCCCCTCCCCTTCCTTCCTGCCTCCCTTCCTTCCTTCCCTTCCTCCCCTCCCCTTCCTTCCTTCCTTCATTCCTTCCTTCCTTCCCCACCTCCTCCTTATTTTTCACCTTCTCCTCAGCAGGGCGTTTAGTGGAAGTAAAAGCGCTGTTCTGTGATTTCCACCATAATAATATCTCCTTCTTTTAGCCCAACACTTCCGACTTCAGCATGAAATTTCTTGATGCTTTCCTTCTCGATCCACACTTACTGGCTTGGACAAACTAAATAGTCAATTTTTTTAAGCAAGTGAAGGAAGGTCGAGTAGAGCCTTGATCAGCTTCTGTTCGCTCATCTGACACAGGAAGTCTGACATAAGTTACTGACAACTTTTAGTCCATGTGTTGTTTGGCATCTCGATTCAAATAGCACCTTTATCTCATCCGATAATTACTGGCGCTTCATCGATTGTCAGATATTAGCTGTGATTGTTCCTGGTTAATGCATATAGTCACCTTATCGCATGTCCTTTGCATAACGTTGCATGCACCACAGCCCGTTTGAAAAAAAAATGTCTCTAGCCTCACATCCCACTTCTGTTATTCTGTCCAAGATCTCATCCTTCTTCTTCTTTCCTTCCTCATTTGCCTTTCAGCGTCGAGGGGAGATATAATTTGCGGTCTTTTGCTCTTCTGTTCGCCTCAGCTGCTGTTATGTTTCCTAGTAATTCTAGTATTCCGTCGATCCATCTTTTTCGTGGTCGACCCTTTGGTCTGGTATTCTTGCAACATTTATTGAGAGCTCGTTGTGTTGTGTTTTGATCTTTCTGTCTTGTCACGTGGCCAAACCATTTTATCTGTTGTTTCTTTATATATTCTATGGCGCGGGCCATTCCTAACTTTTTCCTCAATTCTTAATTTCTGATTTTATCTTTCAGACTGCTTCCTGTCATTCGTCTGACACATTTCATCTCAGTAGAGATTATTTTTCTTATTGTTCTTGCATCTAGGATCAAGGACTGACATTGGTAGCACAACGTTGGAATGAAGATTGTATTGTAGAGTGCCCTTTTTGCCTTTAGAGTTATTTCCTTGTTGGACAATAGTGGTGATAACTGTCCACTGATTTGACAAGCCCTTATGCATCTTGAGTCTAATCTCTGCTGTTCCAAAACCTCCTTGATGTCTTGAAACCACTTTTTTTGGGTCTGACCTGTCTCCTCTTCTTGGAACCGTGCCTTACATTATTGTCCTTTACAGTCCACTGTGTCTTTTAACATGGCCGTAATGTTTTAGTTTCCTCTGTAAAATGTTGTTTATATGCCATTCCTTTTCTGTGTTTATGATGTATTTTAATGTCTTCATTGCTCTTTTCGTTTGCATATATTATTCTGGAACAGTCCTTTAAGAACGTGTTTATCTTTGGTAGTATCCCAGAGATACACCAGCTGAACGAACTCTTCAGCAAAGCCAACAGTTGCATTTGCTCCCTTTATGAAGGCTGCCAAATGAGTTGCTTCTACGGTACTGTCATGTCAAGAAATGCCATGCAAACATCTCACATTTTTAAAGCGAATTTTGGGATCCTCTGACAGTTCTTCTATTTGGCTTGTGATTGTTGTTGCTGGCGGACTGACATTAGATTTAAAGGAGAAAAAAAACGTGTTTTTTTCCACAGGCAATGTCCACAACAGATATCAAATCTTCTGGAAATCTCCTGGAGTGAGTTACGTCATGTTTTCTGCTGTCTTCTTTCACACTGCGTAGAAACTTTCAAATGAGTTCCTATTTGTCTTGTTCTAGGGTTTGTTTTTGCAGTAACAAAATATGTTTTCCTTAGCGTAATTTAAGATTATTGACATTATTCTTCTGTGGATGGATTAAAAGAATGCATTAAAGTGATGTTTGTTTGAAATTGAAAGTCCGCCTGGGATTTACTTCTTCAAATTCACCGGAAAATGTTTCCGCAAATGGAACGTTATCGCTCCTTCCTTTTTACTTGCACTACCGCATGTCTTCTACTTTATTTTCAGTTATATTTGTATATTGAATATATCATAGCACATACTTATACAAAGAATTTGCGAAAAACAGTAATAGCAAGTGCCCTTATGTTGTAGTGTTGCATTTTAACTATTGTAAATCTTAGTCACCAAGATATTGTAATCGAAAACAACCATGCATTTTTTTGTCCCAGTCACACAGACCGCATTCATATCATATTTCGTTCTGGGACTGTGGACTGGATACATTTAGCCAGCGGGCTGCGGGTTGCGGGTTGCGGATACCTGCTCCTACATCGTCTCGTAATTTAACTCAGTTTGCACTTTTAGTGTCACATCTTCAGCGGTACATGTTGATTCGTGTTTTTAGAACCTGGTCTCAACTTGTGTTCATTTATACAAATCTCATTGTCAAGCTGTGTCTTTTACACGACATATTTTTTCCCCTGTAAATCAATGAATCAGAATCATGCTTAATATGATGTCATAAATAGATTGTCGCGGTGACGTCATGACTCAGCTTCACACCACAGATTGGCTGGTTGCATGGGATCTGCACCGCTGTGCTATCTCGTGATGGTGCATTCTGTCAGGCTGTAGTTTCTTTCATCTTTTTATGTTATCCTTCGATGTATCCTTATAAGAGTAAATTAATTTGTAAAACTATTTTGTTTGTTACAACTATTGTCACGTCAGTGTCCATGTCTGTTGTCAGCCTTACAGCAATGTTGTGTTTGTCCTCAATATCATTTTATGAAACTCGTTTGGATTCTACTACCCTTTTTCTTCTTCTTTTCTTCCGCTATTACCGCTTCCGGTGTCGAAGGAAATACAAAGTTCCGATTCCTAGCTCATCTGGTAGCCTCAGTCGTTTCTCTGTAGTTATCGCGTCAAATTAGTATGTATCTACCACTAGTTCTGCGCCATTCTCCTCTTTTTGTTTATTTCTTGTATAAGATGGCATCACTAGACACTGTCCAGGTGAGTAAACCATTTTATTTGTTGTCTTTGTGTGTAATTCGAAATGTGTTCAATGCCATATTTTTCTCTTATGACTTCTTTTATGATTTTGTCTCTTCTGTGTAGCCCTACAACTTCTTTCTCAAACTTTTCATTTATATGGTGACTAATTTTCTTTTCTGACTTATTGTGTGTCACCATGTTTGGCACTTGAAACGCACAGTGGGGATAAATATGCTTTGTATAAGATGTCTCTTTGTGCTGATTGGATTGATCTTGTGTTGCAGGAGAGGGGCTATTTACTCCCCAACACTTGGTTTGGCTTATCGCACCGAATGCTAATTTATTTATCCATTTTGCCATCTCTGGAGAATGTTTATTCTTAGATCTTAGATACCTGACCTATTATAAATGTTTTATATTTATATTCTCTACTGATATATTTTCGCTTTGAATCTCGCTCATAATTGCCATGCATTTTTTCCGCGTTTATTCTCATTTTGTTTGTTTAACGCCGCTGACTCATGAACATAATGTATTGTTTGCAGTTTCTTTCGTTTTTCTGCTATCAAAAGCTGGTCGTCATGTAAAGAGTAGTTCATTGATATTATTTTTATGAGTTTCATTATAACTATTATAATTTTTGTTATCAAATGATAATAATAATATCGAAATATTCACATCATCTTATGTCATGTCGTTAATACTCATTTCCTTCGTCCTCGTTTCAGACATCGATGCTGTAATCTTACAATTCTCGGTAGTTCACTGCTCATCCAAAGAACCAATTGTTGTGTTCACAATCAACTCTCTTGTGAATGTTTAAACGCCCGTATCACGTGTTACAAAGTCAGTTTATCATTCCCTGTCAGATATTTTAATCTGGCCTTCTTGTGCCATACATCGCCTCAGTATTTCATATTGTCACTATGTTTTGTCATGGTTCTCACTGCTGATCAAAATATGTTTTGTCATGGTTCTCGCTGATCATCAAACTATGTTTTGTCATGGTTCTCGCTGATCATCAAACTATGTTTTGTCATGGTTCTCGCTGATCATCAAACTATGTTTTATCATGGTTCTCGCTGATCATCAGACTATGTTTTGTCATGGTTCTCACTGCTGATAAAATATGTTTTATCATGGTTCTCACTGCTGATCATACTACTATCATCAGACTTGTTGTCATGGTTTCGCTCTGATCTGTTTTGTCTGGTTCTCATTGAAACTATGTTTTGTCATGGTTCTCACTGCTGATCATGTTTTGTCATGGTTCTCACTGATCATCAGTTTTGTCATGGTTCTCACTGCTGATCAAAATAGGTTTTGTCATGGTTCTCACTGCTGATCATCAAACTATGTTTTGTCATGGTTCTCGCTGCTGATCAAACTATGTTTTGTCATGGTTCTCGCTGATCATCAGACAATGTTTTGTCATGGTTCTCGCTGATCATCAGACAATGTTTTGTCATGGTTCTCGCTGATCATCAGACTATGTTTTGTCATGGTTCTCACTGCTGATCATCAAACTATGTTTTGTCATGGTTCTCACTGCTGATCATCAGACTATGTTTTGTCATGGTTCTCGCTGATCATCAGACAATGTTTTGTCATGGTTCTCGCTGATCATCAGACAATTTTTTGTCATGGTTCTCGCTGATCATCAGACTATGTTTTGTCATGGTTCTCACTGCTGATCATCAGACTATGTTTTGTCATGGTTCTCACTGCTGATCATCAGACTATGTTTTGTCATGGTTCTCACTGCTGATCATCAGACTATGTTTTGTCATGGTTCTCACTGCTGATCATCAGACTATGTTTTGTCATGGTTCTCACTGCTGACCAAATAGGTTTTGTCATTGTTCTCACTGCTGATCATCAAACTATGTTTTGTCATGGTTCTCGCTGATCATCAGACAATGTTTTGTCATGGTTCTCGCTGATCATCAGACAATGTTATGTCATGTTTCTCGCTGATCATCAGACTATGTTTGTCATGGTTCTCACTGCTGATCATCAAACTATGTTTTGTCATGGTTCTCACTGCTGATCATCAGACTATGTTTTGTCATGGTTCTCGCTGATCATCAGACAATGTTTTGTCATGGTTCTCGCTGATCATCAGACAATTTTTGTCATGGTTCTCGCTGATCATCAGACTATGTTTTGTTATGGTTCTCACTGCTGATCATCAGACTATGTTTTGTCATGGTTCTCACTACTGATCATCAGACTATGTTTTGTCATGGTTCTCACTGCTGATCATCAGACTATGTTTTGTCATGGTTCTCACTGCTGATCATCAAGCTATGCTTTGTCATGGTTCTCGCTGATCATCAGACTATGTTTTGTCATGGTTCACACTGCTGATCATCAGACTATGTTTTGTCATGGTTCTCACTGCTGATCATCAAACTATGTTTTGTCATGGTTCTCGCTGCTGATCATAAGACTATGTTTTGTCATGGTTCTCACTGCTGATCATCAAACTATGTTTTGTCATGGTTCTCACTGCTGATCATCAAACTATGTTTTGTCATGGTTCTCACTGCTGATCATCAAACTATGTTTTGTCATGTTTCTCACTGCTGATCATCAGACTATGTTTTGTCATGGTTCTCGCTGCTGATCATCAGACTATGTTTTGTCATGGTTCTCACTGCTGATCATCAAACTATGTTTTGTCATGGTTCTCACTGCTGATCATCAGACTATGTTTTGTCATGGTTCTCGCTGATCATCAAACTTTGTTTTGTCATGGTTCTCACTGCTGATCATCAAACTATGTTTTGTCATGGTTCTCGCTGATCATCAGAAGGACCCGAGCTTAATTCCCAGATGTTACGAATTTCTCTTACGGGTCGATGACGTTCCAGGGATTACCCAACCTCTAAAAATAGGTACACAAAAAATTTCTGGGAAGTAAGTTTGGTTTGGCGTGATATTGACTACATCGCTCATAAAATGTGCCGATCCCCATAGAAATATGTAGTCATTAACATATATACACATTAACATTAACACAACAAACACATTAATATGTCAATGCATAGCGGGAGCATTTACTCTGTTTCAGATTTCTGGTCCAATGATTTAGATATGCTTGCCTTTCATTTTTATGTTAACAAACATAGTTCTAAGAATGTAAAGTAACCAAGTTCCCACCACACGATACACCGTGGAATTGGGTAATAAAGAGAGAGGAAAAGGGTTTATGTTACTCCTAGTGGTCTTTTATGGAGAACACAACGTTGGTGCCATTATGTTTCAATGAATATCGACACGTTTATTATGAGTTGTGTGGGAGGTATCACGCCAGGCCGCCCTCTTATCAGAGAAAATATCTGGTATCCATTATCAGAGGCTGGATGAAACATAAAACCGTATAGGTCAGACATTAAAAATAGCAATATTTAGAAATTTAATCCGGACTCTCGCCATGACAAACAAACTAAGCACAATGTCTCCGTGACCTTTTTATAAAATCATCATCGTCAAGTACCATGCCTGCTGGCGTAGGTGATCATGTCTCTCCACAACTTTCGATCTCGACAGTTATTTATCATTTCTGTTGTTGACCTTCTGCCAAGCCATTCTCTTAAGCTGTCTGGTATCTTTTCTCTTTGCTTCCTTCTATGTTTTCGTCCCTCAATTTTCCCAGTTGTCACAATATAATCCAACTGTTCCCGTCTCATTTCATGGCCAAAAAGGGAGGATTGTTTCTTCCTAATTTGGAAACTAGCTCTTTTTTTTTTTTTTGCCTTGGCCTCTTTCAGGACGTTTCCATTACTCTTCTTAGCTGTCCATGGTTGTCTCAATATTCTTCTGTAAAACCACATTTCTGAAGCATCCAGTGATTTTCCTGTTTGTTGTCCTATTGTCCATTATTCACATCCATATGTTAAGACTGGCTCTACATAACATTTAAGAACTTTTTTTCTTATTTCCATTGCCTTCCATTGTCAAAAATGGATTGCGCAGTATTTTTTCTCCTCATTTTTTGAAAGCTGCTTTGGCCTGAGCCATTCTGCATTTCACCTCTGTTGTACATCTACCACCTGCGGTTTCATATAGAATAACACCACACACACACTATACTTCCGGGTTCACCCAGCCTTAAATGGGTACCGGATATTTTCTTGGAAAGTAAAGCAGCACGGGCGTAATACCGACCACATTACCCCAAAAATCATATGCTGAAGGTCTGTAAAATTTATGGTCACTAACACCATATTCTCTATACGCCACTTTGCCTGACGGGGACTCTTTACTTATATATATATATATATATATATATCTATCTATATATATATATATATATATATATATATATATATATATATATATATGTATATCCTTGTCCCTCAAACTAGTGTTTTCTAGTTTTCTTTCAATATTACTTGGTTTGATACATAAATTATTTTCCTTCTGTTTATTTATTTTTGTCCTCCTCCTTCTCCTTTTTCTTCTGCCTTGAACACAGAATGATAAAACAGTGAGGTGCATATACTGTGGTATCTTGTAGTACAACACAAGTTCCTACCTTATATCTTGATCTTGATCCTCCCAGTGCCGCTAGACGTCGCATAGCGCTTGTAGTGTTTGTAGCCACCCATCTCTTTTCTGAGCGAGATGTTCGATCTTATCTAGTGAGTCTATGCCTGCCAACTTTACTGCTCTTATAAGCGTTATTTTCAGTGTCTCTTTAGGGCCTCCTCTTTTTTCTGTATCCTGATATGTCCCACATCATGAGAAGAGGAGAGTTGGAATACTTTGTTACAACTGGCAAAATAAAAGTAAAGAGAGATCGCGGATGGCAAAGAGAGAAAATACTGGATAGTTTGGTGTCAAGGCATGGAAAACAGTCAACAACAGAACTGATACGATGCACTGTGGATAGAAGATTGTGGAAGGACATGATCGTCAGCTTCATCATCAAAATCTTTGTCATCGTCATCACCACCATCATGATTATTACCATCACCATCACCACTATCAACATCTTCATCACTATCATCATAATCATCTTTAACATCATCGCCACCACCATTATCATCATAATCATCTTTAACGTCATCGCCACCACCATTATCATCATGATCATCATAATCATCTTTAACGTCATCGCCACCACCATTATCATCATGATCATCATAATCATTTTTAACGTCATCGCCACCACGATTATCATCATGATCATCATCATAATCATCTTTAACGTCATCGCCACCACCATTATCACCTTGATCATCATCATTATCGTCATGATCATCACTAAGTGCCATGCCGTTGACAATCGTATCTCTCCATCACTCTCTTGTGCCAGTGCTTCTTGTCGTTCGTTCGTTCGCTTTCGTCAGCTTTGACCTCTGACGAAGTCCCACCCACTCAATTTTGTGAGACTGAATTTTGCGTGTAAAGTCTGTTTTATCCCATTACAGGATGCCCCTCGCCATGCAGGCAGATTTACTCCGACTTCAGAGGTACTAATTTTTAGGGAATTAGTAAAACCCAGGTGTCCTCGCCAGGGTACGAACCCCGGCTGTTGCCGTGGTAAGCCAACCGCCTATCGATTGCGCTAACCGGACACCCAGTGCTTCTTGTCAATTTCCCGTTTGATTTCTGTCTAATAACTTCCGTCACTGTCTTCCCATGTCTCTTTCTCCCTCATTTATTGCAGCTGTCACAGCATGTTTTAGTTGTCCACTTCCTAACATATTCCTAAGGAAGGTCGACTGTCTCCTAAAGTTTAAACTCTTCAGGGTGTCATGATGATGCCCTTACCCCTCCATCATGAAACAGGACAAAGAGTCAAGTTTGCATGATCGCAAGACTTAAAAGCTGAAGAAGAAATTCTTCATTTGTGTTCTACGTTCTTCCAGGACTTCATTGCACCTTTTTTTTTTTTTAATAATTTTTTAGCTGATTATAGTATTCAGTTGAGAATACCATGGACAGCTAAGAAGAGTAATGAAGATGTTCTGAAAGAGGTCAAACCAAAAAGAGACCTAATTTCCAATATCAAGAAGAAGCAACCATCATTTTTTGGCCATGTAATGAGAAGAGAACAACTGGAATAATTTGTAACAACTGGAAACATTGAGGGACGAAGAGATAGAAAGAAGCAAAGAGAAAAAATACCAGATAGCTTAAGAGAATGGCTTGGCAGAAGGTTAACAACAGAAATGATAAATGACTGACGAGATCGAAAGTTGTGGAGTGACATGATCACTTACGCCAGCAGGCCCGGTACTTGATGATGATGATAGTATTCTTACATTTTTCTGACAACAATCACACTTCTGTGGGCACTAAGAACCTTCTTGTTTGTTTATTGATGGACCCTGATTCACTTCCACAAATAAGAATTAGCTCAATACAACATTTTAGAACTCTATTTCTTACTTCTATTAACAAAGATATGTTGCACAAAATACTTTTAACTGTACATCATCATCATCATCATCATCATCATCAAGTACCGGGCCTAGTGGCGTAGGTGATCATGTCTCTCCACAACTTTCGATCTCGACAGCTATTTATCATTTCTGTTGTTGACCTTCTGCCAAGCCATTCTCTTAAGCTGTCTGTTATTTTTTTCTCTTTGCTTCCCTCTATCTCTTCGTCCCTCAGTTTTTCCAGTTGTTACAATATATTCAAGTTGTTCTCTTCTCATTACATGGCCAAAAAATGATGATTGTCTCTTCCTAACATTTTTAACTGTACGGAACACAATATTTGCCTGGACTTTTCTGCATCTTGGAAAACCATCTTATTATAATATATATTATTGCCATGGAAACGTATAAAAAAACAAACAAACAAAACCCCATTACAGTCAAATTGAAAGGTGGTTTGAACAACATGATAGTAGTCGTACAATCAAGCAGCTCTTCGACTTGTTGTCTCTATGCTCTTTTAAAATGTCTTCTGTGTCTCCAGATCTCATTTCCAGCTTGTCTTTCATTTCACCATTCTCTCTCTCTATCTCTCTCTCTCATTCTCTCCTCCCTCTCCACGTCTCCTTTCCCACAAAGCTACCTTCTAATCAGCCTCATTATCACTTACCAAACATGAGTCACGTGTTTGGTTTTCTCACCCAAAGGTCCTAACCTCTGGGTTGACATTTTCAGCTCTCCAACACAGCAACCTCTTGTTGGCCGTTATGTCATTAAGCAAAGTCTTCAAACTACGGCTAGCGGCTCAATGTGGCCCGCTTCTTTTCAATTGGGAAAATATTTTTTTGGTGGGGCTGCCATTTTTAGATGTGTGCTTAGTTTAGTAGTTGTGCTCGTGTTCTGTGGCACAAACATAGCTCGTTTGTACAATGAAGACACCTGCAGGCGACACAGATGTCAAAATGATTAGTAGAAAAAGGATAGCTAATAAGAAATGGACGCTCGTCCCCATGTGTGGATGACTCGATATTTAGAATTATTTCTTTGACATTTTCTCCTTGAAATGAAAAGATAGTAAGATTCCGCTGATGTCTGAGTGTGAAATATAGAGAGTGTAATGGTGGTGTCCATGTTTGTCTTCACTATCTGTAGTTCGTCGAGGCTGAGTGGTCTAGGTTGCCGTCTTCTGGACAGGAAGGTCCCGGGTTTAAATCCCTGTCACCACATGCAGCTGGAATTTTTCAAAACAACTGAATCTGTGGTTTCTTCGTGGCGTTGCTCTCCCCTGGTCTCGAGTTGTCAAACCCTCGTTTGGAGAACTGGAAAAAGGGTCCCGTGTACATTAGCACACGTTAAAGAATCAATCCTTGGCAGTTAATAATCGAAAACTTCTGCCCGTGCAAAAATTGGAAGCAAATCCAGCCATGTTGAAGATGGATGTTGGTCGTCGGGTTATCATCATCGCACATCAAACAACACAGATCTCCTACCCAGCACATCATCGCATATCAAACAACACAGATCTCCTACCAAGCAAATAATCGCATATCAAACAGCACAGATCTCCTACCAAGCAAATAATCGCACATCAAACAACACAGATCTCCTACCAAGCCAATAATCGCATATCAAACAACACAGATCTCCTACTCAGCACACCATCGTAGTGTGAAACGATAATGTAGTTCACAAGTACTCCCCGTAGTTCTGAATTTAGGCAAAATCCTGCTAGACTAACACGAAGATCCCGGAGTAGCACCAGGGCTGCAGATTCGCGAAGAGCATCATAATCTTTGTCACCTGACACTTCTTTCCGCGTGAACGATTGGGGGGGGGGGGGGGGATATACGATTGTCCATTATTATGGCGTAGCACGCACAACATTGCCACAACGCTTGATTCACGTATGGGCGGAAGGCTTTGTCTTCCTTATTTTATTGTGGACATTTTAATATACTGTAGATCTTGAAATGCCGAACCAAAAATGGAAAGTTGAAAACTATTGTATTATTTTAACTCGTCTATTACCAAGCAAGAATTTAATGTGGCCGTGTACAGAGATGGATGTCATGATCTAGTTAAGCCAGAATACTTCGAGCCTGTCTGGTTACACAAAAACATAATTGAATAAATGCAGAGAGATGCAGTGTGGACGTTATGATTTAGAGAAGTACCAAGTCAAAAATGAAAAGTTGAAAACCATTGTATTATTTTAACTCTTCTGTTACTAAGCAGGAACTTAAACTCTTTTCCTACCAAAGAAAACACACGGGGAGATTCGCCAAGACCGAACAGAATTTATGGAGAAAATAATTGAAGGACACCACTGTCTTAAAAATCGCATTAACAATGTAATTATTAGAACAATCTATATGTTTTATACATCAAATAAAAGAAGATTGAAGTAGGAGTACATATGTAGTAAAATAAATGTTAAAATAATATAATAATTTATAGAAAAATGTCTCAGAATATGTGATAAATAATTTTTTTATCACTTTGCTTAACAGATCTTGCCATATAATCGATCATATTCACGTTGTTTTTATAGTTAAATCCATTCAGAATTAATAATTTTAGATATATACACCATTTTCCTTCACAATGAGCACAAAAAAGCTAAAAAAAACCCGAATATTTTTATGTTTATAACATTTTGTGCCACACGACATGACTTGAGTTTATATTTTCCTTATATAAACATGAAAATTTAGACTTTTGAAAATCCAAGTTTTTATTTACTCGAAGACTAAACTGTAATCGATTAATATAAAAACTGTGTGCTATGATTCGTTACTAACATTAGAATCGATTCTAAAATTGTTTGAAATAAATAGCTTGATGTAAATCGCATTGAGAAATGAAGCGATTTCGTTGGATCGTCTCCGAAAGTAAAGGAAAATGATATCTCATGAAAATCTTTAATTTTTTCTACAAAGTAATCGAACACCATTGCCTAATGTCAAATTCTGTAAAAATAAACATTCTGCTAGATATTTTAACTTACTCCAACTTTAAAAAAGTGTTTAAATAAGCCAGGAACAAAACAAAAGCTTGGTGACCATCAGCCGTACAGCACAATGTACGCTGGTCTTTTTACAAACAAACCAGCCGTACAGTACACTGACTTGTGGTAGTAAAAGAGTTTTAAGGTGGTCATGCATTGAGAGAAGGAAATCATGATCTAGCTGAGCCAGAGTAAATCGAACATATGGGGGTTACACAAACATGTTCGATTGGGTCAAAGACGCCGGGGGAGCGTTTGGACTGAAAGTGATTAGCGACTTAATAGCTGACTGCGTCAGTCAGCGGTAACCCGTGATAAAGATGGCCTCCCTGCGATGACTAACTACTTTAGCCTCGCGAGTGCACAAAGAGAAAGAAAACAACCCCGTATCCTAAATTTTGTGCTCAAGAAGGAAGTATTGGACTACACAACGCAGATGTCCTAACCTGCTGTAAAAATTACAACTCAACAATGCAACCACCCATTTAATGTTCTTTTAAGGAAGGCGATTAAAATAAGTAGTTATCGAGCGAACGGAAAAAACAAATATTCCATCCTGCAACTTTTTTCTACCACGAAATGTCACATTCATTTAAACACGCCTCATATCTGCAACAAGCTTCGGTATACGCAGAAACGGAAAAGTAATAAAGAAGGAAAGACAAATTGTAAACATTTACAAATTTGTAGACACATTGTCTAAAGTTTGAGCAAATCCCAGTCTTAAATTACGTAAGAAAGAACATCAATGACTAATAACAAATCTCCCCCTTCACACTTTCAGTTTACTTTAAGTACTTACCTCTGATCCGTCTTTTTTGAGTCGTCACTTTCACGGTTGTTTGTGACAGCTACCAACCCCAACCACTCAAATCGCGAATACGCTTCTGATAGTATCTTGTAGATTTTTAAATAAAATTTGTCTGGAAAAAACGTAGCACACTTATTTCTCCACAATACAACTGGAGTTAACATTTTTTTATTTGTTAATTAACGAGTGATGTCATTTTAGTTTCTTGCAGATGTGAATTGAACGTACTAACTCCAGACGATTACATTCGTCTTCTTCTTTCCTTCCTCATTTACCTTTCAGCGTCGAGGGAAGATACGTTTCGGTCTTTTGCAGTTTTGTTCGCCTCAGCTGCTGTTATGTTTCCTAGTGTTTCCAATATTCCGTCGATCCATCTTTTTCGTGGTCCCATTTGGGCCTGGTGTTCTCGCAACGTTCATTGAAGGATCGTTGTGTTGTGGTTTGATCTTTATTGCAAACAAACCATGTTATCTGTTGTTTCTTTATATATTCTATGGCGGGGGTTATTCCTAGCTTTAACGATTACGTGACAAATAAATAGTAAACCTATTATTATTGGCAAATTCAAATGTTAATCCATTAACAGCATCTTTATATTGGGTTTCTTTCTTTCCTTTTTACCACATCATTTTCATTGCTTTCCAACGTTGAGGGAAAATAGAGTTTGGAAATATAATTTGTGCTCTTTTGCATTTTCTTTGACCACTCTTTCTGTTTCATTCCTGACTGTTTCTAATACTCCATCAGTCCATCATTCCGGACTGTTTCTAATATTCCATCAGTCCATCATTTCCTGGCTGGTCCTTGCTTCTGGTGCTCTCGTAGAGTTTGATGTTTATTTTTAGATTTGTGTTCACGTGATCAAACCATTTTATCTATAAAAAAAAAAAATTAATCTATCCAGTAATGGGAATCATTCCTAGCTTTTATCTTAGTTCTTACCTTCTGATCTGTCTTATAGTTCATAAGTCTAACTTTCAAGTCTGGATTTGACGGCACAACGTTAAAATGGAGTTTGCATTTTAGAGCGCCTATTTTTGACTCTTAGGTTATTTTGCTATTGGACGACAGTGACCACTTATTTGACAAGCTGTGTTGCATCTTGGGTTTATTTATGCTGCTAGTGAATTGTCGTATACCAGTAGACTTCCTAGACATTTCAATTCGGAGATAAATATGAATAATAAATATTATGAAGGGACACTTGCGAAGTTATAGGTATTTTAATTCCTCCACTTGCTTCATTTGTCTGTCGTCTATAGTTATGTTGTGGTTCATAGTGCGTAACGTTCTTAAATGTAACTTTAACATGTTTTAATTGAAACAAAATGTAGTTTGAACTTGATTACGTTACATTGTTCGCATTTATTTTCAAGGGAGATAATTTTGTTTAAAGCAAGAAATGATCTAGACGCGGAAGAGTTAAACTATATACACACCTTCCCTCCCACATCCGCTCCCACACACTGAAATCCCCATAAATATTAAATCGAAAACACGCCTTTGCAAACGTGTGATACAGTACAAGCCTCGGATTGTACTCCAAGCGCATTTCGTCAACATTAGCGTGTTGTGTGTTGAAGCATTTAAATGTCACTTCCAAATAAGAAGCAGTGTTTTTATAGATCGTCTTGTGTGGAAGTTATCTTTAGAATAATTGTGCTATTGTTGTTCTTTGTATTGTTATTTTACATTAACCTTTATTTCAAGATGACGTTAAAATGATAGATGACGACAGACTGCTGCATTGGAAAGGAGTAATAAGTAAAAGAAATCTCTCCCCCTCCCCTCCCCCTTCCCTCCCCGTAACTAGGATTTAAAAAGTATTGGTGAATAAGAAAATAGCAGTCGAAATCAATCACAGCAGGAATAAGAATGATATATCGATACTGTTCAGACCGTGGCATAGCAGACCAATTGTTAATGGATGGAAGACACTACGATGGTTCAGGATTCCCCGGCTGGTTAACGGGTTCACTCAGACTTAAATAGGTAGTAGATTATTTCTTGTTATGTGAAGGAAAGACGGCCTGGCGAAGTGCTGACCACTTTATTAAAATGTGCCGATAATCGTAAAAAACTAAGAATTTATTCCATAAAAGCTCACATTTGAGGGTTGTCGTATGGGTTCTTTCTTTCTTTCTTTTCTTCTATACTATTAGATGTCACCATCGATTGGCAGCTCGTGATTTTAATAAGGACATAGCATTGTTTCACAAGAACAGAGATTTCAAACAAAGGGCAAGTGGCGAATCATTAACTAACCAGCCAATAGAGAAGTAACAAACACTATATGGAGGTATTTTTATTTACGAGTCAAATATATATGTATATAGTGACAGTTATATTACGACACTTTGGCTTTTTTCTTTCCCTTCTTCCTTCTTTCGCTTCTTGACTGAGGAAAAATTGCATGTTATTTTCCATTTTGACGCGTCAACTGGTAAATGTTCTTTAACGTGATCAACTTGAACACTGAACCTACAGTTTATCGTCCCTTTTCGATAATATTAGTCATTCGATTAGATAGCTTTATTTACACGATTAGAAATGCACAAGCAAACACATAAACGTATAATATAAACACATGTACACAAAATACACACATTCGCACACACTACGAAAGGTTACAAAATATGCAATAATCTCCCTTCATTCCTTTTTTTTGTCTTCGTGGGTTTATCTCCCCTGTTACAAATGTCACCATCTCATCACACTAAATTGTCTGCTGTAAAATCTGAGATGAATTTTTCTTTATGTCCGTGACAAATTTAATTTTTCTGTGCAACAATAATTTTAATACTCTTAGTGCACCATGTTGGCAGGATTTAGTGTGAAAACAAACTGTGTGCTTGTTAATGCTTCGTACATCTTCTTCTTCTACCTTTTTAGCTCCCAGTGGAGCATAGGTCTTCAACAAACACTTTCCAAGTCATTCTATTTTTTGCCATTCTTTTAAAATCATTCCATGTCTTCCCCATCATCTTCATCTCTGCTTCTATCTGTCTTCTCCAAGAATTCATTGGTCTTCCTCTTTGTCTTTTCCCCTGGGGATTCCAAAAAAGGGCCTGTTGTGTAATACTCTCAGTTGGCTTCCATAGTGTGTGTCCTATCCAGCGCCATCGTCTTCGCTGTATCTCTTTATCCACTGGTATTTCCATTTCTATAATTCTATGTTAGTGATTTTGTCCTGCCATTTCCATCCTTTTGTTCTGCGTAAGCATCCATTAATGAAAGTCTATTTCTTCGTGAATGCTTCTTATATAGTTAACATTAAATATTTGAAATCGGACACGTTAACATGAAAAAAAATAATAAATTTGAAAATAAACTTAAACGAAAAAAATGGAATATTGCATTATTTAATCTCATTATGTGTTATGTCATTTCATCTTATTTCATCAAATCAAATTGCATCTCAAAACGTTTCATCTAATGTCACCTCCTATCATTTATATCCTCTATTAACATTAGTTACATCTTGTCACCTGCCCCATTTCTCTTAGTGTTATAAAAGCTGATTTTATCACGATATGTCACAAAATGCCTGCATCAAGTGTTCTCAATACATTACATTACCTCACTAAATCCTGCCACCACACCAAACCTTGACACCTCACTAAATCCTGCCACCACAACAAACCTTGCCACCTCACCAAACTCTGTCACCTCACCAAACTTTGACACCTCACCAAACTCTGTCACCTCACCAAACTCTGTCATCTCACCAAACTTTGACACCTCATCAAACTCTGTCACCTCACCAAACTTTGACACCTCACCAAACTCTGTCACCTCACCAAACTCTGTCACCTCACCAAACTCTGTCACCTCACCAAACTCTGTCACCTCACCAAACTCTGTCACCTCACCAAACTCTGTCACCTCACCAAACTTTGACACCTCACCAAACTTTGACATATCACCAAACTTTGACACCTCACCAAACTTTGACATATCACCAAACTTTGACATATCACCAAACTTTGACACCTCACCAAACTTTGACATATCACCAAACTTTGACACCTCACCAAACTCTGTCACCTCACCAAACTTTGACACCTCACCAAACTCTGTCACCTCACCAAACTCTGTCACCTCACCAAACTTTGACACCTCACCAAACTCTGTCACCTCACCAAACTTTGACACCTCACCAAACTCTGTCACCTCACCAAACTCTGCCACCTCACCAAACCCTGAGCCTCACCAAACTCTGTCACCTCACCAAACTTTGACACCTCACCAAACTCTGTCACCTCACCAAACTTTGACACCTCACCAAACTCTGTCACCTCACCAAACTCTGCCACCTCACCAAACCCTGAGCCTCACCAAACCCTGATGCCTCATCAAACTCTGATACCTCTCCAAACCCTGACACCTCACCAAACCCTGACACCTCACTAAACCCTGACACCTCACTAAACTCTGACATCTCACCAAACCCTATCACTTCATAAAACCCTAACACCTCACCAAATTTTATAAACCTTCGGCACATGATTTTAGGGTAATGTGGTCGGTATTACAGTATTACGCCTGTGTCACTTTACTTTCCCAGAAAAAAATCCGGTACCAATTTAAGGCTGGGTGAACCCAGAATCCGTCGATCAGGATTGAACCCGACCTCTTTTTTTTCTTTGTAGTCCAGTTCACTAACCACTGAACTATCGTGGCTACCATATGATTAGTCAGTAGTTTGGTAAAATGTAAGTGTCTTATGCTGGATGTGAGCCGCAATAGCTCAGTGGTTAGTGAACTGGGCTACAAAGGACAGGAGGTAGGGTTTGATCCCAACCGATGGCTTCCGGTTCACCCAGCCTTAAATGGATACCAAATTTTTTTTCTGGGAAAGTAAAGTGGCACGGGCATAATACCGACCACATTACCCCAAAAATCATGTGCTGAAGGTCTGTAAAATGTATGGTCACTAACACCATATTCCCTATATGCCACTTGGCGTGACGGGGGTACTTTACTTTCCTTATGCTGGATGCTGTTTTACTGAACAGCTTCTGTCATAGCTAAATCTGCCAATATTGGATAGACAGATCTAATCACAGAATGAAGAAGATATATTTGTGGTGCCTGGTCTCATCCCCTATCTCTTGCGCCATTTGTCTCAGTATAAATCAAATTAAAGAAAAAGCTTTCTAAAAAACAAACAAGTGATGTTGAAGAACAAAAATAAAATAATATATGGACATTTTAGTAATGTTTTTATATTTATCAGAAGTATTGGCTTGTTATATTTGGAGTTAAGAGTCAAGCTCTAGGCACTTATCATCAAATATTGGTTATAAATGGTCCCTAAAGGCAAATAAAATAAATGCACAGTTAAAACTAATTATGTGGTTGGTCTCGAGGCAAGATGCCAGCCTTGAGACAGAGAGGTTGTGAGTTCAAATCCCGGCTGAACCAGTTAAGATTTTTATTTATAATTTCTCTCTGCGGTAACCACCCCTGGTTGCAGCAGAGAGTCCCGGCTTGAACGTTAATTACTCATCGACGAAAAAAAGATGAGTACCTCCGAAGTTGGAGTTATCTGCCTGTAAGGTGAGGGACCCCTGTGCACACGGCTGACAGGGAAAAATGGATTAACATGCAGATGTGAAAGCCGGCGAACGCAAAACAAAACTAAAAACAAAAAAAATGTAGAAATAAACATGTGATGATTGATATATAAAGAGCAATATATAACACTTTCTTTCTGTCAATATTATTGAGCCAAAGTCAAAATTTGGGACAAAAGGTTTGGAAAAGAAAGTGCAGAATCAAATCTGAATATAATAACGCAGCTATGATATATAATAACAACATTATGATACATAACACAACTGCAGTTTATATATAACATGTCTACAGACAACAGAATCCCTAAAAAAAACATTATTAACACCAAGATGCAATAACAATAAGAGAAAGAAGCAAGTATTCCCAAAAGATGGATTAGCAAAATATCAGGAAGCACACAAATGACTATGTATGAAGTAAACCAGAGAGCTCTGGCACCATTTCTCCATGTGATGCTGCAAGCTACAAGAGGACAATACTCTTGTCACCTGTCATGGGGGGGGGGGTCATTTCTGACATGTTGATATTTGTCTAACACTATTTTTTCATTGACTTTGACCTTTATTATATTATTCCACATGCTGCTCTGTGCTGACTTTCTGGTTTGCATTCAAGATATCATTTGCTGCATGTGATTCATAGTTCATGCTCTATAGAATCCAGAATTGGTGGCCTCATCGTATATGAGATTAATCAGGAACCCTTTGACTTTCAAGAAGTAGCACGGATCTAATGTTCTAGTCACTCAGGAGTCCACAGAAAGTGAAGGAGATAATAGTTTTCATTTGAAGGTACCAGTGGTGAGAACATTGAAGCTTGACAAGAAAAATAAAGGCTTTTTATTATTATATGTCAGCCATGAAATGAGAAAGATAAAGGCTTTTATTACTATATGGTCAGCCATGAAATGAGAAAAATAAAGGCTTTTTATTATTATGTCAGCCATGAAATGAGAAAAATAAAGGCTTTTTATTATTATATGTCAGTCATGAAATGAGAAAAATAAAGGCTTTTTATTATTATATGTCAGTCATGAAATGAGAAAGGTAAAGGCTTTTTATTATTATATGTCAGCATGAAATGAGAAAGGTAAAGGCTTTTTATTATTATATGGTCAGCCATGAAATGAGAAAGATAAAGGCTTGTTATTATTATATGTCAGTCATGAAATGAGAAAGGTAAAGGCTTTTTATTATTATATGTCAGTCATGAAATGAGAAAGGTAAAGGCTTGTTATTATTATATGTCAGTCATGAAATGAGAAAAATAAGAAAATCACAAAGTAAATCCCCAAATAGAAAAAAAAGAAAAAGAGGATGACCTTGAAAGATGATAAGAAGATGAATAAGAGAGAAAAGATAGTAGGCATAAACGTCCTTAATAAAACTGAGAAGCCCATACAGAATAGCAACTTATGACAAGGTACACTATTAGCCTGTGTGATGTCTCATGGCAGACTATAAGATGTTAAATGTTGGTATTTTGTAGAGTAACTTGGCAGTTGAAAGTGGGTATACAATTATTAGGAGTTGAGTTTAGGTATGAGTAAGGGTGATTGAATGAATAGATTAAAAATATGTATAACCAACAAATTTTTAGTAACTATTAGCATGCAAGCTTTGCCTCATCTGTTTAAAAGTACGGTGTACCTATGGATTTGCTCTAAGAGCTGTGAGATTGATTTCAGTAGTCAGTAATGATTTCCAACAAGATTGTATGTAGTGTATGTTCACACATTTTGCTCTAAATTTTCTATTTTTTCTTTATGCATTATTTCAACTTTAACCTTATTCATTACTCATATAATTCAAATCATAGTTTTCTGCCTCATTCATGATTCATACCTTTAATTAAGAGTTAGATTTGTCATATCTCATACTATGCTCATTACTTGTTTTCTTCTTGAAATCTTAATTAATCATAATTACATCATCATCATCATCATTGAGTGCCGTCTCCTCATTGAAGGGTGGCAACCATGGAGCGCCATTCCACTCTATCTCTTGCTTTGATGGTGCAGATTGTCATAGATGACTTGTCCATCTTTTGATGTTATTCGTCCATGTTAGTCCTGGTTTGCCTCTGCCTCTTTTAATTTGTATTTTCCCTTCCAATATTACTTGTATTAGGCTGTTGTGTTTTTTAACATGCCCCAAAAATGTCATTTGTCTTTTTCTAATTGTATTTAGTAGTTCTCTTTTCATTTTTAGTTGTTTTAAACCTTCATCGTTTAATCATAATTTACAATATTTGAATTAATTGACTGTGAAATGTCAAAACATCACTGCAAAGGAATTAAAATCCATAATTGCTCAACTGCCCATGCCAGTGGAATCATCCAAATTACTATCTCATCTCCCAAACAAAGAAAGGTAGCTATAGTCCCCATCATAGCATTCTCATCACACGCCAAAAGACATAAGGCCAAACCACATAGAAAGTGAACACAGCTATCTGTTCCCTGTCATATGATATCATCATTCATCGTAAATATCGGAACATCGAAACACGATTAAAACTGATGAAATGCACAGCTCAAGGTGTGCACAGAACACTTAACTCAGTAGTTCTTGCAACAAACCAGACTTGGAAAATGAGGAAACTGCAACAAGGAACACTTTTCAGACATAGCCTTTAATGGTTCCTGTTGCCTATCCACCACATTGACCGGAAGTTCACACCCTCCTGAAAATGATGATCGTCATATTTTTTTAATGTATAGCGCCTGATGATGTTAAGACATCATTTTTGACTCAAAATCCGAACATATGAAACACAGTTAGTTATCGGATTATCCCCGTCGCACATCAAACAACAAACCATAACATCTCCCTGCAATGTTAATTTGTGAAATTATAAACCAGTTCCACTAAATAGCATTCTCCACTAAATGGTACTCTCTACTTGATGGTACTCTCCACTAAATGGTATTCTCCACTAAATGGTACTCTCCACTAAATGGTACTCTCCACTAGATGGTACTTTCTACTAAATGGTACTCTCCACTAAATGGTACTCTCCACTAAATGGTACTCTCCACTAAATGGTACTTTCCACTAGATGGTACTTTCTACTAAATGGTACTCTCCACTAAATGGTACTCTCCACTAAATGGTACTCTCCACTAAATGGTATTCTCCACTAAATGGTACTCTCCATGAAATGGTACACTCCACTAAATGGTACACTCCACTAGATGGTACACTCCACTAGATGATACACTCCACTAGATGGTACACTCTACTAGATGGTACACTCCACTAGATGGTAAACTCCACTAGATGGTACACTCCACTAGATGGTACACTCCACTAAATGGTACACTCCACTAGATGGTACACTCCACTAGATGGTACACTCCACTAGATGGTAAACTCCACTAGATGGTACACTCCACTAAATGGTACACTCCACTAAATGGTACACTCCACTAGATGGTACACTCCACTAGATGGTACACTCCACTAGATGGTACACTCCACTAAATGGTACACTCCACTAGATGGTACACTCCACTAGATGGTACTCTTCACTAAATGGTACTCTTCACTAAATTTTCTTTTCTCCTTAAAATCAGGTACCTATTTAAGGATGCCATAGATTTTGGAAACAGTAATCTCTGCAATATGTGCCATTTTGGCACGCAAGGTTTCTATTTTAAGATTGTGGTTCTGCCCTATGTGCCGTCTTCGGCTCAAAAGGACAATAGATAGATAGATTTAAGGATGGGTGAACCTGGAGGCTGTCAATCAGGATGGAATCCGATCTCTTGTCCTTAGTAAATATAGTTTAGTAGCTGATATTGTACCTACCCACTATCTCAAGGTTTCAATTTCATGTGCTTACTATACTATACAATTAAGTGAGACTCCAGTAACTGTTTTATATTTCTGTTGTCAAATGCTACAAACACCACTGTAAGTTTTCTTGAAGTTTTTTAAAATGCCCTAGACTTCTATGTGATCAGGAAACTATCTGCACAAGTGCCCAAAGTTTGCAGTCTCTTAATGTTACTCTATTTACTGATACAGAAACAACTGTTTTGAATTTTAAAATAGAACAGTAACAATGCACTGACTTTCTCAGTTCCAAATCAAAAGGGCCGTTATTGTGCTTGACTTTTCAGTCTCATGTTGTTATATGTGAAGGAAGTCAACTTTGAGAGATGATACTAGTCTTGTGTCCCTAACTTAAATGTGATCTTTGCTTATTGCTGTTGTCAATGTTGTCTATAATGATGGTGAAGTTTTGATGTCAAAATTTACATTAAATTTATTTATTTCAGATTTGTCAACCAACAACTTACATGATGGAAAGTTTGCAGAGTCAGGATGAGTTGATAGATCATGCATCAGGTATCATTGTTCTTAGTTTTAAAAAAAAAAATAAAAGAAGATATAAGATACAGAGAGAAGAGCGTACAACATAAATATGCCCATTATTTTTCTGCTATTGGACCTGTTATTCAAATATTGACAGAATCAGCCAAGAGAGAAACTGCTCAGCAAAACAGCAACTGGTAGTTACAGCCAAAGATTGATAGCAGCCTGTTTCCAATCATCTGTAAAATTATAAAAGTACGCACAGATACACCTTTATATATATATATATGTATGTATGTATGTAAAAGAAAAAGAACCTGTTTTTCTCCAAATATGGTGAGTTTCTTACCCAAGATAGTAAATTTGCAGACAAAGAATTGCATACCTTATGATGACCTCCTGTTAATGACTAAATTTATCAAGACAACTCATCTCTGTTGAGCATAGGAAAGTGAATAGTGAAGAAAAAGAAAAAAAATTGAGTCAAAAATAGTATGTTCCATCAGGGTTGAAATAAAAACTCTTACCCAAACACTTTGTGGTAACACATAGCAATTACACCTGTATTATCTAACCCCATAAAAAACTAGTGGTACACTTCAGAAATGGGAGAATAAATAAAAAATAAAAACTTTCCGATCAGTATCTATCTCTCTGCCAAAGTTAACTTAAGAAAACCAACAGCATCTATCTCTATCTATTGACCTTTCGAGCCATAGGGCGTAGACCAAGATACTCCTTCTTTTATCTACATTTTTATTCTAGCAGTTTTCAATTCTTTTAAAGATATTTTATCAAATCTCACTATTTGTCTCTGTTCTGTGCAAGCAGCTCTATCTCATTGAGGGAGCCGATTTCTGCTGCCCTTGCCTCTCTCATCAATGTTCTTCTCAGTGTCTCTCTGGGTCTTCCTCTTTTCCTCTTACCTGTTGTTTCCCACATGAGGGCTTGCTTTGCTATTCAGTTATCATTTCTTCTCATCACATGTCCAACATATGACCATCGTCTTTTCTTTATTACTGAGGATATTAGTGGTACCAACAGCATAGGTTGTACAAAATCTCCATTCTTTTCTGTCTGTGTGCCAGTATAAGGGTCCATTATAATTGTGTTCCCTGTTCAGTCTTTGATTCCACTTGTCAAATACAATCCCACAAGAAATGGTTAATTTGTGAAAAAAACAGGAAGGATAAGAAAAGAAGGAAAGGAAGCATCAAAGGATGAATATGCCATGATGCGCAATCTTTTCGTCTTCCATTATTTCTTGGCCATATTCTAACAAAACCTGTGAGAGGTCACAGGGCAACAACACAACTTCTCCACTTTGAGTGGTCTAAGGCTATTTCTTATAAGATATCTCATCCCTGGCTCACACAGTTTATGTTTTTCCATGACTGGTTTCTACCAGATTGTCTTTGATCAGCCTCTTTTATGTTTCATGCACAGTCCACTTTAAGGCAACTCTTGTCATTGTCTTTTGATCTCTTCCACATGACATGCCCAACTCCATCATATACTTTGTATCAAACTGTGTGCATCTCTTGAATCCATATATTGGGCAATTTTTGGTTGCTGATTTTGTTTCAAAAAATAATTTGAGAATATGCATCAGACAAATTTGTAAAATTATAGTCTTGTGTCATCCTTTGACATGGTTACCATTCTGATCCAAACAGCAACATTGACATATGATGAGTAGTTGCAAAGAGTGGAATATCGAGAATGCAATATACAGCCATAAGAAAAAGTAAAAAAATGTAAAGTGCCCCATCACACCAAGTGGCCTATTGGGAATATGGTGTTAGTGACCATAAATTTTACAGATCTTCAGCACATGATTTTTGGGGTAATGTGGTCAGTATTATGCCCATGCCGCTTTACTTTCCAAGAAAAACATCCAGTACCCATTTAAGACTGGGTGAACCGGAAGCCATCAGTTGGGATCGAACCCTACCTCTTGTCCTTTGTAGTCCAGTTCACTAACCACAGAGCTATCACAGCTCCAATAAACAACCATAAGCTTTGCACTAATGATTCTGAGGATTACAGGATAGGAAGGAAAGATTCAGTCATTGCATTTGAAAGAGAGAAAGCCTTCCTCAATGTTTTCATATTCTCAAATCTTGCAAGCCAGATTTCAGATTTATAAAAGTTAACTCTGGGTAACTGAAACATAGCCATCTGTGAAATATGCTTGGTCATTTGGCTCATATAGCCACTAAGTTATCAAATTCAAGACACATGCTCATTTGATCTCATGTATGTTAAAGTAACATATGTTTATATTCTGATATACTCAGTGACATGCCCACACTTTGATTGTTCCTTGCCTTTGATACGGAGGGAGTTGGATGAGCATCTGCTGATGTGCCACAGTTCTCTCACACCCACACAGCCAAGTTTGCTTGCAGGTGGGAAAAATGAGATAAGAAGAAAGATAATGTGAAAGAATTAATCATCAAAGAAACTAATTACTTGTAGTCACAAAATGACAAAGCAGTGGCCAGTATGACTTTTGTAGGACAACCTGTAGGACAACAATATATTTATCCCCTTAACACAGTCCATGGCCATACTTTACAAGGTGTCTGGCCCACAATATTTATCATTGTTTTCACTCTTCTCTGCCAGGTTGGTTTTGTTCTGTCCCTCTTTCACCTTCCTTCTGGAGTCCACTGCATGATAGATCTTGTGACTGTTTCTACATCTCTACATGTGATATTTCCAACTTTAAAAATCTTAGGTCCACTACCAAATGACAAAAAAAATGAAGGTGTTATTTAATTATTTCCTCTTTCTTTTTGTTGAAATTAATGAAACCTACAATTGTCCAAATAAGCTGGATACAAGATCAATCCATGATAAGGTTAAGTCTTTCTTTCTATAAAGAGGAGGGTGTAGGAGGAGGTGTGGGCTGGAGGGATAAGAAAAGGTGTTTGTGAAATGAAGTTATCTAACTTGAATATTACATGCTGACTTCATTTGGGCATGCAACCTTAGGCTTTATTTTCTATCTATCTATCTATCTATCTAATGTTCTTTCGAGCCGAAGACGGCACATAGGGTAGAACCAATCTCAAAAACAGAAACCTTGCGAGCCAAAATGGCACATATTGCAGAGATCACTGCTTCTAAAATCTATGGCTCTGTTTCCATAACAATACTTTTTACAATGACAGCTTGTCAAGCCTTCGATCAATCTCCTTAGTCGCCTCTTATGACATGCTTGGAAGGTCACAGTTCACTATTCTTTACTCATAATGAGGCCCGGTAACACACAGGACAGGCTTTATTTTCCAGCTCCATAAATATCACACCATCCTGCTGCCCTATCTTCCATCCAGCAATTCTCTGAAATGGGATGAATGGTGTGGTGTCAATGATGTATGAGTACAATATGTTGCAGTATCCTGCAATATGGTGGTGTAAGATTTATTGTCTCTGTGTGTAAATGTTTCTAGAGAAAAGAAATGAATGAATTTTATGATGATTATTGATGATGTTGATAGTTATCATAAACTGTTCTCTATTCATTATCCATTTGTCTAATTTTAAGGTCAAGAACTTAATAGTGACTGCAGTCAGGAGTGCCCAAAGGATGTGGACTAATGATGCTACCAAATGAAAACAAAGAACATAACTGCATCTCTGAGTTGAGAGCTTCCTTAGAAGAACTGAGGACAGAAATGATATGTAGGATGGAAGACCAGAGAAAAGAAATGGAGGCCATGTTTGATATGCAAAGAGGTAGTTAAATTTAAAAGAGTTGTACCAAGAAATTGATATTAACTGGTTAAATTAGGAATAATATCTACTGGTTTTGATGAAATGTTACAATGCTCATGCACTGTGTTGAGATTGCCTATATCATTAACTAAAAGGCAGTTTCTGAATATACAGTGACGATGGTCCCATATATAGGGTTGGCATAAGCCATGAAGGGGTTAAAACAGTTAAAAGCTTTGTATATATTTTATTTTCACGAATTTATTTCTAATTCCTGTGAACAATACACAATGGAGATTTGTATGTAAACTGTTATGACAATAATCTTCCAACTGACTTTTATGTAAAATAATTTAATGAAAATATCTACCAGTAATGACTTTTCAAATGTAGGCACTTTCAAAACATTCGTTATTCCAGCAGTCAATGTTCTTGTTTACTGTGCCTTTGGTTCTAAACATATATTGTGTTTTAATATTTGAATTGTCTGGATGACTAACCTAAGTTATGCTGATGACACTGTATTACTAGCAGAAAATCCTGAAGATCTACATCAATTACTTAATGAAATAAACATGACGAGCAAAAAATATAGATTAGATATGAATATCAAAAAGACTAAAACTATGATTATAAACAAAGATAATACTCAAAACCTACAAGTGGATATCAAAGTTGAAGGAATAGACTTGGAGACATTTCAGAGCTACAACCATCTTGGACATACTATAACCAGTGATGGAAAATGTAAAACTGAAATATACAAAAGAATAGGAATGACGAAAAGTAATTTTAATGCCATGAAAAATATACTAACAACAAAACAAATAACACCAGGGCTAAAACTAAGAATAGCAAAGTGTTGTATCTTCTCAAAATTCCTATAAGATGCAGAAGCATGGACATGAGACCCAGAAAACAGAACAGAAAATTGAAGCCTTTGAAATGTGGATTTGTAGAAGAATAGGAAGAATTGAATGGAAAAAAAATAAAACAAATGAAGAAGTTTTGAAACAATTAAAAATTAAAAGTGAATTCATCATCATGTGCCATACCGGTTGGCGTAGGCGATCATGCCCTTCCACAATCTTCTATCCACAGTGCGTCGTATCAGTTCTGTTGTTGACTGTCCTCCATGCCATGAAACCAAACTATCCAGTATTTTCTCTCTTTGTTGTCATCCGCGATCTCTCTTTCCTTTTATTTTGCCAGTTGTAACCAAGTATTCCAACTTTCCTCTTCTCATGATGTGCCCGAAAAATGTTGATTGCTTCTTTCTGATGTTTTTTAAGAGCTCTCTTTTGTGTTGGCCTCTTTGAGAACTTCCTCATTGGTCTTTTTAGCTGTCCACAGAACTTTCAACATTCTTCTGAGAAATTCCATCTCTGTCGCCTCTAATCGTCTTTTCATTTGTTTGTCTACTGTCCATGATTCGCTTCCATAGGTCAGAATTGGTTCTATATAACACCGATGAACTCTCTTTCTCATTTCTATTGACATAGATTTGTTGCATAAGATATTTTTCATTTTCTGAAATGCTATTTTGGCCTGAGCTATTCTGCTTTTTATTTCCGTGGTGCATCTTCCATCCGATGTTATTATTGTGCCCAAGTATTTGACATGTTGCACTTGTTTCAAATTTGTCATGTTTATTTTTATACTGCATGCTGGTGATGATTGTTTCTTCAATATGACCATTACTTCTGTTTTCTTACTATTCAGACTGAGACCTTTCTTGTTGCTTTCTTTTACTATTATGTCTATCATTTCTTGTAGTTCGTTCTCTGTCTCTGCTATTAAGACTGTGTCATCCGCATATCACAAATTATTTATGTTGTGACCGTTGACTTCAATTCCTTTTTTGTCTACTATTGATCTCATAATATATTCGCTGTAAAGTAACAAAAGTAAAAAAACTGTAAAGTTTTCAAATTGTTATCTAAAAAGATAACAAATGATAAAGTTTTAAAACAACTGAAAATAAAAAGAGAACTACTAAATACAATTAAGACAAGATAAATGAAATTTTGGGGGCATGTTAAAAGACACAACAGCCTACTAAAAGTAATATTGGAAGGTAAAAGAGGCAGAGGCAGACCAAGACTAACATGGATGAATAACATCAGAAGATGGACAAGTCAATCTATGACAGCCTGCACCATCAAAGCAAGAAACAGAGTAGAATGGCGATCCATGGTAGCCAACCTTCGTTGCGGAGAAGGCACATGATGATGATGATGAAAGTGAAAACAAATCCGGCCACAGAACACAGCCTTGTCTGACTCCTTGTTTTACAAGTTGAAATTGTCCTGTTTGGTTGTTAATTCGTATGGCTGCTGTTTGTTGCCAGTACATGTTTTTTATGATTCGCAGATCCTTGCCATCAATGTTTAATTTCTCCAGCATATTGATTATTTCCACATGAAAGTGAACTACTAAATACAATTCAAACAAGACAAATGAGATTTTTCGGGCCTGTTAAAAGACACAACAGCCTACTAAAAGTAATCTTGGAAGGGAAAATACAAGGTAAAAGAGGCAGAGGCAAACCAAGACCAACATGGATGAGTAACATCAAAAGATGGACAAGATATCCTATGACAACCTGCACCATCAAAGCAAGAGATAGAATGGGATGGCGTTCCATGGTAGCCAACCTTCGATGCGGAGATGGCACTCAATAAGGATGATGATGGCTGACTAACAGTACCCTATTGTCTGAAATTTTCATTTGAACAATTAACTTTTTATTGATTCTGGACATATATCCTTGACCTTGTGATGATACAGTTTTTACATGAGAATAGATGACTTTTGGTTTTCAAGATAAAGCTAAACATTTTCTGTTTGTTGCACAATTCTGATTTTTTTCATATTAATTTTCAGAGCTGATATTTATTTTATCGAAATAAAACTTGAAAGATTTATAAGGATATTATTAACTGTTTACTCTCATTTTTGAATAATGGCCCACTCTGTACACACAGAGATTCAAAATCTGATGCAATTTTGTATTATTCTTTCAAATGTCACATGTCTGCTGTGTACAATTATCGATTTTAATTAAATAACAGTTATTTTAGAGATATTCTTTATCTATTTATTGACCTTTCGAGTCATGGCCGGCCCATTGGACATAGATCCAGATATTCTTCCTGCTTTTTTTCAATTTTCTTTCTAGCAGTCATAATCCTTGCAAATAAAAACATTTATCAAATCCCGCCATTTGTCTCTGTTCTGTGCACGCAGTGTTCTGTATAGGAAACACTTTATTGATACATTCTTTATTATTTATATTAGCCGCAAGAAATAGAGTTCTATTGCAAATGAGAGAATGAGTCACAAAGCACATTTTAATAACGTGCAAACTAAACAAATAAAAATATTGGCTGAGGCATACGTCATGCCATAATAATTCAGGGGAAGTAACCATCACAATTTTTCCTTTTATAATTCCGAATTGATTATAACACTTGAATTTAAAAAGTAAACATCAAAAGTTCGTGTTTTGATTTATAGCCTCAGGACAGCTCAGTAATTGTTAGTGTTGTTCAATAAATTACGATGGGCTCAAGAAAAATCTGATCGTTCAATCAGTTGGGAATGACTAAATCAATCATCATATTGTGCCATCTCCAAACTACTATAGTTGAATACCATGGAACAGCATTTCACCCTGTCTCTTGAAATGATGGTGCATGCTGTCATAAGTTCTCCTGCCCAAGTTTTGATGTTTTCTATCCACTTTAGTCTTTGTCTCGTTACATTGTACTTATCCCTCCAAAATGATTTTCAACAGGTTATTAACTCTCTTTACTACATTCAAATTTTATTTGTCTTGTCTGAATTCTGTTAAATATTTATTTATTTATTTTCAACTATTTCAGAAATTTATTATTTCAAATTATTTGCTTTTTTCTTCCACTCAATTCTTCTATAAATCCACATATCTAAGGCCTTTTAATCTGTTTTCTTATTTAGTGCCCATGTGTCTACACCGTATTGGAGGGCTACTGCAAATTGTATGCTAGAGAACCTGATGAAGCTTACATCTCTCGTTTTATTTCAATTGCTCTCCATGATTTTCTCTAGAATGATACATGTTAAGGTTCATATTTCTACCACGGTGGTCAGTCGTAATCTTCTATTGTATCTTAAACATGTCTCTTGTGTACCACACACTTTGCTGCTTCAACTTTCCTAGCTATTGATAATTTCTGACTCCTCTGCCTCATCCACTGTTACATCTCCCTGCATTAGAGATGGACATACCCAGTAGGATTTCAACCACTTTGTTTCTTTGATTTAGCCAGCCAGTCAAGACTACTGCCCCAGGGAGTGGCAACTGCCTTGCACAAATGGTATCTATGATAAAACCATATATAAGCTTGATAGTGAGAGGTCGACTAAGTAAAATCCTAACCATCTTCAGTGATCATCCCTGAAGATGAGGTATAATCCCTCTCTCACCATGAGGTACAATCCCTCTTTCACCATGAGGTACAGTCCATCTGCCACCATACGGTACAATTCCTCTCTCACCATGAGATACAATCCCTCTCTCACCATGAGGTACAATCCCTCTCTCACCATGAGGTACAATCCATCTCTCACCATAAGGTACAATTCCTCTCTCACCATGAGGTACAATCCCTCTCTCACCATGAGGTACAATCCCTCTCTCACCATGAGGTACAATCCATCTCTCACCATAAGGTACAATCCGTCTCTCACCATTAGGTACAGTCCCTCTCTCATCATCCAACAACCCACTTAGTCATTAATGATAAATTAATTTTCAATAGCTCAAATTTGCTGTCAGTGACTTATTTGTGTGCGACTTCATCAAATTTTAGTGACATAATAAACTATAAATGGCTCAAAATACTTCTAGTTGCACAATTATTTATAAATGGTCCAATAAATAATAAGTGACAAATTTATGTTTATTTAATTATTTAAAATAGTTTAAGTAATTACAATTTAATTAATTTTTTCTGACCGCTTGCATCAGGTCAAGTGAAGCAAAATGATTAAGATTTTACTTCACTTTATTGTGATAAGTCTGAAAATAGACAATGATGGAAGGATAGAAGAGGACCAAAAAACAGTTCTAAAAAATTTATACTGAGGTTTGATGAGGCAGTATGGCTTACCATAAAATAATCATAAATATTATTTATGATGGCCACACATGTGCAGTTTGTACAGAGGAAGGACAGTGAATGTTTTCCAATAGAAACTGGAGTTAAACAAGGATGTATTTTATCGCCCTTGTTATTTGGAGTTGTTATGGACTTCATAATGAAGAAATGCTACACTGGTAACAAAGGGATTGAATGGATACAAGGAGACCATTTGGAGGACCTCGACTTTGCTGACAATATAGTCATCATCAACAGTCACATAAAAATGATGCAGGAAAACAGGAATGAACTATCAGCAATAGCCAGCAAATTTGGGCTTGACATCAATCATGAAAAGACTAAGGTCATGAAAAGCTTAATTCCAACAGATGACAGAATATACATGGGAAACAAAACAGTGGAAAAGATCGATCACTTTATCTATCTTGGAAGTCACATTGATCGAGAAGGAGATACAAGCATAGAAATTAGAATCAGAATAGCTAAAGCAGCAATGTCTTTCAGAAGTCTTGAAAAGTTGTGGAAATGAAAACTCATCAGCACAAACACAAAACTTAGGCTATTCAAATTAAACATATTATCAACCCTAACATATGCATGTGAGAGCTGGAAAACAAGAGACATAGAAACAAAGTTGGACGCATTCGAAAATAAATGTCTAAGGAAAATACTTGGTATAGCATGGAATGAATTCAAAACAAACGAGGAAATTAGAGAAATCGCCAGTCAACCACTAATATCTTCAGTAATTAGAAAAGACGATGGTCATATGTTGGACAAGTGATGAGGACAGATAATAACCGAATAACAAATCAAGGTCTCATGTTAGGAAACAACAGGTAAGAGGAAAAGAGACTGACCCAGGGAGACACTGAGAAGAACATTGATGAGAGAGGCAAGAGCAGAGGAAATCAGCTCCCTCAGTGAGATAAAGTTGCTTGCACAGAACAGAGACAAATGGTGAGATTTGATAAAAGATCTTAACAAGGATTGAAAACTACTAGAATAAAAATTTAGATAAGAGAAAGAGTATCTGGGTCTATGCCCTATGTGCTAGCTACAGGTCGAAATGTCAATAGATAGAATGACCCATTAAGTAGTCCAACTATTGAGTTATTGAGTTATTTGCAGGTCATCATTAGTGCGCTCTGAACATGTCCATAGGTGCTCAGATCCCCTCCTCAGCAAGTCTCGCAGTGTCCAGCAACTGACCACTCCAGTTCTATGTTGGTTAATAAATCTTCTTATATACCCACCAAGTCTCTTATTTCTGGAAGTGCCCATCTTAACTCCCATTTCTTTCATCCAAAGGAGTGTCATGGACTTATAGTTGTCGAAGTCCTATGCCCCTCCCACATCTTGGAGGGCATTGATGACATCTGCCTGATTCATTGGTTGACTATCTTCAACAACAGCACAACTAGCCAACCCGTCCACTCATTTCTCTGTATTCTCAGATGTCCAGTGACGTAGACAAAGGAGACTCTACATATTTTAACATCTGCAATGACTCTACCCATTGCCTGCGTACAGAGCCCACCTCCACTTTTCTTATCACGCTCATTGAATCACTTAGTATGCAGGCCTGTGTGTAGTCTTGTGACTCTAACCAGATGAATGCCCTGGCCACTGACATCGCCTCCATCATCGCGCTACTTATGGTCATAATGTATGCACCACTGTCTTCTTTGACTATTCTGTCTGCCGAGCGTGCTGTAAATGCACATGAACTCCTTTGGTGTTGTATTACAGATCCATCTGTATAGATGACTGCATCTTCCTCATTGTTGTTATCCCAGATGAGAGCATTGACCTCTGTATTGACCACGACTGAGTTCTGCTCCTTACATTTCCTATCCTTTTCTATCCACTCCTCGCCAGCATTGATATTGGTAAGCCCACAGACCTGTTGGATAGCATCTTCTGCTCAGCCCACAGACCTGTTGGATAACATGTTCTGCTCAGCCCACCCATGATTTGCCTCTTTTTAGTCTTTCACCTTTCCCTGTACTGTCCTCATGATGCAATGGATGTTCTTTATCTGCAATTATCTTCAGGGATGCTCATGCTCTTGATCTTGTCATCCATGGTTAGAAAGTCAAGAAGATACCTCATTGCTACACAGGGAGTGTCCCTCGTAATCCCAAGATAACACGCACAGCTTTATTCTATATTTTCTCCAGCCTGTCTATTTGCATCGTACTGACAGTGGGAATTGCTAGGGCATACTGGATTTGTGAGAGGACTAATCCCTGGAACAGAAAGGTAAGTAGCCTCTGCTCGATGTTGGCAGCTGCCATGACCTTCAAGGCGGCTATATACGAGTCCAGCCATATACACTTTAACATCATTTATAAGGGTGAATAATGAAAAGGAGTAATTGTTATGAATAATTAGAAGAAGAATAAATCTTCAATTGTCAATGGTTTGTCAGTGACATTTTTGCAACTTAATTCTTAGAAGTTCAGTCAATTGTTAATGACTCAATCTGATTGTAATTTCAAATGTTGGTCTTTTTTTTAGGTCATATGTTAAAAAAAGAAAGTGCTCTTCAAGGTCAAATCCAGGCATTGAAATCAGAACTGGGTCAGCTGGGAGACCGTCTGAAGATGTTACTTGATGTGGAGTTAAGCCGGAAGAAGGAGCTAGAAAGATTGACATTAGAGAGAGCTGAAATTATGACACTGTTGAAAGATCTTCAGAATGACAAAGAGGACACTAGTATGATATGTCAGAACTGTTTATTAATAAGCAAAGGAAAAGTGACAAATGTTTAGTCAAATTACATTGATATTCATGTTTTTGTTTCTTTGTCAATACTTTAACAGCAGTCACAAAGTGCACTTGGGATGAAAGGACAAAGGTTAAATCACATGCTTTTGTCTGATGGTGGGCATGATTGAGTTGGGGTTATTTAAAACAGGTTTGTTGCTGGTTAAGTGACATGGATGCAGTGGTTACTATGGCACATCCTTGTAAATATGGTGGTAATTCTATGCACAAATGATGACAAGTCTAGACAGCCTGGCACTAGTGATTACAACTTAAAGTACAGAAGGTGCTAGTGATTATAACTTAAAGTACAGCCTGGTGCTAGTGATTATAACTTAAAGTACAGCCTGGTACTAGTGATTATAGCTTAAAGTACAGCCTGGTGCTAGTGATTATAACTTAAAGTACAGCCTGGCACTAGTGATTATAACTTAAAGTACAACCTGACACAAGTGATTATAACTTAAAGTACAGCCTGGCACTAGTGATTATAACTTAAAGTAAAGCCTGGCACTAGTGATTATAACTTAAAGTACAGCCTCGCACAAGTAGTGCTAAGTCTAAAGCAGACCAGCATTTGAATGTTGAAATAAAGTTTAACACAGGTAATGTTAAGTCTATTACAACCTGTTACAGGTGATGTTAAGACTATTACAACCTGTCACATGTGGTGTTAAGTCTATTATAACCTGTCACAGGTGATGTTAAGTCTATTACAATCTGTCACATGTGATGTTAAGTCTATTGCAACCTGTCACATGTGATGTTAAGTCTATTACAACCTGTCACAGGTGATGTTAAGTCTATTATAACCAGTCACATGTGATGTTAAGTCTATTACAACCTGTCACAGGTGATGTTAAGTCTATTATAACCTGTCACAGGTGATGTTAAGTCTATTATAACCTGTCACAGGTGATGTTAAGTCTATTATAACCTGTCACAGGTGATGTTAAGTCTATTATAACCTGTCACATGTGATGTTAAGTCTATTACAACCTGTCACAGCTAGTGCAAGTCTACTGCAATCTGCAAAAATATATAATATAGCACCAACTTAGCACAGGTGCAGTTAAGTCAATTACAACCTGCCACGGTTGTGTACTAAGTGCAGCCAAGTTCTGGTGCTGATAATGTTGGTACAGTCTGACCTAGTGATGTTGGCATTAGTGTAGCACAGTTTGTAGTGGTTCTAGCACTTTGACCATGATTCTAATACAGTCTAGCACAATTGGCAATGAATCTAATACAGGTGGCTATGATTCTAGTATGGTTCAGCACAATTGACCATGATTGTAGTACAGTTGACCATAATTCTAGTACTGTCAAGTACAATTTGCTATAATTATGGTTATGGTTATGGTTAGTCAAAGCCCCCGGTATCACTGCAAATGAATTAAAATCCATAATTGCTCAACTGCCCATGCCAGTGGAATCATCCAAATTAAAACTCATCTCAGTGAAGGATCCAAACAAAGAAAAGCAACTGCAATCCCCATCATAGCAGCAACAGCACATGCCAAAAGACATAAGGCCAAGCAGCACGAAAGTGAATGCAGCTGAACTGTCCTTTGTCATATAATATCATCATTCATCGTAAGCAATCGGAATATCAAAACACAATTTGAATGAAAAACACAGCTCACAGTGTGCACAGAGCACTAAACTCAGTAGCTCTGGCAACAAGCAGGACTTGGAATATGAGGAAACCGTATTAAAGAAAACTTATCAGACTGAGTCTGAATGGTTCCTGCTGCCTATCAGCCATATTGACCGGAAGTCCAGTTCTAGTACTGTCTGGTACAATTGGCCATGATTCTAGTATGGTTCAGCACAACTGGTTATGATCCTAGCAAACTTTAGAACATATATTGGTACAACTTTAGCAAAAATATTAATGATTCCATAGTATATATGAAACAGATTGTCATGATTCTAGTAAACTTTAGTATAGATATTGTTACAACTTTAACAAAATTGTTAATGATTCCATAGTATATATAGAACAGATTATCATGATTCTATGAATCTATTACAAATGGTCGCGGCGGTACCAATGTTATAACTGTAGTATAGCCTAGTTGGTGTGCTATTGGTGCAACAAGCTACTGCTGACTTTGGTTGAAACAAAAATTAAAACCCAGAAAAAGTGAAATAAAAAAAACACAACCAAACAAATTTGGCAGCAGCACATTATCACTCACTGAACAAATAATTCCTTCATGCTTTCATAACGCCTCCACTTTATTGCATCTACAACATTGCAATTTTAATTTTTGTTTCTACATAATTTTTAGAATGCATGGGTCTCCAGACCTTTGTTCTGTGTATGGTTGATAAGAAAAGTTGTTGGGGAGATGTACATTTTATAGTCATTTATAAAGTATGTTTCCTATGTTATTATTTTGATTGATTTAGAAAGGTGTCTGTGAACATGACATGATGGCACTTGATATATGTTATAATTAACTGGGAACAGCTTACTAAAGACAGATCCATCTTGAGGCAGACAGTAAATGCTGAATTGAAACCAGACAAACTCACTTTGACAAAAATATACTCAAAGGAAGAGATTGTTCAATCAATACAGAACCAGTGTTCTCAGTTGTTTCCCTTTGAGGGATTTACTGAAGAAGGTATATGGGCGCCTGTGGACAAATGTTTGATGTGCAGTGATAATGATTAGCAATTAACAAAGGAAGAAAGAAAAAAATTTATCAGCATCCTTACACAGGCATTGAGTCCATTGTTTCTTGCAATTAACGGGGTCTTACTTCTATTACTATTTTATTTTAACTTAAAAAATAAAGATGGCAGGACTTTTTTGTAGACACAGATGTTGGCAAAATACAACATTACAAACATAACATGTATTCCATGCTCTGTAGATTATATCTGATATGTGCTGAATTGATAGTTGATATGCTGGATAAATGTACACCAAAGATATGTTTTATGGTGAATTGCAAAAGAGCAGAGTATCATAAGGTTGACAGAAGAAAAGGTTGAAAGACATATAAAAGATGCCACTGTTGTATCAGTTTTGATGTTTGAGATTGTGTTGCTGCTAAATGCGTTGCCTGACACATGAAAACTGCTGAGAGCACTGGAAGTTATGAGATAAAAAGAACAAATGACATTATCTGTAGACAATTACTCTGTAATTCAAACTTCAATTCGATATCATCTTCCTCAACATGTCCTATGTCCACATTGTAGCAAACACTTCTAAGCTCATATTCACTCTAGCAGAGAATGTTGACAGTTTTGTCTTTTTTAACATATATGGACACATATTTTTGGTCTAATATTTCTTATGTGAAACCTGTCCATTTTTCCCCCCCTAACTTTACATACCTTCTACATGTTTTTAAAGGTTAACATATACACCAGAACAAAAAAGTTTTACAAATGGGAAAAACCTGACAGATCCATTTTTATTTCTCCCTTAGATGCCTTAAACTTGTCTGGTTGATCTTTGGTTTTTTGCCTTCTTTTTGGCAAGGCACAATCAGACCAGTCTCTATGTCTTCTTGTTTTTACTAGACTACAGTTGTCATTAACAAATTTTAGTTAAAATTACATTTTTATTAGTTATTTGTATTATGGTTTGTTTGCCTCAGTATTTATAGTCTTTTTAAAATATATGTTTAATGTGATTTCATCAGTTAACACTTCTATAAGAGCTATTTTTGCACATTTGCATACATATTTTAAATAGAAAGAAAAAATACAAATGGCCTGTTTTCACTTACAAATTACCACGTAAGGCTTGCAAGTCCAATTTTTTTTTTTTTAAAAGTCCTTAAAAATAAGGGAAATCTCTACATTGTGGAAGATATGGTATTACATTTTCTCTGGTTAAAGGGTATATTGTCTCTTTTTATAATATTTCTGAACCATTTTATTTCTTGTCAACTCATTTTAAGTGTAGGAAGATGATTACTGTCTCATCATTGTTTATTTTCTATCTCATTTGTAGTTGAAAAACAGAAAGCTGGGTTGCTTTCTCTTCTTTGTTGCATGATATCTTTTTGCCTTGTTGGAAGATGACCATTTAAATAATATTTGATTCTTATGTTTCTCTCACTGTGTCGCTGGTTCACTGCTTCATTCAAATCTTTCCCTGTTATTATCTCTCTCTCTCTCTCTCTCTCTCTCTCTCTCTCTCTCTCTCAGCTTAGGTGGTTAGCCCACTAATCTGTTGTCCTAATAGTCTGAGTTCAGTTTCCAACTGACAATTCTTTTCTAAAAGACGAAGCTGGTATTCACCCAACTTCCGAAAATGGGTACCAAAGGTGAGGTCTTGAAAACTAAGGTGAATCATAACTACATTACTCATAAATGTATTGATGATCATGGAAAAATATGGACACTAACATTACATTCCCCACTGTCACAATATATAATTGTTACCATATTTATGACAACACATAACACTCATATGTGTATCTCTATTCTAAAAAAGTATATTTAACAAATATTTTTTCTTGAGAATTTAGAGAACAAATCATCTATTAAATGATAAAACTAGTGTTTATTTTAGAAAACTTGTATCATTTACAGTGAAGAAAGATTTTTTTTAAAAACTTTCCATTAGTGGTGTTTTCTTGGGGGGGGGGGGGATGTTATTGTTTCAAGTTATAATAAGCATTTTAAAAATTATTATAAATATGATGTCTTATGTTATTTTACATTTTAAAAAACTTTAACAATAAATTTTTAAAAAAATTATTTACACAGATTTATCTGTTCAATGACATATATTCTCTAAGCTCATTTTGTTGCCTCAGTCTAACCATAATTTAATAATTATACATAATACAACACAGTTTTATATAAAACAATGATACAGTTCTCACCAACACTGGAATCCATGTTTATTTAACATCACAATCAAATTTGGATGAGCTATCACTACTTTCTGCAAACAAATGATGTATTTCTAAGTAAATAAATATTTTTCATAATGCAACATGTTACTTAATGGCTCATTTATTTTATAAACTATGTTATATGGTATGGTCTAGGCATTTTATTCCTGTATAAAAACTACTGTGACTTGTTTACTGAACCAATATTTCAAGACTTCAGACAAATAATAATAAATGAATATTATTATGGAGAGAAATTTCCGAGAGGATAGGTCAGTGAATCATTTCAGTGGAAGATGTATGTTTACAACACTCGGAAAAAAAATCACAAATAATCAACAATAGAAAAAAAAACAAAAAGCAATTGACAACCTGAAGCAGGATCGAACCCACACTCTAGGACTTCTCAAAGGCAGCAATAAGCCGTCAGTGTATATTGTTAGACAACCTGTGCTAACTCAGGTTTCACAGTTTGATGATGGACTCTTATGTCTGAGCGGTTCCACCATAAAGAGATTAATATATGTTGTTCTGCCATTTGATTTTGACACATAATTTATACAGAAAAAATATAATATACAACAATTATGCTTTAACATGAAAACATATAGGATTTCGAATGGAAAAAACATTTTCATAAATGTATATCCAGGATTTAAACAAGTTATACTTTAAAGAGTGGTATTTTTTGGTGTGTTGTTATAACACAAGATTATATGCTTAATTTTTTACTGTCTATGAATAATGTGTTCGTAGCATTCTATGCTAATACATGCATTTGTGTATATAATTGTGTGCAAGTGTTGGGCTATGGTATGTCTGCTTGCATGCTTTTTAAACCTAAAATTGTATGGATTTAGATTGTATGCTTTAATATTTTTAGGTTTAAATTGCATAAAAAATTATGAATCTTTTTACTGATGAAGAATGTTGCAGTAACTGACAGTGTATTATGTACAAATGTATTGTTTTCTACAATTCAGTTGCAGTTTGTCATATTCTTAAATAAAATAACAGAGATTAATAATGAAGTGTGTAAACATCAGTTGCTTTCTACAACTTAAGTGTTGCATTTCATATCCTTAAATAAAATTGCAGAAATGGACAATGCATTACAAAGAAATTTCCAGCTTTCTGCAAATTATGTCCCATGATGCATTAATGAAACTGGTATTCAGAGTACACCCAGAGATGATATCTGTCATTGATATGCACTATTTCTCATGATTGCATCTCTTGAGCAGTTATTGGTTTACCCAAAATATTCTGATAATTTTTCTCAAGCAGTTTGTACGAACTCAATGAGATAGAACTGCTTGCACAGAACAGAGACAGATGGCGAGATTTGATAAAATATCTTTAAAAAAAAACTGCTAGAACAAAAAATTCATATAGGAGAAGGTGTATCTTGGTCTACGCCCTATGGGCCGGCTACGGCTCGAAAGGTCAATAGATAGATAGATAGTTTGTACGAAATCAAGACAATTTTTATGTTTTTATTTATGATGTTTTTTAACATTTTAGATCTGTACCAACTTCACTTAATAAAAACATCTATCATAAATCCTCATTTTGACTTCCTTGTTGCACTTGAAGGATCTTCTATGTTGTTTAGATTGCACAAGATATTCTGTCATTGGTCAATCCTTGACATCATGAAGGGTTATGTTTCTTTATATCTCCAGCAATGTAAATTCTTTCCAGCAACTTCTATCTTATTATTATGAGATTCTGTATCAGCAGCAACTTTATAAGTGGCTGATATGTTATATTTTATGCTCAGCACTTTGCAGACAACCTGTCCTAGGAATGCTTGAGATTTTCAGTGTTTCAAAATTTTAGATTAAAGTTACTGTGCCAATATATACCTATTTGTCCCTCAGTGTGTATATTTAGAGTTATATGTTTAAAAAATTATGTATATAAACTTCATTTTTGTGTACATCATGTACTGGTTTGTGTGTAAATGAAGAACAAAATGTTGAAATAAAGACATACTCATGTCATGCTGCTAGCACGTTTTACATATACTGTAGACAGCACCTATTTTGTTGGATTTTAAAGGTCAGTAATAACTGTTGCAATAAACTGTACTTATGTGTCAGATGTTGATGGTCACTAAATGTAGGGTGTTGTGAGTTAGATGTATGCAGAAATGAGAGTTGAAAAGAAATAGAGTACGGATACAACATTGAGGGAGAGTGTAAAATCGTGATTCAGGAACAACTACTCATTGGTTGCCCTATATACTATAGGACTCTCTTTAATTTCAAACTGTTATGACCTCTGTAACTTTGAGTGTAACATCAGGAAATATAAGAAAATAAAGGATCGCATCAAGACCATACCCAAAGAGTATACCTTGATAAAACAAAAGTTGAGGAGAAACTCAGCAAGAGAAAATCCATACTGGAGGAGCATGAAAGCGACAAACCATCTAAAAGAAGGAAAATTTGACACAGTCTGGGGTAGGAAAGACTGCTTAATCTGTTAAGATTGCTTTCATATGAGAGATAACTCTGACTACAGACAGCTGCTGCTTTGCAGGAAGATCAAAGAAAACCAAAGTTAGGAAAATAGTCAAAAAACAAATGTGTGCTGAAGACGAATACTGGACTATCTTTCTATCTATCTATCTATCTATTGACCTTTCGAGCCGTAGCCGGCCCATGTGGCATAGACCAAGATACTCCTTCTCCTATCTGAATTTTTGTTCTAGCAGTTTTCTTTTAAAGATATTTTATCAAATCTCGCCATTTGTCTCTGTTCTGTGCAAGCTGCTCTATCTCATTGAGGGAGCCGAATCCTGCTGCTCTTGCCTTTCTCATCAATGTTCTTCTCAGTGTCTCCCTGGGTCTTCCTCTTTTTCTCTTACCTGTTGTTTCCCACATGAGGGCTTGCTTTGCTATTCGGTTATTATCTCTTCTCATCACATGTAATGCTGGACTAGTAAGTTGCAAAATACGCTCAATGCAATCTGCCAATAATTGAAGCAAGAAGAAGATAGAGAGACTACATTATAGCTATGCCATGTCAGTCATAAATTTTGAGACATTGAGCAAATGTTCAGATGAATTAAACCTGCCACTTGCACAGCAGATGAATGCAGACCTGATTCTTGGTATTAAAAAAAAGTAAAGTGCCCCGTCACGCCACGTGGTGTATAGGGAATATGGTGTTAGTGACCTGTCACGCCACGTGGTGTATAGGGAATATGGTGTTAGTGACCCATCACACCATGTGGCTTATAGGGAATATAGCGTTAGTGACCCATCACACCATGTGGCGTATAGGGAATATAGCGTTAGTGACCCATCACACCATGTGGCGTATAGGGAATATAGCGTTAGTGACCCATCACACCATGTGGCGTATAGGGAATACAGCGTTAGTGACCCATCACACCATGTGGCGTATAGGGAATATAGCGTTAGTGACCCATCACACCATGTGGCGTATAGGGAATATAGCGTTAGTGACCCATCACACCATGTGGCGTATAGGGAATATAGCGTTAGTGACCCATCACACCATGTGGCGTATAGGGAATATAGCGTTAGTGACCCATCACACCATGTGGCGTATAGGGAATATAGCGTTAGTGACCCATCACACCATGTGGCGTATAGGGAATATAGCGTTAGTGACCCATCACACCATGTGGCGTACAGGGAATATAGCGTTAGTGACCCATCACACCATGTGGCGTACAGGGAATATAGCGTTAGTGACCCATCACACCATGTGGCGTACAGGGAATATAGCGTTAGTGACCCATCACACCATGTGGCGTACAGGGAATATAGCGTTAGTGACCCATCACACCATGTGGCGTACAGGGAATATAGCGTTAGTGACCCATCACACCATGTGGCGTACAGGGAATATAGCGTTAGTGACCCATCACACCATGTGGCGTACAGGGAATATAGCGTTAGTGACCCATCACACCATGTGGCGTACAGGGAATATAGCGTTAGTGACCCATCACACCATGTGGCGTACAGGGAATATAGCGTTAGTGACCCATCACACCATGTGGCGTACAGGGAATATAGCGTTAGTGACCCATCACACCATGTGGCGTACAGGGAATATAGCGTTAGTGACCCATCACACCATGTGGCGTACAGGGAATATAGCGTTAGTGACCCATCACACCATGTGGCGTACAGGGAATATAGCGTTAGTGACCCATCACACCATGTGGCGTACAGGGAATATAGCGTTAGTGACCCATCACACCATGTGGCGTACAGGGAATATAGCGTTAGTGACCCGTCACACCATGTGGCGTACAGGGAATATAGCGTTAGTGACCCGTCACACCATGTGGCGTACAGGGAATATAGCGTTAGTGACCCGTCACACCATGTGGCGTACAGGGAATATAGCGTTAGTGACCCGTCACACCATGTGGCGTACAGGGAATATAGCGTTAGTGACCCGTCACACCATGTGGCGTACAGGGAATATAGCGTTAGTGACCCGTCACACCATGTGGCGTACAGGGAATATAGCGTTAGTGACCCATCACACCATGTGGCGTACAGGGAATCTAGCGTTAGTGACCCATCACACCATGTGGCGTACAGGGAATCTAGCGTTAGTGACCCATCACACCATGTGGCGTACAGGGAATCTAGCGTTAGTGACCCATCACACCATGTGGCGTACAGGGAATCTAGCGTTAGTGACCCATCACACCATGTGGCGTACAGGGAATCTAGCGTTAGTGACCCATCACACCATGTGGCGTACAGGGAATCTAGCGTTAGTGACCCATCACACCATGTGGCGTACAGGGAATCTAGCGTTAGTGACCCATCACACCATGTGGCGTACAGGGAATCTAGCGTTAGTGACCCATCACACCATGTGGCGTACAGGGAATCTAGCGTTAGTGACCCATCACACCATGTGGCGTACAGGGAATCTAGCGTTAGTGACCCATCACACCATGTGGCGTACAGGGAATCTAGCGTTAGTGACCCATCACACCATGTGGCGTACAGGGAATCTAGCGTTAGTGACCCATCACACCATGTGGCGTACAGGGAATCTAGCGTTAGTGACCCATCACACCATGTGGCGTACAGGAATCTAGCGTTAGTGACCCATCACACCATGTGGCGTACAGGGAATCTAGCGTTAGTGACCCATCACACCATGTGGCGTACAGGGAATCTAGCGTTAGTGACCCATCACACCATGTGGCGTACAGGGAATCTAGCGTTAGTGACCCATCACACCATGTGGCGTACAGGGAATCTAGCGTTAGTGACCCATCACACCATGTGGCGTACAGGGAATCTAGCGTTAGTGACCCATCACACCATGTGGCGTACAGGGAATCTAGCGTTAGTGACCCATCACACCATGTGGCGTACAGGGAATCTAGCGTTAGTGACCCATCACACCATGTGGCGTACAGGGAATCTAGCGTTAGTGACCCATCACACCATGTGGCGTACAGGGAATCTAGCGTTAGTGACCCATCACACCATGTGGCGTACAGGGAATCTAGCGTTAGTGACCCATCACACCATGTGGCGTACAGGGAATCTAGCGTTAGTGACCCATCACACCATGTGGCGTACAGGGAATCTAGCGTTAGTGACCCATCACACCATGTGGCGTACAGGGAATCTAGCGTTAGTGACCCATCACACCATGTGGCGTACAGGGAATCTAGCGTTAGTGACCCATCACACCATGTGGCGTACAGGGAATCTAGCGTTAGTGACCCATCACACCATGTGGCGTACAGGGAATCTAGCGTTAGTGACCCATCACACCATGTGGCGTACAGGGAATCTAGCGTTAGTGACCCATCACACCATGTGGCGTACAGGGAATATAGCGTTAGTGACCCATCACACCATGTGGCGTACAGGGAATATAGCGTTAGTGACCCATCACACCATGTGGCGTACAGGGAATATAGCGTTAGTGACCCATCACACCATGTGGCGTACAGGGAATATAGCGTTAGTGACCCATCACACCATGTGGCGTACAGGGAATATAGCGTTAGTGACCCATCACACCATGTGGCGTACAGGGAATATAGCGTTAGTGACCCATCACACCATGTGGCGTACAGGGAATATAGCGTTAGTGACCCATCACACCATGTGGCGTACAGGGAATATAGCGTTAGTGACCCATCACACCATGTGGCGTACAGGGAATATAGCGTTAGTGACCCATCACACCATGTGGCGTACAGGGAATATAGCGTTAGTGACCCATCACACCATGTGGCGTACAGGGAATATAGCGTTAGTGACCCATCACACCATGTGGCGTACAGGGAATATAGCGTTAGTGACCCATCACACCATGTGGCGTACAGGGAATATAGCGTTAGTGACCCATCACACCATGTGGCGTACAGGGAATATAGCGTTAGTGACCCATCACACCATGTGGCGTACAGGGAATATAGCGTTAGTGACCCATCACACCATGTGGCGTACAGGGAATATAGCGTTAGTGACCCATCACACCATGTGGCGTACAGGGAATATAGCGTTAGTGACCCATCACACCATGTGGCGTACAGGGAATATAGCGTTAGTGACCCATCACACCATGTGGCGTACAGGGAATATAGCGTTAGTGACCCATCACACCATGTGGCGTACAGGGAATATAGCGTTAGTGACCCATCACACCATGTGGCGTACAGGGAATATAGCGTTAGTGACCCATCACACCATGTGGCGTACAGGGAATATAGCGTTAGTGACCCATCACACCATGTGGCGTACAGGGAATATAGCGTTAGTGACCCATCACACCATGTGGCGTACAGGGAATATAGCGTTAGTGACCCATCACACCATGTGGCGTACAGGGAATATAGCGTTAGTGACCCATCACACCATGTGGCGTACAGGGAATATAGCGTTAGTGACCCATCACACCATGTGGCGTACAGGGAATATAGCGTTAGTGACCCATCACACCATGTGGCGTACAGGGAATATAGCGTTAGTGACCCATCACACCATGTGGCGTACAGGGAATATAGCGTTAGTGACCCATCACACCATGTGGCGTACAGGGAATATAGCGTTAGTGACCCATCACACCATGTGGCGTACAGGGAATATAGCGTTAGTGACCCATCACACCATGTGGCGTACAGGGAATATAGCGTTAGTGACCCATCACACCATGTGGCGTACAGGGAATATAGCGTTAGTGACCCATCACACCATGTGGCGTACAGGGAATATAGCGTTAGTGACCCATCACACCATGTGGCGTACAGGGAATATAGCGTTAGTGACCCATCACACCATGTGGCGTACAGGGAATATAGCGTTAGTGACCCATCACACCATGTGGCGTACAGGGAATATAGCGTTAGTGACCCATCACACCATGTGGCGTACAGGGAATATAGCGTTAGTGACCCATCACACCATGTGGCGTACAGGGAATATAGCGTTAGTGACCCATCACACCATGTGGCGTACAGGGAATATAGCGTTAGTGACCCATCACACCATGTGGCGTACAGGGAATATAGCGTTAGTGACCCATCACACCATGTGGCGTACAGGGAATATAGCGTTAGTGACCCATCACACCATGTGGCGTACAGGGAATATAGCGTTAGTGACCCATCACACCATGTGGCGTACAGGGAATATAGCGTTAGTGACCCATCACACCATGTGGCGTACAGGGAATATAGCGTTAGTGACCCATCACACCATGTGGCGTACAGGGAATATAGCGTTAGTGACCCATCACACCATGTGGCGTACAGGGAATATAGCGTTAGTGACCCATCACACCATGTGGCGTACAGGGAATATAGCGTTAGTGACCCATCACACCATGTGGCGTACAGGGAATATAGCGTTAGTGACCCATCACACCATGTGGCGTACAGGGAATATAGCGTTAGTGACCCATCACACCATGTGGCGTACAGGGAATATAGCGTTAGTGACCCATCACACCATGTGGCGTACAGGGAATATAGCGTTAGTGACCCATCACACCATGTGGCGTACAGGGAATATAGCGTTAGTGACCCATCACACCATGTGGCGTACAGGGAATATAGCGTTAGTGACCCATCACACCATGTGGCGTACAGGGAATATAGCGTTAGTGACCCATCACACCATGTGGCGTACAGGGAATATAGCGTTAGTGACCCATCACACCATGTGGCGTACAGGGAATATAGCGTTAGTGACCCATCACACCATGTGGCGTACAGGGAATATAGCGTTAGTGACCCATCACACCATGTGGCGTACAGGGAATATAGCGTTAGTGACCCATCACACCATGTGGCGTACAGGGAATATAGCGTTAGTGACCCATCACACCATGTGGCGTACAGGGAATATAGCGTTAGTGACCCATCACACCATGTGGCGTACAGGGAATATAGCGTTAGTGACCCATCACACCATGTGGCGTACAGGGAATATAGCGTTAGTGACCCATCACACCATGTGGCGTACAGGGAATATAGCGTTAGTGACCCATCACACCATGTGGCGTACAGGGAATATAGCGTTAGTGACCCATCACACCATGTGGCGTACAGGGAATATAGCGTTAGTGACCCATCACACCATGTGGCGTACAGGGAATATAGCGTTAGTGACCCATCACACCATGTGGCGTACAGGGAATATAGCGTTAGTGACCCATCACACCATGTGGCGTACAGGGAATATAGCGTTAGTGACCCATCACACCATGTGGCGTACAGGGAATATAGCGTTAGTGACCCATCACACCATGTGGCGTACAGGGAATATAGCGTTAGTGACCCATCACACCATGTGGCGTACAGGGAATATAGCGTTAGTGACCCATCACACCATGTGGCGTACAGGGAATATAGCGTTAGTGACCCATCACACCATGTGGCGTACAGGGAATATAGCGTTAGTGACCCATCACACCATGTGGCGTACAGGGAATATAGCGTTAGTGACCCATCACACCATGTGGCGTACAGGGAATATAGCGTTAGTGACCCATCACACCATGTGGCGTACAGGGAATATAGCGTTAGTGACCCATCACACCATGTGGCGTACAGGGAATATAGCGTTAGTGACCCATCACACCATGTGGCGTACAGGGAATATAGCGTTAGTGACCCATCACACCATGTGGCGTACAGGGAATATAGCGTTAGTGACCCATCACACCATGTGGCGTACAGGGAATATAGCGTTAGTGACCCATCACACCATGTGGCGTACAGGGAATATAGCGTTAGTGACCCATCACACCATGTGGCGTACAGGGAATATAGCGTTAGTGACCCATCACACCATGTGGCGTACAGGGAATATAGCGTTAGTGACCCATCACACCATGTGGCGTACAGGGAATATAGCGTTAGTGACCCATCACACCATGTGGCGTACAGGGAATATAGCGTTAGTGACCCATCACACCATGTGGCGTACAGGGAATATAGCGTTAGTGACCCATCACACCATGTGGCGTACAGGGAATCTAGCGTTAGTGACCCATCACACCATGTGGCGTACAGGGAATATAGCGTTAGTGACCCATCACACCATGTGGCGTACAGGGAATCTAGCGTTAGTGACCCATCACACCATGTGGCGTACAGGGAATCTAGCGTTAGTGACCCATCACACCATGTGGCGTACAGGGAATCTAGCGTTAGTGACCCATCACACCATGTGGCGTACAGGGAATCTAGCGTTAGTGACCCATCACACCATGTGGCGTACAGGGAATCTAGCGTTAGTGACCCATCACACCATGTGGCGTACAGGGAATCTAGCGTTAGTGACCCATCACACCATGTGGCGTACAGGGAATCTAGCGTTAGTGACCCATCACACCATGTGGCGTACAGGGAATCTAGCGTTAGTGACCCATCACACCATGTGGCGTACAGGGAATCTAGCGTTAGTGACCCATCACACCATGTGGCGTACAGGGAATCTAGCGTTAGTGACCCATCACACCATGTGGCGTACAGGGAATCTAGCGTTAGTGACCCATCACACCATGTGGCGTACAGGGAATCTAGCGTTAGTGACCCATCACACCATGTGGCGTACAGGGAATCTAGCGTTAGTGACCCATCACACCATGTGGCGTACAGGGAATCTAGCGTTAGTGACCCATCACACCATGTGGCGTACAGGGAATCTAGCGTTAGTGACCCATCACACCATGTGGCGTACAGGGAATCTAGCGTTAGTGACCCATCACACCATGTGGCGTACAGGGAATCTAGCGTTAGTGACCCATCACACCATGTGGCGTACAGGGAATCTAGCGTTAGTGACCCATCACACCATGTGGCGTACAGGGAATCTAGCGTTAGTGACCCATCACACCATGTGGCGTACAGGGAATCTAGCGTTAGTGACCCATCACACCATGTGGCGTACAGGGAATCTAGCGTTAGTGACCCATCACACCATGTGGCGTACAGGGAATCTAGCGTTAGTGACCCATCACACCATGTGGCGTACAGGGAATCTAGCGTTAGTGACCCATCACACCATGTGGCGTACAGGGAATCTAGCGTTAGTGACCCATCACACCATGTGGCGTACAGGGAATCTAGCGTTAGTGACCCATCACACCATGTGGCGTACAGGGAATCTAGCGTTAGTGACCCATCACACCATGTGGCGTACAGGGAATCTAGCGTTAGTGACCCATCACACCATGTGGCGTACAGGGAATCTAGCGTTAGTGACCCATCACACCATGTGGCGTACAGGGAATCTAGCGTTAGTGACCCATCACACCATGTGGCGTACAGGGAATATAGCGTTAGTGACCCATCACACCATGTGGCGTACAGGGAATATAGCGTTAGTGACCCATCACACCATGTGGCGTACAGGGAATATAGCGTTAGTGACCCATCACACCATGTGGCGTACAGGGAATATAGCGTTAGTGACCCATCACACCATGTGGCGTACAGGGAATATAGCGTTAGTGACCCATCACACCATGTGGCGTACAGGGAATATAGCGTTAGTGACCCATCACACCATGTGGCGTACAGGGAATATAGCGTTAGTGACCCATCACACCATGTGGCGTACAGGGAATATAGCGTTAGTGACCCATCACACCATGTGGCGTACAGGGAATATAGCGTTAGTGACCCATCACACCATGTGGCGTACAGGGAATATAGCGTTAGTGACCCATCACACCATGTGGCGTACAGGGAATATAGCGTTAGTGACCCATCACACCATGTGGCGTACAGGGAATATAGCGTTAGTGACCCATCACACCATGTGGCGTACAGGGAATATAGCGTTAGTGACCCATCACACCATGTGGCGTACAGGGAATATAGCGTTAGTGACCCATCACACCATGTGGCGTACAGGGAATATAGCGTTAGTGACCCATCACACCATGTGGCGTACAGGGAATATAGCGTTAGTGACCCATCACACCATGTGGCGTACAGGGAATATAGCGTTAGTGACCCATCACACCATGTGGCGTACAGGGAATATAGCGTTAGTGACCCATCACACCATGTGGCGTACAGGGAATATAGCGTTAGTGACCCATCACACCATGTGGCGTACAGGGAATATAGCGTTAGTGACCCATCACACCATGTGGCGTACAGGGAATATAGCGTTAGTGACCCATCACACCATGTGGCGTACAGGGAATATAGCGTTAGTGACCCATCACACCATGTGGCGTACAGGGAATATAGCGTTAGTGACCCATCACACCATGTGGCGTACAGGGAATATAGCGTTAGTGACCCATCACACCATGTGGCGTACAGGGAATATAGCGTTAGTGACCCATCACACCATGTGGCGTACAGGGAATATAGCGTTAGTGACCCATCACACCATGTGGCGTACAGGGAATATAGCGTTAGTGACCCATCACACCATGTGGCGTACAGGGAATATAGCGTTAGTGACCCATCACACCATGTGGCGTACAGGGAATATAGCGTTAGTGACCCATCACACCATGTGGCGTACAGGGAATATAGCGTTAGTGACCCATCACACCATGTGGCGTACAGGGAATATAGCGTTAGTGACCCATCACACCATGTGGCGTACAGGGAATATAGCGTTAGTGACCCATCACACCATGTGGCGTACAGGGAATATAGCGTTAGTGACCCATCACACCATGTGGCGTACAGGGAATATAGCGTTAGTGACCCATCACACCATGTGGCGTACAGGGAATATAGCGTTAGTGACCCATCACACCATGTGGCGTACAGGGAATATAGCGTTAGTGACCCATCACACCATGTGGCGTACAGGGAATCTAGCGTTAGTGACCCATCACACCATGTGGCGTACAGGGAATATAGCGTTAGTGACCCATCACACCATGTGGCGTACAGGGAATATAGCGTTAGTGACCCATCACACCATGTGGCGTACAGGGAATATAGCGTTAGTGACCCATCACACCATGTGGCGTACAGGGAATATAGCGTTAGTGACCCATCACACCATGTGGCGTACAGGGAATATAGCGTTAGTGACCCATCACACCATGTGGCGTACAGGGAATATAGCGTTAGTGACCCATCACACCATGTGGCGTACAGGGAATATAGCGTTAGTGACCCATCACACCATGTGGCGTACAGGGAATATAGCGTTAGTGACCCATCACACCATGTGGCGTACAGGGAATCTAGCGTTAGTGACCCATCACACCATGTGGCGTACAGGGAATCTAGCGTTAGTGACCCATCACACCATGTGGCGTACAGGGAATCTAGCGTTAGTGACCCATCACACCATGTGGCGTACAGGGAATCTAGCGTTAGTGACCCATCACACCATGTGGCGTACAGGGAATCTAGCGTTAGTGACCCATCACACCATGTGGCGTACAGGGAATCTAGCGTTAGTGACCCATCACACCATGTGGCGTACAGGGAATCTAGCGTTAGTGACCCATCACACCATGTGGCGTACAGGGAATCTAGCGTTAGTGACCCATCACACCATGTGGCGTACAGGGAATCTAGCGTTAGTGACCCATCACACCATGTGGCGTACAGGGAATCTAGCGTTAGTGACCCATCACACCATGTGGCGTACAGGGAATCTAGCGTTAGTGACCCATCACACCATGTGGCGTACAGGGAATCTAGCGTTAGTGACCCATCACACCATGTGGCGTACAGGGAATCTAGCGTTAGTGACCCATCACACCATGTGGCGTACAGGGAATCTAGCGTTAGTGACCCATCACACCATGTGGCGTACAGGGAATCTAGCGTTAGTGACCCATCACACCATGTGGCGTACAGGGAATCTAGCGTTAGTGACCCATCACACCATGTGGCGTACAGGGAATATAGCGTTAGTGACCCATCACACCATGTGGCGTACAGGGAATCTAGCGTTAGTGACCCATCACACCATGTGGCGTACAGGGAATATAGCGTTAGTGACCCATCACACCATGTGGCGTACAGGGAATCTAGCGTTAGTGACCCATCACACCATGTGGCGTACAGGGAATCTAGCGTTAGTGACCCATCACACCATGTGGCGTACAGGGAATATAGCGTTAGTGACCCATCACACCATGTGGCGTACAGGGAATCTAGCGTTAGTGACCCATCACACCATGTGGCGTACAGGGAATATAGCGTTAGTGACCCATCACACCATGTGGCGTACAGGGAATATAGCGTTAGTGACCCATCACACCATGTGGCGTACAGGGAATCTAGCGTTAGTGACCCATCACACCATGTGGCGTACAGGGAATATAGCGTTAGTGACCCATCACACCATGTGGCGTACAGGGAATCTAGCGTTAGTGACCCATCACACCATGTGGCGTACAGGGAATCTAGCGTTAGTGACCCATCACACCATGTGGCGTACAGGGAATCTAGCGTTAGTGACCCATCACACCATGTGGCGTACAGGGAATCTAGCGTTAGTGACCCATCACACCATGTGGCGTACAGGGAATCTAGCGTTAGTGACCCATCACACCATGTGGCGTACAGGGAATCTAGCGTTAGTGACCCATCACACCATGTGGCGTACAGGGAATATAGCGTTAGTGACCCATCACACCATGTGGCGTACAGGGAATCTAGCGTTAGTGACCCATCACACCATGTGGCGTACAGGGAATATAGCGTTAGTGACCCATCACACCATGTGGCGTACAGGGAATATAGCGTTAGTGACCCATCACACCATGTGGCGTACAGGGAATATAGCGTTAGTGACCCATCACACCATGTGGCGTACAGGGAATATAGCGTTAGTGACCCATCACACCATGTGGCGTACAGGGAATATAGCGTTAGTGACCCATCACACCATGTGGCGTACAGGGAATATAGCGTTAGTGACCCATCACACCATGTGGCGTACAGGGAATATAGCGTTAGTGACCCATCACACCATGTGGCGTACAGGGAATATAGCGTTAGTGACCCATCACACCATGTGGCGTACAGGGAATATAGCGTTAGTGACCCATCACACCATGTGGCGTACAGGGAATATAGCGTTAGTGACCCATCACACCATGTGGCGTACAGGGAATATAGCGTTAGTGACCCATCACACCATGTGGCGTACAGGGAATATAGCGTTAGTGACCCATCACACCATGTGGCGTACAGGGAATATAGCGTTAGTGACCCATCACACCATGTGGCGTACAGGGAATATAGCGTTAGTGACCCATCACACCATGTGGCGTACAGGGAATATAGCGTTAGTGACCCATCACACCATGTGGCGTACAGGGAATATAGCGTTAGTGACCCATCACACCATGTGGCGTACAGGGAATATAGCGTTAGTGACCCATCACACCATGTGGCGTACAGGGAATATAGCGTTAGTGACCCATCACACCATGTGGCGTACAGGGAATATAGCGTTAGTGACCCATCACACCATGTGGCGTACAGGGAATATAGCGTTAGTGACCCATCACACCATGTGGCGTACAGGGAATATAGCGTTAGTGACCCATCACACCATGTGGCGTACAGGGAATATAGCGTTAGTGACCCATCACACCATGTGGCGTACAGGGAATATAGCGTTAGTGACCCATCACACCATGTGGCGTACAGGGAATATAGCGTTAGTGACCCATCACACCATGTGGCGTACAGGGAATATAGCGTTAGTGACCCATCACACCATGTGGCGTACAGGGAATATAGCGTTAGTGACCCATCACACCATGTGGCGTACAGGGAATATAGCGTTAGTGACCCATCACACCATGTGGCGTACAGGGAATATAGCGTTAGTGACCCATCACACCATGTGGCGTACAGGGAATATAGCGTTAGTGACCCATCACACCATGTGGCGTACAGGGAATATAGCGTTAGTGACCCATCACACCATGTGGCGTACAGGGAATATAGCGTTAGTGACCCATCACACCATGTGGCGTACAGGGAATATAGCGTTAGTGACCCATCACACCATGTGGCGTACAGGGAATATAGCGTTAGTGACCCATCACACCATGTGGCGTACAGGGAATATAGCGTTAGTGACCCATCACACCATGTGGCGTACAGGGAATATAGCGTTAGTGACCCATCACACCATGTGGCGTACAGGGAATATAGCGTTAGTGACCCATCACACCATGTGGCGTACAGGGAATATAGCGTTAGTGACCCATCACACCATGTGGCGTACAGGGAATATAGCGTTAGTGACCCATCACACCATGTGGCGTACAGGGAATATAGCGTTAGTGACCCATCACACCATGTGGCGTACAGGGAATATAGCGTTAGTGACCCATCACACCATGTGGCGTACAGGGAATCTAGCGTTAGTGACCCATCACACCATGTGGCGTACAGGGAATATAGCGTTAGTGACCCATCACACCATGTGGCGTACAGGGAATATAGCGTTAGTGACCCATCACACCATGTGGCGTACAGGGAATATAGCGTTAGTGACCCATCACACCATGTGGCGTACAGGGAATCTAGCGTTAGTGACCCATCACACCATGTGGCGTACAGGGAATATAGCGTTAGTGACCCATCACACCATGTGGCGTACAGGGAATATAGCGTTAGTGACCCATCACACCATGTGGCGTACAGGGAATATAGCGTTAGTGACCCATCACACCATGTGGCGTACAGGGAATATAGCGTTAGTGACCCATCACACCATGTGGCGTACAGGGAATATAGCGTTAGTGACCCATCACACCATGTGGCGTACAGGGAATATAGCGTTAGTGACCCATCACACCATGTGGCGTACAGGGAATATAGCGTTAGTGACCCATCACACCATGTGGCGTACAGGGAATATAGCGTTAGTGACCCATCACACCATGTGGCGTACAGGGAATATAGCGTTAGTGACCCATCACACCATGTGGCGTACAGGGAATATAGCGTTAGTGACCCATCACACCATGTGGCGTACAGGGAATCTAGCGTTAGTGACCCATCACACCATGTGGCGTACAGGGAATCTAGCGTTAGTGACCCATCACACCATGTGGCGTACAGGGAATCTAGCGTTAGTGACCCATCACACCATGTGGCGTACAGGGAATCTAGCGTTAGTGACCCATCACACCATGTGGCGTACAGGGAATCTAGCGTTAGTGACCCATCACACCATGTGGCGTACAGGGAATCTAGCGTTAGTGACCCATCACACCATGTGGCGTACAGGGAATCTAGCGTTAGTGACCCATCACACCATGTGGCGTACAGGGAATCTAGCGTTAGTGACCCATCACACCATGTGGCGTACAGGGAATCTAGCGTTAGTGACCCATCACACCATGTGGCGTACAGGGAATCTAGCGTTAGTGACCCATCACACCATGTGGCGTACAGGGAATCTAGCGTTAGTGACCCATCACACCATGTGGCGTACAGGGAATCTAGCGTTAGTGACCCATCACACCATGTGGCGTACAGGGAATCTAGCGTTAGTGACCCATCACACCATGTGGCGTACAGGGAATCTAGCGTTAGTGACCCATCACACCATGTGGCGTACAGGGAATCTAGCGTTAGTGACCCATCACACCATGTGGCGTACAGGGAATCTAGCGTTAGTGACCCATCACACCATGTGGCGTACAGGGAATCTAGCGTTAGTGACCCATCACACCATGTGGCGTACAGGGAATCTAGCGTTAGTGACCCATCACACCATGTGGCGTACAGGGAATCTAGCGTTAGTGACCCATCACACCATGTGGCGTACAGGGAATCTAGCGTTAGTGACCCATCACACCATGTGGCGTACAGGGAATCTAGCGTTAGTGACCCATCACACCATGTGGCGTACAGGGAATCTAGCGTTAGTGACCCATCACACCATGTGGCGTACAGGGAATCTAGCGTTAGTGACCCATCACACCATGTGGCGTACAGGGAATCTAGCGTTAGTGACCCATCACACCATGTGGCGTACAGGGAATCTAGCGTTAGTGACCCATCACACCATGTGGCGTACAGGGAATATAGCGTTAGTGACCCATCACACCATGTGGCGTACAGGGAATCTAGCGTTAGTGACCCATCACACCATGTGGCGTACAGGGAATATAGCGTTAGTGACCCATCACACCATGTGGCGTACAGGGAATATAGCGTTAGTGACCCATCACACCATGTGGCGTACAGGGAATATAGCGTTAGTGACCCATCACACCATGTGGCGTACAGGGAATATAGCGTTAGTGACCCATCACACCATGTGGCGTACAGGGAATATAGCGTTAGTGACCCATCACACCATGTGGCGTACAGGGAATCTAGCGTTAGTGACCCATCACACCATGTGGCGTACAGGGAATATAGCGTTAGTGACCCATCACACCATGTGGCGTACAGGGAATCTAGCGTTAGTGACCCATCACACCATGTGGCGTACAGGGAATCTAGCGTTAGTGACCCATCACACCATGTGGCGTACAGGGAATATAGCGTTAGTGACCCATCACACCATGTGGCGTACAGGGAATATAGCGTTAGTGACCCATCACACCATGTGGCGTACAGGGAATATAGCGTTAGTGACCCATCACACCATGTGGCGTACAGGGAATATAGCGTTAGTGACCCATCACACCATGTGGCGTACAGGGAATATAGCGTTAGTGACCCATCACACCATGTGGCGTACAGGGAATATAGCGTTAGTGACCCATCACACCATGTGGCGTACAGGGAATATAGCGTTAGTGACCCATCACACCATGTGGCGTACAGGGAATATAGCGTTAGTGACCCATCACACCATGTGGCGTACAGGGAATATAGCGTTAGTGACCCATCACACCATGTGGCGTACAGGGAATATAGCGTTAGTGACCCATCACACCATGTGGCGTACAGGGAATATAGCGTTAGTGACCCATCACACCATGTGGCGTACAGGGAATATAGCGTTAGTGACCCATCACACCATGTGGCGTACAGGGAATATAGCGTTAGTGACCCATCACACCATGTGGCGTACAGGGAATATAGCGTTAGTGACCCATCACACCATGTGGCGTACAGGGAATATAGCGTTAGTGACCCATCACACCATGTGGCGTACAGGGAATATAGCGTTAGTGACCCATCACACCATGTGGCGTACAGGGAATATAGCGTTAGTGACCCATCACACCATGTGGCGTACAGGGAATATAGCGTTAGTGACCCATCACACCATGTGGCGTACAGGGAATATAGCGTTAGTGACCCATCACACCATGTGGCGTACAGGGAATATAGCGTTAGTGACCCATCACACCATGTGGCGTACAGGGAATATAGCGTTAGTGACCCATCACACCATGTGGCGTACAGGGAATATAGCGTTAGTGACCCATCACACCATGTGGCGTACAGGGAATATAGCGTTAGTGACCCATCACACCATGTGGCGTACAGGGAATATAGCGTTAGTGACCCATCACACCATGTGGCGTACAGGGAATATAGCGTTAGTGACCCATCACACCATGTGGCGTACAGGGAATATAGCGTTAGTGACCCATCACACCATGTGGCGTACAGGGAATATAGCGTTAGTGACCCATCACACCATGTGGCGTACAGGGAATATAGCGTTAGTGACCCATCACACCATGTGGCGTACAGGGAATATAGCGTTAGTGACCCATCACACCATGTGGCGTACAGGGAATATAGCGTTAGTGACCCATCACACCATGTGGCGTACAGGGAATATAGCGTTAGTGACCCATCACACCATGTGGCGTACAGGGAATATAGCGTTAGTGACCCATCACACCATGTGGCGTACAGGGAATATAGCGTTAGTGACCCATCACACCATGTGGCGTACAGGGAATATAGCGTTAGTGACCCATCACACCATGTGGCGTACAGGGAATATAGCGTTAGTGACCCATCACACCATGTGGCGTACAGGGAATATAGCGTTAGTGACCCATCACACCATGTGGCGTACAGGGAATATAGCGTTAGTGACCCATCACACCATGTGGCGTACAGGGAATATAGCGTTAGTGACCCATCACACCATGTGGCGTACAGGGAATATAGCGTTAGTGACCCATCACACCATGTGGCGTACAGGGAATATAGCGTTAGTGACCCATCACACCATGTGGCGTACAGGGAATATAGCGTTAGTGACCCATCACACCATGTGGCGTACAGGGAATATAGCGTTAGTGACCCATCACACCATGTGGCGTACAGGGAATATAGCGTTAGTGACCCATCACACCATGTGGCGTACAGGGAATATAGCGTTAGTGACCCATCACACCATGTGGCGTACAGGGAATATAGCGTTAGTGACCCATCACACCATGTGGCGTACAGGGAATATAGCGTTAGTGACCCATCACACCATGTGGCGTACAGGGAATATAGCGTTAGTGACCCATCACACCATGTGGCGTACAGGGAATCTAGCGTTAGTGACCCATCACACCATGTGGCGTACAGGGAATCTAGCGTTAGTGACCCATCACACCATGTGGCGTACAGGGAATCTAGCGTTAGTGACCCATCACACCATGTGGCGTACAGGGAATCTAGCGTTAGTGACCCATCACACCATGTGGCGTACAGGGAATCTAGCGTTAGTGACCCATCACACCATGTGGCGTACAGGGAATCTAGCGTTAGTGACCCATCACACCATGTGGCGTACAGGGAATCTAGCGTTAGTGACCCATCACACCATGTGGCGTACAGGGAATCTAGCGTTAGTGACCCATCACACCATGTGGCGTACAGGGAATCTAGCGTTAGTGACCCATCACACCATGTGGCGTACAGGGAATCTAGCGTTAGTGACCCATCACACCATGTGGCGTACAGGGAATCTAGCGTTAGTGACCCATCACACCATGTGGCGTACAGGGAATCTAGCGTTAGTGACCCATCACACCATGTGGCGTACAGGGAATCTAGCGTTAGTGACCCATCACACCATGTGGCGTACAGGGAATCTAGCGTTAGTGACCCATCACACCATGTGGCGTACAGGGAATCTAGCGTTAGTGACCCATCACACCATGTGGCGTACAGGGAATCTAGCGTTAGTGACCCATCACACCATGTGGCGTACAGGGAATCTAGCGTTAGTGACCCATCACACCATGTGGCGTACAGGGAATCTAGCGTTAGTGACCCATCACACCATGTGGCGTACAGGGAATCTAGCGTTAGTGACCCATCACACCATGTGGCGTACAGGGAATCTAGCGTTAGTGACCCATCACACCATGTGGCGTACAGGGAATCTAGCGTTAGTGACCCATCACACCATGTGGCGTACAGGGAATCTAGCGTTAGTGACCCATCACACCATGTGGCGTACAGGGAATCTAGCGTTAGTGACCCATCACACCATGTGGCGTACAGGGAATCTAGCGTTAGTGACCCATCACACCATGTGGCGTACAGGGAATCTAGCGTTAGTGACCCATCACACCATGTGGCGTACAGGGAATCTAGCGTTAGTGACCCATCACACCATGTGGCGTACAGGGAATCTAGCGTTAGTGACCCATCACACCATGTGGCGTACAGGGAATCTAGCGTTAGTGACCCATCACACCATGTGGCGTACAGGGAATCTAGCGTTAGTGACCCATCACACCATGTGGCGTACAGGGAATCTAGCGTTAGTGACCCATCACACCATGTGGCGTACAGGGAATCTAGCGTTAGTGACCCATCACACCATGTGGCGTACAGGGAATATAGCGTTAGTGACCCATCACACCATGTGGCGTACAGGGAATATAGCGTTAGTGACCCATCACACCATGTGGCGTACAGGGAATATAGCGTTAGTGACCCATCACACCATGTGGCGTACAGGGAATATAGCGTTAGTGACCCATCACACCATGTGGCGTACAGGGAATATAGCGTTAGTGACCCATCACACCATGTGGCGTACAGGGAATATAGCGTTAGTGACCCATCACACCATGTGGCGTACAGGGAATATAGCGTTAGTGACCCATCACACCATGTGGCGTACAGGGAATATAGCGTTAGTGACCCATCACACCATGTGGCGTACAGGGAATATAGCGTTAGTGACCCATCACACCATGTGGCGTACAGGGAATATAGCGTTAGTGACCCATCACACCATGTGGCGTACAGGGAATATAGCGTTAGTGACCCATCACACCATGTGGCGTACAGGGAATATAGCGTTAGTGACCCATCACACCATGTGGCGTACAGGGAATATAGCGTTAGTGACCCATCACACCATGTGGCGTACAGGGAATATAGCGTTAGTGACCCATCACACCATGTGGCGTACAGGGAATATAGCGTTAGTGACCCATCACACCATGTGGCGTACAGGGAATATAGCGTTAGTGACCCATCACACCATGTGGCGTACAGGGAATATAGCGTTAGTGACCCATCACACCATGTGGCGTACAGGGAATATAGCGTTAGTGACCCATCACACCATGTGGCGTACAGGGAATATAGCGTTAGTGACCCATCACACCATGTGGCGTACAGGGAATATAGCGTTAGTGACCCATCACACCATGTGGCGTACAGGGAATATAGCGTTAGTGACCCATCACACCATGTGGCGTACAGGGAATATAGCGTTAGTGACCCATCACACCATGTGGCGTACAGGGAATATAGCGTTAGTGACCCATCACACCATGTGGCGTACAGGGAATATAGCGTTAGTGACCCATCACACCATGTGGCGTACAGGGAATATAGCGTTAGTGACCCATCACACCATGTGGCGTACAGGGAATATAGCGTTAGTGACCCATCACACCATGTGGCGTACAGGGAATATAGCGTTAGTGACCCATCACACCATGTGGCGTACAGGGAATATAGCGTTAGTGACCCATCACACCATGTGGCGTACAGGGAATATAGCGTTAGTGACCCATCACACCATGTGGCGTACAGGGAATATAGCGTTAGTGACCCATCACACCATGTGGCGTACAGGGAATATAGCGTTAGTGACCCATCACACCATGTGGCGTACAGGGAATATAGCGTTAGTGACCCATCACACCATGTGGCGTACAGGGAATCTAGCGTTAGTGACCCATCACACCATGTGGCGTACAGGGAATCTAGCGTTAGTGACCCATCACACCATGTGGCGTACAGGGAATCTAGCGTTAGTGACCCATCACACCATGTGGCGTACAGGGAATCTAGCGTTAGTGACCCATCACACCATGTGGCGTACAGGGAATCTAGCGTTAGTGACCCATCACACCATGTGGCGTACAGGGAATCTAGCGTTAGTGACCCATCACACCATGTGGCGTACAGGGAATCTAGCGTTAGTGACCCATCACACCATGTGGCGTACAGGGAATATAGCGTTAGTGACCCATCACACCATGTGGCGTACAGGGAATATAGCGTTAGTGACCCATCACACCATGTGGCGTACAGGGAATATAGCGTTAGTGACCCATCACACCATGTGGCGTACAGGGAATATAGCGTTAGTGACCCATCACACCATGTGGCGTACAGGGAATATAGCGTTAGTGACCCATCACACCATGTGGCGTACAGGGAATATAGCGTTAGTGACCCATCACACCATGTGGCGTACAGGGAATATAGCGTTAGTGACCCATCACACCATGTGGCGTACAGGGAATATAGCGTTAGTGACCCATCACACCATGTGGCGTACAGGGAATATAGCGTTAGTGACCCATCACACCATGTGGCGTACAGGGAATATAGCGTTAGTGACCCATCACACCATGTGGCGTACAGGGAATATAGCGTTAGTGACCCATCACACCATGTGGCGTACAGGGAATCTAGCGTTAGTGACCCATCACACCATGTGGCGTACAGGGAATCTAGCGTTAGTGACCCATCACACCATGTGGCGTACAGGGAATCTAGCGTTAGTGACCCATCACACCATGTGGCGTACAGGGAATCTAGCGTTAGTGACCCATCACACCATGTGGCGTACAGGGAATCTAGCGTTAGTGACCCATCACACCATGTGGCGTACAGGGAATCTAGCGTTAGTGACCCATCACACCATGTGGCGTACAGGGAATCTAGCGTTAGTGACCCATCACACCATGTGGCGTACAGGGAATCTAGCGTTAGTGACCCATCACACCATGTGGCGTACAGGGAATCTAGCGTTAGTGACCCATCACACCATGTGGCGTACAGGGAATCTAGCGTTAGTGACCCATCACACCATGTGGCGTACAGGGAATCTAGCGTTAGTGACCCATCACACCATGTGGCGTACAGGGAATCTAGCGTTAGTGACCCATCACACCATGTGGCGTACAGGGAATCTAGCGTTAGTGACCCATCACACCATGTGGCGTACAGGGAATCTAGCGTTAGTGACCCATCACACCATGTGGCGTACAGGGAATCTAGCGTTAGTGACCCATCACACCATGTGGCGTACAGGGAATCTAGCGTTAGTGACCCATCACACCATGTGGCGTACAGGGAATCTAGCGTTAGTGACCCATCACACCATGTGGCGTACAGGGAATCTAGCGTTAGTGACCCATCACACCATGTGGCGTACAGGGAATCTAGCGTTAGTGACCCATCACACCATGTGGCGTACAGGGAATCTAGCGTTAGTGACCCATCACACCATGTGGCGTACAGGGAATCTAGCGTTAGTGACCCATCACACCATGTGGCGTACAGGGAATCTAGCGTTAGTGACCCATCACACCATGTGGCGTACAGGGAATCTAGCGTTAGTGACCCATCACACCATGTGGCGTACAGGGAATCTAGCGTTAGTGACCCATCACACCATGTGGCGTACAGGGAATCTAGCGTTAGTGACCCATCACACCATGTGGCGTACAGGGAATCTAGCGTTAGTGACCCATCACACCATGTGGCGTACAGGGAATATAGCGTTAGTGACCCATCACACCATGTGGCGTACAGGGAATCTAGCGTTAGTGACCCATCACACCATGTGGCGTACAGGGAATCTAGCGTTAGTGACCCATCACACCATGTGGCGTACAGGGAATATAGCGTTAGTGACCCATCACACCATGTGGCGTACAGGGAATATAGCGTTAGTGACCCATCACACCATGTGGCGTACAGGGAATATAGCGTTAGTGACCCATCACACCATGTGGCGTACAGGGAATATAGCGTTAGTGACCCATCACACCATGTGGCGTACAGGGAATATAGCGTTAGTGACCCATCACACCATGTGGCGTACAGGGAATATAGCGTTAGTGACCCATCACACCATGTGGCGTACAGGGAATATAGCGTTAGTGACCCATCACACCATGTGGCGTACAGGGAATATAGCGTTAGTGACCCATCACACCATGTGGCGTACAGGGAATATAGCGTTAGTGACCCATCACACCATGTGGCGTACAGGGAATATAGCGTTAGTGACCCATCACACCATGTGGCGTACAGGGAATATAGCGTTAGTGACCCATCACACCATGTGGCGTACAGGGAATATAGCGTTAGTGACCCATCACACCATGTGGCGTACAGGGAATATAGCGTTAGTGACCCATCACACCATGTGGCGTACAGGGAATATAGCGTTAGTGACCCATCACACCATGTGGCGTACAGGGAATATAGCGTTAGTGACCCATCACACCATGTGGCGTACAGGGAATATAGCGTTAGTGACCCATCACACCATGTGGCGTACAGGGAATATAGCGTTAGTGACCCATCACACCATGTGGCGTACAGGGAATATAGCGTTAGTGACCCATCACACCATGTGGCGTACAGGGAATATAGCGTTAGTGACCCATCACACCATGTGGCGTACAGGGAATATAGCGTTAGTGACCCATCACACCATGTGGCGTACAGGGAATATAGCGTTAGTGACCCATCACACCATGTGGCGTACAGGGAATATAGCGTTAGTGACCCATCACACCATGTGGCGTACAGGGAATATAGCGTTAGTGACCCATCACACCATGTGGCGTACAGGGAATATAGCGTTAGTGACCCATCACACCATGTGGCGTACAGGGAATATAGCGTTAGTGACCCATCACACCATGTGGCGTACAGGGAATATAGCGTTAGTGACCCATCACACCATGTGGCGTACAGGGAATATAGCGTTAGTGACCCATCACACCATGTGGCGTACAGGGAATATAGCGTTAGTGACCCATCACACCATGTGGCGTACAGGGAATATAGCGTTAGTGACCCATCACACCATGTGGCGTACAGGGAATATAGCGTTAGTGACCCATCACACCATGTGGCGTACAGGGAATATAGCGTTAGTGACCCATCACACCATGTGGCGTACAGGGAATATAGCGTTAGTGACCCATCACACCATGTGGCGTACAGGGAATATAGCGTTAGTGACCCATCACACCATGTGGCGTACAGGGAATATAGCGTTAGTGACCCATCACACCATGTGGCGTACAGGGAATATAGCGTTAGTGACCCATCACACCATGTGGCGTACAGGGAATATAGCGTTAGTGACCCATCACACCATGTGGCGTACAGGGAATATAGCGTTAGTGACCCATCACACCATGTGGCGTACAGGGAATATAGCGTTAGTGACCCATCACACCATGTGGCGTACAGGGAATATAGCGTTAGTGACCCATCACACCATGTGGCGTACAGGGAATATAGCGTTAGTGACCCATCACACCATGTGGCGTACAGGGAATATAGCGTTAGTGACCCATCACACCATGTGGCGTACAGGGAATATAGCGTTAGTGACCCATCACACCATGTGGCGTACAGGGAATATAGCGTTAGTGACCCATCACACCATGTGGCGTACAGGGAATATAGCGTTAGTGACCCATCACACCATGTGGCGTACAGGGAATATAGCGTTAGTGACCCATCACACCATGTGGCGTACAGGGAATATAGCGTTAGTGACCCATCACACCATGTGGCGTACAGGGAATATAGCGTTAGTGACCCATCACACCATGTGGCGTACAGGGAATATAGCGTTAGTGACCCATCACACCATGTGGCGTACAGGGAATATAGCGTTAGTGACCCATCACACCATGTGGCGTACAGGGAATATAGCGTTAGTGACCCATCACACCATGTGGCGTACAGGGAATATAGCGTTAGTGACCCATCACACCATGTGGCGTACAGGGAATATAGCGTTAGTGACCCATCACACCATGTGGCGTACAGGGAATATAGCGTTAGTGACCCATCACACCATGTGGCGTACAGGGAATATAGCGTTAGTGACCCATCACACCATGTGGCGTACAGGGAATATAGCGTTAGTGACCCATCACACCATGTGGCGTACAGGGAATATAGCGTTAGTGACCCATCACACCATGTGGCGTACAGGGAATATAGCGTTAGTGACCCATCACACCATGTGGCGTACAGGGAATATAGCGTTAGTGACCCATCACACCATGTGGCGTACAGGGAATATAGCGTTAGTGACCCATCACACCATGTGGCGTACAGGGAATATAGCGTTAGTGACCCATCACACCATGTGGCGTACAGGGAATCTAGCGTTAGTGACCCATCACACCATGTGGCGTACAGGGAATCTAGCGTTAGTGACCCATCACACCATGTGGCGTACAGGGAATCTAGCGTTAGTGACCCATCACACCATGTGGCGTACAGGGAATCTAGCGTTAGTGACCCATCACACCATGTGGCGTACAGGGAATCTAGCGTTAGTGACCCATCACACCATGTGGCGTACAGGGAATCTAGCGTTAGTGACCCATCACACCATGTGGCGTACAGGGAATCTAGCGTTAGTGACCCATCACACCATGTGGCGTACAGGGAATCTAGCGTTAGTGACCCATCACACCATGTGGCGTACAGGGAATCTAGCGTTAGTGACCCATCACACCATGTGGCGTACAGGGAATCTAGCGTTAGTGACCCATCACACCATGTGGCGTACAGGGAATCTAGCGTTAGTGACCCATCACACCATGTGGCGTACAGGGAATCTAGCGTTAGTGACCCATCACACCATGTGGCGTACAGGGAATCTAGCGTTAGTGACCCATCACACCATGTGGCGTACAGGGAATCTAGCGTTAGTGACCCATCACACCATGTGGCGTACAGGGAATCTAGCGTTAGTGACCCATCACACCATGTGGCGTACAGGGAATCTAGCGTTAGTGACCCATCACACCATGTGGCGTACAGGGAATCTAGCGTTAGTGACCCATCACACCATGTGGCGTACAGGGAATCTAGCGTTAGTGACCCATCACACCATGTGGCGTACAGGGAATCTAGCGTTAGTGACCCATCACACCATGTGGCGTACAGGGAATCTAGCGTTAGTGACCCATCACACCATGTGGCGTACAGGGAATCTAGCGTTAGTGACCCATCACACCATGTGGCGTACAGGGAATCTAGCGTTAGTGACCCATCACACCATGTGGCGTACAGGGAATCTAGCGTTAGTGACCCATCACACCATGTGGCGTACAGGGAATATAGCGTTAGTGACCCATCACACCATGTGGCGTACAGGGAATATAGCGTTAGTGACCCATCACACCATGTGGCGTACAGGGAATATAGCGTTAGTGACCCATCACACCATGTGGCGTACAGGGAATATAGCGTTAGTGACCCATCACACCATGTGGCGTACAGGGAATATAGCGTTAGTGACCCATCACACCATGTGGCGTACAGGGAATATAGCGTGAGTGACCCATCACACCATGTGGCGTACAGGGAATATAGCGTGAGTGACCCATCACACCATGTGGCGTACAGGGAATATAGCGTTAGTGACCCATCACACCATGTGGCGTACAGGGAATATAGCGTTAGTGACCCATCACACCATGTGGCGTACAGGGAATATAGCGTTAGTGACCCATCACACCATGTGGCGTACAGGGAATATAGCGTTAGTGACCCATCACACCATGTGGCGTACAGGGAATATAGCGTTAGTGACCCATCACACCATGTGGCGTACAGGGAATATAGCGTTAGTGACCCATCACACCATGTGGCGTACAGGGAATATAGCGTTAGTGACCCATCACACCATGTGGCGTACAGGGAATATAGCGTTAGTGACCCATCACACCATGTGGCGTACAGGGAATCTAGCGTTAGTGACCCATCACACCATGTGGCGTACAGGGAATCTAGCGTTAGTGACCCATCACACCATGTGGCGTACAGGGAATCTAGCGTTAGTGACCCATCACACCATGTGGCGTACAGGGAATCTAGCGTTAGTGACCCATCACACCATGTGGCGTACAGGGAATCTAGCGTTAGTGACCCATCACACCATGTGGCGTACAGGGAATCTAGCGTTAGTGACCCATCACACCATGTGGCGTACAGGGAATCTAGCGTTAGTGACCCATCACACCATGTGGCGTACAGGGAATCTAGCGTTAGTGACCCATCACACCATGTGGCGTACAGGGAATCTAGCGTTAGTGACCCATCACACCATGTGGCGTACAGGGAATCTAGCGTTAGTGACCCATCACACCATGTGGCGTACAGGGAATCTAGCGTTAGTGACCCATCACACCATGTGGCGTACAGGGAATCTAGCGTTAGTGACCCATCACACCATGTGGCGTACAGGGAATCTAGCGTTAGTGACCCATCACACCATGTGGCGTACAGGGAATCTAGCGTTAGTGACCCATCACACCATGTGGCGTACAGGGAATCTAGCGTTAGTGACCCATCACACCATGTGGCGTACAGGGAATCTAGCGTTAGTGACCCATCACACCATGTGGCGTACAGGGAATCTAGCGTTAGTGACCCATCACACCATGTGGCGTACAGGGAATCTAGCGTTAGTGACCCATCACACCATGTGGCGTACAGGGAATCTAGCGTTAGTGACCCATCACACCATGTGGCGTACAGGGAATCTAGCGTTAGTGACCCATCACACCATGTGGCGTACAGGGAATCTAGCGTTAGTGACCCATCACACCATGTGGCGTACAGGGAATCTAGCGTTAGTGACCCATCACACCATGTGGCGTACAGGGAATCTAGCGTTAGTGACCCATCACACCATGTGGCGTACAGGGAATCTAGCGTTAGTGACCCATCACACCATGTGGCGTACAGGGAATCTAGCGTTAGTGACCCATCACACCATGTGGCGTACAGGGAATCTAGCGTTAGTGACCCATCACACCATGTGGCGTACAGGGAATCTAGCGTTAGTGACCCATCACACCATGTGGCGTACAGGGAATCTAGCGTTAGTGACCCATCACACCATGTGGCGTACAGGGAATCTAGCGTTAGTGACCCATCACACCATGTGGCGTACAGGGAATCTAGCGTTAGTGACCCATCACACCATGTGGCGTACAGGGAATCTAGCGTTAGTGACCCATCACACCATGTGGCGTACAGGGAATATAGCGTTAGTGACCCATCACACCATGTGGCGTACAGGGAATATAGCGTTAGTGACCCATCACACCATGTGGCGTACAGGGAATATAGCGTTAGTGACCCATCACACCATGTGGCGTACAGGGAATATAGCGTTAGTGACCCATCACACCATGTGGCGTACAGGGAATATAGCGTTAGTGACCCATCACACCATGTGGCGTACAGGGAATATAGCGTTAGTGACCCATCACACCATGTGGCGTACAGGGAATATAGCGTTAGTGACCCATCACACCATGTGGCGTACAGGGAATATAGCGTTAGTGACCCATCACACCATGTGGCGTACAGGGAATATAGCGTTAGTGACCCATCACACCATGTGGCGTACAGGGAATATAGCGTTAGTGACCCATCACACCATGTGGCGTACAGGGAATATAGCGTTAGTGACCCATCACACCATGTGGCGTACAGGGAATATAGCGTTAGTGACCCATCACACCATGTGGCGTACAGGGAATATAGCGTTAGTGACCCATCACACCATGTGGCGTACAGGGAATATAGCGTTAGTGACCCATCACACCATGTGGCGTACAGGGAATATAGCGTTAGTGACCCATCACACCATGTGGCGTACAGGGAATATAGCGTTAGTGACCCATCACACCATGTGGCGTACAGGGAATATAGCGTTAGTGACCCATCACACCATGTGGCGTACAGGGAATATAGCGTTAGTGACCCATCACACCATGTGGCGTACAGGGAATATAGCGTTAGTGACCCATCACACCATGTGGCGTACAGGGAATATAGCGTTAGTGACCCATCACACCATGTGGCGTACAGGGAATATAGCGTTAGTGACCATAATTTTTGGGGTAATGTGGTCATTATTATGCCTGTGCCGCTTTACTTTCCCAGAAAAAAAAATCCGGTACCCATTTAAGGCTGGGTGAACCCGGAAGCCGTCGGTTGGGATCGAACCCTACCCCTTGTCCGTGGTAGTCCAGTTCACTAACCACTGAGCTATCGCGGCTCCCTACTTTCTACCCTTATTCATTGTATTTCATCGGAAATACATTTTAAAGAGGAAAACATTTCATTCTGAAATTCATTCATTATTATGTAACATCAATTTGGCAACCCCCTCCCCACCCCCGACGCGGTGCCCAGGGACAGATGTTCCCATCCCCAGCTACGCCACTGCATGGCTGACATAAGCTATAAACATCAAGAAAGCAAGAATAAAGACAGGGACGATATTGAAAGTACAAGAAGAGAAGTCGATTTGGAAAGTCACAATTGAGTATATTATAATAGGATATGAATTAACTGCTACTGGAGAAAGCAAATACACATTGCCATCAAGTTATTATCACTTTGGACAGAGAATGTAGAAATGGGAGCAATGGAAGAGCGCATTTAGAAGTGAAACAATCCCATATCTGAAAACACTGTTGACAATGATGCAGTAACGTTTGTGGATGGGTCGGTGTTACAAGCGAAAAAAAACACCAGGATGTGAGAGACACAATTGTGGCTGAGAGACACTACTGATGATGCTGCTGTCCACATCTCCGGCATGAAGTTGATGAATGAGACGATAACTGCAGCTTTAAGTTGTTTAGTTAACTCTCCAAAAAATGTTAATTGTGCATTAATGGTGTGAGGTTCTCAGTCACTGTTGATGAAGAGCATTGATTGTTTTGACTGATTGATTGGATGCAGCTCTTGGATGGCCCTAAAGTGAGTGCGTTAACATGGGTGTACTATCCAGGGGACGTTGGTGTACATGGCAATGAAATAGCCGATAAGCTGGCGGATAGCTCTGGCACTGAGAGTAACCTTACTCTGTGCAAAGATGACATACCAGGTTTGTTCTTCATTCCTGCAGAGAAGAGGAGGATAATGAGTGGGACAATGATGTTTATATTGAGAGACTGAGGAGTCTGGAGGTGGAGAAAGGATCTTGTATGTATAGAGCGCTGTGCTGGAAAAGCAAATGTCTTTACACTCAACACCTTACAGGAACAATCAGACTTCGAGACTTACTTCAAGAAATACTGAGACGGGCGGTGGAGCGGGTACCCAGACTGAAATGAAACTGATTTCATGAATAGAATAGAATAGATTTGGTTATTTGGTTATGGAAGGCCCCGGTATCCCTGCAAACGAATTCACATCCATAATTGCTCAACCGCCCGTGCCAGCGTAATCATCCGAATTAATATCTCATCTCCCAAACAAAGAAAGGTAACTGTAGTCCCCATCGTAGCAGTCTCAGCACACGCCAAAAGACATAAGGTGAAACCGCGCAGAAAGTGAACACAGCCAACTGTTCCCTGTCATACGATATCATCATTCATCGTAAACAATTAGAATATCGAAACATAATCAAAACGGATGAGACACACAGCTCACAGTGTGCACAGAGCCCTTAACTCAGTAGCTCCTGCAACAAGCCGGACTTGGAATATGAGGAAACTGCAACAAGGAACACTTTTCATGCATAGCCTTCAATTGTTCCCGCCGTCTATCCACAATATACCAGAAGTTCACGTTCTTTGAAAATGATGATCGTCGTATTTAAAAAAAAAATATATAGCGCTTGATGATGTTAGGCCATCGTTGTTGACTCCAATTCCGAACATTTAGACACACAGCTAGCCGTCAAATTATCCTCGTCGCACATCAAACAACAGACCGTAAGATTATCGTATGGCCGGTCTAGGGATGTATGATGAGCCATTACGATGACGTAGCACACGCAAATGTCGTACGCACAATTTCGCTCCCTTTAGATTCCTAATTACTCTAGTGAAAGCAGCTTACGGCGAACAAAACACGTTGCAAATTTCCTAAAGAGATAAAACTGTGGCTGACGAAGTACTTTACATTAATAAGTAACATGGAAATAACTTGCGTCAAGGAATTCCAAAAAACGGCCATGAACAGCACCAATGTGACGTAAAGTGCAGATCAAATCTAAACGTTGGAAGGTCTCATTCACAACACTTAATTTGCCAAAAATGGACTGTTGCCGGCGTACAACTTCGCTTTAGCGGCACAGATGTAATAAGTAGATCATCATTTATACTTTTACGCAGAAAAGTACAACGGAGAATAGAATAGAATAGAATAGAATAGAATAGAATAGAATAGAATAGAATAGAATAGAGTAGAATAGAATAGAATAGAATAGAATAGAATAGAATAGTTGATGAAGGTTCCAGTAGGTAGTACTGCGATATATGTGGTTTGGCATAGCTTACACATACGCCTCGAAACTTTAGGAACTGGTAATTATAATTTTGTGTGTTTTTAATCATGAAAGGGTTTCGTGTCAATAAAAGAGCGGATACGCTGGTCTCAAATGGGAACCAAAATGTCGGATAGCGGGAGGCATTGGAGGTATTGACAGTATGTCTTTTGGAAAAAAATGTCTTCAGCTAAGGTTACCAGATGATAAAAAAGAAAAGCAAGGCATTTTATCACAAAGAACTGGACATTTTATCTAAGAAAAGTCATCATCACCAAATGCCGGGCCTGCGGGTGTACATGAGCATGTCTCTCCACAACTTTCGATCACGACAGTTATTTATCATTTCTGTTGTTGACCTTCTGCCAAGCCATTCTCTTAAGCTGTCTGGTATCTTTTCTCTTAACTTACCTTTATCTCTTCGTCTCTCAATTTTCCCACTTGTTACAATATATCGCAGCTGTTCTCTTTTCATTACATGGTCAAACAATGATGATTGTTTCTTCCTAATATTGGAAATTATCTCTCTTTTTGCTTTGGCCTCTTTCAGAACGTTTTCATTACTCTTCTTAGCTGTCCATGATATTCTCAACATTCTCCTGTAAAACCACATTTCTACAGATTCCAGTGATTTTCTTTCTTGTCTGTTGTCCTATTGTCCATGATTTACATCCATATGTTAAGACTGGCTCTACAAAACATTTAAGAACTCTTTTTCTTGTTTCTATTGTCAAAAATGGATTGCATAGTATCTAAGAAAAGTAGGACATTTTTATCTGAAAAAGAAAGAGTTTTTCATAAAAAAGCAAGACATAATAATGTGGCGTTTATTGTCAACACATGATATAATTAAATAAATAGATTCTGTGGAACGCATCCCTAAGTAAGTCAAACATGTCAAGCGACATCCTGACGTCTGGTAACCCTACCTTCAGTTGTTGAGTCTATCGCACTTAGTGAACATTTCAAGCTGAAATGTAGGTTAGGTATAGACCTCTATATATCAGACGAGGCTACGACGGGCGTCATCGATTCAATATGTGTACTATTCTTTAACTGTTTGGAAGAAAGATGGAACTGAGCACCTGTGGATTTGCGAGAAGTGCAGTGATGTAGATTCTGTACCATAATCAGTCAATCAATCAGACTGTGGGCTTTTGTCTTTTTTCACATTAATAAATGCAATGTTTTACCAGAGAACCCATGGATTTATTGTTCGCTCACGCTTCTTTTTTATATTAAAAAAACCAATAACATTCCTAACTTAATTTTTAAAAAAACAAATCTCGTCTTTACATGCTTTCTGAAACTGTCAGGGAATCTCGTCGGTGTCACCGAGCTCAGACTCTGTGCTAAGTCTTCCTGTGTAATTAAACAAGAGATCGCAGTGAACAGACTACTGCCTGAGTACAATGACGATGACCTTATGTCGTATATACAAAATGAGGAGAAAGAGTACGCCTCATCGCGTATATATGGAAAATAGTGTTAGTGCTCATGTTTTTTAATAGATCTTGGACACATCATTCGTTTAGACATTGTGATCAGTATTACGCCCGTGCCGATTTTTCCCCCCATATATTCTGGTGTTTCTATTTTTGAGGCTGAGTCCATCAAGAAGCGTTAGTAGTCCTCTTCACTATCTTCAGACCTCCTGTGGCTTCTATGAACAAAAACACGTCGCTGAAATTCACAAGCACAGTTCGTAACATTTAACAGACATTTAGCGTCTTGACCCAGTTGTATCCGCAAACTTGCGTGTCAAGAAAGGAAACAAAAGAGCTAAAAACATGATTGAGAAGGTGTTGTACTTTCTCGAGATATAATCTCTTGAGGTGGAAAGTTGGGGAAGGGGGAGGTTGCAGGGGATATTTTTTACGAACCAGATCGCTTTTATTGTAAAAAATATTTGAATCGTGTTAAGCCCACCAACCTATAATTCTCAAATAAAGTCACGACTATAATCGACAATGACGCGCCTTAGGGTTAAATGTCCCGTGTTTCAGCTGAACTCAATGACGCGTGTTAATCGTTTCGCCAAAAGTTGAATGTTGTTCTTTTTTTTTTCCTTGTCTGGATCACGACTGTGTGATTTTTAAATGTGTTGTTTTTATAAATACTAAATATAGGGCAGGTCTAAAGTAACATGTTGTCATAACAAAAAGCAGAAACTCTTTAAAATGTATGCGTGATTGTATTTATTTACCGTAATTTAGTAATCACTAATATACAAGTTGATTATTTGACAGCCCTCATTCGTGATTAAATGACTGTTGAAATATATAACAGTCAAATGATAGAGTATATATAATTTTCAACGAAATTAGAATACAGATAGCCTGTAGAAACTTTTAATTAAAAACGTAAACGTGTTGTTCAAAGTGGAGCAGAACTTTAGTCAAAAGTCAACAGCTAAGATCATCGGTAATTATCACTTCATTTTATTTATTATCACTTCATTTCAGCAAAACTAGCAACGGCAGAGACATGAACATTTGATGTTTTAGTGGCGTGTTTGTGTGAGTATAAGTGTGTGTGTATGAGTGTGTGTGGGTATGAGTATGGGTGTAAGTGTCTATGCGGGTATGAGTGTGTGTGCGGGTATGAGTGTTTGTGTGTGGGTACGAGTGTGTATCTGTTTGTACGAGTGTGTGTACTAGTGTTTGTGTGGGTATGAGTATGTGTGGGTACGAGTATTTGTGTGTGCATGTGTGTGTGTGTGGGTACGAGTATTTGTGTGTGCATGAGTGTGTGTGTGGGTATGAGTGTGCGTGGGTATGAGTTTGTGTTGATATGAGTGTGTGTGGGTATAAGTGTTTGTGTGTGTTTGTGTGGGTATGAGTGTTTATGTGGGTATGAGTGTGTGTGTTGGTACGAGTGTTTGTGTGGGCGTGAGTGTTTGTGTGTGTGGGTATGAGTGTTTGTGTGTGTGTTGGTATGAGTGTTTGTGTGGGTATGCGTGTTTGTGTGGGTAGGAGTGATTGTGTAGGTATGAATGTGTGGGTATGAGTGTTTGTGTGGGTATGAGTGTGTGTGGTTATGAGTGATTGTGTAGGTATGAGTGTAGGGATATGAGTGTGTGTGGGTATGAGTGTGGGTATGAGTGTGTGTGTGGGTATGAGTATGAGTGTTTGTGTGGGTATGAGTGTGTGTGTGTGGGTATGAGTGTGTGTGTGGGTATGAGTGTTTGTGTGGGTATGAGTGTGTGTGGGTATGAGTATTTGTATGGGTATGAGTGTTTGTGTGGGTATGAGTGTGTGTGTGGGTATGAGTGTGTGTGTGTGGGGGTATGAGTGTTTGTGTGGGTATCATAATGCTAATGGAATAGAAGTTAATTCACATGTGGAAGATCGCATTGATGGGTTGGTTATGTAACGTCAGAAATTGTGTCATTGGAAGAAGTTTTGATCGTATGAATAAAGGAAACTGATGCATGGATTTTAGCAGGTGAGAGGATAGAAGTTGATGGAAGGATGTTAGCAGGCGAGAGGATAGAAGTTGATGGAAGGATGTTAGCTGGTGAGAAGCTCGAAGTTGATGGAAGGATGTTAGCTGGTGAGAGAATGAGAGTGGATGGAAGGATGTTGGCAGGTGAGAGGACAGAAGTGGATGGAAGGATGCTAGCTGGTGAGAGGCTCGAAGTTGATGGAAGGATGTTAGCAGGTGAGAGAATGAGAGTTGATGGAAGGATGTTAGTAGGTGAGAGGATAGAAGTTGATGGAAGGATGTTAGCAGGTGAGAGAATGAGAGTGGATGGAAGGATGTTGGCAGGTTAGAGGACAGAAGTTGATGGAAGGATGCTAGCTGGTGAAAGGATAGAAGTTGATGGAAGGATGTTAGCAGGTGAGAAAATGAGAGTTGATGGAATGATGTTAGCAGGTGAGAGGATAGAAGTTAATGGAAGGATGCTAGCTGGTGAGAGGATAGAAGTTGATGGAAGGATGTTAGCATATGAGAGGATAGAAGTTGATGGAAGGATGTTAGCAGGAATGAGAGTTGATGGAAGAATGTTAGCAGGTGAGAGGATGGAAGTTGATGGAAGGATGTTAGCAGGTGAGAGGATAGAAGTTGATGGAAGGATGCTAGCTGGTGAGAGGATAGAAGTTGATGGAAGGATTCTAGCTGGTGAGAGAATGAGAGATGATGGAAGGATGTTAGCAGGTGAGAGGATAGAAGTTAATGGAAGGATGTTAGCAGGTGAGAGGATAGAAGTTGATGGAAGGATGTTAGCAGGTGAGAGAATGAGAGTTGATGGAATGATGTTAGCAGGTGAGAGGATAGAAGTTAATGGAAGGATGCTAGCTGGTGAGAGGATAGAAGTTGATGGAAGGATGTTAGCATGTGAGAGGATAGAAGTTGATGGAAGGATGCTAGCAGGAATGAGAGTTGATGGAAGGATGTTAGCAGGTGAGAGGAAGGAAGTTGATGGAAGGATGTTAGCAGGTGAGAGAATGAGAGTTGATGGAAGGATGTTAGCAGGTGAGAGGATAGAAGTTGATGGAAGGATGTTAGCAGGTGAGAGGATAGAAGTTGATGGAAGGATGTTAGCAGCTGAGAGGATAGAAGTTGATGGAAGGATGCTAGCTGGTGAGAGGATAGAAGTTGATGGAAGGGTTCTAGCTGGTGAGAGAATGAGAGATGATGGAAGGATGTTTTTTAGGCGAGAGGATAGAAGTTAATGGAAGGATGTTAGCAGGTGAGAGTATAAAAGTTGATGGAAGGATGCTAGAAGGTGAGAGAATGAGAGTTGATGGGAGGATGTTGGCAGGTGAGAGGATAGAAGTTGATGGAAGGATGTTAGCAGGTGAGATGAGGGAAGTTAATGGAAGGATGTTGATGGAAGGATGTTAGCTGGTGAGAGGATGGAAGTTGATGGAAGGATGTTAGCTGGTGAGAGGATGGAAGTTGATGGATGGATGTTAGCAGGTGAGAGGATGGAAGTTGGTGGAAGGATGTTAGCAGGTGAGAGGATGGATGGATATTATATTTTCCAAACATATTTATGTATGTAAGTAGATGCGTGGTGGATAATAGATGGACTATTGTAAATTAAAGCGAAAATAAAAGACTCAGCCCTAATAGCAAAAAGACAGAGGCAATGGTAACAACAAAGAAAAATACATCACCTCAATGCAAAAATAAAGACAAGTGGAACAATATTAAAACAGGTAAATGAATTTAAATATTTGGAATCAGACGGAAGATGTATAAAAGAGGTGAGACGCAGAATGGTCAGGCAAAAGCAAGTTTTTTCCAAAAAATGAGGAAGATACTATGCAATCCATTTTTGACAATAGAAACAATAAAAAGAGTTCTTAAATGTTACGTAGAGCCAGTCTTAACATATGGATTCGAATCATGGACAATAGGACAACAGACAAGAAAATCACTGGAGTCTGTAGAAATGTGATTTTACAGAAGAATGTTGAGAGTACCATGGACAGCTAAGAAGAGTAATGAAGATGTTCTGAGAGAGGTAAAAGCAAAAAGAGAGCTAATTTCCAATATTAGCAAGAAACAATCATCATTTTTGGCCATGTAATGAGAAGACACGGTCACAACATAAATAATTTGCGATATGCGGATGACACAGTCTTAATAGCAGAGACAGAGAACGAACTACAAGAAATGATAGACATAATAGTGGAAGAAAGCAACAAGAAAGGTCTCAGTCTGAATTGTAAGAAAACAGAAGTAATGGTTATATCGAAGAAACAATCATCACCATCATGCAGCATAAAAATAGACGAGACAAACCTGAAACAAGTGCAACGTTTCAAATACTTGGGCACAATAATTACATCAGATGGGAGATGCACCACAGAAATAAAAAGCAGAACAGCTCAGGCCAAAATAGCATTTCAGAAAATGAAAAATATCTTATGCAACAAATCTATGTCAATAAAAATGAGAGAGAGAGTTCATCGGTGCTATATAGAACCAATTCTGACCTATGGAAGCGAATCATGGACAGTAGACAAACAAATGAAAAGACGATTAGAGGCTACAGAGATGGGATTTCTCAGAAGAATGTTGAAAGTTCCCTGGACAGATGAAAAGACCAATGAGGAAGTTCTCAAAGAGGCCAACACAAAAAGGGAGCTCTTAAAAAACATCAGAAATAAGCAATCAAAATTTTTCGGGCACATCATGAGAAGAGGAAAGTTGGAATACTTGGTTACAACTGGCAAAATAAAAGGAAAGCGAGATCGCGGAAGACAAAGAGAGAAAATACTGGATAGCTTGGTGTCATGGCATGGAAAACAGTAAACAACAGAACTGATACGATGCACTGTAGATAGAAGATTGTGGAGGGACATGATCGCCTACGCCAATCGGCAGGGTACATGATGATGATGAATGAGAAGACTCCACTGTGTGTTATCGGGACCTCATTATGAGGGAAGTAAAGAATAGTGACACTCTGACCTTCCAGGCATGTCGTAAGAAGCGACTAAGGAGATTGATTGATGGCTTCACAAACTGTCTTTGTAAACGTATTGTTATGGAAACAGCGCCATATATTTTAAAGCAGTGATCTCTGCAATATGTGCCACTTTGGCACGCAAGGTTTCTGTTTTTTGATATTGTGGTTCTGCCCTGTGTGCCGTCTTTGGCTCGAAAGGACAATAGAAGAAGAATGAGAAAAGAATAACTTGAATATATTGTAACAACTGGAAAAATTGAGAGACGAAGAGATAGAGGGAAGCAAAGAGAAAAATAACAGACAGCTTAAGAGAATGGCTTGGCAGAAGGTCAACAACAGAAATGATAAATAGCTGCCGAGATCAAAAGTTGTGGAGAGACATGATCACCTACGCCAGCAGACCCGGTACTTGATGATTGTAAATTGATGGATAATTGCAAACAGATGGATGGTTGTAAATTTATAGCTGATTGTAAATAGATTAATGATTGTAAATAGATGAATGATTGCAAATAAACAGTGATTGTCAATAGATGCATAACTGTAAATAGATGGCTGATTTTAAATAGATGTATAGGTGTAAAAAGATCGATGACATTAAATAGATGCATGACTGTAAATAGATGGATGATTTTAAATAGATGTACAGCTGTAAAAAGATGGATGATTTTAAATAATGTATAGGTGTAAATAGATGATTTTAAATAGACGTATGACTGTAACCCAGCTGGTAAGGTCAGCTTGTATGACATCATCATTCATATATTTTTTTCAACCTGCACAATTTCTCCTGATGTGACATGTCACCACATATTGTGTAATATTTTAAAACAAAATAATTGGATTATCTTTTCCTAGTACACAACGTTGACACAATAAACTGACGGTGATGAGGAATCAACTTTAAAAGCATTCAACATTTGCCCCTATAATATTGCGAGAAGGCACGACAAATACAATTAGGAGTATTACAGCAAATTTTTTATTCAGAGGCGGCTCCAACTTTTACAGAATCTTCAAGAGTGAGGACTTATTATGGCGGATACAAGTGCAATCTACCTAAATAATGTAAGTGATGTTCGCAATGTTTGTGTGAATACATTTTTTCTATCTTTATAGTTAATTTTGTATTAGTACTATATTCATTCTGCTTGAAAAGTGTCCTTCACTGCTCTTACCTTTTTTACTGATTAAACATAAAGATCATGACACGCTGCACAAACTCCTGAGTACATTCTGAGCGTAGTTTTCTCTTCTAATTTTATAGATTCTATTTGTTGACGTCCCAGGTTCACATTTCCTGTGATCTCCACATTGTGTGCTTCCATGCAGTGTAGGGGAACCCAGTACATCACCCTGGTTGAAAGTAGCCAGCCAATCAGTGCAAGGGCCACAAACCAGTACATCACACTGGTTGAAAGTAGCCAGCCTATCAGTGTAGGGGTACATCCCAGTACATCACCCTGGTTGAAAGTAGCCAGCCAATCAAGTAGCCAATCAGTGTAGGGGCCACAACCCAGTACATCGCCCTGGTTGAAAGTAGCCAGCCAAACAAGTAGCCAATCAGTGTAGGGGCCACAACCCAGTACATCACCCTGGTTGAAAGTAGCCAGCCAATCAGTGTAGGGGCCACAACCCAGTACATCACCCTGGATGAAAGTAGCCAGTCAATCAAGTAGCCAATCAGTGTAGGGGCCACAACCCAGTACATCACCCTGGTTGAAAGTAGCCAGCCAATCAAGTAGCCAATCAATGTAGGGGCCACAACCCAGTACATCACCCTGGATGAAAGTAGCCAGCCAATCAAGTAGCCAATCAGTGTAGGGGCCACAACCCAGTACATCACCCTGGTTGAAAGTAGCCAGCCAATCAAGTAGCCAATCAGTGTAGGGGCCACAACCAGTACATCACCCTGGTTGAAAGTAGCCAGCCAATCAAGTAGCTAATCAGTGTAGGGGCCACAACCCAGTACATCACCCTGGTTGAAAGTAGCCAGCCAATTAAAGCTGGTTATTGCGTTTGGGTTAACGGTAACAACTAGCTGATCAAGATTCTACTACCCCCCCCCCCGATAGGGGGGTATGAGTGTTTGTGTGGGTATGAGTGTGTGTGGTTATGAGTGATTGTGTAGGTATGAGTGTATGGGTATGAGTGTTTGTGGGGGGGGGGGGGCGCAGACTGCTGTAACAATAATCAGTCTGGCTACGCAAGTAGGAAACGAGATGGTCATTGATGGCAACATGGTGCACAAAAAATACTGTGCTGAAGACGGATGCCTAGGGTCGAAAGCTGCATATATTGCCGTTTTGATGTAAATACAACTCATCTACAACTACTTCCAAAAACATAAAGCGTGTTTTATATGTAACATTTCTTCTCTTCATGCCATTTTTGATGGCGAAAGGTAAATAATTAAATAATGTTTCATCAACATATAGTTCCATAATTTCTGTTAAAGTACAAATGTTGAAATAGTTGCTCAATGACCAGCTTGTCAGTGACTCAAAGCTTCTGTTTAGTTTCGCTGACAGATCATCGTCATTAACTTTCCTTACGTTTCGCCGCACTGTGCGCCATGCCGATTTTGCCAACGTACGTTTCGTCGCATAGTGCGCCACGCTCAATTTCATTAGTGTGAACGCCATCAAACCATATTCTTTTTACATGTCTTGTATCATCTTGATATTGGTGAAATCTAATAACTTGTTCAATTATCTAAAAATTAATATATAATATGTTATATGTTAGATAAATATAAATATGTAGATTGATTCTTAAAACGATGGAAAATTTTGTCTCTGAAATCTCTTCCTTTGCGTCGATACAAAAGCTTCCGTACAGAAAGAGTTAAACAACAGACAACTCCATAGTTATCCCCTCCTCAACGCGTCCCCAGTATTAAGCACGCCTGCCACGCACTAGTGATAGCACTGACGATGGCATCAACTCTGGCTCACGAATTCCCGATATGCAGTAGCACCGGCGAAGAATTTGGCCACTACGTTCTTATTGGCCTTAAGCGTGGCACGTGACAGCGGTTATATTCTTTTCTCCTCTGAATGTGGCCATGGCCAGGTAACCACTTGGCCCAGGTCTCTGGAACGACTTCAAGACTTTCTTCATATGCTCAAGGTCAACCATCTTATTGTTATTCTCTAGCCTTGCAGTTTCCTTTAACTCGAGATAGCGAGCTCTTATAGCTGCCTTTGGTAGAGGAATTCTCGTGTAAATAATTCTAAACGTATATGGTTTTGCGTGTTGGATTTTGCTTTAGCGAATCATTGAACACACTGTCCTTTGCTCATGGCATTCAGTTTAGTGGGGAAGGGTAGGGAGTTGTTTTCTTTGGGGTGGGGTGAGTATAAATCTCTTCTTCTTCGGCAGGTGTAGATTTGCTCAACAATTGTAATTTTCCCCTGATAAAGGCCATTATAGTCTACCATTTTCGGCTTTTAATTGTCAAGGTTTTTTTTTATTAACTTGCGAGAGTGCACACCTGACCTCTTGTTTTACACCGTTATCCCAGGAGAGAAAGGGGCGGGGGTGGGGGGGGGCGGCAAGCTATCGAATCTCACTACCCACAAAAAAGGGGAGAGTAAAGCCACAAATAAACATTGGATCTGAAGTAAAAAACTCCATTTATAAGAATTTCTGAAATAGATAGGACATAAACGTATCAAATATTGGCAACAAAATACACATTATTTGAAAGAAAAAAAACCACTGTAAGGTAAACAAATTTGGTTTAAATGAGACAAAAACTGCAACTTTTATTTTTGGTCATTCTCTTGTTATTCTTTATTAACAATGGATAGAAAGTTTACGGATACCCTGATCTCTGGTGCATTAAGTAATGAACAGCTCACTTTCTGTGGATTTCAAGGAGTAAAGTTCTGTTGTCATTCCTGTCTTTTATTGGCTTCAACATCAACAGCAAAAAGAAAGAGGTGATGTTGGTACAAAGAAAATAATATCCCCTAAATGCACAATTAAAGAAAATTGGACAGTATTAACTCTCTCCGTACGTTTAGCCGCACAGTGCGTCACTCTCAATTTGATTAGTGTAAACTGTCATCAAACCATATTTTTTGAATGTCTTATAATATCTTGGTTTTGATTAAATCTAATTCTTTGTTTAATTATCTAAAAATTCATATATATATATATTAAGTGTTAGATAAATATAAACATGTCGATTAATATCTAAAAACATGAACAATCTTGTCTCTGAAATCTCTACTGCTAAATTTATAAAAACTTTCCGTACTGAAAGAGTTAAATAGGTCAATGAGTTTACATATCAGGGAACGGTGGTTAACATCAGGTGGTAGATGTACAGTAGAAGTGAGGTGCAGAATTGGCCAGGGAAAGGCGGGATTACTAAGAATGAGAAAGTTATTATGTTGTCATGGCGTATGGATGTGAATCCTGGACAGTCAAACAACACACAACAATATCGCTGGAGACCACAGAAAAAAAAAAGTTCACAGAATAATGTCGAGAGTACCGTGGACAGCTAGCAAGAGTAATGAAGATCTTTCTAGAAGAGGCTAAACTGGAAGAAAAAAAAACTGAGAGTATAAGAGGTAGAAGGATACAGAGACAAATGATACAAGACAATCTAAGAAAATAGTTGGGTAGGAAAACATCAAAACAATTGATAAACAATTGTAGAAATAGAAAGTTGTAAAATGACATGATCACCTAAACTGTCAGGTATGATGATGTCAAAGACCATCTTGTCATCATTCCATTCACTGACTGCCCATGCTACTGCATTTACCGACATCCCCATCACCGCTTTTCACTATTCACCGCTTTTCCCCATTCACTGACTTTCCGTCTTTACTCAGTTTATTGACTCCACCTGCCACTGCTCCATTCATTGACTCCACCTGACACTTCTCCATTCATTGACTCACTCTGTCACTGCTCCATTCATTGACTCACTCTGTCACTGCTCCATTTATTGGCTCATTCTGTTACTGCTCCATTCATTAACTTCCCCTGTCACTGCTCAATTCATTGACTCCCCCTGTCACTGCTCAATTCATTGACTCCCTCAGTCACTGCTCAATTCATTGACTCCATCAGTCACTGCTAAATTCATTGACTCCCTCAGTCACTGTTCCATTCATTGACTCCCCCTGTCACTGCTCAATTCATTGACTCCCTCAGAAACTGCTCCATTCATTGACTCCCTCAGTCACTGCTCCATTCATTGGCTCATTCTGTCACTGCTCCATCCATTGACTCCCTCTAGTCATTGCTCCATTCATTGACTCCACCTGTCACTATTCAATTCATTGACTCCCTCTGTCACTGTTCCATTCATTGACTCCCTCAGTCACTGTTCCATTCATTGACTCCCTCAGTCACTGTTCCATTCATTGACTCCCTCAGTCACTGCTCCATTCATTGGCTCATTCTGTCACTGCTCCATCCATTGACTCCCTCAGTCACTGCTCCATTCATTGACTCACTCTGTCACTACTTTATTCATTGACTCCCCCTGTCACTGCTCCATTCACTGACTCCCTCAGTCACTGCTCCATTCATTGACTCCCCCTGTCACTGCTACATTCAATGACTCCCTCAGTCACTGCTCCATTCATTGACTGATGTAAGGAAGGATGTAAACGAAAAATTAACCCAGTGCGATAGATGCAAGGATTGACAGATCAAGGATTGACAGATGCAAGGATTGACAGATGCACGGATTGACAGGTGCAAGGATTGACAGATGCAAGGATTGACAGATGCAAGGATTGACAGATGCAAGGATTGACAGATGCAAGGATTGACAGATGCACGGATTGACAGGTGCAAGGATTGACAGATGCAAGGATTGACAGATGAACAGGACGGATCGATGAATGGGTTTGGTTCGTTTTCTTTTTTTTTCTGGACGGTCAGAGGGGGGATGGATGAAGGAGGGATGGATGGAAAGAGGGGTGGATGGAAGGAGGGATGGATGGAAGGAGGGATGGATGGAAGGAGGGATGGATGGAAGGAGGGATTGATGGAAGGAGGGATGGATATATGAATGTATTAATGGATGGCTGCAAGGGAAGACAGACAGAAAGACAAACATGTGTGCAGATAAACAGGATGACAGGCGGACGGACGGACGAATGAATGACGGATAAACAGGTGGTTGTTTAGAAGAATAATGGATAGAGTCCAAGTAAACAAAATATATCTCAACCATCAAATCGCTTGATGTATAGTGAAAAGTGAGAGTACAAGTGAGGACAAAATGTAGAAATGTACAAAGTCAAGTGGTAAAGGAATATAATATTATATACAACATCACATATCATCATAATTTGAGCTGCACAGACGTACCTTTTATTCAGTTTGAACAATTAAAACCATTAGTAACACCCCCCCCCCCACACACACACACATAGACGCACACACATAGACGCACACAACACTTTAACTTCCACTAACCCACAAGGGATGAGCCGTCACTGAATGTCAACCGTATCGTTTCTGAATTATCTCAGACATTTTCTGCGGTATTTACAAATCCATCAACTAGGGAGAATGAATATTGAACATCGAATAGCGGAGACAGAATCGGTCGGTATTGACATTTTGCCTCGGAGGGGCTGAACCGTAATGCCGTCCAAAATAAACATGTCTACAAGAATGATCACGTCGCTATTTAAATGAATATCGCACGACGTTTTCGTCGATTTGAACCGGCGGTTGAAGAATTTTGGTTTGATTAGTTCTGCTTGAGACTTGCGCCGTGCGCTTGACGAATTACAAGTTGCTTATCTAGGAGGAGTTTCCAATTTAGAGAAAATACTTTTATCGGACTTGATTTTTCTCTGGAGATATCGTCCATATTAACGTACACTACCTAGTCAGTGAATTAAACTGTTTGTGTAAATTAGTCGGATTTTAGATCTCGTATTCAATTCAGTTATCTGTATTAACAATCTTAGAACATAGTAAATTAATACAAAATTCATTTAATTTTCTGATGATTTTTAGATAATTATCTTGCGATATATTTAAGGCCAAAAATTGCGAACTTTTACAATCACGATCCATTTGTACTGCTGTCAAAATAATATTGTTTAGCTTACAACAACAACAGTTTGTAGTACTTCCTTGATTTTAATTTTCCTTCCGGCCTGTGGATCAGTATGACTGCATCTATTACGGTAAGTGCACTTTTTCTGTATTTGTAGTTGATTTGTTGGGTGAACACAAACAATGTCAGCTTGCTATGATGACGTAATACACCATCAAGGTTGGAGGTTCAAAGAAGCCAAAACACTAGACACTCAACACGCATACACACACACACACTTGAAACAAGAAGTGAAAAAAAATAGGCACTCGACACACACACACCATCAACACATTAAACAAAGAAGTGAAAACACTTGACACACACACAATTTCACACATGAAACAAAGAGATGAAAACACAAGACACTCGACACACACAAACACACACACACACATCCACACACGAATCAATGAAGTGAAGACACAATACACACACACATCTACACATGAAACAAATAAGTGAAAATACTAGACACTCAACACACACATGAAACAAAGAAGTGAAAACACTAAACACTCGACACACACATCCACACATGAAACAAGACGTGAAAAAAACTAAGCACTCGACATACACACACATGAAACAAAAGAAGTGAAAACACTTGACACACACTCAATTCCACACATGAAACATAGGTGAAAACACAAGACGCTCGACACACACACACACACACACGAATCAATGAAGTGAACACACACAACACACACACACACACATCTACACATGAAATAAAAAAAAGAATTGAAAACACTTGACACACACGCACAATCACACATGAAACAAAGAGGTGAAAACACTTCACACACACACATCCACACATGAAGCAAAGAAGTGAAAATACTAGAGACTCGACATATACACACGAAACAAATAAGTGAAAACACACGACACTCAACACGCACACACACACACACATGAAACAAAGAAGTGAAAACACTAAACATTCGACACACACACACACATCCACACATGAAACAAGAATTGAAAAAACTAGGCACTCGACATACACACACCATCCACACATGAAACAAAAGAAGTGAAAACACTAGACACTCGACACACAAACACACATCCACACACAAAACAAAGAAGTGAAAACACTAGACACACGACACACACACATATTCACACATGAAAAATAGAATTGAAAAAAACTAGGCACTCGACACACACACACATCCATGCATGAAAAAAAAAGAAGTGAAAACACTAGACACTCGACACACACACATCCACACACGAAACAAAGAAGTGAAAACACAAGACACACACACATATCCACACATGAAAAATAGAAGTGAAAACACTAGACACTCGAGACATACACACACACGAAACAATGAAGTGAAAACACTAGACACTCAGCACACACACACACACACATATGCATCCACACACGAATCAATGAAGTGAAAACACTAGACACTCAACATACACACACACACATATCCACACATGAAACATAAGAAGAGAGACACTCGACACACACACACACACACGCATATCCACAAATGAAACAAAAGAAGAGAGACACTCGACAGTAACAGCAGGAGACGCCCCTGTACTTTAATTTCTTTGCCGCACGAGTGTTGCTGCTAGGTAGCCAGAATATACAACAATCATCACAGTATTTCCACATTGCCCTCATGCAGTCAATTCCCTTCCTAATTACACAAACAGATTATATACATGGTTGTTCTAAATCCTAGAACTTATGCTTTGTTTTCATTATCAATAAAACCGTACATCTTATAATCATTGTATGTGAATGTACAGCAATTGTCCACGTTAAGAAACATCATAATAGATAATACAACTTTGAAGCAAGTAGACAATTTTAAATATCTGGGTAGCACGTTAACACAAGACAATAACCAAGAGACAGAGATAGATATAAGGTGTAACAAAGCATGCCAAGTTATAGGCCAAGTATCAACACTATTGAAAAACAAAGCAATAACTACGGAAGCAAAAAGGGCAATATACAAATTAATTTTTCTACCAACTCTGTGCTATCAGTGCCAGAATTGGAAGCTGGACTCTAGAACAATAAGAAAGATAACGACCACCGAAATGAAATGTGTCAGAAGAATGACAGGAAACAGCTTAAGGGACAGAGTAAGAAACATTGACCTGAGAAAGAAACTCGAAATTGAACCAGCCATCGAATACATAAAGAAACAACAGATACATTGGTTCGGCCACATAACAAGACAAAAAGAACTAACAATGACTCAAAGAGCCTTAAATAAACGATAGGAAAACGCCAGATTAAGAGGAAGACCGAGAAAGAGATGGATAAAGGGAATACTAGAGTCACTAGGAGGAATAACATCAGAAGAGGCCAACAGAAGAGCAAAGAATCGCAGATTGTTTCTCCCCTCGACGCCAACGGCAGCAGAGGAAGGATAGAAGAAGAGGAAGAAGAAGAAGAATATAAAACTGTATCTCATTGTTGTTCATTTTTGTTAAAGTTTCTACTTAAGCAGTATATATGTAATAAGGATGATTCCACTGGCACGGGCGGTTGAGCAATTATGGATTTAATTCGTTTGCAGTGATACCGGGGCCTTCCATAACCAAATAACCAAATATGTAATAAGAAATTACTTGATAACTGCCAACACACAAACACACTTGTGTACGTAAGTATTGTCGTATATTGAGTTATTTGCGGGTCATCATCATTGCACTCCGAACATGTCCAAAGGTGCTCAGATCCCCTCCTCAGCAAGTCTCGCAGTGTCCAGCGACTGAAGACTCCAGTTCTGTGTTGGTTGATTCGTTTTCTTACACGCCCACTAAGTTTCTCGTTTCTGGTTGTGCCCATCTTAACTCCCATCTCTTTCATCCGAAGGAGTGACGTGGACACATGGTTGTCGAAAGTCCTGTGTCCTTCCCACTTTCCGGAGGGCATATATAATGTCCACCCGATCCATTAGTTGACCGTCCTCAGCAATAGCGCAGCTAGCCAACCTGTCCGCTCTTTCATTTCCCCGTACTCCCGCATGTCCTGGGACGTAGAAAAAGGTGGCCTTAGGTATGACATCTGCAATGACCCCACCCATTGCATACGTACAGAACATATATTGTCATATATATTAAAATTAAGTTTGTAAAAGAATAAACGAACTATTTGATATATTATGTGGATTACTTATAACTCTCGCCTGAGTGTTCACCAAGGCCTTGACCACGGCCCTCTCCCCTCTTCCCCTCGTTGACAGAGCTGGACTCCACCTAGAGACAAGCTCTTCTCGTTGACAGAGCTGGACTCCACCTAGAGACAAGCTCTTCTCGTTGACAGAGCTGGACTCCACCTAGAGACAAGCTCTTCTCGTTGACAGAGCCGGACTCCACCTAGAGACAAGCTCTTCTCGTTGACAGAGCTGGACTCCACCTAGAGACAAGCTCTTCCCCTCGTTGACAGAGCTGGACTTCACCTAGGGACAAGCTCTTCCCCTCGTTGACAGAGCTGGACTCCACCTACAGACAAGCTCTTCCCCTCGTTGACAGAGCTGGACTCCACCTAGAGACAAGCTCTTCCCCTCGTTGACAGAGCTGGACTCCACCTAGAGACAAGCTCTTCTCGTTGACAGAGCTGGACTCCACCTAGAGACAAGCTCTTCCCCTCGTTGACAGAGCTGGACTCCACCTAGAGACAAGCTCTTCCCCTCGTTGACAGAGCTGGACTCCACCTAGAGACAAGCTCTTCCCCTCGTTGACAGAGCTGGACTCCACCTAGAGACAAGCTCTTCCCCTCGTTGACAGAGCTGGACTCCACCTAGAGACAAGCTCTTCCCCTCGTTGACAGAGCTGGACTACACCTAGAGACAAGCTCTTCCCTCGTTGACAGAGCTGGACTCCACCTAGAGACAAGCTCTTCCCCTCGTTGACAGAGCTGGACTACACCTAGAGACAAGCTCTTCCCCTCGTTGACAGAGCTGGACTACACGACTCACTCTGTAAACGAAGTCTACATCCGCGTCCAACATTTGAACGCTAAAGAAGAAATAAGATCGAACTGTTCTCTAATAATAGCATTGTTCTCTGATTACCATCAAACTCTTGGTCGTTTGACATACATTCCGATTTCTATTTTGCAATGTGAACTAACTGTGATCTTTTTTCTAATGTGTATTTTGTGAGGTAACTTTTACAAACAATTGCGCATGTGTCTCTTCTTTTTTCTTTTTTTTTTTTAATAAATCAAGCTTCCATATTTCCCTGCACACCGTGAGCTGTGTGTCTCATCCGTTTTGATCATGTTTCGATATTCCAATTGTCTACGGTGTATGATGATATCGAATGGCAGGGAACATTTGGCTGTGTTCACTTTCTGTGTGGTTTCGCCCAATGTCTTTTGGCTTGTGCTGAGACTGCTATGATGGGGACTACAGCTACCTATCTTTGTTTGGGAGATGAGTTAGTAATTCGGATGATTCCACTGGCACGGGCGGTTGAGCAATTATGTATTTTAATTCGTTTACAGTGATACCGTGGCTTTCCATAACCAAAGAACCATATTTCCCATTATTTATTTGCTATGTTCAGCTTAACTTAAAACGTCCGTGTACTTGTGTCTGAAATGTCCTTGTACATGCCGTAAATGTCAATTGCCGCTTATTGCTGACACAAGAATTGTTATCTATGCGTTTAACATCCGCGTGGTAATAGAAAAGTGAGAATAAAAATCGTGAACGTAAATGAATTCCGGGTTAGGCCTAATGGTTTAGTCGATCAGGTTAAGTGTTGGTTAGAAATTAAGCTACCAGTTGTAACTTGCGGAAAAGGGGGGGGGGAGTAGGTGGTTACAGAGAGAGTCAGTGACGTTGGTAGGTGGTTACTGAGAGAGTCAGTGACGTTGAGAGGTGACTGGTAGGTGGTTACTGAGAGAGTCAGTGACGTTGGGAGGTGACTGGTAGGTGGTTACTGAGAGAGTCAGTGACGTTGGGAGGTGACTGGTAGGTGGTTACTGAGAGAGTCAGTGACGTTGGGTGGTGACTTGTAGGTGGTTACTGAGAGAGTCAGTGACGTTGAGAGGTGACTGGTAGGTGGTTACTGAGAGAGTCAGTGACGTTGGGTGGTGACTTGTAGGTGGTTACTGAGAGAGTCAGTGACGTTGAGAGGTGACTGGTAGGTGGTTACTGAGAGAGTCAGCGACGTTGGGAGGTAACTTTGGAAGCTTAGTGTGGTCAGTACAAATAGGTTATTAGCTTTTCTTTCCCTTGAAGTGAAACGAACAATACCTCTAGAAGTTGGGAAGTATCGGTCCAAAATGGCAAGTCTAACAACCACTGAGTATCGTAGAGTGGACGGTCAGAATGTATCTTTTCTTTCTAAGAAAGAATTTGATTGGATCGAACCCCCAAAACGTTATCGTGTTTAATACACTGCTAACTGCAAGCTACTTTGCTAAGCAAAACGATGATTCATTATTAGGTAACTCGTCACAGGTGAACTCTCCTAGAAGGTTTTTTTTTTAAATTAGAGTGTTTAGAGGATGAATTAAAGTGTCCTTTAGCACTAGGACGAATCAAATGGACAATTCTTAGAAGTACTTCCATCACGTGCTCACAGTTCAAATTATTGGCAACTAGTGTTCAATGTGAATAATGCAATGTACAGTTAGCAATGCAAGTATATATATAATATAATATAATATTTATTTTATATTTATTTTATATTTATTATATATTTATTATATAATATTATGATATATCATTATCAATGAGTCCAGTGAGCTCCTCAGAGCCCGTTATAGTTGCAGCACGATTGGTCGCGATGCTGACAATTTCTAGTGCAGGTATTGTCGTTCAATAAAGAGAAACTTGTCTTCCCACTTTGGGTATAAAACTTACATGCTTGTCTTCATTTGTACGTCTTTTATACGCCATATCTAAGTATTTGAAAACAAGTTCAAGTTAAGAAGCTCTGTCAATGTTCCCAGGCAACAATTTGTTGAGCAAAACCGGTATTTCACGACCGGATGTTCAACTAAAGTTTGGTTGGCAGACGCAGCTTCTGTAGCCCTACCTCGCCATGCACACACTTACTCTAGTGCCATGACGTTGGTCAGAGGCTGTAACTTGTCTAAGTCTGACCAGAGATATGTCTCTCAAAGGACGAACAGTTGGCCACCTCTGCTTTACAATAATAAGCTTTCTACCTCGAGAGATAAATCGATGTATTAGGTCACTCAAGAGCGAACACTGCATTTGTTGTGACGTTATGTTTCTAATCTAGAATGACAGCCACGCCCACAAACAGAACAGATGTTGACCATGACGTTGGTGTTTAGCTGCGTCTTCACTTTCCTCGCCACGCGTTTAGTACCTGGTTTTCATGCCGCTTAAATCGGTGGAGAGGTTTCGTGCCTGCCACGTCCATCAATGGAAAGCTTATTGTTATGTCGGAACCAAGATACATATAATTATTGACCATTGTGTGTGTTTGGTCTTTTATGAGGAGACGCTGATGGCATCTTGCCACATTGTTTCCATTTCGGAAAGTCGATGGTTAATCCAGATTCCTCGCATGCATTTGCAAATTTATCAACGATTGATTGAAGTGTTTAGGATAAGCATTAGTATAACATCATCAGCGAAAAGTAGCTTTCTGTGAATAACTTCTCTTAGTTTCGTCTTTATCCTGAACCTGGCCTAATCCAAGTAATCCTCTTGCTGTGTGAGGACACATTCTTTCATCTCATTAATTAAACACATCATTACAGAGACATTGAAAATAAACTCCCAAAATGTGGTGACGATTAATCACATCTGTGTTTCACACGTTAAGACAGGGAAGGCATTAGAGGTGTTCCTGTAACATTAGACGGTGTTTACTCCCATCTGTTCCGATTAAATGTTCTGTAAATTCCTTTGTTCGATTCTGCAACTGATTTTTTAGATTCTGCCTTCTGTGATTCTGTGTACTGTTTGCCCGTCTCACTGCCTCGTTGAATTGACCGACCGATGGACTGACTGTCGGCCCACTGATGGGACTTGCTTTGACAGGACTCGTAACTTGTTTACTGACTGACTGACTGACCCATACTTGAACTGAGAGTGTAAACTATGAATGAACAGGAAACTTAATCTGTTTCCCTCGTGATCTCTTCATGTGGTGTATTTCGTGCTGTTGTATGATTATACCTGTACTGCAGAATCTGATAACAAAGTCTTTCTCCGCGACACTAACGTTCGTTCGTCACCACACCTTCAAACACGACAAGCAATGGTGATAATTCACTGGACACAAAGTCCTCTCATAAACATGAACATTAGTTTATTTTTAGGTATTTTGCCAAGTAAAACAAAATGTAAACGCCAGTGGCTTACACTGCGCTCGGCTGTTCACACACACGAAATGTACTGTAGGCATCTCCTCACTGCAGTCGTGTCTCAATCAACTCTCACATCAATCAGTCCAAACACTGAAATCCTCTTCGCCTAGAACCTAAGCTATGTTCCTATATTAAGCACAATAACTGTCTCGTCATTAAACCCGAGACTTACTTCTACAAGAGTATAACTCTTAGTTCTTCCTTGGACTAACTCTTAGTCACTCTTTGGGCTCCACGAGCCAATGAAAGCCTAATCAATTGGGGTCTACAGCAATCGCCTCGCAGGCCGTCCCCCGTGTAAATTTGTGCGAAAATATCTCACTATGTAAAACTCAAACTCCACAACTAAAACTGAAACTGTCTGTATAACTCTTACGCCATTACAGGCTACCACCTCCCGCCGACACTGCTCTCAGGCCGTCCGCATGTGTGAAAACTGCATGTCTAACCTTGTACATGGACTATATCTTTCATCTCCAGCCAATCGCAAATTCCCTTACTTACTCTCCCCATTTCTAATTGTATTTTCTCAACAGTCACGGGAATTTCGTTATTCTGTCTGAACTAATCTCCTCACTTTCTTCCCGTGAAGTGTCCACGTGTGCGCCCCCCCCCCCCCCATCACTTACTCACTCACCTCATTGTTACACATTTTCACCTCCGCTATTACATCCCCATCTTAATGTATGTTGTACATTTCATATTGAGATCGAGTGTTGTGAAGACATATAGTTGTTTTGCTAGACATGCATTAACAATAAAGAGGCCATCTGTGCTAATGAGATCAAGTGTCTATCATATGAATGCTGCGTATAATGGCGTCCGCTTTTCGCGACATCTTTTTATATTTGACGAAGTGAAGGATGCATTTCGATAAGTTTACCTGTCCGAAACCAACATTGTGACTTAGGGTAGACACACTCAGCCAGTCTTTACAACCTATTTAAGACTACCCAATCAAAGGTCTTTCTTACCATTTTGAACAGCGAGATTCTATAGTAGTTATTACAGCCTCCGCGCTCACTTTTGTTGCTGTATATGATAATAATATCGACATCCCTCATATCATTTGGCACGAAGCCTTCACTTCAACAATGACATCATTTCATAGAGACTCTTGACTTACCAAGTTCCAGTACCGCTTGAAGAATGCCGTCTTTTTTCAGGAGCTTTTCCGCTGACATTCCTGCTGCTTGTAGTATTACTGGATTCCTTTTCTGTTGGTAACTTAAATAGTTCCTACACAACTGGCAAGGATGATATCTTGCTAAGTGGCTGTTCTAGTGACCTCATTCTCTCTTAAGCACCTTCAAATATTGTTGACAACAACCCATTTGTTTTCTATATTTCAGTCTAAATGTTGGTTTGAGTTGAGCTCATTTCTTCATGCAAGATCCAAAAGCTGTCTCCATGCCTTCGTACATTGCTTACATAATTGCTGTTCGAAGCAAAGTCGAATATTTTTGCTTACAAGTACTGCTGCTTTGTGCCCACTGTTATTGTTGCTATTGATATTGCTTGTTTTGTGCCCACTGTTATTGTTGCTATTGATATTGCTTGTTTTGTGCCCACTGTTATTGTTGCTGTTGATATTGCTTGTTTTGTGCCCACTGTTATTGTTGCTATTGATATTGCTTGTTTTGTGCCCACTGTTATTCTTGCTATTGGTATTGCTTGTTTTGTGCCCACTGTTATTCTTGCTATTGATATTACTGATGTTTGTTCCTGCTCTTATTTTTTCTATTGCTATTATTATCTTGAGCCTATTGTATTGTTGCTATTGCTATTATTATCTTGAGCCTACTGTATTGTTGCTTTTGCTATTATTAACTTGAGCCTACTGCATTGTTGCTATTGCTATTATTAATTTGAGCATACTGTATTGTTGTTACCTGCTACTGTATGCAGTAAACAGTATAACCTGTGGCTGCCCTGCTGCCTTCCAGGTGAGCTCGGGAGAGTAAAAGGCTAAGGGAGGGTACCCCGAAGTAAAACAACCCACTGCCTTGTGGGTAAGACATTTTAGTCAAAGGCTAGGGAAGCCAACCGTAAACAAACCGACGGAAGCAACAGAAAACCACCGTCGTAACTTCTCTGTAAAATCATGAATCGACTTCGAGGTCATAATATAAATAATCTAAGGTATGCTGATGATACAGTCTTAATCGCCAAGAGTGAAAATGAGTTACAAGAAATGTTAGACATTATAGTGAAAGAAAACAAAAATAAAGGACTCAGCCTTAATAGCAAAAAGACAGAAGTAATGGTAACAACAAAGAAAAATACATCACCTCAGTGCAAAATAAAGACAAGTGGAGCAATATTAAAACAGGTAAATGAATTCAAATATTTGGAAACTTTGTTAACCTCAGACGGAAGATGTACAAAAGAGGCGAGATGCAGAATTGCTCAGGCAAAAGCAGCTTTCCAAAAAATGAGGAAGATACTATGCAATCCATTTTTGACAATCAAAGTTCTTAAAAGTTATGTCGAGTCAGTCTTAAAATATGGATGTGAATCATGGACAATAGGACAATAAACAAGAAAATCACTGGAGTCTGTAGAAATGTGGTTTTACAGATGAGTGTTGAGAATACCATGGACAGCTAATAAGAGTAATGAAAACGTTATGAAAGAGGCCAAAGCAAAAAGAGGATTATCCAATATTAGGAAGAAAAAAATCATCATTTTTGGCCATGTAATGAGAAGAGAGCAGCTGGAATATATTGTAACAACTGGAAAAATTGAGGGACGAAGAGATAGAGGGAAGCAAAGAGAAAAAATACCAGACAGCTTAAGAGAATGGCTTGGCAGAAGGTCAACAACAGAAATAATAGATATCTGTCGAGATCGAAAATTTGATCACCTACACCAGCAGGCCCGGTTCTTGATGATGACTGTATTGTTGCTATTGCTATTATTGCTGTTCCTAGTGTTATTGTTCTTGTTGCTATTATTACTATTTTGTTCCTACTATTATTGCTGCGGTTGCTATTATTGTTACCTTGAGCCTACTGATATTGTTGCTATTGCTACTGTTGCTATTTTGTTCCATGTGTTATCGCTGATATTGCTATTGTGTTCCTACAATTATTGCTGTGATTGCTATTTTGTTGCTATTGTTATTATTTCCGAACTGTTTTTATTGAAGTTGCGATTATTGCTATTGTGTTCATACTGTTATTGTTGCTATAACAGCTAACAACTATGCATATGCAGCTATAACAATTGTTATTATTGTTGTTACTGTTATTTCTGCTTACTTTGTCACTCTTCCTTTTGTTGCTATTATTGCTATCACATTTGCTTCTACTGTTGTTTTTATTGCTTCTGTTCTCTTGTTTGTACAAACCTGTCTCTAATATTTCTCCTCATTCTCGCTATCTCTGCCTATCAGTCATACTCTCACCACCTCTGTCAATCTTGCAACCATTATATCTCAGACTCAGTGTCCGTCTAACGTGACATACGAAATATAACACAAACGTTCTCTCTTTATAATTAAAACAATAACTAATCTTCCAATATTTCATACGTGTTCTTTTTTTTTATTTAAAAGTTCATGACGTGCATATGATCCGATTATCTCCCCTATTTTTAACATCTTTCCGTTTTTTTTCTTCCCAAAGTAGCCTCATCAATTCCTGTTTGTAATGAAGTGACCTTTGCTTTCTGCGCTCTCATTAGATAAGTTCATTGTGACCTTCTTTTTCGTTTTATTCAATCCAGTTCTGCCGTTAGTAGTTGTGGGAACAATAGATCTAGACTGCGTATCTCGCGCATTCATTTGTTAGTCTGTTCCGCTGCAGAATTTAGTTCATGCTATATTGTGTTTGCTTTTAACATGTGGTCTTTCTTTTGCACTGAAACCAGACCGCATGTTGTTTTCTGCCTGTAATTGTAACCAACTCTCGGTACCACACTATAATTAAGTGCAACACAAAAACTAAGATAACGCTACATGAAACATGTGTGCTTTCATGTATTTCTGCATAGATCTGAATACTAAATATGTAACAGGGCTGTAATATGAGGGTCGTCAGGGTAAAGATGGACGCCTGGGGAACTATTGTGTGTTGAGCTGCGCGGGTGCAGATGCTGGTGGTAGAAGTGAGTATTCAAAGAAGAACTCTGAAACCTGAAGTCTTTGTTGTTTTTATTTGCGTACGTCAGATTTATATCTCTAAAGAAGTTAAGATGGACTGAATTTTGCGTGAATTTTAGTTGTTGCTATTGTTTACCTGAAGTCTTTGTTGTTTTTATTTGCGTACGTCAGATTTATATTTCTAAAGAAGTTAAGATGGACTGAATTTTGCGTGAATTTTAGTTGTTGCTATTGTTTACCTGAAGTCTTTGTTGTTTTTATTTGCGTACGTCAGATTTATATCTCTAAAGAAGTTAAGATGGACTGAATTTTGCGTGTTTTAATTTTAGTTGTTGCTATTGTTTACCTGAAGTCTTTGTTATTGTTTATTTGCGTACGTCAGATTTATATCTCTAAAGAAGTTAAGATGGACTGAATTTTGCGTGAATTTTAGTTGTTGCTATTGTTTACCTGAAGTCTTTGTTGTTTTTATTTGCGTACGTCAGATTTATATCTCTAAAGAAGTTAAGATGGACTGAATTTTGCGTGAATTTTAGTTGTTGCTATTGTTTACCTGAAGTCTTTGTTGTTTTTATTTGCGTACGTCAGCTTTATATCTCTAAAGAAGTTAAGATGGACTGAATTTTGCGTGAATTTTAGTTGTTGCTATTGTTTACCTGAAGTCTTTGTTGTTTTTATTTGCGTGCGTCAGCTTTATATCTCTAAAGAAGTTAAGATGGACTGATTTTTGCGTGAATTTTAGTTGTTGCTATTGTTTACCTGAAGTCTTTGTTGTTTTTATTTGCGTACGTCAGCTTTATATCTCTAAAGAAGTTAAGATGGACTGAATTTTGCGTGAATTTTAGTTGTTGCTATTGTTTACCTGAAGTCTTTGTTGTTTTTATTTGCGTACGTCAGCTTTATATCTCTAAAGAAGTTAAGATGGACTGAATTTTGCGTGAATTTTAGTTGTTGCTGTTGTTTACCTGAAGTCTTTGTTGTTTTTATTTGCGTGCGTCAGCTTTATATCTCTAAAGAAGTTAAGATGGACTGAATTTTGCGTGAATTTTAGTTGTTGCTATTGTTTACCTGAAGTCTTTGTTGTTTTTATTTTGCATACGTCAGCTTTATATCTCTAAAGAAGTTAAGATGGACTGAATTTTGCGTGAATTTTAGTTGTTGCTATTGTTTACCTGAAGTCTTTGTTGTTTTTATTTGCGTACGTCAGCTTTATATCTCTAAAGAAGTTAAGATGGACTGAATTTTGCGTGAATTTTAGTTGTTGCTATTGTTTACCTGAAGTCTTTGTTGTTTTTATTTGCGTGCGTCAGCTTTATATCTCTAAAGAAGTTAAGATGGACTGAATTTTGCGTGAATTTTAGTTGTTGCTATTGTTTACCTGAAGTCTTTGTTGTTTTTATTTGCGTACGTCAGCTTTATATCTCTAAAGAAGTTAAGATGGACTGAATTTTGCGTGAATTTTAGTTGTTGCTATTGTTTACCTGAAGTCTTTGTTGTTTTTATTTGCGTGCGTCAGCTTTATATCTCTAAAGAAGTTAAGATGGACTGAATTTTGCGTGAATTTTAGTTGTTGCTATTGTTTACCTGAAGTCTTTGTTGTTTTTATTTTGCATACGTCAGCTTTATATCTTTAAAGAAGTTAAGATGGACTGAATTTTGCGTGAATTTTAGTTGTTGCTATTGTTTACCTGAAGTCTTTGTTGTTTTTATTTGCGTACGTCAGCTTTATATCTCTAAAGAAGTTAAGATGGACTGAATTTTGCGTGAATTTTAGTTGTTGCTATTGTTTACCTGAAGTCTTTGTTGTTTTTATTTGCGTGCGTCAGCTTTATATCTCTAAAGAAGTTAAGATGGACTGAATTTTGCGTGAATTTTAGTTGTTGCTATTGTTTACCTGAAGTCTTTGTTGTTTTTATTTGCGTACGTCAGCTTTATATCTCTAAAGAAGTTAAGATGGACTGAATTTTGCGTGAATTTTAGTTGTTGCTATTGTTTACCTGAAGTCTTTGTTGTTTTTATTTGCGTACGTCAGCTTTATATCTCTAAAGAAGTTAAGATGGACTGAATTTTGCGTGAATTTTAGTTGTTGCTATTGTTTACCTGAAGTCTTTGTTGTTTTTATTTGCGTACGTCACATTTATATCTCTAAAGAAGTTAAGATGGACTTAATTTTGCGTGAATTTTAGTTGTTGCTATTGTTTACCTGAAGTCTTTGTTGTTTTTATTTGTGTACGTCAGCTTTATATCTCTAAAGAAGTTAAGATGGACTGAATTTTGCGTGAATTTTAGTAGTTGTTATTGTTTACCTGAAGTCTTTGTTGTTTTTATTTGCGTACGTCAGATTTATATCTCTAAAGAAGTTAAGATGGACTGAATTTTGCGTGAATTTTAGTTGTTGCTATTGTTTACCTGAAGTCTTTGTTGTTTTTATTTGCGTGCGTCAGCTTTATATCTCTAAAGAAGTTAAGATGGACTGAATTTTGCGTGAATTTTAGTTGTTGCTATTGTTTACCTGAAGTCTTTGTTGTTTTTATTTGCGTACGTCAGCTTTATATCTCTAAAGAAGTTAAGATGGACTGAATTTTGCGTGAATTTTAGTTGTTGCTATTGTTTACCTGAAGTCTTTGTTGTTTTTATTTGCGTACGTCAGATTTATATCTCTAAAGAAGTTAAGATGGAGTGAATTTTGAGTGAATATTAGTTGTTGCTATTGTTCACCCCGGTAGACGTAAAGGTAAAGTACGAGACTTAAATCAGCATCCTAGCACGCAAGCTTTCACCCTTATGTGCTCGGCCGCCTATCCAGAAGTGTTCGGAGACTTATGGATAGTGTCGCTTCAAGATCGAATCTCACGATACGAGGCGGCATTCCTCACCTTCCCAGAGTACTGACCTGGCTAACGGGGGGTATTTTTTTTCTTTCCAACTACATGTTCAGTTCACATTGATTCCAGTAGGAATCGAAAACAGGTTGTCCGAACGTCGGTAACCCAGTCGGGTGGTTTTCCCAATTAAGCTGCGGAGGCCCCCTACCGGTAGACGTGTGATGGGAGACCGATTCGGTGAAGGATTCATAGAAAAAAACCACTGAATATGAGTCAGTCGATCCTACGAGATAGAAAAAGTTCGTTCTAAACCCTGTGTCCTCTCTTGCTCGTTTCGGCATCGAGAAACGGAAAAAGAAATATTAAGATTACCATTTCATACAACCTGCCTGAGATAAGATATCAGGAAACTTTGACCACACAAAAACCAAGAATGAAGAGCTGCTCAGGGGACGCAATCAAGAGGAGATGCACACAAAACCTCGAAGGTAATAATAAAAAAAACGTCACAGAAACTTTGACCACACAAAAACCAAGAATGAAGAGCTGCTCAGAGGACGCAATCATGAGGAGATGCACACAATACCTCGAAGGTAATAATAAAAAAAACGTCACAGAAACTTTGGACGAAATAATTATGTCAAAATCAGAAAATAAAAGGCACAAGAGGAGGAGTTAAGGCCAGGCACCACAAACTCATTTTGTTCATTCTGCAGTCGAATCTATTCAATATTGGCTGATTCAGCCATGAGAGAAGCTGCTCAGTAAAACAGCATAAGACACTGATATATTATCTAGACTATTGACTAATCGCGATTGCCTGCTACCAACCGTCTTTGAAGACGCCAACGGTCATATATAATGGAGATGAAAAGGCTAAGTACTCAGAAAAGATCCAGAATCAATCACAAAAACTGCCATGATGTGTGGGTTCTAGAAGGAAGGAGAAAGAGAGGAAGACCAAGCACAGACTGGTGGATGATTATATAAACAGATAACAAGATTATTTTCTATCTCTTTGTGTGTTTAATGCAGAGCGTATATCCACAATTTTTCGATCCCTCTCTATGTTTGATGCAGGGTGTAGCCCCACCATTTTTGCCATCTCATTGTGTTTTTGATGCGGAGCGTAGCTGCACAATTTTTATTTCTCTATGTGTGTTAGGAAGAGCGTAGCCCTATACTTTTTGCCATCTCATTGTGCTTTATGAAGAGCGGAGCTCCACCATTTTTCTATCTCTATGTGTTTTATGAAGAGCGGAGCTCCACCATTTTTCTATATCTATTTGTTTTATGAAGAGCGTAGCTCCACAATTTTTCCATCTCTATGTATGTTAGGAAGAGCGTAACCCCACAATTTTTACCATCTCATTGTGTTTCTGATGCAGAGCGTAGCTTCGCAATTTTTCTATCTCTATGTGTGTTCGGAAGAACGTAGCACCACTATTTTTCTATCTCTATGTGTTTTAGGAAGAGCATAGCTCCATAATTTTTATATCTCTATGTGTTTTAGGAAGATCATAGCTCCATAATTTTTATATCTCTATGTGTTTTAGGAAGAGCGTAGCTCCATAATTGTTCTTTCCTTCCTCCCAACCTTCCTTCCTCCTTCCCTCCTCCCTCCCTCCCTCCCTCCCACTCTTCCTTCCTTCCTCCCTCCCTCCTTCCCTCCCTGACACCTTCCTTCCAAATGTTAAGAATGAATAAACAACGATGAGGAAATGACAACACACTCTAACACCATCGTTACACTTGGCAGCAAATGTTGAGCAAATGGCAAAAGTTGCAATGAATAAGCAGACGTCAAAATTAATGAACCACATCATAATGTATTCCAAATATGGCCGGCCAGGTTGCAACTCTCTGCTTCACTTCTTCCGAGGTGATCGATATTTCGCATTTATCCTCTATATTATGTTTTCAGGGCAACCATGTCGTAATTTACGGCCTTTTCCCTCATTATATTCTCATCTGTGGTTAAATAGATTTTTTTTTTTTCGTTTCCATCATTTTATATTTTGTGCCATTATTGATTTAAACATTATTGTTGTCTGTAAGAACTGTTGTGCCATCAATTAGTTTGTCTCAATCCAAATGTCGAGTCGTTTCAGCATACCTCTCTCGTTCACAGTCATTATACATCATACTGGTATGTCTCAAAGTAACATTTCCGCATATGTCTCATGTTTACAGTCATTATACTTCATAGCAGGTGCGTAGCAATGTAACATTTCAGCTTATTTCTCATGTTCACAGTCATTGTACATCATAGCAAGTGCGTCGCAATGTAACATTTCAGCTTATTTCTCATGTTCACAGTCATTATACATCATAGCAAGTGCGTCGCAATGTAACATTTCAGCTTATTTTTCATGTTCACAGTCATTATACATCATAGCAAGTGCGTCGCAATGTAACATTTCAGCTTATTTCTCATGCTCACAGTCATTATACATCATACTCAAAACAGCAGATCCATGGCACTCCCCGAGGTTTGAGACCACTATTTTCTATCTAGTCACTTGTGTCTGAGCCACTAATTTGTAAACTTCCGATGTGTGGTCTGAGAGTTTAATACTTTGATTGCCGTATGTCCTGAATGCTGTATTTAAATGACGCATCTTAATATAGATTTTAAAAAATTACGCCTGTGTCTGTAGTCATATCTTCATGGATATACCAGATTTCTTTGTCATGAAGAATACGCAAGTTATTCAGGAAGGCATCTTTGCTTACCGATCGGAAGATGGACTTCCGGTTCCAAGATATTAGAGTATAGTTTGCGCCGCATAATTTGCGTGGAGACGGATTCAGTTCTACTTATCTAATGTAGATCGCTGTGCTAAATTCAACTGAAAGTTCCATTCCATTGTGCGCCAGTGCCACGCAGTTCGTGCAACTGGCTATGATCCTTTCAGTGAAACAATCGGCGTGAACACGTGCTTTGTTCTCAAGTCGTTGTACAAAATACGTCATGGCTTTGAAATTTGTTCTGTAATAGATGTTAGATTTATTCGGCGATTGATTACTTCCAGCTCTCTCATGTAGATTGCTGTGCGAAATCAACTGAAGGTTTCATGACATGATTTTGCGCTAAAGCTGCGGTGCTCGTGCACCTGCCTGCGGTCTCTTCAGTGAATCAACGTTGAGAAAACACACATTGTTGTAAAACGATGCGTGTACTTTATCACAGCGTTGAACGATGCCGCCATTCGATTGCCAAGTAGTGTATCCCTAACGTTCTAACAAGAAGTTAGGGAGAGATAATAATCTTGAATCAGCAGCCCGCCCTGATGCGACTGCTGGATCTCCAAGTCAAGAGTGATGTTGCCTAACTTTAAGAGAGCTATAGGAAGAACAAGGGAAGACTTATAAACCAGAAGACTTGTAAACCAGAATAGATTTATCTCTCAGTTGTGACCGTTGCAGGATTTGCTGAGGAGAAGATCTGAGCACTTTCAGACATTTGTTCAATATAGTTCCCAAGCCTTTGGCATTTGTTCAATATAGTTCCCAAGCCTTTGGCATTTGTTCAATACATTTGATAACAAACTATCTTGGAAACAGCAGATAAATAAGGCAACCCAAAAAGCAAGGAGGAAATTGGCTATTCTAAGAAAGTTGTGTGGAACCACATGGGGTGCGAGTGGGAAAATACTCAGTAAAGTTTACCAACAGAGTATACGCCCACATTAAGAATATGGATCATCCGCATGGTGCTCAGCATCAAACACCACATTGCAAGAACTGGATAAAGTACAAAACCAGGCACTTAGGGTCATCACAGGAGCAATGAAATCAACACCAATATTGGAGATGGAGAAATTGTGGAGGATACCAGCACTGAGAGAACGGAGAGACACAAAGGTGCTGATACAGGCAGAAAAATGTGTATGCATGCCGAGACATCCAATGAAGGACAGATTCCAAAATCTTGCATTGGGACGACTTAAGAGAAGCAGCTTTATCCACCAAGCCAAGCGTATTAGTAGACAAACACCAGACATGCCAAGAGTTGTTAAACCCCTTCTGCCCATACCAGAACAGACTCCCTGGACAGATGAATCAGGATTATCAGTTCAAATACGGACAGAAGTGAAAGGAATAGTTGACAAAGAGGAACAAAATAGTCTACAGCGAAAAACAATAACTCTCAGTTTCCTGGATGAAGAATACCCACAAGACCTATGGATCCGTGTGTACACAGATGGATCAGCACAGAATGCAGTAAAGAATGGGGGAGCAGGTGCATATATAGAGTACCCAAATAACACTAGGGATATGAATAAAATAGCAACAGGGAAATATTGTCACAATTATGATGCAGAAATACAAGCAATAAAGTTGGCAATAGAAAAACTGCTGAACAGTAATCTTAGCCCACAGCCTGTAGTGTTTTTGACAGATGCAAGATCAGTACTCCAGGCACTACAATCCAGAAAATTACCACATCTGCAGACCTTATTGACTGAACTCTGCAAGCACCACAGGGTTGCCCTGCAGTGGATCCCGTCTCACTGTGGAATACCAGGAAATGAGAAAGCAGATCAGTTGGCAAAGGAAGGTTCAACAGGCACACAACTAGATACACCAGTTACATACCATCATAAGAAACAGATAATCAAACCAATCAGAGGACCACAAGCCCCAAATCAGGATGCCTTTCATAATATGAATAGATATGAACAAGTTATCATTATACGCCTAAGAACAGGACACAATCGACTCCATAGTCACATGTATACAAAATTCAAGATCGGCACATCAACTACTTGTACATGTGGACAGGCACCCCAGACTGCTGAACACATACTTCAAGACTGCACTGAATATAGTAGACTGAGGAAAATCCATTGGCCCATAGATACAACACTACAGACAAAACTATATGGGCCACTGCAAGAATTACAACAGACAGTAAAATTTATACAGGAAACGACATTGCAGATATAGACAATACTTCAGGCGAACGAAAGATAGATAGATTTGTTCAATATAGTTTCCAAACCTTTGGCAGTTGTTCATTATAGTTTCCAAGCCTTTGGCATTTGTTCAATATAGTTTCCAAACCTTTGGCAGTTGTTCATTATAGTTCCCAAGCCTTTGGCATTTGTTCAATAGTTTCCAAACCTTTGACAGTTGTTCAATATAGTTTCCAAACCTTTGGCAGTTGTTCAATAGTTTCAAACCTTTGACAGTTGTTCAATATAGTTCCCAACCTTTGGCATTTGTTCAATAGTTTCCAAACCTTTGACAGTTGTTCAATATAGTTTCCAAACCGTTGACAGTTATTCAATATAGTTCCCAGCCTTGGCATTTGTTCAATATAGTTTCCAAACCGTTGACAGTTATTCAATATAGTTCCAAACCTTTGGCATTTGTTCAATATAGTTTCCAAACCGTTGACAGTTATTCAATTTAGTTCAAACCTATTTGTTCAGTATAGTTCCCAAACCTTTGGCAGTTGCTCACTATAGTTCCCAACCTTTAACAGTTATTCAATATAGTTTCAAAACCGGGTGCCACCCCGTACACTTTGGGAAACATTGGCTTAAGGTAATAAGGAAAAAAAACCCCACAGACTTTGAGATGGAAGCAAGATAAATATAAATCAATATAGCAACAATGTAATAACAGTTTAATAACATAATGTAGTACATGTAGTAACCTCCATGTGAATTAGCGTGATGTAAGAATATTTTATATCGCACATTGGTTGGAAACTCTGGGGCACTGTAACATGTTAAGCACATCTAATAACACTATAAATGACGCTGTTTTACATGTTACTTTTAATATAGATTTTTGAAGCCAATTTGGCAAGGCCGCTAACTCTCTCCAACCTTATTCAACATCTTCTTGGAAAGAGTCATCACAGATGCTTTGGAAGACTATGAAAGTACTGTCAGTATTATAATAATGGCCCTTTTCGTCGTATCAGACGGTCTAGTGGAGGCTATTGTGTATTTTTTGAGGATTTGTTTTTGTCGAACAGCTTCTCTCGTGGCTAATTCTACCAATGTTTGACAAACACACACGGCCACAGAATGAACACGTCAGGCCCACTGATCCCCAGGGTTTTCCATCCTTTTTTATGATACTTTTCTCTTCTAAGTTTTGCTTTAGCACAGTCTCAAATGATGTTATACCATTCCCTGTACGTGCTCTCCACGATGTGCGGCCACTAGCCAGATGTTCCCAGACATTTTCACAGACGGAGAAGTCATTCAGAGATGATTTACATGACAGAAGTATTAACAAGCTGTACTTTGTTGGTGACATCGATAGTTTAGCAGGAACAGAAGAAGAACAGCCTGCTGCAACGACTAGATAAAACAGCTGGTCTATATCGTGCGTGGAAGTCAAAGCTTAACAACAAACGATGACAAACAACCCTAGGGCATAGTTATTAATGGACAAGAGCTAGAAACAGTAAACGCATTTAAACACTTGGGATCAATTCAATGATGAAGCTCAGGTCTTAAAGTATCGGCTAGAATAGCACAAACCTGCAGTAGCCCTTACAAGGCTAAAACCTTTTTGGAAATATGCTTGCTTGCGTTCGCCCGTTGACTAAAGTATTCTAGAATATTCTGGTAGACTATAGAATTCCTCTTCATCATCCGGCCTTAAAAGGACGTTAAGTGGGTGTGTCTGCGTTGTGTTGTTGTTTGTAGTATAACTGTGATATTTGCGCCTTTTGGCCCAACGTATCCGACTTCGGCATGACATTTTTAAGTACTGGATTGTCTTCCCTCTTGATCCCCACTCGCTTGGCCAGACTAGACAGGCTAGTCTGTTACTAGAGACACCGCGGAGAGGTGGAGCAGGGTCTGGATCGTTCTGGTTCACCGATCCTGGCGCAAACCATCAGCTGTGGTCGCTGATAAAACATCCAGCTCTGATGCTGTGAGGCGCGCCTTCGCCTCCTTTTGGAAATATAAGAACAGCACTTCGTGGCTCTACAATCAGACTTCTGAGCACCTTTTCTTACGTTTCTCTAAACATGAAGAAATATAAGCTAAGAAGGTGACATGTAAGATTTTGGGCGTCTCTTACTTAGATCATATTACACATTTTAAAAAATTTGAAAGAGAATACAAGTAAGCGGAATACCTGATGATTTGTTGATTGTTAGTGAAGAAACACAACATTAAATGCGAATCATTTCAGGGGAAGAGGTATGTTTACAACACTCGGAAAAAATCACAAATAATGAACAGAAAAAAGAACGATCAACTATGAGTCACTGACAGCTCTGTTGCTGTCAGGCGCCAACACTCTTTCCCTCACTAATTTGCTGCTTATGTTTTTACGTTCTTTCTATCGAAAGGGATTGTGGGCATAACAGGGAGAACCGTTTTAATCTATTCTATTAGTTGTTTTTACATCATTATCATGTTTCAATTCTTTAGATATTGACTACTCATTTCTTTATGAAATATGTCTTTAGAGAAGTGCTTTCACCACGTGTGTTGTAACCATGGTCTCAAAGTGCTTCCACAACACGTGTGTTGTAACCATGATCGCAAAGTGTTTTCACCACGTGTGTTGTAACCATGGTCTCAAAGTGCTTTCACCACGTGTGTTGTAACCATGGTCTCAAAGTGCTTTCCCACGTGTGTTGTAACCATGGTCTCAAAGTGCTTCCACAACACGTGTGTTGTAACCATGGTCGCAAAGTGCTTTCACCACGTGTGTTGTAACCATGGTCTCAACGTGCTTCCTGGATTTTCACTGATTTTATTTTTTATTTCAATAAAAAAAGAAAAAAGAAATGCAATGCTTTATTATCCTAGAAGAAGATTTAAAGGAACTCAGCCATCCATTACGTCGTGAAAACTGGCGGTAATCCTGGATCTCAGTTACTTATAAAATATACATCACGTGACCGCTCAAATTCTAAAAACTAACCAGACAGCATTCTAGGTCATCCGGAAAGGAAAGAAAAAAAGCGGTGAGAAAATATGAAAGATTTTCCGCTTTTTTTCCCCTCTTCTTCGTTTACCCGAGGACTACTTCTCTTCATCGTTCTCCATTAACAGGACATTAAGTGAGCGCAGATAACGTTTTGTTGTAGTTTACAAGATACTATATATCGCAGAATGCGATATTTGCGACTTTCGACTCAAAACATCGGCCGAATTTAAAAGGCACTAGATTACTCCACTTGTGAGATACCTGAACCGCTTCCAATCTCTCATCCTCGAAGCTACATGAAGCTGAAAGAGTGTTTGAAACAAATTTCAGTGAAGCCGAGGATGGCGACGGGTGATTAACAAATTTCGCAGTTCAGAATTCCTCTTCTAAAGGACAATAGATGTTAATGCTAGGCTACTAAAACCAAAACGTTTGAAAGCGAAAGTATTGTTTAAAATGTTAAAATTAACACTGAGAACCTATTGCAATAACCATTTTGTAAACATTTTGTGGCTTAAGAAGACAATTTTAGAAAAATTAAGCGTTAGTTTGCTGCTTATACAAGATATATATATATATATATATATATATATATATATATATATATATATATATATATATATATATATATGTATGCATTAATTTGACTTTACTTAATATCACGGGTTAATGCAAAGGCACGGGCTTGGATACAAGATTGTATGTGGTGGCAGTGGCGTACCGTCTTGTGCGCGTGCCGTACACACTAAAGTGTAAATAGTAGAATTTATTTCTGATAGTATGTTATTCTATCTATCTATCTATTGACCTTTCGAGCCGTAACCGGCCCATAGGGCGTAGACCAAGATACACCTTCTCCTATATGAATTTTTGTTCTAGCAGTTTTCTTTTAAAGATATTTTATCAAATCTCGCCATCTGTCTCTGTTCTGTGCAAGCAGTTCTATCTCATTGAGGGAGCCGATTCCTGCTGCTCTTGCCTCTCTCATCAATGTTCTTCTCAGTGTCTCCCTGGGTCTTCCTCTTTTTCTTTTACCTGTTGTTTCCCATATGAGGGCTTGCTTTGCTATTCGATTATTATCTCTTCTCATCACATGTCCAACGTATGACCATCGTCTTTTCTTTATTACTGAAGATATTAGTGGTTGATTGGCGATTTCTCTAATTTCCTCGTTTGTTTTGAATTCGTTCCATTCTATACCAAGTATTTTCCTTAGACATTTATTTTCGAATGCGTTCAACTTTGTTTCTATATCTCTTGTTGTTTTCCAGCTTTCACACGCATACGTAAGGGTTGATAGTACATTTGATTTGAATAGCCTAAGTTTTGTGTTTGTGCTAATGAGTTTTGATTTCCATAACTTTTCAAGGCTTCTGAAAGACATTGCTGCTTTAGCCAGTCTGATTCTAATTTCTTTGCTCGTATCCCCTTCTCGATCAATGTGACTTCCAAGATGTTAGAGTATGTTATTAGTTAAGTATTAATTTTTTAAAATTAAAAGATAGCTTTAAAAAAATGTGTTGGGTAAAATTTGTAATATAATATTGGTAATGTTGAATAATTACTGAAATGTTTAACTGTTGATATAAGTAAGCGTTAAAGTAAGGTGACCAGACGTCCCGATTTTTCCTGGAGAGTCCCGATTTGTTACTGTTTTTTCAACCTCTGTCCTGGATTTGTTACTGTCCCGAACTTGTCCCGATTTTTGTCAATTTGTTACCTTTTGTCCCGGATTTGTTAAAATACATTAGGAACACAAAAGTTTACAAATTTTGTCAATATGGCAAACGTCTCATCAACTCAAAAACATACATTATTCCGTTGTTGTGTAGAAAGTGTTTAAAAAGTTGAACTGGCTGTTCATTTGGCAAAACAGTAAAAGTAAAATGCGCTCCAAGTTTTAAATCTTGTATGATCATCATTATCATGTGCCATACCGTTTGGCGTAGGCGATCATGTCCTTCCACAATCTTCTATCCACAGTGCATCGTATCAGTTCGATTGTTGACTGTTTTCCATGTCATGACACCAAGCTATCTAGTATTTTCTCTCTTTGTCGTCCGCTATCTCTTTTTCTTTTATTTTGCCAGTTGTAACCAAGTATTCCAACTATCCTCTTCTCATGATTGCCCGAAAAATGTTGATTGTTTCTTTCTGATGTTTTTTTAGGAGTTCCCTTTTTGTGTTGGCTTCATTGAGAATTTCCTCATTGGTCTTTTTAGCTGTCCAGGGAACTTTCAACATTCTTCTGAGAAATCCCATCTCTAAATCTTGTATACTGAAACTGAAACTCAACAAGTAGTATCTTTGCGGCCACGACATTTCATATTCTTGCATATTCATTGTGTTACTTTCGTTTACGGAATAGCGGTCATTGCATTGATTAGATGTTATTTACATTGTGCTATTATTCAGTTACTTGACATTTTAATGTTTAAGAACTTATGCTATGCATATGGTATGGTCATAGAAAATTATCATTTAAACTATAGTAAATTGGAAAACTAGGAGAAATACCTCTATTAGATGTACAATCTTACATATATCTGGGCAGTAATTTAGATAAAGAGGGAGTAAACGAAAATGATACCAAAATAAGGATATCAAAAGTAAGAGTAGCTTTCATTGCACTGGGAAACATATGGAAATCCAAAGAAATTAGGTTAAATACAAAAAAACAAAAATTTCAACTCAGATGTTAAGGCGGTCCTATTATATGGTTGTGAAACATGGAGAACAACAAAATTGACAATCACGAAGATACAGACTTTCATTAATGGATGCTTACGCAGAATAAAAGGATGGAAATGGCAGGACAAAATCACTAAAATAGAATTACGGAAATGTACCAGTCAAACACCAGTGGATAAAGAGATACAGCGAAGACAATGGCGCTAGATATGACACACACAACGGAAGCCAACTGAGAGTATTACACAACAGGCCATTTTTTGGAATCCCCAGGGGAAAAGACAAAGAGGAAGACCAAGAAATTCTTGGAGAAGACAGATAGAAGCAGAGATGAAGATGATGTGGAAGACATGGAATAATCTTAAAAGAATAGCAAAAAACAGAACGACTTGGAATGTTTGTTGAAGACCTATGCTCCACTGGGAGCTAAAAAGTTAGAAAAAGAAGAAGAAGTTTGTAAAGTTTGTAATTGTTGTAACAAATGGCATCAAAACGTAGAAGGCCAAGTTGATCACCAAAGTGAACAATGAGCAAACATGTGTTGAATTTGTTAAGGTGCTCCAAACAAAGAAAGATCTTTTTAAAAAAAATCCACTCAACATAAAAGTACAGCTTCTCTGCTTCACCTTCCATTTAAGTGAGTGTCACTAATGTTTTATTTAACCTCCTGATAACGTTTTGTAAGCCTATATTGTTATGTGTTTTAATTAGTTTTAAAATATATGTATTATTCACTTGAAAAAGACGGAAGAAATTTCATTTTTATTGATGGAAAATTTAAGTCAAATTAATCCGTCCCGCAAGAGGTAGGGTTCGATCCCAACCGACGGCTTCCGGGTTCACCCAGCCTTTAATGAGTAACGGATTTTTTTCTGGGAAAGTAAAGCGACACGGGCGTAATACCGACCACATTACCCCAAAAATCATGTGCCGAAGGTCTGTAAAATTTATGGTCACTAACACCATATTTTCCTATACGCCACTTGGCGTGACAGGGGTACTTTACTTTTTTTTTTACTAATCCGTCCCGGATTAGTGTTTCAAAAATATGGTCACCTTAGTTAAAGCCTACTCTAAGAATAATCAGATGGCTTTTGCCTTACTGTTAACATAAGCTAGGGTTACGTCCCTTTTTATTTGGCGTGATGTATTAAACCTCGCGCCCAGTGCTTGAATTACCTGCTTCTACTGAAGACGTTATCCTGTACTGTAACAAAAATAAGCCGCAAAAACTTCACAAACATGGACATGTCAAAGAAAAGAAAGAAAAGTAATCCTGCCATCCAGGAAAGATAAGGGCTCTCCGTCTGATACAATGCAGGGCAAGCCGCAAGGAGCTCGGGTCGCCGATTGACCTTTTATCTATCAGGAAATCTTCCAGAATTGGCACCTAGAAAGTATGTCTCTAAAGAGCAAGGAAAAGCCGCACAAGTAGCAGCAGAAATGACAAAATACAAAATAGATATTCTGGAAGTCACGACACGACAGGCCCTTTTTTTGGAATACCCAGGGAGAATACAAAGAGGCAGACCAAAATATTCTTGGAGAAGATAGGTTGAAGCAGAGACGCAGGTAAAAGGGAAGACACGGAATGATCTTTAAAGAATGGCAAGAATCAGAACGGCTTGGAAAGTATTTGTTGAAGACCTATGGTCCACAGGGAGTTTAAAAGAAGAAGACTGAAGAGTTGGAACATATCCATGTTATAGTATGTATATATATATATACACTATTTCTTCCATATCAGTAAATGCCATCACTACTGAGAACGCGACCATCATTGCCTCTGTTAGCCAGCCTGTTTTGACGCTGTTTTCCTGGGAGATCACTGGTCGAGGCAAGGCCTTGGTCAGCCGAAAAGTCGTCGACCATGTTATTGTGACCACAGGGAACAGGTTCCTGAACTACGTAACGAGTAACACATCTACACTTCCCTGCAGTACGGGGTCTACTGATATGGATGACCTAGTAGTGCAGGATCTTAAGTAACACTTCTACACTTCCCTGCAGTACGGGGTCTACTGATATGGATGACCTAGTAGTGCAGGATCTTAAGTAACACTTCTACACTTCCCTGCAGTACGGGGTCTACTGATATGGATGACCTAGTAGTGCAGGATCTTAAGTAACACATCTACACTTCCCTGCAGTACGGGGTCTACTGATATGGATGACCTAGTAGTGCAGGATCTTAAGTAACACTTCTACACTTCCCTGCAGTACGGGGTCTACTGATATGGATGACCTAGTAGTGCAGGATCTTAAGTAACACATCTACACTTCCCTGCAGTACGGGGTCTACTGATATGGATGACCTAGTAGTGCAGGATCTTAAGTAACACATCTACACTTCCCTGCAGTACGGGGTCTACTGATATGGATGACCTAGTAGTGCAGGATCTTAAGCAGGACAAGTTCCAACTTCCTCCCAGCAGAACCTAGAAATTCAAGAAAGACATTGCAACCATCCACTTTCGTCATCTTCCTCAATCTAAGAGAGAAAACCTCGACGTCGTAGCATTAGACGACAACCAAAACCTACAAAATGTTGTCAATAAGAAGTCGGTTTTACAGTTCATTTAAAAATAAATACCTCATCTAAAAATAATGAGAAAGTTCATCAAATGTATTGGTCCAGGTTTGTGACTTTCAATGCACAGAATTTTCAATTGGGACACTGAGATCTTGGTTAATTTTTAATTCTGGAGGTTTGAACAAGAAATTGCAAGGATTGAATGGTCTAGGAGTCTAACGTTGGTTCTGGACTTGAAGGTTCCAGGTTAGAATTCCATCACAAGCTGTCAGAAATCTTTCCATTTGAATCATGGTTTCTTCGTGGCTTTACCCTTCCGCGGCCTCTGGGTAGTGAGATGCGATGTCTTGCCGTCTCGTATAACGGCAAAATACAAGAGCTCTTGTGTGCACATTAAAGAATCTTTTCAGTTGGAATTTGAAAAGTATCGGTCATAAATGGCCGTTCCATGGGCAAAGTCGATCGGAAAATAATCTACCCAAGAATGTCAAAACTCTTGACGATTAAAAAGAGTGTACATCAGATGTAGAAATCTGCCTGTATGGCGAGGGACACCTGAGAACACAGCTGCCGGTGTGGACAATAGGACGAAGTGATATTCAAGCAAAATCCAAGCTCTCGGTAATTTGCTAGAAATATAAAGCTGACGTACACAAAGAAAGAACAAGAGAAGAAAACATCTCTCCCGAGCAGTTGCTGACCATTAAGCTTAGAAATAGCCGTAGGACTGATTCCACATTAGTGACTATATGAATTTTTATTTTCTTGTATATAATTTTATAAAGGTCTGTATGAGACAGAGAATGCTCTTCTTGAATCTTTGTCTTTCTCTCAGTACAAGAGAAAGAGGAAACATTCATAAGTACGTTGTAAGTAAAAATCTTCAGTGTATGCTTTCATTAATATTTCAACATTTTATTGAATCTCTGGAAACAACAAATGCTAAATAGCATTTTCATACCAACTTTGTGCTATGAAAGTCAAACATGGACCCTTTCTAAATCACAATTAAGAAAGATCAATACATGTGAGATGCGATGCTTGAGAAAAGTAACAAACAATACAAGAAGAGATAGAATACCAAATGAAACCATAAGAAAAATGGTAGGAACAAAACCCTGCCAAAAATATATAAAACAACAACAACTTAAATGGTTTGGCCACCTGGTCAGAATGAATCCGCACCAATCACCATCATGGGCATTCTTCTCGAAAATGCATGGAAAAAGACCAAGGGGAAGACCCAGAATGGATAGATGCAGTGACAGAGACATGTAACAACAAAGGAAAATCACTAATTCAGACAATTCGAGCAGCTCAAGAACGACAAACAATATAACCACGACACCTTTTAGGTATTAGTGAAAGAGAAAAGAAGAAAAAGAAAGAAGATTGGATCTCTTGTTGGATCTCTTGTTGGATCGCTTGTTGGATCGCTTGTTGGATCGCTTGTTGGATCCCTTGTTGGATCTCTTGTTGGATCGCTTGTTGAATCGCTTGTTGGATCGCTTGTTGGATCCCTTGTTGGATCTCTTGTTGGATCTCTTGATGGATCTCTTGTTGGATCCCTTGTTGGATCTCTTGATGGATCTCTTGTTGGATCCCTTGTTGGATCTCTTGATGGATCTCTTGATGGATCCCTTGTTGGATCTCTTGATGGATCTCTTGATGGATCTCTTGTTGGATCCCTTGTTGGATCTCTTGATGGATCTCTTGATGGATCTCTTGATGGATCTCTTGTTGGATCCCTTGTTGGATCTCTTGATGGATCTCTTGTTGGATCACTTGTTGGATCTCTTGATGGATCTATTGGTGGATCTGTTGCTTAGAAGCTGTCAAATTAACAAGAAAGGAAACTGTCCGTGTAATATAATTGTACAAAGTAGCTCTTCTTGGATTTGTGTTCATCTGATAAAAGAATAAATAATTTTATCCCAAAGCTCTCTTTTGGACAGAGTTTATCAAAATCATCAAGACCACGTGCACTTCCGTCACTTCCCTGCCCATGCCTAACTTTCTGTTTCCTTATGCCTGTTCTTTAGTTTAAATTTAGCAAATGGCTTTTGCTTATTGCTCAACTTCATCCAAATATTTTATTTTTTTTCTTTAGAAAATCAACTGTACAAACATGTATATTTACTGGATGTCTATTCTTATATCTATGTGGCTTTGCTGACATTGTTTTAATGACGTAAATGCCGGGTCCAAAAGTGCAGCATAAACATGTTATAATGACGTAAATGTCGGGTCCAAAAGTGCAGCATAAACATGTTATAATGACGTAAATGTCGGGTCCAAAAGTGCTGCATAAACATGTTATAATGACGTAAATGTCGGGTCCAAAAGTGCAGCATAAACATGTTATAATGACGTAACTGTCGGGTCCAAAAGTGCTGCATAAACATGTTATAATGACGTAAATGTCGGGTCCAAAAGTGCAGCATAAACATGTTATAATGACGTAACTGACGGGTCCAAAAGTGCAGCATAAACATGTTATAATGACGTAAATGTCGGGTCCAAAAGTGCTGCATAAACATGTTATAATGACGTAAATGTCGGGTCCAAAAGTGCTGCATAAACATGTTATAATGACGTAAATGTCGGGTCCAAAAGTGCAGCATAAACATGTTATAATGACGTAAATGTCGGGTCCAAAAGTGCTGCATAAACATGTTATAATGACGTAAATGTCGGGTCCAAAAGTGCAGCATAAACATGTTATAATGACGTAACTGCCGGGCCCAAAAGTGCAGAATAAACAGGCATTCTAATTCTTCCATTTTCTAAGATTGTTAGTTTCAAACCTGATATCATTATTGTCATCAACATCAGAGTTCGACTGACTGAGGAAGTCAGTAGTAGGGCTATAACTTTCTCAAATAATTTCTGTGGCTGTTATATGTGCCTCCCACCCAGAGTTTGGCTGATATTTAAGCACTTTTCGTTGAGGTTGCAAAGATTATTTTAGAACTGCCCATCTCTTTGTGGAGAATGAAAAGGAAGTATTAATTTCTTTGATGATGCCAACAACGTTTACGGCATTACGGCACAATTGACAGCCAAACAGACCATTCATCATCATCACCAAGTACCGGGCCTAGTGGCGTAGGTTATCATGTCTCTCCACAACTTTCGATCTCGGCAGCTATTTATCATTTCAGTTGTTGACCTTCTGCCAAGCCATTCTCTTAAGCTGTTATTTTTTCTCTTTGCTTCTATCTATCTCTTCGTCCCTCAATTTTTCCAGTTGTTACAATATATTCAAGTTGTTCTCTTCTCATTACATGGCCAAAAAGTGATGATTGTTTCTTCCTAACATTGGAAATTAGCTCTCTTTTTGCTTTGACCTCTCTCAGAACCTCTTCATTACTCTTCTTAGCTGTCCATGGTATTCTCAACATTCTTCTGTAAAACCACATTTCTACAGACTCCAGTGAATTTAAACAGACCATTACATACATATAAAGAGTTATCAACGCGTGGGATAAATCTGGTGAATTTGATTAGATTATTTTTCAACTTCTATTTCACTTATTTCCTGGAACAAACAAACAAAATAATTGAAAAAAAAATAGAAAAAAAATCAATTCAGATGCCAATGCTAATGTGGAGACATTGACTTACCACCGTGCTATTCTGAAATGAAAATCACTGAAGGATTGTTTAGAGACTGCATTGCGTTATGAAATTGTATGTCTAAGAAAGGCAATGTCAAAAATACTATACACCTTAGTCGGATGCTCCTTAGGTTTCGAGGCCAAAGGCTTCAGCATGCCTAGCCTTTAGGTAAATCCGGAACTGTCTGGAACATAAATATATCAATACCTGCAATTCTCAACCAAATTGTATTATAACTTTTATTCTTGTCCTCTGCTCATAAAGTTTCCACATTAGGATCTACTCTTCTGTGGTTCTTTAGTTTAGTCTTGTATTCTTATGTTTTATCATCTATATTTTTTTTTCAAATTGACCACAACTGTCGCATATATAGGTGCGGTGTTGAATTGATGCCATTAAGCTTATCTTATTCATTGTGAAGTTCTTTCTTTTATTTTGGATGTAACTATTTCTTTTCTTACGACATATGACGAAAATGGGAAAAAGAGTGAGAGAACTTCGTCACATGTCGAGAGTGGTAAACCTCGTCACATGCTTGTCACATGTCGAGAGTGGTCAACCTCGTCACATGTCTGTCACATATCGAGAGTAGTCAACCTCGTCACGTGTCTGTTACATGTCGAGAGTGGTCAGCCTCGTCACATGTCTGTCACATGTTGAGGGTAGTCAACCTCGTCACATATCGATAGTGGTCAACCTCGTCACATGTCTGTCACATGTCGAGAGTGGTCAACCTGGTCACATGTCTGTCACATATCGAGAGTGGTCAACCTTGTCACATCTCGGTCACATGTCCAGAGTGGTCAACCTTGTCACACGTCTGTCACATGTTGAGGGTAGTCAACCTCGTCACATATCGAGAGTGGTCAACCTCGTCACAATTCAGAGTGGTCAACGTGGAATATAAAATTAATGAGCTCATATTTCATCATCCATATAGTTTTGATTGTTTCTCATAGGTTACGGCATGTTAAAGAAATGTAGCATCAGTTTCTTTTAGAACATTTATTTTAGTTTCAATAAATCTATTTCTGAAAAGATTCTGTTATCCAAGTCGACTGCATGCATCAGGATCGGCGAACAACACAGCTGATCAAAGACCCTTCTCCACGTCTCAGTAATTCTGCTGGAAACCAGTTCGTTGAAAATCCAGTCAGGCTAAGAGAGTAGGCAGCCTAGAGAGTAGGCAGCCTAGAGAGTAGGCAGCCTAGAGAGTAGGCAGCCTAGAGAGTAGGCAGCCTAGAGAGTAGGCAGCCTAGAGAGTAGGCAGCCTAGAGAGTAGGCAACCCAATACTCAAAAATGCTGTGCTGAAGTCGGATGTGTGAGCCGAATGGCGCAAATAAACCACACCACAACGCATCTACAACCAGTTAGCGTCCTTTTAACTCTTTCAGTACGAAAGGTTTTTAACAACGAAACGGAAACGATTTCAGAGACACAATTTCATGGTTTTAAATATTAATCTACATGTTTATATTTATCTACCACTTTACATATTATATACGAATTTTTAGATAATTAAACAAGGAATTAGATTTCACCAAAACCAAGATGATGCAAGACACGTAAAAAAAAAGAATACGATTTGATGACGATTCACAATAATCAAATTAAGAGTGACGCACGATGTGGTGAAACGTACGGAAAGAGTTAAGAACGGATGACGAAGAGGACTGTCCATTCATTACTTTTGTAGTCATCGAATTAACGACAGAAAAAGAGAACTTTCATTCGATGGAATTCTGTCTTTGCTTGTCCTATTCTGCTTCTAATTTCTTTAGGGTATCTGCTATCTGCTGTTATTATTAGTCCCAGACAACTGAATCTGTGCACTTGTTTCAAGGTGTTTCCATTTAGTTTTACTCTACATTCTTATGTGTTCGTTTTCTTTGATATTATCATAGTTTCTGTCTTTTTGATGTTGACGGTCATAGCTTTTTGTTAACTTTCTGTCACAATTTAATTTAATATAGATTGTAAATCTTGTTGGTTTTCTGCTATCAACACTATATATGTCATCTGCATAACTGAGGTTGTGTATGTCGCGCCCCCCCCCCCCCACCACTTTCATGCCAGGCTGGCTTGTTCGCAACTAGGGTGTCGCGATAGCTCAGTGGTTAGTGAATTGGACTACAAAGGACAAGAGGTAGGGTTCGATCCCAACCGACGGCTTCCGGGTTCACCCAGCCTTAAATGGGAACCGGATTTTTTCTGGGAAAGTAAAGCGGCACGGACGTAATACCGACCATATTACCCCAAAAAATCATGTGCCGAAGATCTATAAAAATTATGGTCACTAACACCATATTGTCTATACGCCACTTGGCGTGACGGAGCACTTTACTTTACTTTGTTCGCAACTGTTCTTAAAATGTTTTAACTGTACAAAGAAAGTATATCTGGTGACAGTACACACTCATGTCGCCACACCCCATATCTATATCTCATTTAGCCGGTTCCTCTTTATATGCCACTTAGTTGGTCTCTATCTAGATCTCTCTATCTAAATATCATTTAGCCGATCCCTATCTATATCTCACTTAGTTGGTCTCTATCTAGATCTCTCTATCTAAATATCATTTAGCCGATCCCTATCTATATCTCACTTAGTTGGTCTCTATCTAGATCTCTCTATCTAAATATCATTTAGCCGATCCCTATCTATATCTCACTTAGTTGGTCTCTATCTAGATCTCACTTCGCCGGTCTCTATCTAAATATCATTTAGCCGATCCCTATCTATATCTCACTTAGTTGGTCTCTATCTAGATCTCACTTCGCCGGTCTCTATCTGCATCTCATTTAGCCAATCCCTATCTATATCTCACTTAGTTGGTCTCTATCTAGATCTCACTTCGCCGGTCTCTATCTAAATATCATTTAGCCAATCCCTATCTATATCTCACTTAGTTGGTCTCTATCTAGATCTCACTTCGCCGGTCTCTATCTAAATATCATTTAGCCGATCCCTATCTATATTTCACTTAGTTGGTCTCTATCTAGATCTCACTTCGCCGGTCTCTATCTGCATCTCATTTAGCCAATCCCTATCTATATCTCACTTAGTTGGTCTATATTAGATCTCACTTCGCCGGTCTCTATCTGCATCTCATTTAGCCAATCCCTATCTATATTTCAATTAGTTGGTCTCTTTCTAGACCTCACTTAGTTGGTCTCTATCTAGATCTCACTTCGCCGGTCTCTATCTGCATATCATTTAGCCAATCCCTATCTATATTTCACTTAGTTGGTCTCTATCTAGATCTCACTTCGCCGGTCTCTATATCTAAATCTCATTTAGCCAATCCCTATCTATATCTCACTTAAGGCATGTTTGATCCCTGGCTTGGCCACGGTAGATACCACAGGAAGGATTGCGATCTGTTTGGGTTCACTGATCATAACGTATATAGTCACATACGAGCTGTTGATCACCTCCATTCAGTCCTATATTGGTTTTGATCGACACACCCATGTATCAATGTCCTATAGTGAACCCGTGTCAGCGAAGTTTGGTGAAGTCGTTGCTTCCTCAAGATCTCCAATACCCGACAGTAAGTAACTGTATGTCCTTGAGAAACTGACATATTCTTTGGAGAGCTATGGTTCTTTGGTTATGGAAGGCTCCGGTATCACTGCAAACGAATTAAAATTCATAATTACACAACCGCCCGTGCCAGTGGAACCATCCGAATTACTAACTCATCTCCCAAACAAATAAAGGTAGGTGTAGTCCCCATCATAGCAGTCTCACCACACACCAAAAAACATAAGGCAAAACAGCACAGAAAGTGAACACAGCCAACTGTTCCCTGCCATGCGATATCATCATTCATCGTAAACAATTGGAATATCAAAACTGATGAAACACACAGCTCACGGTGTGCACAGAGCACCTGACTCAGTAGCTCCTGCAACAAGCCGGACTTGGAATATGAGGAAACTGCAACAAGGAACACTTTCATACATAGCCTTCAATGGTTCCTGCCGCCTATCCACCATATTGACCGGAAGTTCACGTCCTCCTGAAAATGATGATCGTCATATTTTTAAAAAATGTATAGCACTTTATGATGTTAGGACATCGTTATTGACTCCAATTCCGAACATATAAAACACAGTCGTCCGATTATCCCCGTAGCATATCAAACAACAGACCGTAAGATTTGCGTATGGCCGGTCTAGGGATGTATGATGAGCCATTATGATGACGTAGCACACACAACAATGGCTGCTCCCATAGATTCCTAATTACTCTAGTGAATGCAGCCTACAACGAACGAAACACGATGCAGATTCCCTAAAGAGATAAAACTTCGGCTGACTTGATGGAGAAATCCACATTAATGAGTTGTAACATGTAAACAACTTGAGTTTGGGGAGTATATAGCTGGGAAGCAGCCAGTGAGTAGACCAAACCTGAGATAAAGACAAAACATCAGTGAGTGTATTCTTCGTTAGTGAAAGATGCTGGTAAATGCTTGCAGATAATCCTAGCAAATTTAGAAAAATATATAAGAAATGATTTGATAAATTTAAAACAAGAAATAAGGTCATAGTTAAAAAATCAAATACACAATAGAAAAAAACTGGAACCCTCAGTATAAGTTTAAAAAAAGTAAAGTACCCCCGTCACGCCAAGTGGCGTATAGGGAATATGGTGTTAGTGACCATATATTTTATAGACCTTCGGCACACGATTTTCGGGGTGATGTGGTCGGTATTACGCCTGCGCCGCTTTACTTTCCCAGAAAAATCCGGTACCCATTTAAGGCTGGGTGAACCCGGAAGCCGTCGATTGGGATCGAACCCTACCCCTTGTCCTTTGTAGTCCAGCTCACTAACCACTGAGCTACCGCGGCTCCCTTGAACCCTCAGTATAAGCATTCTTTATTTTCCATATGGAACCGCTAGGTAATGGCAAAAATAAAGCCCGTGCGCACTTCCGTTCTTTCAGAAGAAAGATTCTTCTCCGATCTTACAGTGAGCTTTTTATTCACAATTTATTCTCCTCATCTTTTCATCTCCCTTTCTAGTTCGATTTAAAAATTTTTAAAATTTTTTTTTAAACGCATATTTGTATACGTGTATTGTGTTTGTTCTTGTTGACGACCTTTGCGCCGAAACGTCGTCTGATTTGTGGAGTCCACTTGTTACGTGAAGCTTTTCTTTACGTGAGCTATTTTTTTATTTTTTCATTTCTCCTAATATAATCTGACGAATTGGAGTCAACAACGATGGCCTAACGTCATCAGGCGATATACATTAAAAAAAAAATATGACGATCATCATTTTCAGGAGGACGTGAACTTCCAGTATATGGTGGATAGGCGGTAGGAACCATTGAAGGCTATGCATGAAAAGTGTTCCTTGTTGCAGTTTCCTCATATTCCAAGCCCATGGGGGACTGGTTGGTCTCGAGGCAAAACGTCGGCCTCGGGACAGAGAGGTTGTGGGTTCAAATCTCGGCTACACCGGTTGGGATTTTTATTTATGATTCCTCTCTGTGGCAACCACCCCTGGTCTCAGCAGCGAGGCCCGGCTTGAAACGTCAATTACTCATCGACGGAAAAAAAACATGAGTACCTCCGAAGTCGGAGTTATTTGCCTGTGCGGCGAGGGACCCCTGTGCACACGGCTGTCATGGAAAAAGGATTAACGCGCAAAATTCAGTTCCTAGTCTCTAGGGACTTCGTCAGAGTTGAAAGCTGGTGAACGCAACAACAGCAACAACATTTCTCCTAATGGCGAAAACATTGAGAGAAGCTGCTTGACAAAATACCACCGGACAGTTACTATTGAAGATCGCCATTTGCCTGCTTTCCACTGCCTGTGGAAGCGTTAAAGGCCTGATATGCTCTTGACATTTACATAATTTGCTTATTGTTTTTCCAAAACTTTCTATAAACCTACAGATCCGAAGGACAATAAATTAAATATAACCTGGAATTACTAACTTCTGGACTGTAATCACACAGCAGTTCATTTTAATGTCAAGTTTATTCTAGAATCTGTTAAAAATACACGAATGAAGGTTGCCTGAGTGCTTTACATTCCGCTCAGCATTAAAATCATTATGTGGGAGTGGCTCCAATTTGGGACACCACATTTAAATGTTGATTTTGTAACCTTATTATTATTTATATATTTGTATTTAAATGCTATTTTAATACATTAACGTGCATGGGAAGAGACATTACATCAACGGAAACATTTGACATTTGCTGGTGTTGAAATGTGGCCCGGCTGTAAGCGATTGTGTTTCGAAATGTCGCACGGCTGTAAATGATTGGTTATGAACATTGACACGGCTGAAAATGATTGGTTATGAACATTGACACGGCTGAAAGCGATTGTATGTTGAAAATTTGACCCTGCTGTAAGTGAATCTTTTGAAAATTGACACGGCTGTAATTTGACTGTGTTTTTGAAAATTGTCACAGAATGCAGACATTTTGCCATCCGTTGAAATCAACTGAACACATATGAACTCGGAGTGCTATGGTATTAACTCTAACAAGAATGGGTAGTGTAGGGTTTATGCTTGTATATTTGATACTGACGTCACGCTTAATGACAGTCCGCTAATTGGACTCAAAAGGTCAGGACTTGCGGTACAAGCAGAATGAGGCAAGTGAGATGACGTAACTGGAGTGTGTATAACCAGTCTAGCAAAAAGTAATTTTAACGCCATGAAAAATATACTAACAACAAAACAAATATCAGCAGGGCTGAAACTAAGAATGGCAAAATGTTACATCTTCTCAATATTCCTGTATGGTGCAGAAACATGGACATTAGACAAGAAAACAGAACGGAAAATTGAAGCCTTTGAAATGTGAAACTACTAACTACTTTAGAACTACTAAATACAATTAAGACAAGACAAATGACATTTTTGGGGCATGTTAAAAGACACAACAGCCTACTAAAAGTAATATTGGAAGGAAAAATACAAGGTAAAAAAGGCAGAGGCAGACCAAGACTAACATGAACGAGTAACATCAAAAGATGGACAAGTCAATCTATGACAGCCTGCACCATTAAAGCAAGAAACAGAGTAGAATGGCGATCCATGGTAGCCAACCTTCGTCGCGGAGAAGGCACTCGATGATGATGATAATAGTAATCAGAGTGCATGCTTTTGCGTCATTTGTTTGCTGGACAAGAGCACCTACTGGTCTGCACTGTATACGGTCGACTATCATAACTACTGAGCCATTCAACATTCATATATGGTGCAGAAACATGGACATTAAACAAGAAAACAGAACAGAAAATTCAAGCCTTTGAAATGTGGATATATAGAAGAGTAGGTGGAATTGGTGGAAAGAAAAGAAAACAAATGATGACGTCTTAAAACACCTAAAAATGACAAGAGAACTACTACATACAATTCAAACAAGACAAATGCGATTTTTGGGTCATGTTAAAAGACATAACAGCCTACTGAAAGTAATCTTGGAGGGGAAAATACAAGGTAAAAGAGGCAGAGGCAGACCAAGACTAACATGGACGAGTAACATCAAAAGATAGACAAGTCAGCCTATGACAAACTGCACCATCAAAGCAAGAGACAAGCAGAATGGCGCTCTATAGTAGTCAACCTTCGTTGCGAAGATGGCACTCGATGATGATGTTGAGCCATGAGCCTTACTGTTTGCATCTGCCAGCTTTATATCTCTGGCAACGTCCTTAGGGGATAAATTGTGTTTGAATATCACTTTTCTGGCTGTATAATTTCACACCGGCTGCCGCGTGTTCAGGTCTCACTCGCCTTACAGGCAGATATTCTCCCACTTAAGAGGTACTCAGATTTTTATCGACGAGAGATCTAACTTCACGTCAGATTTTTTTCCTATTAATGTTTACAGGGCAAAGGCTATTTTTGGCCCGCTCTTTTCTATTTTCAACTGCCAAGGGTTCTTTAACGTGCGCAGAATGCACACGGGACCTCTAATTTTTGGTCGCTAATCTAGAGGGATTCGGCATCGGACACCGGATTTTTTTTTTTTATTATTATTATTATTATTTTTTTTTTTTTTTTTTTTTTTTTTTTGCGTTCGCCAGCTTTTATCTCTGACGAAGTCCCCAGAGACTAGGAACTGAATTTTGCGTGTTAATCCGTTTTTCCCTGGCAGCCGCGTGCACAGGGGTCCCTCACCGCACAGGCAGATAACTTCGTCTTCGGAAGTTCTCATATTTTTTCCGTCCATGAGTAATTGACTTTTCAAGCCGAACCTTGCTGCTGAGACCAGGTGTGGTTGCCGCAGAAAGAAATCGTAAATAAACATCCCAACTGGTACAACCGGGATTTGAACCCACAACCTCTCTGTCTCGAGGCCGGCGTTTTGCCTCGAGACCAACCAGTCCCCCAGACATCGGATTTAACTAATCAGAGACCAGGGGAGGGTAAAATCACGAAGAAATCACAGATTAGAATGTTTTTTTTTAATTTTCAAAAATCTCCATTGCCTATAATTGGAATCAAACCGGGGATCCTCTTGTACAGAGGACGATGTCTTACCTCTAGACCACCCATGTCTCATTTGAGCATTAATTTCTTTTCTTTTCTTTATTTATTTATTTCTTTCTTTCTACCACCTGTACCTATATGTAGTGTTGCAAAGAGAATGAATTTGCAATTTTCTGACTTCTGCTAGCTGCTTGGCTTTGGTGGTAGTTATGACAACTTTACTTTATGTTTCTTTGATTCCATGTATCCATCTCTTTCTGGGTTTTGCCCTGTAGCCAGGTGGTTTCATGTTTCAGCTTGAGCTGCAGGTTGTTTGGATTACGTTCTAGTCAGGTTTCCAAAACTTTGTTGTTCAGTTTAGTCGATAACTGGTGTTACATCCATCATTTTTCTCTTGTCTTAATGCACAATGTAGGGATCAGCAATGTTCCTATTAATTATTAAATATTATTATTTATGTAATTCATATGTTTCAGAAACACCAGAATGAGATCATCAAGTCAATAGCTACTGGGAGATTCTCAAACAACTATAAAGCAGAATCTGAAGCCATGAAAGATGGTGCAAAACTGGCTATCCAACACAAAATAACATGGACAAGAAATTGGTGATACTGACTGATGCACTAGCAGTCCTAACAACTCTAAAAACCTCCAAGAACAGTAAGCTAGATGACTTGAGAGCAACCCTATACCAACTGTGCAATAACTTCCAGAGATTGGTCATCCTGTGGATACCATCACACTAATATACACGGAAACGAACGCGCATACAAATTAGCTAAAGAGGGAGGGAGATTACCACAAGAGAACCATCTGGTCAGCTACGACGAAGTCAAATCCATCATCAAAGGCCAGTACCAAGAAAAATGGCAACGAGAACACACAAAGTATAACGAGATGGACGGATACATCCAACTATCAAGGAGGGATCAAGTCATCATACTTCGCCTACGCACTGGCCACAACAGAATGAGAAACCACATGTTCACCAAACTCAAAATAGGTACAACCAGCCAATGTTACTGTACACTGGACAACATGACAACAAAACATTTCTACAGGATTGCGCCAATACACAAGAGAGGGACAATGTGGTCCACACCCACCTCCCTGGAAGAGAAACTATATGGGGCAACCGAATCCCTTAAACAGCCATCATAAGAAAGTCCGGAATCCTACTCTGAATGAGCCATGGTCGCGGAAGAAGAAGATATGATTCAAAATCAGTGCTATTTGATTGCCTACATTATTTGCTTCCTGGAATCTGGTTTTTATCTCTATATCTAATTTCCCACCATTCTTCTTTCCTTCCTCATTTGCCTTTTAGCGTCTAGTGGAGATATATCTTTCTGCCTTTTGATCTTAAAAGCAGGCTTATCCTACTGTTGTTTCTTAGTCTCTCTAATATTCCATCAATACATCTTTTTCTTTGTCGGTTCTTGGGTCTCGTGTTCTCATGCTCTTTCTTCAAGGCTCTTTGAATTGTACATCGTTAGTAAAAAATTCTGTCTGAGTACTTTATTCAATAGATAAATTATTACCTAAAAGTAATCTTTAATTATTAGGAATGTTTCTATTTGATCTTTGAGTTCTAAATTCCTGCGTATGAATGTTGTATTTTGTTCACCTCGGGCGCCAAACAAGATCAATAACGAATTAGCTTATTTATAAATAAGATCCTCTCATTATACGCTCTTTTCCAGCGGTGCAGGCAATGTTAACAGGCCTTTCTTTCCACAAATGTTTGTTGGCTATAAATAGCTGGCTATGTTATTCTCTTGTTAGCAGTTATGTGCTGTTGTTTTAGTACCTGTTTCTTAAGATGTCTGTGTGCTGTGGGTTTATCTTTATATTTTAATGTGTCACCAATGATGTTTGTTTCTTATGCTGTCATTTGTTTGTTAATAATTCTTGCGTTAATTTATTAAGTTATCAATGTGTTTGCAAATAATTGTTGCGTTTATTTATTAAGTTATCAATGTTTTTGCAAATAATTGTTGAAGTTATCAATGTGTTTGCTAATAATTGTTGCGTTTCTTTATTAAGCTATCAATGTGTTTGCTAATAATTGTTGCGTTTATTTATTAAGTTATCAATGTGTTTGCAAATAATTGTTGCGTTTATTTATTAAGTTATCAATGTGTTTGCTAATAATTGTTGCATTTGTTTATTAAGCTATCAATGTGTTTGCTAATAATTGTTGCGTTTATTTATTAAGCTATCAATGTGTTTACTAATAATTGTTGAAGTTATCAATGTGTTTGCTAATAAGTGTTGCGTTTATATATTAAGTTGTCAATGTGTTTGCTAATAATTGTTGCGTTTATTTATTAAGTTATCAATGCGTTTGCTAATAATGGTTGCACTTTTTTTTATTAAGTTGTCAATATGTTTGCTAATAATTGCTGCACTTATTTATTATGGTGTCAATGATTTGTCAGCAATGTATATATACATTTCTTATACCGTCATTATGTTGCTAATGATTTACCGGTTTATTGCTTGTGTTGTCAATTATCATCATCATCATCGTGAATCCTACTCACATTCTTCTACCTTTCAGCTCCCCGTGGAGCATAGGTCTTCAACAAACACTTTCTAAGTCGTTCTGTTTCTTGCCATTCTTTTAAGATCATTCTATGTCTTCCCCATCATCTTCATCTTTGCTTCCGTCTGGCTTCTCCAAGAATTTCTTGGTCTTCCTCATTGTCTTTTCCCCTGGAGATTGCAAATAAGGTCCTATTGTGTAACACTCTCAGTTGGCTTCCGCAGTGTGTGTCCAATCCAACGCCATCGTATTCGCTATATCTTTTTATCCACTGGTATTTGACTGGTACATTTCCATAATTCTATGTTAGTGATTTTGTCCTGCCATTTTCATCCTTTTATTCTGCGTAAGCATCCATTAATAAAAGTCTGCATCTTCATGATTGTCAATTTTGTTGTTCTCCATGCCTGCTCACATAGGTAATCATATTTCTCCTCAACTTTCAATCTCCACAGTTGTTTATAAATTTGTTGTTGAAATCTAAATAAACCATTCCCTTAAATAGTCTGGGATTTTTTTCTTTCTCTTTCCCTTGATCTCTTCTGTCGTCAATTTTGATTTTTTGTTGTTGTAAAATTATATTCCAACTATTCCCTTATAATTACATAGGCAATTACTATGATTATCTCTTGTGTTGTCAATATTGCTAATAATTGATCTATTATTTCTTTTGTTGCCAATGTTGCTAATAATTTATCCATTATTTTTTTCTTGCCAATGTTGCTAATAATTGATTCATTATTTCTTTTCTTGCCAACGTTGCTAATAATTGATCCATTATTTCTGTTCTTGCCAATAATTGATCCATTATTTCTTTTCTTGCCAATGTTGCTAATAATTGATCCATTATTTCTTTTCTTGCCAATGTTGCTAGTAAAATTAATCCATTATGTTTCGCCCACCTGTCGCCAATTATTTGTACACTTTTTTTTTTATTTTATCATTGTGTTTCAAATAATTCGTGTGTTTATTTCTTGTTATCAAAGTGTTGTGAATAATTTATGCATTCATTTTTAAATATCTTTTCACTGTGCTGCAATAAAATTTAGGGGGTTTATTTCTTATAAAAAGTAAAGTAAAGTACCACCGTCACGCCAAGTGGCGTATAGGGAATATGGTGTTAGTGACCATACATTTTTAAAGACCTTCAGCACACGATTTTTGGGGTAATGTGGTCGGTATTACGCCCGTGCCGCTTTACTTTCCCTGACAAAAATCCGGTACCCATTTAAGGCTGGGTGAACCCGGATGCGGTCGATTGGGATCAAACCCTACCTCTTGTCCTTTGTAGTCCAGTTCACTAACCACTGAGCTATCGCGGCTCCCTTTATTTCTTATGCTGCCAGTATATTGTGCTGTTAATGTTCATATTCTTCCTTATCTTTATGTGTTATGTTACTCAATATTTCCTTAAATGGGTACCGGATTTTTTCTGGGAAAGTAAAAGCAGCACGGGCGTAATACCGACCACATTACCCCAAAAATCATGTGCTGAAGGTCTGTAAAATATAGGGTCACTAACACCATATTTCCCTATACGCCACTTGGCGTGACGGGGGGTACTTTACTTTTTACTTTTACTCAATATTTACGCTGATAATTCTGGACATAAATAAGGTTTAAACATATACTAAGGTTCACCCACCAGATATAAGCACACCTCATACTTGTTAATGATACGTTTCCACGCCATCTTCTGTTTTTATTTGTCTTAGGGAAGCAACATTCGTGCATTGTGAAACAACTACCCACATTCGAAATTGGCGTGGTTAGCATCCAAACCAACCCATGTATTCTCAAACAGAACAAGCAAACGTAAGGCTTTGAGTTTTCTACACGGGACAAATTAGGGAGAAAAATCTATGGATGGCTTCCGAAATAGTTCATTTCAAGAATAATGCATCAATATTGTTGTAACTGTTCGACTTATTTTTGTGTTGCTTCAGGATATAGTTCGATTACGGTTGTTTTTGTGTGCCTCTGGCTGCTGCTATATTTGTTTTAATATGTTATTTCCACTTGATAAAGGGAGGTGATTATTTCTACTTGATAAAGACAGCAGATGATTATTTCTACTTGATGAAGACAACAGGTTATTATTTCTACTTGATAATGAGAAGCAGTTAATAACACTTGTTAGATAGATAGAGAGAGGTGACTTGAAAAAAGAAGTGGGTATACTTTATATAGAAAAGTGACTGTGTAAATTTAATACATAGAAATGACTTATTATTTTATGCATAGGTGTGCTTATTTCTACTTCATAAAGAGAAGTAATTATACTTCATGTGTATATAACATAGAGGTGATTATTTCTACTTCAAGTGAACTTTTCATTTTGATAATGGAAAGTTGTTTTTTTTTCAAAATTAATAGAAAAAAGTAATTATTTTATCTTTGCTATAAAAAAGTAATTATTTTAACTTCGCTATAAAAAAAGTAATTATTTCAAATTGATTACAAGAAAAAGGGGATGACTATTTCTGCTTACATTTTCAAAATTGATAAATAAAAGTGGCTATTTAAGGTGATCAACATTAGGTGCAATATAAAGGGCGTAGTCGACTTGTCCAATCACATATGTCTGTAAAGAGTGTTATCCATTCTACTGTTATATCATTTCATGTCGGACTGTTAAACTGTCCAGTACTTTCTATTGTTATCTTATTCTGTCTCTCTTTCCTCTATGTTTCCCTTTATGCTAGCTACAATTATAAAGATCAACAAAAATCACAAGAGCTGTCATGCAGTGGAAGGAAGGAAAAAGAGAGGCGAACAAGCTGGCAGAAGAGAGATTGATGTAGATGTGAAGGATATCAACCAGACTTTTGACAGTTAATAATGAAAAGTTGTTTCTCTATTACCCTAAAACCTACGCTCCACGTGAATTGGAGGTTCCTGCCTTAACTTGATCCATGTGAACTAGAGGAAATGTGTTCCTTCCCTAAAGACCACGCTCCACAAGAATTGTAGGAACTTTGTTCTTGTCCTAAATGATGCCCAAAACATACAAGCCACTGATTTGTTCGCCAAAAAGACACAAATTCATGACACACTTATCAATAAACAGATACCATTCAAGCCATTCAACTTCTTCTTTCCTTTCTTATTTGTCTTTAAGCATCGAGGAGAGATTAAATCTGCAATCTTTTTTCCTCCTGTTGGCTTCCTTCCTCTGTTGTTTCCTGTTTTTGCAATATTCCATCAGCGCGGGTGATTCTTGGACCTGATGAACCGTGACTGGTATGTAACCACTTTTCATCCTTTTTTTTCCTCTCTCTATTTTCCTACTGCTTGTGTTTTAAGACATTACAGAGACGAAGTATGTGTAGCTTTCTTGGTAGTGCAAATTGTGTAGATTCAGTTTTTGCCATATATATTATTTTATTTACTTTTGATTTCATCTATCTACCCTTTTAATTGTACACGTTCTTGTCTTTAGAAGCCTTGATATTTTCCTGTTGTATTCCCGAGCTGCTAGTTTACTGTGTTTAATTCTGGTCACACGTTTAAAGAAATTCACTTCTTTAACACTCGACACGGTCGTTTACAAGAATTGTTTCTATTTTCCTGGTAAGATTCATTTCAAACTATATAATCATGTGATATGTAACAGCGTTTATCCTTAATTTAATTTCGTTATATATAATTTAGGTTATGTGCATTTCAAGAACTGCCCCTGTCTTATTTTCTCTCTCTCTCTCTCTCTCTCTCTCTCTCTCTCTCTCTCTCTTCTCTCTCTCTCTCTCTGCGATCAAGACTCAAATCAGAGCAGGATTCCAGACTCTCTCATGATGTCAGCTGCCTTTTTAAGTGATTCGATTGCCCCATATAGTTTGTGATACTTATTCAAAGAACAAACTATATTTATCTTTAGGAAGACCTGAAATTACATAACCGAGACAAACATGATAACATTTCACAACATAAGGCAAGTTAAAATTCGCACACAAGAAACATACTGCAAGTAGTAATAGAAGACTCAAAAATTACATTCAAGAAAATGTATACTTAAAAATAACTCAAACAAAGCAAGAAGGGATTAAACAAAGACTAACAAAAGCTAAACAGAACGAATCATCTTTAATAACCTAGAAACCAAACACACAAAAACGAATGTTAAAATAACACACACAAAAACCGAATGATAAAATAACACACATAAACGAATGCTGAAATAACACACACAAAAACCGAATGATAAAATAACACACATAAACGAATGCTGAAATAACATACACAAACACCGAATGATAAAATAACACACAAAAACGAATGTTAAATTAACACACACAAAAACCGAATAATAAAATAACACACAAAAACGAATGTTAAAATAACACATACAAAAACCGAATGATAAAACAACACCCACAAACGAATGCTGAAATAAAACACACAAAACAAATGTTAAAATAACACACACAAAAACCGAATGATAAAATAACACACACAAAAACGAATGTTAAAACAAAACACACACAAAACTAATGTTAAAATAACACACACAAAAACGAATGTTAAAATTACACACACACAAGCGAATGTTAAAATTACACACACACACAAGCGAATGTTAAAATAACACACAAAATTAATGTTAAAATAACATACAAAAACGAAAGCTAAAATAACACACAAAACTTAAGAAAACATTTCGAGCACGAACAAACTTCAAGCACAACAAAAGTATCGAAAATAGAAACATCGCTTGTATCTTTTCTGGGTGCAGATTTCACATTCTAGCCATTCTTTGTGTGTTGTTTATGCTTACTTTAGATGAAAGGTTATTGGTTTTTATTTAAGAATAAACGCATACTAGAGACACTAAGCCTAGATGTCATCATAGTTTAGAAGACATCATAGCTTTTATATGAGTGAAGCGCTTGTTTTGAGATATAACTGTCAACTGACGCGCGGAGATTGAGCTTCCATTAAGTGATAGATAAGTGAATTCTCAAGGAGCTATCGGTTTACACGAACAGTTTGTGAACTTATAGTTGAGTCTGTTAAACATTTGGGGTACTCACTTCACAACACGCCTGACAAACCAGCAGGTGTTGACGTTCAGGAGATGATGAACGTACGCACGCATTCATGTTTCCAGGAATTGACTCCCTTGCTCATACCTCGCTCACCTTGTAGACTATCTTTGTTATTTTTAGATGTTTCAAATTGTCGCAGTCTCAGAAGTGAGTGCTCATCACCAGCCTTTACGATATCCAACATCGCAAATAACGTATATTTTTCTAGACGTTGTTCTTTGCTTTTATAATATCCATCAACCTCTTCGAAGACGTTCTTGAGATCAACCTATCAGCTTCGCTATTTGAATTAGTCTCTTGGACAGAAAGACTTCAAGCCTTGCGGAAGCTCATGAAAAGAAATAAAAAAGGTTTAGTAAAATGAAAAGTATAGGCAGACAGAGCCCGAAAGTTTGGTAAGGAAATATGCAGGAGGCATCCAGACAGGAAACCTTAACTGTCAAATTCTGAAGACTTCGAACACAATTTTGTGAAACTAGATAAGGCCTCAAACGCACACACAGCTCGTGATCCTTGTTGGCCTAGAGATGTACAGCAATAGTTGAGCCCTGAAGAGGAAGAATGAGGTTGCTATGAAAGTCATCATTGATCAGAACATATACCCTTTAGTGGTTTTAAGCCGTTGAGGCTTCTAAATATTTTATCCAGTCATGCTAGAAACATCGATTCTAGATATGTTGAAACAACTATTGGGTGTGCACGATAACTGTTTCACTCAGATGTCTTTTAAAACTCCATCAAACTCACTTCTCAGACTAGATAGTTTTTTTCGTTCTGATGAAAGCTCTGAGATTATTTTTGTCTTGACTTTAATAGAATAACTCCTTTCCTAATTCTTACCACGTGATGTGGATTATTCAGTGTACATAACAGCAGTCTTCCTTCTAGAACTGTCAGCTATTAACTTTTTAGCTTCGAGATCCATTTCTCAGCTTTTCGACAGTGCATTTTATACCGAGATCCATATGTCAGTTTGTCGACAGTGCATTCTCTCCCGAGATCCATATGTAAGTTTGTTGAGATTGCCTTCTCTACCTTGATCCATATGTCAGTTTGTTGACAGTGCCTTCTCTACTTAGATCCATATGTCAGTTTGTTGACAGTGCCTTCTCTACCTAGATCCATATGTCAGTTTGTTGACAGTGCCTTCTCTACCTAGATCCATATGTCAGTTTGTTGACAGTGCCTTCTTTACCTAGATCCATATGTCAGTTTGTTGACAGTGCCTTCTCTACCTAGATCCATATGTCAGTTTGTTGACAGTGCCTTCTCTACCTAGATCCATATGTCAGTTTGTTGACAGTGCCTTCTCTACCTAGATCCATATGTCAGTTTGTTGACAGTGCCTTCTCTACCTAGATCCATATGTCAGTTTGTTGACAGTGCATTCTCTATCTAGATCCATATGTCAGTTTGTTGACAGTGCCTTCTCGACCTAGATCCATATGTCAGTTTGTTGACAGTGCCTTCTCTCCCGAGATCCATATGTAAGTTTGTTGAGATTGCCTTCTCTACCTTGATCCATATGTCAGTTTGTTGACAGTGCCTTCTCTACTTAGATCCATATGTCAGTTTGTTGACAGTGCCTTCTCTACCTAGATCCATATGTCAGTTTGTTGACAGTGCCTTCTTTACCTAGATTCATATGTCAGTTTGTTGACAGTGCCTTCTCTACCTAGATCCATATGTCAGTTTGTTGACAGTGCCTTCTCTACCTAGATCCATATGTCAGTTTGTTGACAGTGCCTTCTCTACCTAGATCCATATGTCAGTTTGTTGACAGTGCCTTCTCTACCTAGATCCATATGTCAGTTTGTTGACAGTGCATTCTCTACCGAGATCAAGAGTACAGTACAGGAAAACATACATTAGAATTTGATATCATTCTGTCTATAGCAACAGAATTTGGGTCTGTACATTGCCACCGCCGTGTAGATCAATCAAACTACATGGAAATCGAATAGGAGCTTCAGTGAGAAATCAAATTTATGACAAGCACATTTCTAATTGTGTAATTGCCAAGACGCTTACATAAGTAGAAGAAAACCAAGGCTGTCTTATATTGCTACATATTTCACACCCGGATTGTCCGCCATTTCGATCCCTACTCACATGTCCAGTAGTAATATGTTTCTAGCACCACACCTCCTCCTCCCCGTTTCCGTGAAGGCGAAGTGGGTCATCACTGAACGCTTACCCTAGCGTCATCAGTCCGTGATGGGTGACGTCATTAAGGACGTTATGAAAGACGTCAGTATAAACATCTGCTATCAGAGTGCATCACAGGACAGCAGCAACTATCAGTCTATTAAAGGACAGCTGATATAAGATTTTTTACAGAACAGCTGCTGTTTTAATTTTTATAACAGTGCATCACCTATCAGCGCTCTGAATAAAGCAGCAGTTATCAGCATTTATTACAGTACATAAGCCATCACAGTTGGCTACAGAACATGAACCATCACAGTTGGCTACAGAACATGAACCATAACAGTTGGCTACAGAACATGAACCATCACAGTTGGCTACAGAACATGAACCATCACGGTTGGCTACAGAACATGAGCCATCACGGTTGGCTACAGAACATGAGCCATCACAGTTGACTACAGAACATGCCATGAGCAGTCACAGTTGACTACAGAACATGAGCCATCACGGTTGACTACAGAACATGAGCCATCACGGTTGGCTACAGAACATGAGCCATCACGGTTGGCTACAGAACATGAGCCATCACAGTTGGCTACAGAACATGAACCATCACAGTTGGCTACAGAACATGAGCCATCACAGTTGACTACAGAACATGAGCCATCACAGTTGACTACAGAACATGAGCCATCACAGTTGACTACAGAACATGCCATGAGCAATCACAGTTGACTACAGAACATGAGCCATCACGGTTGACTACAGAACATGAGCCATCACGGTTGACTACAGAACATGACATGAGCCATCACAGTTGACTACAGAACATGAGCCATCACGGCTGATTACAGAACATGAGCCATCACAGTTGACTACAGAACATGAGCCATCACGGTTGACTACAGAACATGACATGAGCCATCACAGTTGACTACAGAACATGAGCCATCACGGTTGACTACAGAATTACCACCAGAGCGTTGTATGGGACCGTGTTAATTAAAAATGTCGAAGTAACAGTTATTTTAATGTTTAGTAACAGGAAACAGCACTCAGTGTATATTACTGTGAGTGAACTAATAGATGCATGAACTATTAGAACATATTATAGGACAGCCTCGATGGCTGAGCGGTTAGTGCGCTCGCTTCCTGATCAGAAGAGTTGGAATTAAGTTTTTTGAAGTGGTGGATTTTTTTTTTTCTGAATGATAAGTCGCTGGGGTTTACCCTAAAAGTGGGTATCATACATTTCCCTGGCACGTAAGGCGGCCTTGCGTTATACCGACCACAATATCCAGAAAATGCGGTGCTGGTCATGTAATAATATAGTCTTCTTTTCTTCATCCTCCTGTTATTCTCATTCTGGCGTCGAGGGAGATATACATTTCTGGTTCAAAATATGATCTTTCTCTTATTCTTCTTCATCAAAACCATAGTTTCTATTCGCCTAGCACGAAACCTTTACTTCGTTTTATTATTTTTTTTTTTAAATAACTATCATAGTTTAGCATTACTCATCCACTATTTGAGATTTGTACAGGACAGCATATCTTAGAGTCAAGTACAAAACTAATTTACTAAACACAAACCATACATGCCTTAAAACTTTCTTCATTCATCAGGGAGGGAAAAAAATGTTAGCCCTTGTTTTGTTTATACTTGTTAGTTAGGAAAGCTGTTCTTGCTTTAGACTTTTTAACTTGTCTATAAAACTGCTCTTGATTGGCTACTCTAAGTAGCTTGTGTAAAGCTGCGCTCCATTGGCTACTTTAAGTGGCTTGTGTAAATGCATATTTCAATTCCCGCATTTTGTGATTTAGAAAGGTTTGCTTCAGCAATTTTCTTCTTAAAATTAATGGCTTTGTTTTTTTTCTTCCTCTTTTTTTCCCTATCCTTGTATATTATAATAAGGGTTTTTGAAAAGCAGTAGGAATTTTCTTTCGAGTCCAGTATTTGTGAGAATAGATCTTATTGCATACCGCTCGTTATATCAATAACAAAAATCTAAAATATAGTAAGAGAAAATGAACTAACTGTTAAATTTAATATGACGATAGAGATACGGGCAGTGCATTACCGTCACATCCATTCTACAACGTTATGAATAAAGAAAAAAGATATAATTGGAGAGAAACGAGGAAGGCACCGTGATTTCAGAATATCTAGTAAGCGCATGAGATGAAGCAAACTGAGATTATTGCCAACGAAAATATTCTGTTTAGTAGTGGATCAAAGTTTTGTAAGTAAAACAAAACGACAATATCAGACTTCTTTTCTTTTTCACTAATACCGAAAGGTGTCGTGGTTATATCATTTTGTCCTAGTTTGTGCCGAAATGACTTAAGACTGAGGCCACTTTATACACATTGAATACCAAATGACTGAGAGACGCCTTTTATATACATTGAAGCTGAATTCCTTTATTTTCTCATTCACGCTCACATCTTCAGCATCTTGTTACATTGCGGCACGGTCATTTCTAAATTGAATTATCAACATCAACTCTCTCATACTATTATCTTTTCATAATTCATATTATTATCTTTTCACATCTCATACTATTAGCTTGCAACACATTCCCTACTATTAGCTTTTCTCCCTATTCCTATTTTCTCGACCCTACAACTAATCTATATTCCTCTTTATTGGCCGTTATTCTATTTTGGTACGTTCCCATCGGACGCATCCCCTGATCTATCTATCCTTATCTATCGGCCTTAATATCCACAGTATTCTTCTGGTCTCTTGTATACTATTTATTATGTCACTCCTGAGCCTCCAATTCTACTTCGCTTGGATTCTCGTTGTGACTATCTCTATGTCCACTATCTCTGCTTCTACTTCTGTGCTTCCTTCGGTTGCCAATCTATGGTTCTGCCTAAACTTATTTCTTCTGCCATCAGGCTCTACTTCGTCTTCTAGTACTTCGTCCGTTGTGTTTCGTCTTCATCTTTTCTCTTCGGCCTATGATCCCTATTGAAAACTTCGTACGTTGTGTTTCGTCTTCATATCCTCTCTAATTGAACTCCAATGTCTAACTGCATTGTCCAACTCCGATGTCTAACTCCGATGTCTAACTGTTTGACCGTTAATCTTCAACTTGTTTATGTCTATCCATGACCGCCCATCCTCACTCTTTCAGCTCCAATGTCCAACTGAATTTACTTCTTAATCTCCTAGCAACCGTTTCTATCCCCGCGTCATACAAATTTCGTCATGGATTCTTATTTCGTCATTTCCTCCCCAGTATGCTTCTGTGCTTAATCTTTTCTTCCCGATCTTTCATCTCCTTGTGTGCAATTCTTGGTCATACTATTTCCCCTGCCATACAACTCGCTGAACCCGTGCTGGTCGTTGCTACAGCTAACGACCCCTCCTCCCTGCTATAATTTGTCGTTCTTGAGCTGCTCGAACGGTCTGAATTACTGATTTTCCTTTGTTGTTACATGTCTCTATCACTGCATCTATCCATCTTCTTCTGGGTCTTCCTCTTGGTCTTTTTCCAGCAATTCTTGAGAAGAACGTCCTTGATGGTGATTGGTGAGGATTCATTCTGACCAGATGGCCAAACCATTTAAGTTGTTGTTGTTCTATATATTCCTGACAGGGTTTTGTTTCTACCATTTTTCTTATGGTTTCACTTGGTATTCTATCTCTTCTTGTGTTGTTTGTTACTTTTCTCAAGCATCACATCTCACATGTATTAATATTTCTTAATCAGACAATTGCATTTAATTATTTTTGCAAAAGCTCCAACATAACAATTCACTCGTTCAAGACAGAACTAACAAAATAAGTCGATTTCCGATTCTCCTAGCATTCTTATTTGTGGTATAATAATTAAAGAAGTAATAGAATATTTTTTATAAAGAAGGAGTATCCATTTATGTTCAATGGATATAATATTATCATCACCATCAAGTGCCATCTCCGCAACGAAGGTTGACTACCATGGAGCGCCATTCTGCGTGGTCTCTTGCTTTGATGGTGCAGGTTGTCTTAGGCTGATTTGTCCATCTTTTGATGTTACTCGTCCATGTTAGTCTTGGTCTGCCTTTGCCTCTTTTACTTTGTATTTTCCCCTCCAAGATTACTTTTAATAGGCTGTTGTGTCTTTTAACATGGCCCAAAAATCTCATTTGTCTTGTTTGAATTGTGTTTAGTAGTTCTCTTTTCATTTATAGTTGTTTTAAGACTTCATCGTTTGTTTTCTTTTCTTTCCATCCACTTCTACTTATTCTTCTATATATCCATATTTCAAGAGTTTCAATTCTCTATTCTGTTTTCTTGTCTAGTGTCCATGTTTCTGCGCCATATATTAATGTTGAGAAGATAACATTTTGCTATTCTTAGTTTTAGCCCTGGTGTTATTTGTTTTGATGTTAGCATGTCTTCGTGTCATTAAATTACTTTTTGCTATTCCTATTCATTTGTTTATTTCAGTTGTACATTTTCCATCACTGGTTATAGTATGTTCAAGGTAGTTGGTGTTCTGAACTGTCTCAGTAATAATGTATATATATATATATATATATATATATATATATATATATATATATATTATTTTAATAATATAATAATATTAATATAATAATATTAATAATATATAATGTATGCATATTATATTATATGTATATACTGTAATATATACTGTTATATGTACTGTAATATTATATTATATTATATCAATCAGCAAGCATCAAAAGAAGTAATACCAGTGACTAAAAGAACCAACAAAAAGAAATGGATGACATAAAAAATACAAGAACTAATGGACGAAAGACGGAAACACAAGAAAGAAGAACAGACATACAAAATATTACACAAAGAGATCCAAAACAAATGCAGAGAAGTAAAGGAATGATTGTTAAAGCTGAAAAGTGAAGAAATGAAAAAACAACAAAATAAAGACGCACAATTTATGCACAAACAGTTAAATGAATGAACAGGATGAAAAGAAGTCAAAGTGTCAGGATGTGGGAAATCAAAGGAAGGAAATATAATAATTGGACAGGAGATGATAATGGAAAGATGGACAGAATATATCAGTCAACTCTATGATGATGAAAGACCAGAGCTAAACAATTCAAACAAAGACACAGGACCACAAATAATGCAGAGTGAAGTGGAGGAAGCCATTCAACACATGAAAACAGGGAAAGCTCCAGGTCCCGACAATATAACAATCGAAGTAATAAATGCATTTGGGAAGCTGGGAGTACAAGTCATACCAAAACTACTCAATGACATATATAACACGGACACATACCCGAAGATCTACTAAAATATATCTTTGTAGCCATACCGAAGAAGTCAGACGCCACTGATTTTGAAGACCTTCGCACTATTAGTCTCATGAGCCATATGACGAAAATATTATTAAAAATCATCATGAGACGTGTAAGGAACAAAATAAAACCAGAAATAAGTGAGGAACAATGTGGATCTGTGGAAGGCAAGGGCACCAATAATGCATTATACATCCTGAGAACATTGATAGAAAAGACTATAGAGGTACAGAAAAATTCTGGCCTATGGAAGCGAATCGTGGACAGTAAACAAACAAATGAAAAGATGATTAGAGGCTACAGAAATGGGATTTCTCAGGAGAATGTTGAAAGTTCCATAGGCAGCTAAAAAGACCAATGAGGAAATTCTCAGAGGACAAAATAAAAAGGAAGCTCCTACAAAACAGCAGAAAGAAACAATCAACATTTTTCGGGCACATCATGAGAAGGGGAAAGTTGGAATACTTGGTTACAACTCGGTCTGTGTTAGTCACCTCTAGTGACTCGGGCAGATGGTGCTCGTAAACCTGGGAGGGCCTACCATCTAAGGGCAGAATCCCCCTACAGAAAAGATCATCTGCTGCCTTGCAGGAAGATTGGGGACAATCAAAGGCTAGGGAAAGCAAACCCGAATAAAATGCTGGCTGAAATCGAATGCACTGGGCCACTGGCGCAGAATACAGTGCAACGTATTAACGGGTGTTCAGTCAGAGTGGATCTGACAGACTCTAATTGTGATGTTCTGTTTGTGGGGGCGATCAACACACTTAGCCTGACAGCTGACTTCATGTGAGAGTCTGGAATCCTTACTCTGATTGAGTCCTGAACGCAGAGAGAGAGAGAGAGAGAGAGAGAGAGAGAGAGAGACAACTGGCAAAATACAGGGAAAGAGAGCTCGCTGCCAACAAATAAAGAAAATACTATATAGATAGCTTGGTGTCATGGAATGGAAAACAGTCAATAACAGAACTGGTACAATGTATTGCGGATGGAAGATTGTGGAAGAACATGGTCACCTACACCAACCTGTATGGCACATGATTATATTATATTATATTATATTATATTATATTATATTATATTATATTATATTATATTATATTATATTATATTATATTATATTATATTATATTATATTATATTATATTATATTATATTATATTATATTATATTATATTATATTATATTATATTATATTATATTATATTATATTATATTATATTATATTATATTATATTATATTATATTATATTATATTATATTATATTATATTATATTATATTATATTATATTATATTATATTATATTATATTATATTATTTTATTATTAATTATAGCATTTGATAGTATTCATAGAGATTCTTTGTGGAAAATTCTGAAGCAATATGGCTTACCATCAAAAATCATAAATATTATCAAAGACATGTATGATGGTTACACATGTGCAGTTCGAACAGAGGAAGGACTGAGCGAATGTTTCCCAATAGAAACTGGGGTTAAACAAGGATGTATTTTATCGCCCTTGTTATTTGGAATTGTTATGGACTTCATAATGAAGAAATGCTGCACTGGTAATAAAGGCATCGAATGGATACAAGGAGACCATTTGGAGGACCTGGACTTTGCTGATGACATAGTTCTCATCAGCAATCAGATAAAAACGATGCAGGAAAACACAAATGAACTATCATCAATAGCCAGCAAAATTGGGCTTGAGGTCAATCATGAAAAGACTAAAGTCATGAAAAGTTTAATTCCAACAAGTGACAAAATATACATGGAAAACAAACCAGTAGAAGAGATCGATCACTTCATCTATCTTGGAAGTCACATTGATCGAGAAGGGAATACGAGCAAAGAAATTAGAATCAGACTGGCTAAAGCAGCAATGTCTTTCAGAAGCCTTGAAAAGTTGTGGAAATCAAAACTCATTAGCACAAACACAAAACTTAGGCTATTCAAATCAAATGTACTATCAACCCTTACGTATGCGTGTGAAAGCTGGAAAACAACAAGAGATATAGAAACAAAGTTGAACGCATTCGAAAATAAATGTCTAAGGAAAATACTTGGTATAGAATGGAACGAATTCAAAACAAACGAGGAAATTAGAGAAATCGCCAATCAACCACTAATATCTTCAGTAATAAAGAAAAGACGATGGTCATACGTTGGACATGTGATGAGAAGAGATAATAATCGAATAGCAAAGCAAGCCCTCATATGGGAAACAACAGGTAAAAGAAAAAGAGGAAGACCCAGGGAGACACTGAGAAGAACATTGATGAGAGAGGCAAGAGCAGCAGGAATCGGCTCCCTCAATGAGATAGAACTGCTTGCACAGAACAGAGACAGATGGCGAGATTTGATAAAATATCTTTAAAAGAAAACTGCTAGAACAAAAATTCATATAGGAGAAGGTGTATCTTGGTCTACGCCCTATGGGCCGGTTACGGCTCGAAAGGTCAATAGATAGATAGATATTATATTATATTATGTTATATTATATTATATTATATTATATTATATTATATTATATTATATTATATTATATTATATTATGTTATGTTATGTTATGTTATGTTATGTTATGTTATGTTATGTTATGTTATGTTATGTTATGTTATGTTATGTTATGTTATGTTATGTATGTTTTATTATATTACATTATCAAGTGACAATTTTAAACAGGTGGTAAATAAGTTGTGAAGTTTAATGACAGTTACAATTCTAAAGAAATTACCAGAATACGTTCCAGATAGCTTCGGCTGAAAAAAAAACACTTGGTTTTATTAAAAGTAGTGGTAGTAGTAGTTGTGGTGGTAGTAGTAGTAGTTGTAGTAGTAGTAATGTAGTAGTAGTAATGTAGTAGTAGTATAGTAGCAGTAGGCATGCTAGTAATAGTAGTAGTAGTAGTAGTAATAGTTGTAGTTGTAATAGTAGTAGAAGTAGTAGTAGTTATAGTTGTAGTAGTAATAGATTTTCTAATTGCTCTTTAATTCTCCAATTAATTTCTGTCTCTGCAATGCTCAATTCCAAAATGCAGTTTGTGAGTTTGTGAACATTTCTAAAATCGATATTCAAATTCGAAAATAAATATTTATAAAATTATCATAAATTAATTACAATTTAATAAACTATATTTAACTACTTATTAATCTGTATATTTATAAAACTATACGAACCTTATGCATATGCACAGATGTAGTCATTGAAGCTCAAGTCCCATTCATAAGTTATTACCGTCATGCCAAGCTACAACTCTTAACACCAGCAAGCTAAATAAAGACATAAATGAAAAAAAAAAGAGCAAGACCAGAATGCAACAGTTCTTGTAACACGTAATTTGAGAGCCATTATAGCTTTCTCTGAAAGAAGGACAGCATTCAGTAGCTATCTTGCGTTCTGAGTTGCTGTTCTCATCACGACAAAACATGTTGGAGGATATTCCCGAAAAAGTAAGTCTTTATGGTTGGTTGTGCGGGCATCGTTATGACGCTGGTGTATATTGATTTACTATACGAAACTGTTTCACGGCTTTTCTCATGTATGCACCTTAGTTATTATGATGGCGTTCTTGTATTTTGCTTTATTGTTGAGTATTATTGTTTGTTTTATCAGTTTTATTTTGGGATTAAGAGAGTGATAAGATAGTTTAAAATGTTATATTATAGCCCAGGAATTAGTGGTTCTATAATTATACTACCTCTATTTACTACTACTCTATTTACTATTACTCTATTTGCTACAACTGCTACAGTAGTAGTACAAGTATTAGTAGTAGTCGTAGCAGTAGTTTCAGTAGCAGCAGTAGTAATAGTAGTAAGATGTATGGCCCTTTTCGTATTGTCAGACGGTCTAGTGGAGGCTATTGTGTATTTTTTGAGGTATTGTTTTTGTCGAACAGCTTCTCTCGTGGCTAATTCTACCAATGTTTGACAAACACACGCGGTCACAGAATGAACAAATCAGGCTCGCTGGTCCACAGGGTTTACCATCCTTTTTCATGAGTCTTTTCTCTTCTAAGTTTTGTCTTAGCACAGTCTCAAACGTTTTTATACCGTTCCTTATACATTGTCTCCATGATGTGCGATCACTTGCCAGTCATTTTCACAGATGGAGAAGTCTTTCAGAGATGATTTGCAGATATCTCTATATCGTAGTTTAGGTCTGCCGATTTGTCTTTTTAAGTAGTAAGATGAAGAATAAATAAATCCATTGCGTTGTTGTTTATAGGAAGTTTATTGGGGTTAATGTTTTCGTGGATTTTACAATCGCCACGGGAGACGCCGTCCTGTATTAGTACTTAAAGTTGTCAGCGAATCGTAGCTGGTGGCTTGTGCCAGCTAAAACTATCAAGAGCCTACTCCACCTCTTCGCTGTGTCACTAGAAACAGAATAACCAGTCTAGTCTAGCCACGTGAATAGGGATCGAGAGGGAAGGCACATCGGTACTAAAACTGCCGTACTGAAATCGGATGTCTTGGGCCGATAGACCGTTTTATTACAATTCTCTTGCAACCATACACAACGCATCAAATGCCCACTTAGCGTCCTTTTAAGTGTGGTTGGCGTAGAGATCTAACTATTCCTCTAGTCATCGAATGAACGGAAGCAAGCTATAGTCACTTTACTTCATAATTTGATCAGTGAAACGCCAGTGCTGTTTCTCTCTCCCACATCCCCATACAATCGAGCGCGTTGAATCCTGGGTGAATTAGACAACGTCGGTCGGGATCAAGTCCATTATCATCCTCGGTACATCACTTCACTAACCACTGCTCTAACAGGGTTCCTATTAGTGTAGTAGTGGTAGTAGTAGTAGTAGTAATAGTAGTAATAGTAGAAATAGTCGTAGTAGTAGTAGAATTAGTAGTAGAAGTAGTAGTAGAGTAGCAGTAGCAGTAGTAGTAGTAGTAGTTGTAGTAGTAGCAGTAAAGACAATAGTAGTAGATTAGTAGTAGTTGTTGTAATGGTGGTGATAATGTTAGTAGTTGTATTGTTAGTAGTAGGATTGGCGTAGTCTCAGCGGTAGTAGTTGTAGTACTAGCAGTTATTGTAGCGGGAGTAGTAGTAGTAACAATTAATGTAATAATGGTTCAATGAGCGGTAATATTCATGAAGATTATGTTTTTGTTTTTTTTAGAAAGAAAGACTATATTTTTGTCCTACATTAACATGCACATGTATGTGTTTTGCTTCATACTAGACTGCATCAATAAATGAGAGAAAATCTATGGTACTCATTTTCAATGGATGGACTAACCTCGATCACATGGTCAGTAGACGTTAGGTGTTATTTTTTTAAGGAATGCCACGAGTTGATGTGGGCAGGGTGCCCTTTGACTTATTTGATGTGGCGAGTCGTAATAGCTTTCTTGACATTCCGGCTCTTACTGGAGAAGTTGGATGGAGTTCGTCTATCCCAGGCTATGCTGGGAAACTACTAGTCCAGCCCAGAGATACTGTAATACTTGGTCTTCTATATCAGTAACAGCCACCACTACAGGGAACACGGCGATCCAAGCTTCTGTTAGCCAGCCTGTTTTAACGCAGACTGTTACCAGGGGAGACCACGAGTAGGTAGAACTGCTAAGTCTTGGTCAGCTGATGGCGCGCCGACCCTGCTTTTACGAACGGAGGTCGCAGGCGCTTCTGCTCCCCAAGACGTTAGGTGATCAATTCGGCCATTTCCACTTTCAGCAGCAACAATGCTAGAAGTAATGAATTTTCTTGTAATATTAATATTGGTAGCAGTAGTAGGGGCAATAATATTAATATTGGTAGCAGCAGTAGGGGCAAATAATATTAATATTGGTATCAGTAACAGGGGCAATAATATTAATATTGGTAGCTGCAGTAGGGGCAATATTATTAATATTAGTAGCATCAGTAGGGGCAAATAATATTAATATTAGTAGCATCAGTACGGGCAAATACTATTAATATTAGTAGCAGCAGTAGGGGCAAATAATATTAATATTGGTAGCAGTAGTATGGGTAATAATATTAATGTTAGTAGCATCAGTAGGGGCAAATAATATTAATATTGGTAGCAGTAGTAGGGGCAATAATATTAATATTAGTAGCAATAGTAGGGGTAATAATATTAAGATTAGTAGCAGCAGTAGGGGCAATAATATTAATATTGGTAGCAGCAGTAGGGGCAAATAATATTAATATTGGTATCAGTAATAGGGGCAATACTATTAATATTGGTAGCTGCAGTAGGGGCAATATTATTAATATTAGTAGCATCAGTAGGGGCAAATAATATTAATATTAGTAGCATCAGTAGGGGCAAATACTATTAATATTAGTAGCAGCAGTAGGGGCAATACTATTACTATTAGTAGCAGTCATAGGGACACTAATATTAATATTAGTAGCAGCAGTGGGGACAATACTATTAATATTAGTAGCAATTGTAGAGAGAATAATATTAATATTGGTAGCAGCAGTAGGGGCAATAATATATTAATATTGGTAGTAGCAGTAGGGGCAATAATATTAATATTGGTAGTAGCAGTAGGGGCAATAATATTAATATTGATAACAGCAGTAGGGGCAATAATATTAATATTGGTAGTAGCAGTAGGGGCAATAATATTAATATTGGTAGCTGCAGTAGGGGAAATAATATTAATATTGGTAGCTGCAGTAGGGACAATAATATTAATATTGGTAGCTGCAGTAGGGGCAATAATATTAATATTGGTAGCAGCAGTAGGGGCAATAATATTAATATTGGTAGCAGCAGTAGGGGCAATAATATTAATATTGGTAGCTGCAGTAGGGACAATAATATTAATATTGGTAGCTGCAGTAGGGACAATAATATTAATATTGGTAGCAGCAGTAGGGACAATAATATTAATATTGGTAGCAGCAGTAGGGACAATAATATTAATATTGGTAGCTGCAGTAGGGGCAATATTAATATTGGTAGCAGCTGTAGGGGCAATAGTAATATTAGTAGCTGATGTAGGGGCAATATTATTAATATTAGTAGCTGCTGTAGGGGCATAATATTAATATTAGTAGCAGCAGTAGGGGCAATAATATTAATATTAGTAGCAGCAGTAGGGGCATAATATTAATATTGGTAGCAGAGTCAGGGGCAATAATATTAATATTGGTAGCAGTAGTATGGACAATAATATTAATACTGGTAGCAGTAGTCGGGACAATAATATTAATATTGGTAGTAGCAGGGGCAATAAAATTAATATTAGTAGCAGCAGTAAGGGCAATAATGTTTATATTAATAGCAGCAGCAGGGGTAATAATATTAATATTAGTAGCAGTAGTAGGGGCAATAATATTAATATTAGTAGCAGTAGTAGGGGCAATAATATTAATATTAGTTGCTACTGTAGGGGCAATATTATTAAGTTTGGTAGCAGCAGTAGGGGAAATATTATTAATTAATCTGGCATCCAAAAACTTGCTCTACCACCCATCCCTGCATTTCTCGAATCGTTGGCAGACTGATTGCTCCTGTAGAGTGCTCATTGAAAATGCACCTGCCTTTCCCACAATGCATTCCGGATCGATCAGAACCCTTTTCCACACTCATCGGTCTCTCAAAATATACATTGTCCCATTCATCCTCCTCTTCTCTTAAGAAATGAAAAATAAATTTCGCGATGTCCTCTTTGTCCAGAGTCAGACCATATTGAGTGCCATAACTGCCAGTGAGCTTAATAGCTATTTCATTGCCGTGTACACCAGCATGCCCTGAAAAGTACAGGCAGATTAACGCACTCACTGTAGAACCATCCAAGAGCTGCATCCACTCCTGTCGCAGAGACTGTCTGTCAATCTTCTGTAGCATACTTTGCGAATCAATTACCAAGGTTTTGTGATCCGCGTTCTATGTTGTCACCGCCGTTGCTGCTTCTATCTCCATTCTCATGCTGGACACCGTGATGCTACACTTGCCAGTTTCCCTAGTCACTTCTCAGTCATGTTGGTATGCCACAAAACGCCAAATGCTGTGATGTCCGCGGGATACAGAACCATAACTGTAGATGACGGGGTACTGAAGTGACAACACTTTTTCGATGGATTCCCGTACTACTCTCTTTATAGCTCCATAGGCCTTGTTCCTACACTCTCTTCCAAGTTAAATGATTACTCTGGTTAACCTATTTTTCTGCTGTTACTTCTACCCAGTATATTTGCCAGCCCTAATGTCAGTCCGATACCATGATTTTTCACGCCTGAGGCGCCTGCTCTTGGTAGCACCCAATTCCTATAAGGTCTATAAAAAATGAAATAGTAATATTGGCCGTAATAATAGAGGTATTAGTAATTATTGATAATAGTAATGAAGTTTCTGGTAATAGTAATATTGGTAACAGCAGTAAAAGCAATATTATTTTAATAGTAATAACAATAGCAATTGTATAAGCGACAGTAGTAGTATAAATAATGAGATTAGTAGTTATTGTATTATTATCATTAGTAGTAAATATAATTGAATTGCAATATCTGTAGCAGCAGTAGTGGAAGCCATGTGTGCAGCAACAGAAGACTGTAATGAGCTTTGTAACAGAAGGGAAGATTTTGGCTAGGCAGAGAAAGAAACAAGTAGCGATTATTTTGAAAAAGCTGAAAATTAAGAGGAAAAAAAAAACAATTTAAAACAATTCAAAAAAGGCAAATTACATTTTTTTGGGACAGGTAAATAAATAGTCACAATAACTGAAAGTTTATTTTAGTCATTGCGCAACGGGCAACTCCATCGTACTCGGATCCCCTCCTCAGCACGTTCCCCAGTATGAACTCTATACACGCGAGCGAAAGCATTACAGCTGGTTTCAGCTCACGCAGAGGTAAGAACTCAGTAGCACCGGCGAAGATCTTGTCCCTATGTCCGCAAAAGTCATCTCCAACGACATGCTTGACAGACAGCAATGGCTATGTTCTGTTCTCCCCTCACCCCGATCCGAACTGCGGTAGCCATAGAATAGAAAGTCATATAGGAGAGTATCCATTGGCCCATAGATGCAACACTACAGACAAAACTATATGGGCCACAGCAAGAATTACAAAAGACAGTAAAATTTATACAGGAAACGACATTGCAGATATAGACAATACTTCAGGCGAACGAAAGATAGATAGATAGATCTAGGAGAGTACAAGTGAAATAAAGCGTTGACAGGAAACGTCTAAAGTAAATAACATCAATACATAGACAGAAGATTATATAACATCATGCACAGCCAAGGCAAGAGACATAGTGAATTTGAGGTTTAATGTAGTCGCCCTTCGATATTGAGACAACATAAGATGATGATCAACAAAAGGCAATCTCATCATCTGAAAATAACGCCGCTGGGTAGGCATTTTGGTCTATGGGATGGGTGGGGGGGAGGGTGTGTGTGTGGAAGGGGCAATCACGTCTCTCAGACATCATTTTCTTCTTGCATTTAGAGATTGAAAGTTCGTGAAACATTCAGTGGAAAGTGCAAAGATGAGGAACTCGGATAGTGCAAGTATGAGGAACTCTGATAGTGCAAGGATGAGGAACTCTGATAGTGCAAGGATGAGGAACGCTGATAGTGCAAGGATGAGGAACTCTGATAGTGCAAGGATGAGGAACTATGATAGTGCAAGGATGAGGAACTCTGATAGTGCGAAGATGAGGAACTCGGATAGTGCGAAGATGAGGAACTCGGAAAGTGCAAGGATGATGAACTCGGATAGTGCAAAGATGAAGAACGCTGATAGTGCAAGGATGAGGAACTCCGATAGTGCAAAGATGAGGAACTCTGATAGTGCAAGGATGAGGAACTCTGATAGTGCAAGGATGAGGAACTCCGATAGTGCAAGGATGAGGAACTCTGATAGTGCAAAAATGCCGAACCCTGATACCTAATGGTGCAAGGATGAGGAACTCTGATAGTGCAAGGATACGGAACTCTGATAGTGCAAGGATGAGGAACTCTGATAGTGCAAGGATACGGAACTATGATAGTGCAAGGATGAGGAACTCTGATAGTGCAAGGATGAGGAACTTGGATAGTGCAAAGATGAGGAACACGGATAGTGCGAAGATGATGAACTCTGATAGTGCAAGGATGAGGAACTCGGAAAGTGCAAAGATGAGGAACGCTGATAGTGCAAGGATGAGGAACTCGGATAGTGCAAAGATGCACAACCCTGATACCTAATGGTGCAAGGATGAGGAACTCTGATAGTGCAAGGATGAGGAACTCTGATAGTGCAAGGATGAGGAACTCTGATAGTGCAAGGATGAGGAACTCTGATAGTGCAAGGATGAGGAATTCTGATAGTGCAATGATGAGGAATTCTGATAGTGCAAGGATGAGGAATTCTGATAGTGCAAGGAAACAGAACCATGATGCCTAATGGTGCAAGGATGCAGAGCTCTGATAGTGCAAGGATGAGGAATTCTGATAGTGCAAGGATGAGGAACTCTGATAGTGCAAGGATGAGGAACTCTGATAGTGCAAGGATGAGGAATTCTGATAGTGCAATGATGAGGAATTCTGATAGTGCAAGGATGAGGAATTCTGATAGTGCAAGGAAACAGAACCATGATGCCTAATGGTGCAAGGATGAGGAACTATGATAGTGCAAGGATGAGGAACTCTGATAGTGCGAAGATGAGGAACTCGGATAGTGCGAAGATGAGGAACTCGGAAAGTGCAAGGATGATGAACTCGGATAGTGCAAAGATGAAGAACGCTGATAGTGCAAGGATGAGGAACTCCGATAGTGCAAAGATGAGGAACTCTGATAGTGCAAGGATGAGGAACTCTGATAGTGCAAGGATGAGGAACTCCGATAGTGCAAGGATGAGGAACTCTGATAGTGCAAAAATGCCGAACCCTGATACCTAATGGTGCAAGGATGAGGAACTCTGATAGTGCAAGGATACGGAACTCTGATAGTGCAAGGATGAGGAACTCTGATAGTGCAAGGATACGGAACTATGATAGTGCAAGGATGAGGAACTCTGATAGTGCAAGGATGAGGAACTCGGATAGTGCAAAGATGAGGAACACGGATAGTGCGAAGATGATGAACTCTGATAGTGCAAGGATGAGGAACTCGGAAAGTGCAAAGATGAGGAACGCTGATAGTGCAAGGATGAGGAACTCGGATAGTGCAAAGATGCACAACCCTGATACCTAATGGTGCAAGGATGAGGAACTCTGATAGTGCAAGGATGAGGAACTCTGATAGTGCAAGGATGAGGAACTCTGATAGTGCAAGGATGAGGAACTCTGATAGTGCAAGGATGAGGAATTCTGATAGTGCAATGATGAGGAATTCTGATAGTGCAAGGATGAGGAATTCTGATAGTGCAAGGAAACAGAACCATGATGCCTAATGGTGCAAGGATGCAGAGCTCTGATAGTGCAAGGATGAGGAATTCTGATAGTGCAAGGATGAGGAACTCTGATAGTGCAAGGATGAGGAACTCTGATAGTGCAAGGATGAGGAACTCTGATAGTGCAATGATGAGGAATTCTGATAGTGCAAGGATGAGGAATTCTGATAGTGCAAGGAAACAGAACCATGATGCCTAATGGTGCAAGGATGCAGAGCTCTGATAGTGCAAGGATGAGGAATTCTGATAGTGCAAGGATGCAGAACCCTGGTACCTAATAGTGCAAGGAAGCAGAACCCTGATAGTGCAAGGAAACAGAACCATGATACCTAATGGTGCAAGGATGCAGAGCTCTGATAGTGCAAGGAAGCAGAATCATGATACCTGATTGTGCAAGGATGCAGAGCTCTGATAGTGCAAGGAAGCAGAATCATGATACCTGATGGTGCAAGGATGCAGAGCTCTGATAGTGGAAGGAAGCAGAACCCTGGTACTTGATAGTGCAAGGAAGCAGAACCCTGATAGTGCAAGGAAGCAGAATCATGATACCTGATGGTGCAAGGATACAGAGCTCTGATAGTGCAAGAATGCAGAGCTCTGATAGTGCAAGGAAGCAGAATCATGATACCTGATGGTGCAAGGATGCAGAGCTCTGATAGTGGAAGGAAGCAGAACCCTGATACTTGATAGTGCAAGGAAGCAGAACCCTGATAGTGCAAGGAAGCAGAATCATGATACCTGATGGTGCAAGGATGCAGAGCTCTGATAGTGGAAGGAAGCAGAACCCTGATACTTGATAGTGCAAGGAAGCAGAACCCTGATAGTGCAAAGAAGCAGAATCATGATACCTAATGGTGCAAGGATGCAGAACCCTGATAGTGCAAGGAAGCAGAATCATGATACCTAATGGTGCAAGGATGCAGAACCCTGAAAGTGCAAGGAAGCAGAACCCTGATACTTGATAGTGCAAGGATGCAGAACCCTAATAGCGCAAGGAACTAGAAACCTGATACCTGATAGTGCAAGAATGCAGAAACCTGATAGTGCAAGGAAGCAGAACTCTTATACCTAATGGTGCAAGGATGCAGAACCCTAAAGAAAAAAGCAGTACCATAAAGAGGTAGAAAAATAAAGGATGGAGTCACCTACCCTTTTATGGTCATGATCATTACTGTCGTGTAGAGCAGGAGTGGTAGTAGGCACTTGATCAGTCACTTATTTGAAGTCACGACTACAAAATAATAGCTAGAAAAGCATTAATTGTAGCTATAACCGTAATTATATTGTTACTACGAATAGCTGTAGAAGTAAGTATAGTAGTAGTAGTAGTAAGAATAGTAGTAGGAGTAATTGTAATAGTGAAAAAAGTAAAAATTAATCCGTCACGCCACATGGCATATAGGATATGATGTTAGTGCTCATTTCACCTCTGACACATATTTTTGGCAATATGATCAGCATTACATCAGAGCAGTCTATCTTTCCCAGAAAAATTAGGTACCCATTTAAGATTCAGCGAACATGGAATCCGTTGATCAGGTTGAATTCTTGTCCTGGGGGTCCAGTTCAATAACCACTGAGCTACCGCGACTCCCAGCAGCATTAGCAAAAAGTGTTAGTAGTAATGATACTAGCGTTCATGTAGTGTTTGCTGCAGCAACTGTATCGTATGACAAGAAACTCACTGGAGTCTATAAAAATGTGGTTTTACAGAAGAATGTTGAGAATACCATGGACAGCTAAGAAGGGTAATGAAAACGTTCTGAAAGAGGACAAAGCAAAAAGATAGCTAATTTCCAATATTAGCAAACAGAAAAAATACCAGACAGCTTAAGAGAATGGCTTGGCAGAAGGTCAACAAACAGAAATAGTAAATAACTGTCGTGATCGAAAGTTGTGGAGAGACATGATCACCTACGCCAGCAGGCCTGGTACTTGATGATGATGAATAGCCGTATCGTATATTATTACAGCAGCATTAGCCGTACCGTATATTATTACAGCAGCAGTAGCTGTATCGTATATTATTACAGCAGCAGTAGCTGTATCGTATATTATTACAGCAGCAGTAGCTGTATCGTATATTATTACAACAGCAGTAGCTGCATCGTATATTATTACAGCAGCAGTAGCTGTTTCGTATATTATTACAGCAGCAGTAAATTAAGTGTTAGTGGTTGTTACTGTTATATCTCTAACGGTGCAGTAGTAATCTTCTTCCTTTCAGCTCCCGGTGAGCATAGTTCTTACGAACATGCCTGGCAGGGAACAGCGCTACAGTTCTCTACTCATGATTCCATATGCTTATAGTATTTTTATTTTCAATTTTTATAATTTGTGTTATTTTAATAATTATTTTCCTGTTATTAAGGTTTTTGCTTATCTAGTTATTGTAGCTGCTAAGGTTGTTATAATTGTACTTGTTATTATTGTACTTGTTATTATTGTAGTTGTTGAAGTTACCTTATCTTCAGTTTTTGTAACGCCTGTTAATTTTGTGCGGGTGTAATTTCTATTATAATTGTATTTGTTATAGCGGAGGTTACATTCTAATTGCTGTAGCAGTTGTTTTTTTATATTGCTACAGTTACTATTATTATTGAATTTGTTGTGGTCGATATTACTATTAATGCAGTTGATTAGCTGCTGAAACCGTTGGTTGTTTATTTTTTTTTCTTTATTCTTATTTTTGTTATCAGTAACTGGTATATTTGTAATTGTTGTAGTTGTTATTATTGACCCAATTGTAGCCGCTTCTGTATATTTATAGGTGTTATAGCTGTACCTTGCATTGTTATTATTGATCCAATTGTAGCCGCTACTATATATTTATAGGTGTTATAGCTGTACCTTGCATTGTTATTATTGATCCAATTGTAGCCGCTACTATATATTTATAGGTGTTATAGCTGCACCTTGCATTGTTATTATTGATCCAATTGTAGCCGCTACTATATATTTATAGGTGTTATAGCTGCACCTTGCATTGTTATTATTGATCCAATTGTAGCCGCTACCATATATTTATAGGTGTTATAGCTGCACCTTGCATTGTTATTATTGATCCAATTGTAGCCGATACTATATATTTATAGGTGTTATAGCTGCACCTTGCATTGTTATTATTGATCCAATTGTAGCCGCTACTATATATTTATAGGTGTTATAGCTGCACCTTGCATTGTTATTATTGATCCAATTGTAGCCGCTACTATATATTTATAGGTGTTATAGCTGCACCTTGCATTGTTATTATTGATCCAATTGTAGCCACTACTATATATTTATAGGTGTTATAGCTGCACCTTGCATTGTTATTATTGATCCAATTGTAGCCGATACTAAATATTTATAGGTGTTATAGCCGCACCTTGCATTGTTATTATTGATCCAATTGTAGCCGCTACTATATATTTAATAGTCACGGGTCAAATGAAGCAGAAAACGAACATGGCTTCACTGATTTATCGGCTGTATATGTGCTCCAGGATTTCCAATGACGATACAAGGAACAAAGCTAGGAATAATAACTGTCATTGAATATAGAAATAAAAACAACAGATGCAAATGTGTGTTGAACATACGTTATGAGAACATAAAACCTAAGATTCGACAACGAAAAGAAATGGATTGATGAAATATTCGAAACATAACAACAAGAGACGCCTACAAAAGAACAAAAGACCGCTAATTATATCTCCCATCGACTCTTAAAAGCAAATAAGAAAGGAAGAAATGAAGAGAGAAGAAGCATCTTTAAAATCCCTTTCTGCATCATTTTGTCTATACGTTCCGCGCTAAAATATAAATTTTGCCAGTCTGAAGGCAAAGAGATGGCATACATTGCGGTCACATCCGCATACAGACGTTCAGTCACTGGGTACAGTTTATCTACTTTGTCCATGATTAAGAGTACCACAACCTTATGGTGTGTTGAATCACCAAAGTATCCGCTCTGTCAGTGTCACTAACTAGTGCATTGAGTCCCAATGTGTCTGCTCTATCTGTTTCACTAACTAGTGCATTGAGTCCCAATATACCTGCTCTATCTGTTTCACTAACTAGTGCATTCAGTCACCATAGTAACGGCGCTATCCGTGTAACTACACATGACCGGGACAGTAAATTCACACCATTATCTGGAAGCTTCGAGGTGCCATCACAATGTCAACTACTTTTGTCAATGATATTGGAAACAATCTCCAGCATTGAAGATCTGACACCGATTGCTTGAAACTGTATCGTTCCTCTTATCACAACAAATCATCGATTAATGAACCAGATAGTCTAACGTAGCTATGATATCACACTCGCATCCTTTACCGATGTGCTTCTAAGTTCATCATGTTCATATATCATATCACATCGAATGGTGGTTGAGCGCTATATCACATTTTCACTTGCCTTGATGCTGCAAACTCTCACTGATATTCCAGTTATCTCTTTATGTTGTTACTGCACTTTAGTCTTTGTGTGCCTCTTTTTCGTTTGCTTTTATATCTGTATGTTCACACAGCCTTAAACGATACCATATTTTTTTTCTCGGTAAGAAAGACGGCCTAGTGTAATACTGACCACATTACTCAAGACTGTGTCGATGGCTTGCAACGTAGGGACACCGGCGCCTTATTCCCTCAAGCGTGACAAGTGATCGTTATTTTCTCACTCTTTACTACCCTTAGCCCGCTCCTCCTCCTCCTCCTCTCTCTCTCTCTCTCTCTCTCTCTCTCTCGTTAGAATCTCGAAATACTCTTAAGGCCTGATTTCCGTTACTTTACTGTCATGACGTGTCGTTCTAGTTGGAGTGACATTTCCAGCAAAATTAATTTTTACTGAGATTCGCATGTTAGCTCTAATCCGGAGAGTCTGTGTTATTTCCCGTGGATTCCTCACGTTCGATTTAACTTAACGCGCCCCACGCACGAAGCCCACCTCAACATGGTTCATATGAATAGTTTACACACGCAAGCCGTTCTGCTGCGTAAAGATAGAGAAACAATATTGTTCACATTTATTATTTAGAGTGTCATTCCTGAAGACTGGTGTTTACGTCCTGAGATGTGTCTCGACTATTTATCGTGAGCTCGCTCTAATGTCTATGTCGTACCAGTCTTTAAATCCGATATCAGGTCTCAGAGAGTATCATCATCATTATCTAGTGCCATGCCTAGTCTCTGGTTGTTGGACAGTCTTTAAATCCGATATCAGGTCTCAGAGAGTATCATCATCATTATCTAGTGTCATGCCTAGTCTCTGGTTGTTGGACAGTCTTTAAATCCGATATCAGGTCTCAGAGAATATCATCATCATTATCTAGTGTCATGCCTAGTCTCTGGTTGTTGGACAGTCTTTAAATTCGATATCAGGTCTCAGAGAGTATCATCATCATTATCTAGTGTCATGCCTAGTCTCTGGTTGTTGGACAGTCTTTAAATGAGTTGACAGCTGGGGCGCTCGACACATCCCACAGGGCGCAGCATAAAAGTAATTGTCAACGGTATTACCATTCCACTCATTGACTAAGTTTGTCTCATGGATCAGGTCCAAAGAGACGAAGATCCTTCCAAGGATGTTTTCGTCTCCCGTTTCACTTGTCACACGTTTCGAGAACGATGATATCAATGATTTAAAGAGAGCGGAGAACTTTCGGAACAAACACAATTCTTGAACAGACTTTTAAGTGATGTCATTCTACAAGTGGAAGGTGATCAGTTTTTTGGTTACACAATTTTTCTGACACGATCGTCCCAAGTGTTTGAGCGAATGTTCACTGGCTGTCCGTGGGTTATCCACAAGGAAGACATCTTGAGCGAAAGTTGTTTTTCTCTCAATTTCCTGTACAGCTGCCATAATAAACTGAACATAGACAATATCCTTCTTGTGCTCATCATAGCGGACACGTACAGTGTCATGTCTGCTGATGTTAGAGACTATTTCTCCGCGTCTACTTGTCTAATAATTATTATGTCGTTTTTTTTTTCAGAAATACATCAAGTTGTTGACTCCCGCCTGTGTTATTCTCTTAAACTGTATGTTCTCATTATTTTCTTCTGTCTAGTTAGCCCTCGATTTCTTTTCATTTGTTACGACATCCTTTTCTTATTACAAGGCCGAAGAATAATAGTTGTTTCTTCTTTATCTTAATAACAATATTCCATCATCATCATCACCAAGTACCAAGCCTACTGGCGTAGGTGATCATGTCTCTCCACAACTTTCGATCACGACAGTTATTTATTATTTATGTTGTTGACCTACTGCTAAGCCATTCTCTTAAGCTGTCTGGTATCTTTTCTCTTTGCTTCCCTCTATCTCTTCGTCCCTCAATTTTCCCAGTTATTACAATATATTCTAGCTGTTCCCGTCTCATTACATGGCCAAAAAATGATGATTGTTTCTTCCTAATATTGGAAATTAGCTCTCTTTTTGCTTTGGCCTCTTTCAGGACGTTTTCATTACTCTTTTTGGCTGTTCATGGTATTCTCAACAATCTTCTGTAAAACCACATTTCTACAGCCTCCAGTGATTTTCTTGTCTGTTGTCCTATTGTCCATGATTCACATCCATATGTTAAAATTGGTTTTACATAACATATAAGAACTATTTTTCTTGTTTCTATTGGCAAAAATGGATTGTATAGTATCCTAATTTTTTGGAAAGCTGCTTTTGTCTGAGCTATTCTCCATCTCACCTCTGTTGTACACCTACCTTCTGAATTAACATTGTTCCCAAATGTTCTCTGTATCAAGTCGGGTAGTTTTACCTGCTACTATATGCAGTAAACAGTACAACCTTTGGTTGCTATGCTGCCTTGCAGGCATGCTCGAGAGAGTAAAAGGCTAAGAAAGGGTACCCCGAAGTAAAACAACAATATTGCCTTGTGGGTGAGATATTTTAGTCAAAGGCTAGCGGAGCCAACCGTAAACAAATCGACGGAAGGCAACAGAAAACCACAGTCGTAACTTCTTTGTACAATCATGAATCGACACAATATTAGAAATCACGACAACCACGTTAAGGGGGAAGAAGATTCCATTTGTTTTAATTGACATTTTTTAGAACCTCTTTTGGAACCCCATTAACTGAGGGGGTTAGTCTGCTCGCTTTCTAAAAAGAAGGCTCTGGTTTGATTCCCCAGAAGTGGCTGGTATTTTTTTCGGATCGACAGCGATCCTTGATTAACCCAGCTTCTAAAAATGGGTCCAGATATTTTTCTAGTAAGTGAGGGTGAACTGGCGTGATACTGGACATAGAAACCAAACAATTAACGTGGTCAAAGAAAACAAATATGGCCATCGACAGCAGACATCACAACCCACACACCTAGAAAGACTGGGGAGGCATACAACCCACACACCTAGAAAGACTGGGGAGGCATACAACCCACACACCTAGAAAGACTGGGGAGGCATACAACCCACACACCTAGAAAGACTGGGGAGGCATACAACCCACACACCTAGAAAGACTGGGGAGGCATACAACCCACACACCTAGAAAGACTGGGGAGGCATACAACCCACACACCTAGAAAGACTGGGGAGGCATACAACCCACACACCTAGAAAGACTGGGGAGGCATACAACCCACACACCTAGAAAGACTGGGGAGGCATACAACCCACACACCTAGAAAGACTGGGGAGGCATACAACCCACACACCTAGAAAGACTGGGGAGGCATACAACCCACACACCTAGAAAGACTGGGGAGGCATACAACCCACACACCTAGAAAGACTGGGGAGGCATACAACCCACACACCTAGAAAGACTGGGGAGGCATACAACCCACACACCTAGAAAGACTGGGGAGGCATCTCATTCTTTACATATAGAACACCCACGTTACTCTATTTAACTTTTGTTGGTATTCTTAATTTTCTTCTTTAATACACAACGAACTTATCCTGTATATTTTAAAATTTTATCTTATGTCATTCTCAATATTAGATCTTCATTTCTTCTTTTATTCACAAAATATTAAACCTTTATATCTTCTATTATTCTCCGTATTAGACTTGTCTTTCTTCTGTTATTCTCTATATTAAAACTTTATGTTTTCTATTATTCTGCACATTAAACCGTTCTGTCTTCTGTTATTGTCTATATTAGATCCCTGTTATCTATTATTCTTTTTATTATACCTTTTTGATTTTTTAAAATATTCTCTAAACCTTTCATTATTCTTCTTAATTAGCTTAATATCCCGTAGTATCCTCTACTTTAAACTTTTATATCTTTTTTTTTAAAATCTAAATTAACCTTATTCTTTCCTTACATATATGTGCTAAGCATTCAGTCGCATAGTCAGTGACCATCATTCGACAGTGTCTCAGGTCTGACCCAAATTATTATTTTCTTATTCAGCTTTCCTCCACTAGATCTTCCTGTACAAGTTGGGCAATGTTTTCGCGTAACTACAAGTTGTTGTACCACGGAGATCACATCACGGCAGTAACTAAAGAAATGGCTTGACTAGAAACACAGTCTTTTTTTTACTCAAGTATGTTTTCTGAGCGACATAATTATCATACTCAGGAAAATCGAAGGAACCTGGGCTACAAAACGATGATTAGAGTCACTAAAGAAAATCGAAGGAAACTGTGCTCCAAGACGGTGGTTAAAGTCACTGAAGAAAATCGAAGGAAACTGTGCTCCAAGACGGTGGTTAAAGTCACTGAAGAAAATCGAAGGAAACTGTGCTCCAAAACGGTGGTTAGAGTCACTAAAGAAAATCGAAGGAAACTGTGCTCCAAGACGGTGGTTAAAGTCACTGAAGAAAATCGAAGGAAACTGTGCTCCAAAACGGTGGTTAGAGTCACTAAAGAAAATCGAAGGAAACTGTGCTCCAAGACGGTGGTTAAAGTCACTGAAGAAAATCGAAGGAAACTGTGCTCCAATACGGTGGTTAAAGTCACTGAAGAAAATCGAAGGAAACTGTGCTCCAAGACGGTGGTTAAAGTCACTGAAGAAAATCGAAGGAAACCGTGCTCCATGACGACGGTTTGAGTCACTAAAGAAAATCGAAGGAAACGTGCTCCATGACGGTGGTTAGAGTCACTAAAGAAAATCGAAGGAAACTGTGCTCCATAACGGTGGTTAGAGTCACTAAAGAAAATCGAAGGAAACTGTGCTCCAAGACGGTGGTTAGAGACACTAAAGAAAATCGAAGGAAACTGTGCTCCATGACGGTGGTTAGAGTCACTGAAAAAATCGAAGGAAACTGTGCTCCAAGACGGTGGTTAGAGACACTAAAGAAAATCGAAGGAAACTGTGCTCCATGACGGTGGTTAGAGTCACTAAAGAAAATCGAAGGAAACTGTGCTCCAAGACGGTGGTTAGAGACACTAAAGAAAATCGAAGGAAACTGTGCTCCATGACGGTGGTTAGAGTCACTAAAGAAAATCGAAGGAAACTGTGCTCCATGACGGTGGTTAGAGTCACTAAAGAAAATCGAAGGAAACTGTGCTCCAAGACGGTGGTTAGAGTCACTAAAGAAAATCGAAGGAGACTGCGCTCCATGACGGTGGTTAAAGTCACTAAAGAAAATATAAGGAAGCTGTGCTCCAAGACGGTGGTTAGAGTCACTAAAGAAAATCGAAGGAAACTGTGCTCCATGACGGTGGTTAGAGTCACTAAAGAAAGTCGAAGGAAACTGTGCTCCATGACGGTGGTTAGAGACACTAAAGAAAATCGAAGGAGACTGGGCTCCATGACGGTGGTTAGAGTCACTAAAGAAAGTCGAAGGAAACTGTGCTCCACGACGTGAAATGAAATTAGGAAGCTTAACAGCTTATTCGAATTGCTGCCGTGAGTAGCGGACGTTCAGTGGACCGGAATGATATTCTGATTGTCCAGGGAGGCAAGACCAGCTAATGATTCAAACAATGATCATCAACTTATGGATATTATCCAGAATGTACGAATATCAATTCAAAATCAGAGAAGGCAGAAACGGACGTTGTGCCGGAAGACAAGAATAGCAAATGAACTTAGATTAGAACTGCAGTCGTCAGTCTCCACACATATATTGGGGAGGAGATCTGAGCACTTATAGACGTATCATGTGTGCTCAATGTGGACGATCCGTCTTCGCCTTCTTCTTTTCTCTTCCTTACTAATACCGAAAAGGTGTCGTGGTTATATCATTTGTCGTTCTTGAGCTGCTCGAACTGTCTGAATTAGTGATTTTCCTTTGTTGTTATTTGTATCTATCACTGCATCTATCCATCTTCTTCTAGGTCTTCCTCTTGGTCTTTTCCATGCATTCTCGAGTTTGAACGCCCTTGATGGTGAGGATTCATTCTGACTAGGTGGCCCAACCATTTAAGTTGTTGTTGTTCTATATATTCGTGGCAGGGTTTTATTCCTACCATTTTTGTTATGGTTTCATTTGGTATTCTATCTCTTCTTGTGTTGTTTGTTACTTTTCTCAAGCATCGCATCTCACATGTATTGATCTTTCTAAAAATGATTTTTAAAAGGGTCCATGTTTGACCTTCATAGCACAAAGTTGATATGAAAAGGCTATTTATCATTTATTGTATAGCTACTATAGAAATGTTTGGATGTCTTAACAACGGTGAAAGCGACGATCCGTCAACTATACTAAACTAGATCTTCCGCTCTTTACCCTTACTTCCAGATTCTACTGCAAATAATTTGTGGTTCGTTCGTTCGTTCGCTTTCGTCAGCTTTGACCTCTGACGAAGTCCCACCCACTCAATTTTGTGGGACTGAATTTTGCGTGTAAAGTCTGTTTTATCCCATTACAGGATGCCCCTCGCCATGTAGGCAGATTTACTCCGACTTCAGAGGTACTAATTTTTAGGGAATTAGTAAAACCCAGGTGTCCTCGCCAGGGTACGAACCCCGGCTGTTGTCGTGGTAAGCCAACCGCCTATCGATTGCGCTAACCGGACACCCTAATTTGTGGTTATTATTTTGGGATTTCTTGCGAATATTCCCCGTGTTAGAGTTTTCTGTTATTGCTCTTTTATATACAGGAGCATCATGCTTTATGCAAGTCATCGATATTATATTTTATAATACATTTCGACAAAATCAATCAACTTTGTATCACTGTCTTTCATTAGGTGTCCACCTACGTTTAGTTCCAGTTCGTTTCCTGTGTGTACCAACAATCTCGCTATGTCACAAAAGCCTTTACATACTTGTATTTAAATCCAATTTTGTTGTGAAAACAGAGCGACGTTTTATTCGTCGCTGCCTGTAGTTTAGCACTTCGATCGATTCCAAAATTCTCCCAATGATTACTATCGCATGATTAATTAGTGCATGCACAATAATAATAATTATTATCCTGCATTATTTCTTGTGTGTGTGTGTGGGGGGGGGGGGGGTTGAGGTTTGCAAATGTGTTGTCAACTACATTTATTGCTACCTACTTGAGAGTTTAATGATCTGTCAGAGTGAAAAAGAAACAGTGCAACGAATTTCGCAATTAAGCAAACAAAGAATTAGATGTTGTGCCGCCTTCCTAAAAAAAAGCTGTTATCGAACACCAATTTACTGTCTCATGTCCTGGCTGTTCTTGATCGATTTCCCCTGCCCATTATTTTATGTTATCAAATAACTTCCCTTTTGTGCCTGTTCTTTTATCCTTGTTTACTTGTCTTTTTATTCTAGTTTATTTATCTCTTTTATCCTGGTTTATTTGTCTCTTTTATCCTGGTTTATTTATCCTAGTTTATTTGTCTCTTTTATCCTGGTTTATTTGTCTTTTTATTCTAGTTTATTTGTCTTTTTTATCCTGGTTTATTTGTCTTTTTTATCCTGTTTTTTTTCTCCTTTATCCTGGTTTATTTGTCTCTTTTATCCTAGTTTATTTGTCTCTTTTATCCTGGTTTATTTGTCTTTTTTATTCTGGTTTATTTGTCTTTTTATTCTAGTTTATTTGCCTTTTTTTATCCTGGTTTATTTGTCTTGTTTATCCTGTTTTTGTCTCTTTTATCCTAGTTTGTCTTTTTTATCCTGGTTTATTTGTCTCTTTTATCCTGGATTTATTTGACTTTTTTGTCCTGGTTTATTTGTCTTTTTTATCCTAGTTTTTTGTCTCTTTTATCCTGGTTTATTTGTCTTTTTTATCCTAGTTTTTCTGTCTCTTTTATCCTGGTTTATTTGTCTCTTTTATCCTGGTTTATTTGTCTCTTTTATCCTGGTGTATTTGTTTTTTATCCTGGTTTATTTGTCTTTTTTATCCTAGTTTTTCTGTCTCTTTTATCCTGGTTTATTTGTCTCTTTTATCCTGGTTTATTTGTCTCTTTTATTCTGGTGTATTTGTTTTTTATCCTGGTTTATTTGGCTCTTTTATCCTGGTTTATTTGTCTTTTTTATCCTGGTTTATTTGTCTTTTTTATCCTGTTTTTTTGTCTTTTTTTATCATGGTTTATTTGTCCTTTTTTATCCTGGTTTTTTTGTCTCTTTTATCCTGGTTTATTTTTCATCTAAGATAACTTTCAGTATGTTGTTATTACCTTGTATGTGTCGCAAATAATTCATCATACTCAGTGCATTTTCCATTTTCAACTATTTTACGTATCATAATTTATACAGTTTCTAAGTATTTTCCATCTTCAACTTTTTTACGTATCATAATTTATACAATTTCTAAGTAATTAATCAACAACAGGGTAGATAACTGGTGTCTTTTATTGTATGTACCATTATAATTAACAGTTTAGTGAAGTAGGCAAAACAGTGCATACAACAATGTCCCTAACACATACACATGTAGTTAAATGAAAAAGTAAACCACGTCGCATAAGGAAACAACATTTAGATGTGAGTGGAAATTGTTGAGGGGAGAAAAGGGGGGGGGGGGGGGGGGGGTGGGAAATCACAAAATCACTGGTTTTACCATTACTAATTTATGTGGTTTTACCATTCCTAATTCATGTGGTTTTACCATACCTAATTCGTGTCGTTTTACCATTCCTAATTAAAGTGATTTTACCGTTCCTAATTCGTGTTGTTTTACCATTACTAATTAAAGTGACTTTACCGTTCCTAATTCATGTGGTTTAACCGTTCCTAATTCATGTGGTTTTACCATTCCTAATTCATGTGGTTTTACCATTCCTAATTCACGTGGTTTTACCATTCCTAATTCACATGGTTTTACCATTCCTAATTCATGTGGTTTTACCATTCATATTAATGTGGTTTTACCATTCCTATATCATGTCGTTTTACCATTCCTAATTCGTGTAGTTTTACCATTCCTAATTCATGTGGTTTTACCATTCCTAATTCGTGAGCTCATTTTTTGTCTACAGGGACTTCCGTTTCTAACATGGTGGAAGGCGGTTCATGTTCTCTGGACCGCTGCAGAAATTGCATTTGTGGACTGATTAGTTTCGGCTCCTCAATGCAATTTTCTGCGTTAAAGTCAATCTGATGATCCACTTAACACATTTCGCCGATGATGCTGAGTCGTACACACCTCAATGCTCCTCTTTGTCATGTCCAGGTTTGTGAATGTGACCTTCGCCTGTCTAGAGTTGATATGCGGTTTACGTCAACACATTGAGTGTTGTTCCAAGGCCATTGTTGGAATTGTTTGACGCCAAGTATTTACATGTTACAACTCATTACTATGGACTGCTCTGCCAAGTCAATCACAGTTTTCACTCTAGAGATTGTGCATCATCTTTTCGTGCGTTCTTGACTGCCTTTATTAGAGTACTTGGGATTTTATGGGCGCAGCCATTGTTGTGTGGGCTACGTCATCACAATGGCTGATTGTATATCCATAAAAAGGCCGTATGCTAATAGTGAAAGGCGGAACGGAGTTTCGTATATGATTTTGCAGCACCGGGGTCGCTCCCGGAGGTTCATGTTAGTCAGGAGGGATTCATAATTTCACAAATTCATATTGCAGGGACATCTTAGGGTCTGTTGTTTGATGTGCGACGGGGATAGTCCAGTGACTAACTGTTTCATATGTTAGGATTTGGAGTCAGGGTGATGTCTACACAATCAATGCACTTGTATCTTCTTCCTTCCTTCCTCATTTGTCTTTCAGCGTCGAGGGGAGATATCATTTGCGGTCTTTTGTTCGCCTCTGCTGCTGTTATGCTTCCTAGTGCTTCTAATTTTCTATCCATCCATCTTTTTCGTGGTCGATCATTGGGTCTGGTATTCTCACAGCGTATGTTGAAGGATCGTTGTGCTGTGTTTTTATCTTTCTGCCTTGTCAAGTGGCAACACCATTGTATCTGTTGTTTCTTTATATATTTTATGGCGAGACCTATTCCTAGCTTTTTCTCAGCTCTTCATTTCTGATCTTATCTCTCAGACTGTTTCATGTCATTCGTCTAACACATTTAATCTCAGCAGAGGTTATTTTTCTTATTGTTCTTGTATCTTGTCTCCAGGTCTGGCATTGGTAGCACAATGTATCAAAATATAGAATCAATGCATTTGTATATAGATATCCAAATGTACGATTACAATTGATGTGTGGGATAAACTATAGTAATAACGAGTGGCATATTCTGCCCTATGAGAGTAAAATAATATTTCACTGTTTTAAGTAAAAGTGTGTGTGGAGGGCGCCACACTTGGTTCACTTAATCTTCCAGCCAGTGACAAATGCTCTCAGTGAAAGATGTTATCTATGAAGAAGTCTAAGGCAACATTCCACGTTATTTGCATGGAAATATATCTAAAACAAACAGACAATATTTGGGCAGACATTACGTAAGGTTGTTGCTATAAGTGAGCGGAGATGTAGAAGGATTACTGTATGAGAATAACAATGGTTTTCTTTTTTATTTTCAGGTGTATATAATACAGCTGTTTGCCAGAGATACTTTAGTTGATTTCTTTATTTATGTCTTTCCAGAAAAGTAAAATATGTATCCTTCTTTTATATACGCCCATTCAAAGTAAGCGGGAGAGACTGTATCTTAAATTATTTAAAAAAAAAAACAGTTGTGGTTAAAAAATAGTATTTTGCATCTCACGAAACTCTCATAATTTGCCAATCATTGATTTGTTTCATACGAGTATTAACTACTGAAATATCATTTATATATAAATATTAACTTCAGCGAACTGTTTTACGTTTTGTGTGCTGTGTTACAAATTGAAACCACTTTCCACACTTTATCAATTTTAAGAATAAAGAGAATGTACTAAATTATAAGGATTTCTTAATCTATAAACAATGCAAAATTCCCAAAGTTAGAACTAAAGTGTTAGTTAGAGATGAAAATAAACAGCAGTAGTAAACATAAATGTCTTAGGAACTTGTTATTTTGCTATATAGAACGATTTCTAACCTATGGAAGCGAATCATGGAAACTAGACAAACAAATGAAAGGACGGTTAGAGGCCACAGAGATGTGGCCATTCAGAAGGATGTTGAAAGTTTCCTTGACAGCTAAAATGACCAATGAGGAAATTCTCAAAGAGGCCAACACAAAAAAGGAGCTCCATAAAAACATCAGAAAGAAACAATCAACATTTTTCGGGCACATCATGAGAAGAGGAAAGTTGGAATACTTGTTTATAACTGGCAAAATAAAAGGAAAGAGAGATCGCAGACGACAAAGAGAGAAAAGACTAGATAACTTGGTGTCATGGCACGGAAAACAGTCAACAACAGAACTGATACGATGCACTGTAGATAGAATATTTCGGAAGGACATGATCGCCTACGCCGACCGGTATAGTACATGATGATGGACTTGTTATTTTATCAGGGGAAAAAAGACACACAAGTTAAAACGATAAAAAAGCAATAAAAACATAATGGTAACAAACAAGTCAGCTATCGGAGTGGATTAGAACGATCAGTAACTGAGAGTACATATTTGGAAGTCACTGAATGGGGCAAATCTGGAAGGTGATGGAGCTCAGATGTAAAAAGATATCGTGATACTTCACTCACTAAGGCATATACTATAGTTAGACAAACCAGAAACGGTCACACTGACGACTCAAAGAGTCTTCGATTGGACATGTTTTTTTTTAAAGCTTGTTGCGTTTTCACGAATTTAATTTTATTGTAAGACTCAGTTTTTTTTTTAATGAGGCTGATCACCGCTTTGTTACGTAACATGTTCAAGCTGACTTGTGTTCACCGGACACTGCTCACAGATGCAAGAAATCGATCAGAAGAGAGAGAGAGAGAGAGAGAGAGAGAGAATGTGAGTGAGATTAATTAAGAAGTGATTCGGTTTATAATGAGAGTGAGTGAGATAGAACGTATGAGAAGTAATATGAGAGAAAGTTGTAAAGACATTTAGAGGTGAACAAAAAAAAGATAGATCGAGAAAGAAAGGAAAATATACGAGAGAAAGAGATAAAAAAAAACAAAGCAAACGAGATAGAATGTAAGAGAAGAGGTGAGGGAAAGAAAAAGAGCTTGAAAAATATGGAAGCAGTCGGCGTTAAAGAGAGAGAGAGAGAGTGATAGAAAGCAGTGGCGTATTATCTATGCTACCACAGCTACCGCCGGAAGCCGGAACATATTAACGAAATACAAAAGGAAATGATAATTTATTATATTTTTTTCATAATTATATTGCAAATTTTCGAATATTCTATTACACATTTCGTAAGCCAATATGATTTATTTGCTTTGATTTGCATTTATTAAAGCAAGGTTTTCCTCTGGCCACTATAACGTTTGTGAATGAAACCGAAGCCAAGTAAGAAACCGCTAATAAGCAGCGGTACAGTTCTCTTCTCCCCGACTTAGAATTAATGACATTGATATTCAAAAATTCCGTTAAAATTATACGACTAAGCTACCTCTACACTAATGCTGTTTCGTGGGTTATTTTTAGCTCTAGTTAATCAGAAGCGTCACAAAGTGAAAGTGAAACTATGTCTGATTATCGGAACTTCCTGGCCTATTTATAACTACGTTATGCGCATCAACATCTGTAGAAAGAACTTTTTCTGCTCTCAAGAGAATAAAATCTTATTGTCGCTCAAACTCAGACACGAGAACGCTTATCTGGTTTGGCAATAATGTCCATTGAGAAATCATTCCTTCAGAAACTTAGAAACCAACCCAACAGTACTTTCAATGACAAAGTCATCGAGACATTTTCGTCCCAAACAAGACGGATAGAGTTTACATATAAATAAGCAAGTAATTTAAAATGTAGTGATGTCATTAGCAAATATTACTTCATGTTATCCTACTGAATATAATGTATGTCTTTATTTATTATGTTATGTCAGCGGTAGACTAGACCCCAAAACAGTATACGCCACTGATAGAAAGAGAGAATAAGAGGGAGAATAACCTCTAGGAACTGGGAAGCAGTCAACGTTAGGGAAGGAAAGATAGAGAGAAAGAAAACGAGATGTAGGTCAAGTATTAGAGGAAAATGAAATATTAAAAATAGTGTTAAAATTGATACAGAGACAAGTGTAAGTTGGAGGATAAAACAAATACAAAAAAAAAAAACGTGGGAGTACAAACATTTAGACAAGAAACGTACAAAAATAGACATTGATTTGGCTTTAAAAAAAAATAGAAAACAAGAACTATTTACAAACATGCCAAGGAAAAGAGGGGGAGGAAGGAAAGAACGAGGGAGAGAGATCGCTAGACCAGGCAATACAGTGAGCGAGGCCAAAGCCGACAGAAAGAAATGTTTCGTGTAGTCGTGTTTTTGTCACACTAATTCATTATTTATTTCATTACTCAGTGCTTGTGAAAAGAAAGTCAACACAACGCGGGTAAGAACGCACGATCAATAATAATCGAATCAGTCCTCTTCGCGATTCTAGAGGACTGAAGACAGTTGGCAAACAACCCGTGGAATCGTGATTAATTAGAAAACGGTAAAGCTGGGAACGAGTACCGCGATACTCCGTGTCGAGACATTACCTGAAAAATAGTGGTTCTTAAACTGGGCGATGTTACTCCCCTGCGGTGATAATAATAAATAAGGCGATGGAATTATCAAGGGAGGTAATGTCGAGTGTTACTGAATACCTCTGAGATCTCTCTTTCTTAAAGGAAACGGCTGGAGGATGAAAAAAAGCGATGAGTTGATTTGTGATTTCCAATTTGATTGGTTATTTGAATATGGAAGGCCCCGGTATCACCGCAAACGAATTAAAATCCATAATTGCTCAACCGCCCGTGCCAGTGGAATCATCCGAATTATTGACTCATCTCCCAAACAAAGAAAGGTAGCTGTATTCCCCATCATAGCAGTCTCAGCACACGCTGACATAAGGCGAAATCGCACAGAAAGTGAACACAGCCAACTGTTCCCTGTCATACGATATCATCATTCATCGCAAACAATTGGAATATCGAAACATGATCAAAACAGAAGAAACACACAGCTCATGGTGTGCACAGAGCACCTAACTCTGTAGCTCCTGCAACAAGCCGGACTTGGAATATGAGGAAACTGCAACAAGGAACACTTTCATACATAACAGTAGTTATATGTTTATTTCAATCAATCATGTACAGTAGTTATATGTTTATTTCAATCAATTTGATTGGTTTCCTACTGTAGTAGACTCTTCCTGATTACTGGTCTTTGTTGGAAAACGTTGTTGTTTTATTACATAAGGAGCTTTAGTAGATGTGCCATTTATAGTGTCTATGTTATTGTTTCTGATGTTAGTCGCTCCCTAACGCTGTTTCTCTACTTCGATAACAGCAATTTCTCTACTGTTTCTTCGGTCTACAAGTTCACGAATGACAATAGTCTTCCTCGCTTAACCTGTTCTATTCATTCCTCCAATGTGGACCGTGTGGCGATGTCTCCCAATGTTTTGATTGAAGTTAAGTAGAAGTCTATGTAATCGTCTTACATGTTGTTTGTTATTTGTCATACTAACGAATTCCTGTGGCCGAAGCGTTTATAATTATGTCCTATCTTTTTTTTTTTAATAAAGCTGCTTTATACAATGTTGTATTGTACTTGATATATCCTTTCAGAGATAGAACTTCCGAGGTATAATTTGTGGCGAGGGAATAGTTAGGATGTTCAAGATGTCTATTGATATCAAAGTAAGGGCATCATTGTAGATAGTCCCTCTTATACGTAATAATGGACATCAAAGTAAAGGCATCTTTCTTGGTAGTCCCTCTTATACGTAATAATGGACATCGAAGTAAAGGCATCTTTCTTGGTAGTCCCTCTTATACGTAATAATGGACATCAAAGTAAAGGCATCTTTCTTGGTAGTCCCTCTTATACGTAATCCATAAACATCAAAGTAAAGGCATCTTTCTTGTAGTCCCTCTTATACGTAATCCATGGACATCAAAGTAAAGGTATCTTTCTTGGTAGTCCCTCTTATACGTAATCCATGGACATCAAAGTAAAGGCATTTTTGTGGGTAGTCCCTCTTATACGTAATCCATGGACATCAAAGTAAAGGCATCTTTCTTGGTAGTCCCTCTTATACGTAATCCATAAACATCAAAGTAAGGGCATCATTGTTGGTAGTCCCTCTTATACGTAATAATGGACATCAAAGTAAAGGCATCTTTCTTGGTAGTCCCTCTTATACGTAATCCATAAACATCAAAGTAAGGGCATCATTGTTGGTAGTCCCTCTTATACGTAATCCATGGACATCAAAGTAAAGGCATCTTTCTTGGTAGTCCCTCTTATACGTAATCCATGGACATCAAAGTAAAGGCATCTTTCTTGGTAGTCCCTCTTATACGTAATCCATGGACATCAAAGTAAAGGCATCTTTCTTGGTAGTCCCTCTTATACGTAATCCATAAACATCAAAGTAAGGGCATCATTGTTGGTAGTCCCTCTTATACGTAATAATGGACATCAAAGTAAAGGCATCATTCTTGGTAGTCCCTCTTATACGTAATCCATAAACATCAAAGTAAGGGCATCATTGTTGGTAGTCCCTCTTATACGTAATCCATGGACATCAAAGTAAAGGCATCTTTCTTGGTAGTCCCTCTTATACGTAATCCATGGACATCAAAGTAAATGCATCATTGTTGGTAGTCCTATCCTATTTATACATAATCCATAAACATCAAAGTAAGGCATCATTGTGGGTAGCCCCTATTGTACATAACAAATGTTTACACTTTTACAATTTATCGGTTGTTTGTTTGGTTATTTTTTTGCGTTCGCCAGCTTTCATCTTTGGCTAAGTCCCTAGAGTCAAGAAAATGAATTTTGCTTGTTAATCCGTTTTTTTTCCTGACAGCCGTGTGAACAGGGGTCCCTCGCCTCACAGGCAGATAACTCCGTCTTGGGTGGTACTCATATTTTATCCGTCGATGAGAAATTGACGTTTCAAGCCGGGCCTCGCTGCTGAGACCAGTGGTGGTTGCAGCAGAGAGAAATCACAAATAAAAATCCCAACTGTTGCAGCCTGGATTTGAACTCACAACTTCTCTGTTTCGAGATCGGCGTGTTGCCTCCTATCGGTGCAATATGAATCCAATTTTATCTCATGAAAGCGAAACGTGGACAGTAGGCAAAGAAATGACAAGTCGATTATGGGACTCAGAGACGGGATTTCTCAAAAGAATGTTGAGAGCTCCCAACAGCTTAAAAAGACTTACAAGAAAATTCACAAAGAGGCTGGCACAAAAAAAGAGTTCCTAAAATATCAGAAAGAAACAATCAACATTTTTCAGGCACATCATGAGAAGAGGAAAGTTGGAATACTTGTTTATAACTGGCAAAATAAAAGGAAAGAGAGATCGCAGATGACAAAGAGAGATGCTTGGTTTTGTGACACGATACACAGCCAACATCCGAATGGTTACGATGTTCTGTGGACAAAGAAATGTGGAAGGACACGATGTTTATGCCAACCGGTATGACACATCATGATAATTATGCTGTTTACGCAGTTATAAAATGAACAAATGACAGTAGTTAAATGATTTGTGTTTTCTTTTCTTTTTTGAAGGGGGTGGTGAGGGATGGCGTTTCATTCGGTTATATTTAAACAGGGAAAGATGGCTTCTCTTATAAACAAGACTTGTGATTGGGCGATTGCTTGTGCTCCGTGCGGGCTCGTGACGATTAAGGTTGGAGCAATAATTGAAAAGGGTCAAGAAGAGATATTTGGCAGTGTTTTAGAGAGTGAGAGAGAGAGATATTTGGCAGTGTTTTAGAGAGTGAGAGAGAGAGATATTTGGCAGTGTTTTAGAGAGTGAGAGAGAGAGATATTTGGCAGTGTTTTAGAGAGTGAGAGAGAGAGATATTTGGCAGTGTTTTAGAGAGTGAGAGAGAGAGAGAGATATTTGGCAGTGTTTTAGAGAGTGAGAGAGATAGATGTTGGCAGTGTTTTAGAGAGTGAGAGAGAGAGATATTGGCAGTGTTTTAGAGAGTGAGAGAGAGAGAGAGATATTTGGCAGTGTTTTAGAGAGTGAGAGAGAGAGAGAGAGAGAGAGATTTGGATAAGAGTGTGAGGAATGTAGCAGAGAGGTTTAGAGAGTTAGAGAGAGAGAGAGAGAGAGAGAGAGAGAGAGAGAGAGAGAGTTGAGGAATAGAACAGAGGGAATAGAACAGAGGGCAATGAAGAGACAAAAAAGACATATAAAGTAATAAAAGAAATTAGGAGAAATGGATAATAAGAAGCACAATGAAGAAAAAGAGCGAAGGAAAAGAAATGAAATAATTGCAAAGAAGGGTGGATTTCAAGAGAAACAGAGGACAGAGTGAGAGACGTAGAACGAGAGGAATTAAGAGAAAGTGTGTATATACAATACTAAAAACAACTATCCATGTGGAAACGGCACGGAACACGATGGTATCAGTTCATTCATTTTAAATTATTTATTGATCAAGGAACTTTAGCAGGTTGTTCATGGGAGCCTTCGTTCTCCAAATCAGATTACTCGAGTTCGATTCATGAACTGTGTGCGTGTTTTTTTTAAAAGATCTACTTAAGGTATTAGGTTTAACTAAGAACTCTGACATGTACAATATGCGGCGACAGCATTGCGTCATGCAACAATTATTCTCCATTCACCACAACTATTCCCCAGCTTATCCCAAATATTACCAAATACCGTGTGTGCTGGCGCAAGTGATCACGTATCTCCACAAATTTCTAACTTTACACTTGTTTACTAATTATGGAGCTCGCTTTCTACAGGATTATTCTCTTAAACTGTCACGTATTGTTTTCGCTCCATTTGTTCTCAGCCATCTGTAGTTATACTAGACATGTTCGTAAGGGGCGAGAAAAGTGGGTTGGGCATGGGACTGGCTATCCCATAATGTAAAAAAAAAAATAAGCCGAAAAAAAACTTCACAAACATGGACAAGTCAAAACACACACTGTGGAAGCCAACTGAGAGTATTACACAACAGGCCCTTTTTGGGAATCCCCAGGGGAAAAGACAAAGAAGAAGACCAAAGAATTATTAGAGAAGACAGATAGAAGCAGAGATGAAGATGATGGGGAAGACATGGAATGATCTAAAAAGTATGGCAAGAAACAGAACGACTTGGAAAGTGTTTGTTGAAGACCTATGCTCCACTGGGAGCTGAAAGTGTTTGTTGAAGACCTATGCTCCACAGGGAGCTGAAAGTGTTTGTTGAAGACCTATGCTCTACTGGGAGCTGAACGTGTTTGTTGAAGACCTATGCTACACTGGGAGCTGAAAGTGTTTGTTGAAGACCTATGCTACACTGGGAGCTGAAAGTGTTTGTTGAAGACCTATGCTCCACAGGGAGCTGAAAGTGTTTGTTGAAGACCTATGCTATACTGGGAGCTGAAAGTGTTTGTTGAATACCTATGCTCCACAGGGAGCTGAAAGGTAGAAGAAGAAGAATCTGTAGTAGTAAGGCTAGCTGGCAGAAAGATTAACATCAACCTTTGTGGCGTTTTCAGCTTTGCGAGCGGAGCAGGGATAATTGTGGGGGGAATGACGTCAGCTGCCTACAGCTCGAAATAGTTAAAGACGTCATGATTGTGAGGATTTTCAGGGATTTCCTTCTGGCTGTGGCTTTACTACTATAGATGATTATGCATTGTTTCTGAGAAAATTTGATAAATTTACAAGAAAGCTTGTCACAAAAATGTCCAAAATCATATAATGACGCTGGAGTGTGAGGTTTTCATCGTCATCATATACTATTAGTCTACCACACCATGAAGTGAGCATGCCAGTGCTTTATCTCGCTATTAATACCTCAACCATCATATATTGTGACTATTCTTTCCCAGCTGTGTTTGTGCTAGTATTGCATTCGTTTTCTTCTAAGTCGTACCTTTGACTGGAAACTCATGCTATTTCATGTGACAGAGTTTACATAGATCGCAACACGACGTATTAACACTGTCTTGACTAGCAGTCAATCATCACAGACTATGCCATCTTTCTTATTCAAGTTTATTTGAACATCTGTTGTACACGTGATGTATAGTGAAGTACCTAAGAATTCTAAAATTAATGTTGTTAATCTGGATGCGCGTAAGAGGTTAACGCCGATGGATATTTGACGATGTTTTGATGATGGATCTAATACATATTGCTTGTGACATTTAATTGTATCTTTCATTCTATTAAATTATAACAACTTGTCTTGCTTACTATTTTATATCTGTGTCTTGACTTATTCAATGTTATTCTTAATCTACTTTCTATTGTTCTCTGGAGCACACAACTTCTGAATCTAACCTGAAACACTTCTCAACTAAACTTATGTTTTCCTGACTGACCTATATCTGGATCCTCCCTCTACATCTCTATTCATGATAAAAACTAACTGTGTGGAAGTCCTATAAAATTCACGTCTGCCTTCAGGCAATTTCGGCCGAAGCTGGACTAAGCTTGTCTATTGGTTATTGGTTATGGAAGGCCTCGGTATTACAGCAAACGAATTAAAATCCATAGTTGCTCAACCGCGCGTGCCAGTGGAATCATCCGAATTACTAACTCATCTCCCAAACAAAGAAAGGTAACTGTAGTCCCCATCGTAGCAGTCTCAGCACACGCCAAAAGACATAAGGCGAAACCGCGCAGAAAGTGAACACAGCCAACTGTTCCCTAAGCTTGTCTATCTTATAGTTAAATATCGTTATATTTGTGTCTGAAACTCAATGTGTTTTCGTCCGCCACGTCACACCTGTTTTTTTTTTCTCTACCATGTTCATTAAATTGTCTCCCCTCCACTCTTCGTGAAAAGAAAATGTTAAGGGTACACGTCACACATTGTGGTTTATGGAGAATACGATTTATTTTTATTTTTTCTTTTGTTGTTCTTCTTCCACATTGTCTTTAATTTTTCCAAGGACACATGCATATTACAAAGCATTGTGGTAAGTATAACGCCATGCTGCATATCTTTTACCAAAGAAAATAAATCGATTGTGCCATTATTAGGGTACTGAGTGAACACTGGACATGATCGGTCGGAAAACAAATGTCTACATTTTGGAATTGAACAGAGACCCTCACAGTCACCGCATGCTATCATCCTAAGCACCTCTTCACCGTGGAAACTGTCAACAACAGAATAAAGTAAACATAACTCTTGTCGATTTAATTCAAATTTGAAGGTCCTCCTACTATAATTATTATTTATTTGTTTATTAAATTATTGTATCGTCACCACTATCATTGATTGCTTTTGGGAAAGGTGATTACGTCTTTCCACAAATTGTAACGTGTACAGTTATCTCTTTATGTTCTCGAGACACATGATAATTTACCATGGTGGTTTCTATTTTTTTTTCTTCTGTCTCACCCACATATCAGTGCTATTGTATGTTAGAGTTAACTCTCTTAGTCGTTGACTGCAGGAGGGATTGGGTGGTCTTAGAGTCAAGTAGTCGATAGTCGACTTCTGGACTGGAAGGACTGGAGTTCGATTCCTACAACAGGCGGTGTGAGTTTGTCAAAAATCGAATCATTGGTTTCTCCGTGGCTTTAAAATGTACCGTTTCTAGGTAGTGAGATTCGATGTCTAGCCCTCTCTGGGTAGTGAGATTCGATGTCTAGTCCTCTCTGAGTAGTGAGATTCGATGTCTAGCCCTCTCTGAGTAGTGAGATTCGATGTCTAGCCTCTCTCCGTAGAGAGATTCGATGTCTATCACTCTCTGGGTAGTGAGATTCGATGTCTATCACTCACTGGATAACGAGATTCGATGTCTAGCCATCTCTGGTTAGGGTGATTCGATGTCCAGCCCTCTCTGGGTAGTGAGATTCGATGTCTAGCCCTCTCAGGATAATGAGATTCGATGCCCACTCTGGTTAGTGTCATTCGATGTCTAGCCCTCTCTGGGTAGTGAGATTCGATGTATAGTCCTCTCTGGATAATGAGACTCGATGTCTAGCCCTCTGAGTAAACGGCGAACACGCTGGTGATCCTGTGTGCACTCGCGCACGTTAAAGAACCCGCGGCAGTTTAATGTCGAAAATTGTAGGCAAAAAACGACCGATGGATGGGCACATTAAGCAAATCTATCCATCCTTGCCAACGATGGATATGTCCAACCGAAAAGCGCAGATATCGCGGCTATCCCGTAAACTGGTGACACAACGCATCCAGGCCCTGTTAACGCGTTAACGGTAAGAACTATTAGGGTATGCTCCCTTGGCCATTTACTGAGTAACCCTGCAAGGCAGCGATTGGTTGTATTGCATACAGTACCAGGGCAGTTAATCTGACCAGACAAATAATAATTAAATATATGATAATTGCATTGAAGTCGTCAGTCGCTGGATTTTGTTAAGGAGGGGATCTGAGCACCTATGGACATGTTCGGAGTGCAATGATGATTACCCGCAAATAGCTCAATAACAATGATAATTTAATTATCAGCTTGAAAAGAAGGACTAAGACTTATATTTAGTTCATACAATTTGTACAATTTTCCTTGTAACCTACTGTTTTCATAATTTTTTTTCTTATATACCATTTCTAGGGTAGTACTGTGTGAAGCTGAGGAATGCCGCCTCGCATCGTCAGTTTCGATGCCTGAAGCGACACTCTCCAGAAGTCTCCGAACACTTCTGGATGGGCGGCTGAACACATATGGGTGGAAACTCGCGTGCTAAGAATCCGATTCAAGACTCGAACTTTACCTTTAATCTAACTTTACACTTCTCATGATGTGCCCGAAACATGTCGATAGTTTCTTTATGTTTATTTGTTAATATCAATAGTTTCTTTATGTTTTTTTGTTAACGTCGATAGTTTCTTTATGTTTTTTTGTTTTGAGATCCTCTGCCTGCCTACGACCGAGTGGGGACCATAACCGACACTGCTTGTCGGCTGTTCCCACAACACCATCCACCACCTGCTTCAATGGCTTCACGTAACTCTGATAGGGGGGGGAGGGGCTAAACAGGTACTCCACCTTGCCCAAATGTGTCCCTTCCACTAGCAAGGGAAAGGAGGCGTCTTACTCCTCCCTTTGTAGGGGATACACCTACCCTGCTAACCTAATTTGAATACAACTTCTAATATTTAGACAACCTGTAATGACGAACTAGGCGTGTGCACAATTGGAGCCATCACGCACTTCGTATTCTGCTTAAAAACTGATCACCTATAGGTTTGCCAGCAATGTTGTCTGTAGAAACAATGATTAATAAACACACTAGTTCTAGCATAAACTCTCGATGCTAACACTAAAAGAAAAAATGCTATCACAATCTTACCCATACATTAACCTTCGCTCAAGTAAACTCACCACAGTTGTTTCCCCTTGATACTTTAGTTGATTTGTTCAGCTGTATCTTCGTATGAAGATAAAATACACATACTTCTTCTATTATGTATTTAAAGCAGTTGAATCAAGCTCTATCTTAAATTATAAAAACCTTTGTGGTTAAAAATTGAATGGAGAAAAATTAAAAAATACAAAAAAATGGTATGTTAGAAGCTTTACGTGATAAGTGGACGACACAGACTAAACGACGTTTCGGCCCAATAGGCCTTCAGCAGGAACAAACAAGAAAAACAAACACACAAAAACTAATAACGAAACATTCAAAACAAAAATATTCGAAATATGTAAAGAAAATATCTATCCTGTGTGTATGAAAAGGAAATGGTAACAAAAGTGTGGCTGTCGTGAATGTGCAGAAATGTGCGCAAATGCTCACCGAACCAGAGGAGTTCACACAGGGGTCAGTGTGCAAACACAAAGGAGAAAGAATACAACAGTAGACTAACAGATGCTCAAAATGCGGAAAGAGTGAGATGTCTGAGAGTGGGGTACAATAAAAACAAATGAGGGGTAAGGAGCACAGAAAAAAGGTATAGAGGAAAACACCGAAGTGTCTCATAAGGGACTAGAGGAGAAGGACTATAAATAGCATGGCATAGTAGATAGACCAAAGATCCCAAATATGTGCAGTAGAGAAGGCTATGCAAAAGGGAAGGAGCAACCAAATGAAACTATGTGTATGAGTGTGATACATTCATGCCTCGTGGGGTCAGCGAACCATACTGGACTATGAGGTGATTTTCCAAAATAAAGCGGCTGCGGTCGCCAGAGTAACAAAGGACAATTCCAGTGACACAGATGTCGTCTTTACCCTTGTGATCAGGGGAGTTGAAGTGGGAAGACACTGGAGTACAAGTATTCTGTTGGACATCCCGTAGATGTAGCATCGTTGGCATATGATGGCATAAATGATGTTGCGGGACACACATGTGAAGCCATGCTTGATCTCGAACCGTCCATTAGGGAATAAGACCGAGTCAGTAGGGAGCACATAGGCACAGGTGATACAGTTACAACCACAAGGGGCCGTACCGAAGTGTTGAGGGTGGGAGCGAGGGAGATGGCTTCTAACCAAAATATCTCTCAAGTTCCTGTCGCGCTTCCTTAATTCCTGTAGCGCAATTAAAAATTGAATATTGCTTACCCTGAAATTGTCATATTTGCTAATCTTTGATCATTTTGTTACGAGCATTAACCAGTTATTTATAATATTTACTTTAGCTTGAAATGGAACGTTTTGTAGTGCCACACATTGAAACCACTTTGATAAAATATCAATTTATTTGAAGAATGAATGCACTAGGCTCAGTATATCCACATTCATAAATTCTACAAAATTTCCAAGATCATAATTAAAATGTCATTTTTAGATGAAAACAAACAGTTTTGTCACGCACACACAAAAACACACAGATGAACAAACACATATACATGTTCGGAAGATACTTCAAAATTTATTGATAAGCCGCACACACAAAATATTACTGAGCTCGGGAGTTATCGATCCTTATTTCTAGTTTTCTAAGAACGCAGTGGCGTATGTCAGATCGTAGGAGAATGAATATATTTGGTCGTTCCAAAGTAGAAGGTGTTTTAAAAGCTGTAGATGTTTGGCAAATGTGTTTGGTGAAGTATGTGCACTGTGTGTGATCGATTGATGGGTGTGTCAGGTGAAGGTCTTGTGAAGTGGTCTACATGAATTCAAGGATGAGAACTAACAAATAGATTGATATTATAATGTGGTGTTTTTATGAGGATTATAAGGAAGTATGGAACACGCTGAGAAGTGTGAAACCTAGGTGGAGTATAGCACGTTACTGTGGAACACGCTGAGAAGTATGAAACCTAGGTGGAGTATAGCACGTTACTGTGGAATACGCTGAGAAATGTGAAACCTAGGTGGAGTATAACATATGTTACTGTGGAATACGCTGAGAAGTGTGAAACCTAGGTGGAGTATAGCACATGTTACTGTGGAACACGCTGAGAAGTGTGAAACCTAGGTTGAGTATAGCACATGTTACTGTGAAACACGCTGAGAAGTGGGAAACCTAGGTGGAGTATAGCACATGTTACTGTGGAACACGCTGAGAAGTGTGAAACATAGGTGGAGTATAGCACATGTTACTGTGGAACACGCTGAGAAGTGTGAAACCTAGGTGGAGTATAGCACATGTTACTGTGGAACACGCTGAGAAGTGTGAAACATAGGTGGAGTATAGCACATGTTACTGTGGAACACGCTGAGAAGTGTGAAACATAGGTGGAGTATAGCACATGTTACTGTGGAACACGCTGAGAAGTGTGAAACATAGGTGGAGTATAGCACATGTTACTGTGGAACACGCTGAGAAGTGTGAAACCTAGGTTGAGTATAGCACATGTTACTGTGAAACACGCTGAGAAGTGGGAAACCTAGGTGGAGTATAGCACATGTCACTGTGGAACACGCTGAGAAGTGTGAAACCTAGGTGGAGTATAGCACATGTCACTGTGGAACACGCTGAGAAGTGTGAAACATAGGTGGAGTATAGCACATGTTACTGTGGAACACGCTGAGAAGTGTGAAACCTAGGTGGAGTATAGCACATGTTACTGTGGAACACGCTGAGAAGTGTGAAACCTAGGTGGAGTATAGCACATGTTACTGTGAAACACGCTGAGAAGTGTGAAACCTAGGTGGAGTATAGCACATGTTACTGTGAAACACGCTGAGAAGTGGGAAACCTAGGTGGAGTATAGCACATGTTACTGTGAAACACGCTGAGAAGTGTGAAACCTAGGTGGAGTATAGCACATGTTACTGTGAAACACGCTGAGAAGTGGAAACCTAGGTGGAGTATAGCACATGTTACTGTGGAACACGCTGAGAAGTGTGAAACCTAGGTGGAGTATAGCACATGTTACTGTGGAACACGCTGAGAAGTGTGAAACCTAGGTGGAGTATAGCACATGTTACTGTGGAACACGCTGAGAAGTGTGAAACCTAGGTGGAGTATAGCACATGTTACTGTGAAACACGCTGAGAAGTGTGAAACCTACGTGGAGTATAGCACATGTTACTGTGGAACACGCTGAGAAGTGTGAAACATAGGTGGAGTATAGCACATGTTACTGTGGAACACGCTGAGAAGTGTGAAACATAGGTGGAGTATAGCACATGTTACTGTGGAACACGCTGAGAAGTGTGAAACATAGGTGGAGTATAGCACATGTTACTGTGGAACATGCTGAGAAGTATGAACCTAGGTGGAGTATAGCACGTTACTGTGGAACACGCTGAGAAGTGTGAAACATAGGTGGAGTATAGCACATGTTACTGTGGAATACGCTGAGAATGTGAAACCTAGGTGGAGTATAACATATGTTACTGTGGAATACGCTGAGAAGTGTGAAACCTAGGTGGAGTATAGCACATGTTACTGTGGAACACGCTGAGAAGTGTGAAACCTAGTTGAGTATAGCACATGTTACTGTGAAACACGCTGAGAAGTGGGAAACCTAGGTGGAGTATAGCACATGTTACTGTGGAACACGCTGAGAAGTGTGAAACATAGGTGGAGTATAGCACATGTTACTGTGGAACACGCTGAGAAGTGTGAAACCTAGGTGGAGTATAGCACATGTTACTGTGGAACACGCTGAGAAGTGTGAAACATAGGTGGAGTATAGCACATGTTACTGTGGAACACGCTGAGAAGTGTGAAACATAGGTGGAGTATAGCACATGTTACTGTGGAACACGCTGAGAAGTGTGAAACATAGGTGGAGTATAGCACATGTTACTGTGGAACATGCTGAGAATTGTGAAACCTAAGAGGAATATAGCATATGTTACTGTGGAACACGCTGAGAAGTGTGAAACCTAGGTGGAGTATAGCACATGTTACTGTGGAACACGCTGAGAAGTGTGAAACCTAGGTGGAATATAGCAAATGTTACTGTGGAACATGTTGATATGGGTCGTGTTGATATGGGACGTGTTGATGTCGGACGTTTTGATGTCGGACGTTTTGATGTGGGACGTGTTGATGTGTACCATGTTGAAATGGAAAATGTTGATGTCGGACGTGTTGGCGTGGGACGTGTTGATGTCGGACGTGTTGACGTGGGGCGTGTTGATGTGAGACGTGTTAATGATGGACGTGTTGATGATGGACGTGTTGATGATGGACGTGTTGATGTGGTACATGTTGATGTGGAACATGTTGATGTGGAACATGTTGATATCAGACATTTTGACGTGGGACGTGTTGATGTGAGTCGTGTTGATGTGAGTCGTGTTGATGTGGGACGTGTTGATGTTGAACATGCTGATGTTAAACGTGTTGATGAGAGCGTGGCAGTTGTGAGGGGGTGGGGTATTGAAGTATGAAGTATGTACGCTGGTTCAGGAATTTCTGCGCTTAGGACATGTTCAAAGTAGTATGGGACATTTGATGAGATTGTAGAGTAGGTTGATCGAAATGTGGCGCAGATTGATGGGAATTCGGAGTATGTTGATGGAAATGTGGAGTAGGGTGATGGGAGTGTGGAGCAGATTGATGGGAATGTGGAGTAGGTTGATGGAAATGTGGAGTAGGGTGATGGGAATGTGGAGTAGGTTGATGGAAATGTGGAGCAGATGGATGGGAGTGTGCAGTAGGTTGATGGAAATGTGGAGTAGGGCGATGGGAGTGTGGAGCAGATTGATGGGAATGTGGAGTAAGTTGATGGGATTGTGGGGTAGGTTGATCGTGTGTTGAACAAGTTGATGGGAGTGTGTAGTAGGTTGATTGTAGTGTTGAATAAGCTGATGGGATTGTGTAGTATGTTGATTGTAGTGTTGAACAAGCTGACGGAAGTATGGAGTAGGTTGATGGGAGTGTGGAGTAGGTTGATGGGAGTGTGGAGTAGGTTGATGAAAAGGTGAGGCAGATTGATGGGATTGTGGAGTAGGTTGATGAAAATGTAAGGCAGATTGATGGGATTGTGGAGTAGGTTGATGAAAATGTGAGGCAGATTGATGGATTGTGGAGTAGGTTGATGAAAATGTGAGGCAGATTGATGGGATTATGGAGTAGGTTGATGAAAATGTGAGGCAGATTGATGGGATTGTGGAGTAGGTTGATGGAAATGTGAGGCAGATTGATGGGAGTGCGGAGTAGGTTGATTGTAGTGTTGAACAAGCTGATGGGAGTGTGGAACATGTTGATGGGCGTGTAGAGCAGATTGGTGGGAGTGTGGAGAATGTTGATTGGAGAGTGAAGCACATTGATTAGAGTGTGGGGAACGTTGATGTAAGAGTGGAGAATGTTGATGGGAGTGTGGAACATATTGATGGGTGTATATAGCAGATTGATTGGAGTGTTGAGAATGTTAACAGGAGTGTGGAACAGGTTGATGGGTGAGTGGGCAGGTTGATTTGAGTAGGTTGAGTGGAGTGTGCAGCAGGTTGATGGGAGTGTGTAGCATGTTGATGGAGTGTGTAGCATGTTGATGGGAGTGTGTAGCAGGTTGATGGGAGTGTGTAGCAGGTAGATGGGAGTGTGTAGCATGCTGATGGGAGTGTGTAGCATGCTGATGGGAGTGTTTAGCTTGTTGATGGGAGTGTGTAGCATGTTTATGGGAATGTGGAGCATAGTTATGGGAGTGTTCAAGATATTCATGGAGTGTAGCAAGTAACTGGTAGTATTTAGCAGGTAGTTGGTAGTGTGGAGCATGTTGATGGGAGTACACAGGAGATTGATGGGAGTGTTACAATTATATATTTCTCTTTAAAATTATATAACTTTATAATTCACCTGTAACAGCTATAACTTTATATTTCACTTATAGTAGTTATAACTATATATATATATATATATATATATCGCTTGTGACATTTATTATTTTGTATTTCACTTGTAACAGTTATAACTTTATATTTCACTTGTAGCAGTGATAACTTCAGTTATAATTTTACATTTCACTTGTAACAGTTATATTTTTGTATTTCACTTGAAGTTATAACATACTTCACTTGTAACAGTTATATTTTTGTATTTCACTTGAAGTTATAACATATTTCACTTGTAACAGTTAGTAACTTTATATTTCTCCCTATTGTTCGTGCCTACAATATTTGTATTCAAGTCATCACATTGACTTAACGTTTATTCCAGAAAAAGATTAAGAAAAGAAGAAAGTGTTTTGTATTTTGGAGTGGATAAAAGTGATGGCACCTCCTATGTTACTGTTTAGTTTTAAGCAACAGCATAAACTATTCATAAACTGGACTACAAAGGACAAGGGGTAGGGTTCTATCCCAACCGACGGCTTCCGGGTTCACCCAGCCTTAAATGGGTACCGGATTTTTTCTGGGAAAATAAATCGGCACGGGCGTAATACCGACCCCATTACCCCAAAAATCATGTGCTGAAGGTCTGTACAATTTATGGTCACTAACACCATATTTCCTATAGGCCACTTGGCGTGACGGGGGCTCTTTACTTTTTTTTTTATAAACTATTCAAATGATGATGTTGCATTTTTCAGGACTTTCATACAATCAAGTGCTAAGCCAAAATAGATGATTATCACGTGAACCGTTTCTTCTCGATAGATGATCACTTGTGTTGATGGCTTCTTTGCGGTTAAATCTTTAAGATGTTGGTATTTTTAAAAATCTTTTTCTATTTCCTTCCTTCCTTCCTTCCTTCCTTCCTTCCTTCTTCCTTCCTTCCTTCCTTCCTTCCTTCCTTCCTTCTTCCTTCCTTCCTTCCTTCCTTCCTTTCCTCATTCCTTCCTTCCCTCTCTCCTTCCCTCATTCCTTCCTTCCTCCCTGCCTCCTTTTCTCCTTCCTTTTCTCCCTCCTTTCATCCCTCCCTTCCTCCATCTCTTCCTTCCTTACTTCCTTCCTTCCTTCCTTCCTTTCTGTTATTTTGGCATTTATTTTACACCTAAATCTTTATATGTGTAAAACAGCATCGAATCACTTATATTCTTCCTTCAGAGCGATATAATCACATAGATTTCTCACATTAACTGTGGCGACCAGTCCCAATGTTCTGTCGCGCAACATTGATTCTTTTCCTGACAAAGTTGACGCTGTTTTACAAGCTTCACGCATGGTAATACAAATACTCACTTCAGTAATCATTCACCGCCTCGCAGATATGTAGGCATGCATACAACAAGCGGTCTTGCACAGAGATATTCATCCTGATAGGTAATGTCAGATAAATTCAGACAGGCATATATATATATATATATATATATATATATATATATATATATATATATATATATATATATATATATATATATATATATATATATATATAGACCTTTCGAGCCGTAGCCGGCCCATAGGGCGTAGACCAAGAGTGGAATATCTTCTCTTCTCTGAATTTTTGTTCTAGCAGTTTTCAATTCTTTAAAGATATTTTATCAAATCTCGCTATTTGTCTCTGTTCTGTGCAAGCAGCTCTATCTCATTGAGGGAGCCGAATCCTGCTGCTCTTGCCTCTCACATCAATGTTCTTCTCAGTGTCTCTCTGGGTCTTCCTCTTTTTCTCTTCCCTGTTGTTTCCCATAAGAGGGCTTGCTTTGCTATTCGGTTATTATCTCTTCTCATCACATGTCCAACATATGACCATCGTCTTTTCTTTATTACTGAAGATATTAGTGGTTGATTAGCGATTTCTCTAATTTCCTCGTTTGTTTTGAATTCGTTCCACTCTATACCAAGTATTTTCCTTAGACATTTATTTTCGAATGCGTTCAACTTTGTTTCTATATCTCCTGTTGTTTTCCAGCTTTCACACGCATACGTAAGGGTTGATAGTACATTTGGCATTTATATATATATATATATATATATATATATATATATATATATATATATATATATATATATATATATTCCCTTCTCATTACATGGTGATTGTTTCTTCCTAATATTGGAAATTAGCTCTCTTTTTCTTTGGCCTCTTTCAGAACGTTTTCATTACTCTTCTTAGCTGTCCATGGTATTCTCAACATTCTTCTGTAAAACCACATTTCTACAGACTCCAGTGATTTTCCTGTTTGTTGTTCTATTCTCCATGATTCACATCCATATGTTAAGACTGGCTCTACATAACATTTAAGAACTATTTTTTCTTGTTTCTATTGTCAACAATGTATTGCACATTATCTTCCTTATTTTTTGGAAAGCTGCTTTTGCCCGAGCCAACTGAATCTCACCTCTGTTGTACATCTTCCATCTGAGGTTAACATTGTTCCCAAATATTTAAATTCATTTACCTGTTTTAATATTGCTCCACTTTTCTTCATTAGGGAGCCGCTATAGCTCAGTGGTTAGTGAACTGGACTACAACGGACAAGAGGTAGGGTTCGATCCCAACGACGGCTTCCGGGTTCACCCAGCGTTAAATGGGTACCGGATTTTTTTCTGGGAAAGTAAACCAGCACGGGCGTAATACCGACCACATTACCCCAAAAATCATCTGCTGAAGGTCTATAAAATATAGGGTCACTAACTCCATATTTTCCTATCCGCCACTTGACGTGACGGGGGTACTTTACTTTTTTTTTTTTTTTTTTTTTTTACTTTTCTTCATTGTGCATTGCGGTGATGTCTTTTTCTTTGTTGTTACCATTACTTCTGCCTTTTTGCTATTAAGACTGAGTCATTTATTTTTGTTTTTCTTAACAATAATGTCTAACATTTCTTGTAACCCATTTTCACTCCTAGCGATTAAGTCTGTAGCATCAACATATCTTAGACTATTTATATTAATACCCCAAATTGTTATTCCAGGTTTGTCTCTTATGGATCTTAAAATAATCTCACATATATATATATATGTATATTAAATAAATTTTGTGACCGCACACAACCTTGCCTAACGCCCTGTTTTATTTGTTGAAACATTCCCAATTGATTTCCAGCTCTTATGGCCGCTGTTTGTTGCCAGAAAATGTTCATATGTATATATATATATATATATATATATATATATATATATATATATATATATAGGGAGAGAGAGAGAGAGAGAATCGTACTATAAAGAGCCATGTGGACTGAAAAGGAATCCCCAGAAAACCTCCGAGTTGCGTGGCGTTTTCATCATCATTAAGTGCCTTCTCCGCAACGAAGGTTGGCTACCATGGATCGCCATTCTACTCAGTTTCTTTGCTTTGATGGTGCAGGCTGTCATAGATTGACTTGTCCATCTTTTGATGTTGCTCGTCCATGTTAGTAGCGTGGCGTTTTCAGATTTACGATTCGCATAGCGGAACACGTCACGTTTGTTGAATGGTTTTCCGTTTTTATTCTTAACTTGTGGGCCTATGTAAAGTAGGTTATATATTATATATAGAGAGAGAGAGAGAGAGAGAGAGAGAGAGAGAGAGAGAGAGAGAGAGAGAGAGAGAGAGAGGTAAACATATTTCATGCCATCATACAGAAAGACATAATTATATGTTATGGTAAAAAATAAACATACATACACAGTGAGATATTACGCACAGAATCATACTTAGGCACACATAGAGACACACACAGCGACACACATAGATTCACAGAGATACACAGATAGGTACACAGAGAGAGAGACACGGAGGTAGACACATAGATACACACAGAGAGACATACATAGACACATAAATAGAGGGATACAGAGAGGGATTCACAGAAGGACACAGTGATACACCCAGAAACATTCACATACACACACACACACACACCAAGAGACACATACACAGATACTCATACGTAGATAGACACACCCAGAAACACACACAGCTAGTAGATAATAATTGTGACAAGTAGCCAGTGTTGCCTGTAATAATTGCTACGAACATAATGAGAAACACAAATATTGATTTAACCATTAGCTTGGTGAGGGTAAATAATCAACAATTAGGAATTTCAAAATACATTCCAAGTTGCGACATGCATAGTTAAACAACATTCTGGCTATTATCACTGCCATTATCTATAGATTGAGTCGTACACATTTTTGTTATCGATCATCGATATTAATGGTTGGTTATTCTAGAGCAGTGGTTCTCAACAGTTTTCAAGATCGACCCTTCATAAATAACCACAGATTACTTTAGAGGACTTGCATAGACAAGTACGACTGTTTAAAATCTAAAGGAAGACTCTATGAACATGTTTTTCCATTGAATATTATTCGGAATAATGAATGAGTATTTATTGTTATGACTGATCTAGCATCTTGGCTGCTGCTTCAAACTGGGCAAGGGGATATGGGTTCGTTAGGCCTGCTTGATGCGTCCTCATCATTAATTTCTTTTTTATCTCTGTTATTTTTTTTTTAAGTAGGGTGATGTGTAGAGTTTGGACTTTAGCACAGATGTGTAGAGTTTGGTCTTTCCTTCCTTATTTGTCTTTCAGCGTCGAGGGGAGATATAATTTGCGGTCTTTTACTCTTCTGTTCGCATCTGCTGCTGTTATGGTTCCTAGTGCTTCCAATATTCCAGCGGTCCATCTTTTTCGTGGTCTGCCCACTACATTATGAATATCGTGAAGGTATTTGAATTGGTCTCTTATTTATCAGAAAACATTATAAAGTGAACTTGATAGAGTGATGTAGTCTCCAAACTCAAGATCTTGTCTTCTGACGTTTATTGTGGGCTCGTTGTGTTGCGTTTTGGTTTTTCTGCCTTGTCACGTGGCCAAACCATTTTATCTGTTGTTTCTTTGTATTATCACCTAAATCGCATATGTTCCAAGAACCTATTAAACGTTCTGATTGTTTTTTTTTTTTGTGTTGTTGTAGTTTTCCCGCTTTCATTTTGCATTTTCGTTCGTGATCGTAATAGCACAATTGATGTAAATTCTACTTATTCGCACAAACTGTAAGAATAAATCACAAATAAATCCGTTCGAAATAGCACAAGAACACTTGAATTTATTTTACTATGGGCATCGAAATTCACTTTATAATTTAAATTGACTCCCATCGAAATTTACATCATGTTGCCAGCACAGTCACACACCGGAAGTCAAAAATCTTTTTGTATCTGAAATCAGATTTAATCAAATCTAAAATCAAATTGTTGTGTTGTTGTTACCTTGTGTTGTTGTTACCTTGTGTTTTCATCTATAATTTCTAAGACATCCAAACATTTCTATGCCAGCTAAACAACAAATGATAAATAGCATTTTCATACCAACTTTGTACTATGGAAAGTCAAACATGGACCCTGTCTAAATCAACAATTAAGAAAGATCAATACATGTGAGATGCGATGCTTAAGAAAAGTAACAAACAACACAAGAAGAGATAGAATACCAAATGAAACTATAAGAAAAATGGTAGGAACAAAACCCTGACAAGAATATATAGAACAACAATAACTTAAATGGTTTGGCCACCTGGTCAGAATGAATCCTCACCAATCACCATCGAGGGCGTTCTTCTCGAGAATGCATGGAAAAAGACCAAGAGGAAGACCCAGAAGATGATGGATAGATGCAGTGACAGAGACATGTAACAACAAAGGAAAATCACTAATTCAGACAATTCGAGCAGCTCAAGAACGACAAATGATATAAACCACGACACCTTTTAGGTATCAATGAAAAGAAGAAGATGGATAGATGCAGTGACAGAGACATGTAACAACAAAGGAAAATCACTAATTCAGACAATTCGAGCAGCTCAAGAACGACAAACGATATAAACCACGACACCTTTTAGGTATCAGTGAAAAGAGAAAAGAAGAAGTTTCTTTGTATATTCTATGGCGGGGGCTATTCCTAGCTTTTTTCTCAGCTCTTCATTTCTGATCTTATCTCTCAGACTGTTTCCTGTCATTCGTCTAACACATTTCAGTAGAGGTTATTTTTCTTATTGTTCTTGCATCTAGGGTCCAGGACTGGCATTGGTAGCACAATGTTGGTTATGAGGATTGTATTGTACAGTGCCCGTTTTGCCTCTAGAGTTATTTCCTTGTTGGACAATAGTGGTGATAGCTGTCCAATAATTTGACAAGCTTTGATGCATCTTGAGTCTATCTCTGCTGTTTGTGAATTATCGTTTGTCACTAAACTTTCCAGGTATTTCAATTCCTGTATTTGTTTTAGTTGCCTGCCTAAAATTTAACAATTTATGGTGGTACAAACCCTAATACCCACCTCATAGTGCTACGCCCATCATAACACGTTATACTTAATACGAACGTGTGGTGCTCGTGAGAGGTCGGGAACTTAATCTTATTCGGCGAGTTCCGTAATTAATGGCGGTTTCACCAGCTGTTGACGTGACAAAATGTATTACGGCGGAAGGAGATGGAATTATCACTTCTATTATCACTTGTATGACGTGACTCAAGATACTCAAGTTCTCATGGCTTCTCCCTTCTATAAAGCTAATCCTAGTAATATTCAAGACACCACTCTCTCCTCCTTATTTATGTTACACCACATGCCTACGTGGCTTTATCAAGTTCGCTTCATACATTTTTTCTCATAAATAAGTGACCAATTAAAATCATCATTATCATCGAGTGCCATCTCCGCAACGTAAGTTGGCTACCGTGGAGCGCCATTCTGCTCTGTCTCTTGCTTTGATAGTGCAGGTTGTCATAGGCTGGTTTGTCCATCTTTTGATTTTACTCGTCCATATTAGTCTTGGTCTGCCTCTGCCTCTTTTACCTTGTATTTTCCCCTCCATGATTACTTTTAGCAGGCTGTTGTGTCTTTTAACATTGCCCAAAAATCGCATTTGTCTTGTTTGCATTGTGTTTAGTAGTTCTCTTTTCATTTTTAGTTGTTTTAAGACTTCATCGTTTTGTCAGCCTACTAAAAGTAATATTGGAAGGGAAAGTACAAGGTAAAAGAAGCAGAGGCAGACCAAGACTAACATGGACGAGTAACATCAAAAGATGGACAAGTCAATCTATGACAATCTGCACCATCAAAGCAAGAGACAGAGTGGAATGGCGATCCATGGTAGCCAACCTTCGTTGCGGAGATGGCACTCGATGATGATGATGATATAGAGCCAATTCTGGCCTATGGAAGAAAATCATAAGTGAAAAACAAACATTGAAAAGACGATTAGAGGCCACAGAGATGGGATTTCTCAGAAGTATATTGAATGTTCACTGGACAGCTAAAAAGACCAATGAGTTCACTTTAAAAGTGACCAACTCAGAAATGAGCTCCTAAAAAACATCAGAAAGGCTAAAAAAACATCAGAAAGGCTAAAAAACATCAGAAAGGAACAATCAACATTTTTAGGGCACGTCATGAGAAGAGGAAAGTTGGAATACTTGGTTACAACTGGCACAATAAAGGGGAAAGAGAGATCGTGGACGAAAAAGAGAGAAGATACTAGATAGCTTGGTGTCATGGCATGGAAAACTGTGAACAATAGAATTAATACGATGCACGCGAAAAGAAGATGAAAAGAAAAGGAAGGACATGATCACCTACGCCAACCGGTATAGCACATGATGACGATGATGATGATGACGATGACGACGATGACAATAGAATGTGACTCTATATTGAAATATTCTTTTATACATCTATGTTGCATCAGTTCATAAATTTTCTATGATATTAGTACTAGTTAGTATCACAAACACATTCAATGTGCGCCCCGGCCGTTACTTGGCAAACATCGATGTGATAATCTAGCTCGGACCAGACTCTCAAACACAAATCTGGCATGATCTAGTTTACAATTTCATGGATGCGTTCCTGCAGATCATCCAAGTATACGGATAGTGGAGATACGTAAACTCTGTCCTCCACGTAATTCCGATGTAGAAAGTCATAATGTAACTGCTGTCACCATATTTATAGGTTTTTTTTTGTTTTATTTTATCATCATCAACGTTTGCCATATCGGTTGATGTAGACGATTATGTCCTTCAACAATCTTCTATCCACAGTGTATTGTATCAGTTCTGTTGTTCACAGTTTTCCCTGCCATGGCACCAAGCTATCTAGTACTTTTTTTCTTTGTCGTCTGCGATCTCTCTTTCCATGTATTATGCCAGCTGTAACCAAGTATTCCAATTCTTTTCTTCTTATGATGTGCCCGATTATGTAGTTTCTTTGTGATGTTATTTAGGAACTATCTTTTTGTGTTGGCCTCTTTAAGAATGTCCTCATTGGTCTTTTTAGCTGTCCAGGGAACTTCCAACAGTCTTCTGAGAAATCCCATCTCTGTGGCTTCTAATCGTCTTTTCATTTGTTTGTTTTCGCTCATGATTTTCTTCCATAGGTCAGAATTTGCTCTATAAAGTACCGATTAACTCTCTTTCTCACTTACTCTGACATAGACTTGTTGCAGAAGACGTTTTTTTTTTTAATTTTATCAAATGCTGTTTTGGCCTGAGCTATTCTACTTTTTATTTCCGTGGTGCATCTTCCATCTGCTGTTATTATTGTGCCCAAGTATTTGACGCGTTGCACTTGTTTCAGATTTGTCCTGTTTATTTGTATGCTTCATGAGGTGATTATCGCTTCTTCATTACCATTCCTTCTGGTTTTTTTACTATTCAGAGTGAGACCTTTCTTGTTGCTTTCTTTTACTATTATTTTATTTTATAACTTATCAATTCAAGGAGTATCTTTGTGTTCACCCTGTACTTTCCGATATAAATCTAACAATGTTGAAACAGGTAAATGAATGTAAAATACTGTGGAATAGTTCATTATTCAGATATTGCACAATAAATGTCATTTAGGTCAGAAAAACGCTGCATTCGAAACAATTATTATGTATACAGTTATCCCTCAGTTATCGCGGTTAATAAGGTCCAAAAACCGGCCGCGATAAATAAACCTGGAAGTAGCGAGGGATGACTGTATTTCAACAATTGTGGTAATAAAAAAGTGGTCTTCGTTGTTAAGGTATAGCAGTTCTTGACATGTGGATTTGAATCGTTAACAATCACCGTGGATAACAGGAGGAGATTTTGGAATTTTTAGAAATCTAGTTTTACAGACGAACAGTAAAATCATCATCGAGTGCCGTCTCCGCAACGAAGGTTGGCTACCATGGATCGCCATTCCACTCTGTTTCTTGCTTTGAGGGTGCAGATTGACGATGAGCAAAGAAGAAAAGAAAGATTTAGAAAAGTGATGTCCCTCTGGAGAAGACTGTAACTGAAGCCTAATTGTTATCAATATCAGGAGGTCATAATTTTTTTATTAAATGTTGAAAATGGGAAATATCTGGACAGCTTAAACAAATAAGAGAAAAGAGGCAAAAGAATAGAGATAAAAATGACTTCAGACTTCTGAGTAGAATGACATTGAAGAAAATAAACAAGAGAACAGATGAGCTAATGTAGAGACAGAAAACGGTGGATAGACATGATCACCTATGCCAGGAGGTACAGTAAGTGATGATGATGAAAATTGTGACATCTGTTACATATATTCCGTTGTGACGATTCAATGACAAAATGAGGTGAAAGCATCAGAAATCGGTTTAGTTACTAACGCACTTTTTCTATATTTCCTTTTTTGACACAATGTGTCTATATTTCCTTTTTTAACACAATGTGTCTATATTTCCTTTTTTAACACAATGTGTCTATATTTCCTTTTCTAACACAATGTGTCTATATTTCCTTTTTTAACACAATGTGTCTATATTTCCTTTTTTAACACAATGTGTACATATTTCCTTTTTTAACACAATGTGTCTATATTTCCTTTTTTAACACATTATATCTATATTTCATTTTTAACACAATGTGTCTATATTTCCTTTTTTAACACAATGTGTCTACATTTCCTTTTTTAACACAATGTGTCTATATTTCCTTTTTTAACACAATGTGTCTATATTTCCTTTTTTATACAATGTGTCTATATTTCCTTTTTTAACACAATGTGTCTATATTTCATTTTTTAACACAATGTGTCTATATTTCCTTTTTTAACACAATGTGTCTACATTTCCTTTTTTAACACAATGTGTCTATATTTCCTTTTTTAACACAATGTGTCTATATTTCCTTTTTTAACACAATGTGTCTATATTTCCTTTTTTAACACAATGTGTCTATATTTCCTTTTTTAACACAATATGTCAATATAACATTTTTAACACAAGGTGTCTATATTTCTTTTTTAACACAATGTGTCTATATTTCCTTTTTTAACACAATGTGTCTATATTTCCTTTTTTAACACAATGTGTCTTTATTTCCTTTTCTAACACAATGTGTCTATATTTCTTTTTTTTAACACAATGTGTCTATATTTCCTTTTTTAACACAATGTGTACATATTTCCTTTTTTAACACAATGTGTCTATATTTCCTTTTTTAACACAATATGTCTATATTTCATTTTTAACACAAGGTTTCTATATTTCCTTTTTAACACAATGTGTCTATATTTCCTTTTTTAACACAATGTGTCTATATTTCCTTTTCTAACACAATGTGTCTATATTTCCTTTTCTAACACAATGTGTCTATATTTCCTTTTTTAACACAATGTGTCTATATTTTCTTTTTTAACACAATGTGTCTACATTTCCTTTTTTAACACAATGTGTCTATATTTCCTTTTTTAACACAATGTGTCTATATTTCCTTTTTTAACACAATATGTCTATATTTCATTTTTTAACACAATGTGTCTATATTTTCTTGAAACTTACTGATTCCAGTGTGTCCTTTTAACCCACTGTTGCAATATATGCGCGTTTAGGCCCAACACATTCGAATTCAGCGCCACATTTTTTAGAACCAGGTTGTCTTCCCTCTTCGATCTCTACTCTCTTGGCCAGACTAGAAAAGTTAGTTTGTTAAAAGAGGCACAACAGAGAGGTGGAGCAGGGTCTAGATGGTTCTGGTTCACGATCCTGGCGTAAGCCATCAGCTGTGGATCACTGACAACTTTCAGCTCTGGTGCAGTGAGGTGCGCCTTCGCCTCCGGGGAGACATTTGATTTTATAATTTCAATATGTGGTTTATAATTTCAATATGTGGTTTATAATTTCACAAATTCACATTGCAGGAAGATTTTACGGTCTAATGTTTGATGTGCGACGGGGATAATCCGACGACTAACTGTGTTTTATATGTTCGGAATTGGAGTCAAAAACGATGTCCTAACATCATCAAGCGCTATACATTTTTAAAAAATATGACGATCATCATTTTCAGGAGGACGTGAATTTCCGGTCAATATGGTGGATAGGCGGCTGGAACCATTGAAGGCTATGTATGAAAAGTGTTCCTTGTTGCAGTTTCCGCATATTCCAAGTCCGCCTTGTTGCAGGAGCTACTGAGTTAAGTGCCCTGTGCACACCGTGAGCTGTGTGTTTCATCCATTTTGATCGTGTTTCGATATTCCAATTGTTTACGATGAACGATGGTATCGTATGGAAGGTAACAGTTGACTGTGTTCACTTTCTGTGTGGTTTCGCCTTAAATCTTTTAGCGTGTGCTGAGACTGCTATGATGGGACTACCGTTACCTTTCTTTGTTTGGGAGATGATTAGTAATTCGGATGATTCCACTGGCACGGGCGGTTGAACAATTATGGATTTTAAATCGCTTGCAGTGATACCGGGCCTACCATAACCATAATCACAGTTTTCATAATTTTTTTCTAATACACCGTTTCTATATTCTCCTTCTAATCCACTGTTTATATATTTTCAGATCGAAGGAACCAGCATCCTTAACAAGTATTCTGGAACTCAAATAAGAGGTCAGTGTTACTTTTAACTTTATAACTGACATCCAATATTGTCTTGGAAGCCGCTACGTCTATTTGTTCTTACCTTTAATACCAACCAAAGTGTAAGGACCCTGTGTTGACTTATTCTTTAAACATTTTGGTCTATTTTACATTCTATAACTATGACTATTATCATTGTACAGAGTGGCACAAAAACATTCCTTTATTTCTAACAGATAGAGAATGTAGCTTTGTTGGATTATTATTGCATATTGATGGCTAGAGCTGCATCAGCTCAAATAGTTTCATGTGGTATCTGTGGTGTCTGTGGTATCTGTGGTGTCTGTGGTGTCTGTGGTATCTGTGGTGTCTGTGGTGTCTGTGGTATCTGTGGTGTCTGTGGTGTCTGTGGTGTCTGTGGTGTCTGTGGTGTCTGTGGTGTCTGTGGTATATGTGGTATCTGTGGTGTCTGTGGTATTACAACACTCGACGTGCGCCCTCTCCACGGTTACTCGACAAACTTCGATGCGATAATCTAGCTTTGACTAGACTTTCTGTAGCATATCCGGAGAGTTAGAGTTTACAGCTTCTGTAATGCCTTCCTGCAGATGATCCAGGGTTACAGATAGTTAAGATACATACACTCTGTTCTTCAGGGTTACAGATAGTTGAGGTACATATACTCTGTTCTCCAAGGTTACAGATAGAAAAGATACATACACTCTGTTCTCCAGGGTTACAGATAGTTGAGGTACATACACTCTGTTCTCCAAGGTTACAGGTAGTTATGATACATACACTCTGTTCTCCAAGGTTACAGATAGTTAAGATACATTCACTCTGTTCTCCAAGGTTACAGATAGTTAAGATACATACATTCTGTTCTCCAAGGTTACAGATAGTTAAGATACATATACTCTGTTCTCCAAGGTTACAGATAGTTAAGATACATACACTCTGTTCTCCAAGGTTACATATAATTGAGATACATATACTCTGTTCTCCAAGGTTACATATAATTGAGATACATATACTCTGTTCTCCAAGGTTACATATAATTGAGATACATGTACTCTGTTCTCCAATGTTACATATAATTGAGATACATATACTCTGTTCACCAAGGTTACATATAATTGAGATACATTTACTCTGTTCTCCAAGGTTACATATAATTGAGGTACATACACTCTGTTCTCCAAGGTTACATATAATTGAAATACATATACACTGTTCTCCAAGGTCACAGATAGTTGAGAAACATACACTCTGTTCTCCAAGATTACAGATAGTTTAGGTACATATTCTCTGTTCTCCAAGATTACAGATAGTTGAGGTACATACACTCTGTTCTCCAAGATTACAGATAGTTGAGGTACATACTCTCTGTTCTCCAATATTACAGATAGTTGAGGTACATACATTCTGTTCTCCAAGGTCGTAGATAGTTGAGGTACATACACTCTGTTCTCCAAAATTACAGATAGTTGAGGTACATACACTCTGTTCTCCAAAATTACAGATAGTTGAGGTACATACACTCTGTTCTCCAAGATTACAGATAGTTGGGGTACATACACTCTGTTCTCCAAGATTACAGATAGTTGAGGTACATACTCTCTGTTCTCCACAATTACAGATAGTTGAGGTACATACACTCTGTTCTCTAAGATTACAGATAGTTGAGGTACATACACTCTGTTCTCCAAAATTACAGATAGTTGAGGTACATACACTCTGTTCTCTAAGATTACAGATAGTTGAAGTACATACACTCTGTTCTCCAAGATTACAGATAGTTGAGATACATACACTCTGTTCTCCAAGATTACAGATAGTTGAGATACATACACTCTGTTCTCCAAGATTACAGATAGTTGAGATACATACACTCTGTTCTCCAAGATTACAGATAGTTGAGATACATATACTCTGTTCTCCAAGATTACAGATAGTTGAGATACATACACTCTGTTCTCCAAGATTACAGATAGTTGAGGTACATATACTCTGTTCTCCAAGATTAATGATAATTGAGATACATACACTAGGTTCTCCAAGATTACAGATAGTTGAGGTACATATACCCTTCTCTTCACGTACCCACATAGGAGAGTCACAAACAGTAAAGTCCGGTGATCTCGGGGGTCACTTGAAGAACACCTGGACTCTTTGTCCAGCACGGCAATCCATCTTTTTCCCAAATGCTGGTCGAAAAATTTGGTTCAGTAAAGTATCAGTGCAGCATGCCCCATCTTGCTGAGAAAAGTTAGTCATCATCCTGTGTATCCAGTTCTGAAATCAGCTGGTAAGGTTATCAATTCCCGGTAAATCAAGGTGTTTGTGTGTGTGTGTACCCTATATTTAGACGGTATCTATTAGCATCACGAATCATGGACAGTTAACAAACAGATAAAAAGACGATTAGAAGCCACAGAGATGGGATTTATCAGAAGAATGTTGAAAGTTCCCTGGACAGCTAAAAAGACCAATGAAGAGATTTTCAAAGAGGCCAACCACAAAAAGGGAACTCCTAAAAAACATCAGAAAGAAACAATCAAATTTTTTGGGCACATCATGAGAAGAGGAAAGTTAGAATACTTGGTTACAACTGGAAATATAAAAGGAATGAGAGATCGCGGACGACAAAGAGAGAAAATACTGGATAGCTTGGTGTCATGGCATGGAAAACAGTCAACAACAGAACTGATACGATGCACTGTAGATAGAAGATAGTGGAAGGATATGATCGTCTACGCCAACCGGTATGGAACATGATGATGAATATCTATTAGCAATTTGAAATCCGAACTGGTTGGTTGGTTGGTTGTTGGTTGGTTGGTTGGTTGGTTGGTTGGTTGGTGGTGTTGGTTGGTTGGTTGGTTGGTTGGTGGTTTGGTTGGTTGGTTGGTTGGTTGGTTGGTTGGTTGGTGGTTGGTTGGTGGGTTGGTTGGTTGGTTGGTTGGTTGGTTGGTTGGTTGTTGGTGGGTTGGTTGGTTGGTTGGTTGGTTGGTTGGTTGGTTGGTTGGTTGGTTGGTTGGTTGGTTGGTTGGTTGGTTGGTTGCGTTCGCCCGATGACTAAAGTGTTCTAGAGTATCGTAGTAGACTAGAATATTCCTCTTCATCATCCGTCCTTACAAGAACGTAGTGGACATGTCTGCGTTGTGTTGTGGTTTGCAGTATAACTGTTATATTTGCGCCTTTCCGCCCAACACATCCGACTTCAGCACGACATTTTTGAGTACCGGGTTGTCTTCCCTCTTCGATCCCTGCGCACTTGGCCAGGCTAGACAGGTTAGTCTGTTACTGGAGGCACCGCGGAGAGGTGGAGCAGGGTTTGGATGGTTTTGGTTCACCGATCCTGGCGCAAAGCCATCAGCTGTGGGTCGCTGACAACTTCCAGCTCTGGTGCTGGGAGGTGCCAAATCCGATCTGACGGAGCTCAGAAATGGTTTGTGACACAAACAGGGTATTTGATTGTTTGGAGGCCGAACACATTAACTTCAAAGTTGCATCCATTACTCATCTCACTCATACTGATCAATATCATCTCACTCATACTGATCAATATCATCTCACTCATACTGATCAATATCATCTCACTCATACTGATTAATATCATCTCACTCATACTGATCAATATCATCTCACTCATACTGATCAATATCATCTCACTCATACTGATCAATATCATCTCACTCATACTGATCAATATCATCTCACTCATACTGATCAATATCATCTCACTCATACTGATCAATATCATCTCACTCATACTGATCAATATCATCTCACTCATACTAATCAATATCATCTCACTCATACTGATCAATATCATCTCACTCATACTGATCAATATCATCTCACTCATACTGATCAATATCATCTCACTCATACTAATCAATATCATCTCACTCATACTGATCAATGTAGACGTGACAATATGGCTGGAGAAATAATTGCAGAAGAAAAATACGTTTAAAAGTGATGATAATACAGGACAAAAAATTAAAGTAAAGAATCCCTTCATGCGTCCTAGCCATTTTGGTGTTTGTGCTAACCATTTTTTTAACCATCGGCATATTTTAGTGTAATGTGATCAGCATTACGACAGTGCTGGTTATAGAGTAGGGTAAACAAAAATAAGAATCATGTTACTTAATGAAAAGTCGATGTAAATGACTAAATGATGTGTTACTCAAATATCGGTTACATAATTATGGATGAACGTAACTTAGTGTTACGTAATTACGTGCTGCGTGGTAATAAAGGGTTATGTAAATGCTGGGTTTATGGGGCATTGATGGGAAGCATAAATAAATATTGTAACCTATGACCTGCGTAATGAGAAGGCACTCTAGAGAATGGGCGTGGAGTAGAGATGACTCTCTCCTCGGAACAAAGGAGGAGGGGTTGAGAAGAAGGGAAGGAGATAGAGGAGGAGGGGGGATAAGGAGAATTTTTTTTATTTTTTAAGTGGACTTGATTTGTGGAAGACCAAAAGTCGAGGCTAATTCTTAATTTATTTTGTTTTGTGTTTGTATTTTCCTTGAATCACTTGTTACCCACTTTCTTTTCTTTTGCCGATAACTGACAATGTCCAAAATTAGACAAAACAACAATTCCGGGCATTAAAAATATTCCTTTACGTTGAACTGTCTGTTGCCATCCTTGATGCAAGTACCGCCATGCGTCAGGCCATCACTGATCACCTTGCCAATGTTGCCCTCTCCAAAGTTATCTTTGGTCTCCCTATTTTTCGCCTCCAAACCCCACCACTAACCGAGGCTCAACTAAGTGGCCGTCCACGTGTTAATTTCTGAGTGTCTCTTTCTGAGTTGTCAAGCTCTAGTGTCTGCTGGTTATTACTGTTTGTATTTCCTGTTTATTACGTCAGTTAAAAATAATAATTTTAATGTAAACAAGAGCGCTAATAGCGTAGTGGCAAAGCGTTGATTTGAAGTAAGTTAAAAAGGGCTTTATCTCAGTCTGACGTCACCAATCGATACAAGTGAGAAAGGAATTTAATTCGGTACATGTCCAGTTGATTTGGTGAAGGTAAAAGCAGAGATATCGAAAGGGGGTTCTCAGCACTAGATGGCTCAGAACACCTTGAGCATATCAGCTACATTTCACTTCATTCTGCTACTCCTTTTGTGGTCTATTTCATTTCCCCGGACGATTTTTGCGTTGACGACACGTTTGTGGCATGATCTCGTGCTCCTCAAATGAACACATTCGTTTCACTTTGGCGAACCGATTCATAGCTCGCCTTTTTCCTTTAAACCCAAGTCGAACTAACGTTTTTAATTTGTGTAGATGTAATTATACTTTATGTTCATTTCGTTACATTTTCTGCATATGTTATGCGTCTTTTTGTACGCGGTTTTAGCACCGTCGTAGTGATCTATATAACGTTTCATTTCACACTTTTATTATATAATTAAATCACCTTTCTGATATTTATGAGAAAATTTCTTCTATGTTTTAAGGATGTTTAGGTCGTTTTGTTTGCTTCTGTTCTAGCTGTAGACTCTTCGGTCGAAACGTTGGTTCCTTTGTATGGTCTTGTCTGGCTTACAAATCTTTAACATCCTGGTCGTTTTTCTTGTATTGTAGCACCTTGCCCCGCTTATGTTATAGCCTTGAGGGCCTTTATGTGACACAGTGATTTATCTTTCGAGATAGAAATTTTGTTATAAGGATAAAGAGTGAGTGCACTGGCCCCCTCAGCTTCAAATTCTCAGGCCAAGTATTGTGTATTTTAATACGTCACTCCCTTATGATTTATCATGCTGTGATACATCTTTTTGATCCCTGTTTACCTGTCGTATTATTGTTTTTTTTTCAAGTCATTCAGTTTTCCCCAAAAAATTTAGTAGCAGCATAGCATGAGGTGGGAGCCGCGATAGCTCAGTGGTTAGTGAACTGGACTACCACAGACAAGGGGTAGGGTTCGATCCCAACCGACGGCTTCCGGGTTCACCCAGCCTTAAATGGGTACCGGATTTTTTCTGGGAAAGTAAAGCAGCACGGGCGTAATACTCACCACATTAGCCCAAAAATCACGTGCTGAAGGTCTGTAAAATATAGGGTCACTAACACCATATTTCCCTATACGCCACTTGGCGCGACGGGGGTACTTTACTTACTTTATAGCATGAGGTGGGGGAGCTCAGTGGTTAGTGAACTGGACTACAAAGGACAAGAGGTAGGGTTCGATCCCAACGGACGACCTCCGCTTCACCCAGCCTTTAATGGGTACCGGATTTTTTTCTGGGAAAGTAAATCAAAACGGGCGTAATACCGACCACATTACCCCAAAAATCATGTGCTGAAGGTCTGTAAAATTTATGGTCACTAACACCATATTCCCTATACGCCACTTAGCGTGATGCTACTTTTTTTTATAGGGTGGGGGAGGGGGCGTGGATGCACGAATTAATTCACTGTGTAATTAATGCTACTGTGGCTCCCATCCCCATTTCTTGTCGGTCATGCCAGTAGATGGACTTAATCTTTTGTTCGTATTTCAAGAGTTAAGTTTTATACGCATGTATTTACACGAGCCTAAGTCAGCTCAACTAAAGCCAAAAGAACTTCTTAACCGAATCTGGTGTCTACAGACTTTATATCTAGTCCCTGTTCTATCAGTTACTTCTTACAACCCTGCCGATTACTAGTTACAGCCCAACCGATAACTTCTTACAACCCTGCAGGTTACTAGTTACAGCCCAACCGATTACTTCTTACAACCCTGCATGTTACTTGTTACAAACCTTCCAGTTACTTGTTACAACTCTGCCATTTATTTGTTACACCCTTACCTTCCTTGTTTTTTTTCGTGAAGATTCTTGCTAACCCAGATACAGACCCCCATTTTCCGAAGCCCGATGACATTGTGGTTAGTACCCGCTTGCCGACATGAAGATTTAGAGTTAGATGATAGTTGTTTTCCGACCAAAAATGTTCCGAGGGCCCACATAGAATCTTTAGTGGGTACCAGAAACAGCCTTTGGAAATGAAAGGCAGGAGCCTGTCTTATGAAGGTGCGGCATAGTATAATGAAGTCACTAAAGTTGAATTATTCAACAGAAAATGCTTGGAATACCTTTACCGATTTGTCGGCACTTTTCAGAAGTGAGCCGAATAGTTTTAGTTGATTAATATTGGAAATATAATAATAGTTTAGTAAATAAACCACTGACAAGTTAATTATACCAATTCTGAAATTTTATTTCATTCATTCATTAGGAAGATTGGGGACAATCAAAGGCTAAGGATAGCAAACCTGAATAAAATGCTGGCTGAAATCGGATGCACTGGGCCACTGGCGCAGAATACAGTGCAACGTTTTAACGGGTGTTCAATCAGAGTGGATCTGGCAGACTCTAATGGTGATGTTATGTCTGTGGGGGCGATCAACACACTTAACCCGACAACTGACTTCATGTGAGAGTCTGGAATCCTACTCTGATTGAGTCCTGATTGCAGAGAGAGAGAGAGAGAGAGAGAGAGAGAGAGATTTATTCATTATTTGTACCCTGGGGCCGAAGACGGCACATAGAGCGGAAGTCATAGTTCTCCACGACTGTCGATTTGCTGCTAGTTCTTGCTGTTTCTTTGTCCCATTGTTGAACCTTCCCTAGTAATTGTTCTACTTAGTGATTCTCTTGGTCTGCCTTGTTTTATGTTTCAAGATGTTTTCCCATATGAATTCCTCATGGGGAAGCCTTTCTTTATTCATTCACAGCACATGACCGATGTATCTCCAGCACCTTCTTTATAAAGCTCGAATCGTATTCTTCCTTTGATTCGTCTCTTATCTGTTCATTTGAAATGCATTCTTTCCAGATTATTTTTGAGATCATACAAAGAAATTTATTTTCAAAAGTATATCATCATCATGTGCCGTATCTGTTGACGTAGGCGATCATGTCTTTCCACAATCTTCTATCTATAGTGCATCGTATCAGTTCTGTTGTTGACTGTTTTCCATGCCATGACACCAAGCTATCCAGTATTTTCTCTCTTTGTCGTCCGAATCTCTCTTTCCTTTTATTTTGCCAGTTGTAACCAAGTATTCCAACTTTCCTCTTCTCATGAAGTGCCAGAAACATATTGATTGCTTCTTTCTGATGTTTTTTAGTAGTTTCCTTTAGCATGTAATTTCCTATAAAGTCTGGGTGTCTTTTTAACATTCACATCCATACGTTAGCATTCATTTCACACAGAAGTTGTACAGTCTAATTTCTGTTAATTTGCTGGACACCATGGTTCTTCGATGTTCGTCAGTTTAAAGTGTAAAGCTTTATGGGTTAAATTAAATACGTTCTAGAATTTACTAGTATAAATGTAACACGTATGACATATGATTGACACAAACGGGGGGGGGGGGGGGGGGGGGGGGGGGGGAGGGTCGTAGAGCCTACATGTCCACTTCTCGACGGTAAAGCCACAGGGACGAGTCCGGTCAGAGCCGGTGTGGATTGTTCACTTTTGAACCTGTGGTATCATTCTGGCTTTACTCTCCCCTGGTCGCTGGTAAAGAGATCCTTTGTCTAGCCCGATCACATAACGGGGAAAAAGAGATCCCGTCTGCACATTAACAACCCCCAGACAGAAGTCAAATAAATCATGCCAAGAGTGGTCACTGTCAGGGCAACATTATTAAATAAATCTACCCATACCAAAGGTATACAAGGAAAGAAATTAGAATCAGAATAGCTAAAGCAGCAATGTCTTTCACAAGCCTTGAAAAGTTGTGGAAATCAAAACTCATCAGCACAAACACAAAACTTAGACTATTCAAATCAAATGTACTATCAACCCTTACGTATGCGTGTGAAAGCTGGAAAAAAAACAGGAGATATAGAAACAAAGTTGAACGAATTAGAAAATAAATGTCTAAGGAAAATACTTGGTATAGCGTGGAACGAATTCAAAAACAAACAAGGAAATTAGAGAAATCGCCAATCAACCACTAATATCTTCAGTAATAAAGAAAAGACGATGGTCATATGTTGGACATGTGATGAGAAGAGATAATAACCGAATAGCAAAGCAAGCTCTCATGTGGGAAACAACAGGTAAGAGAAAAAGAGGAAGACCCAGAGAGACACTAAGTAGAACATTGATGAGAGAGGGAAGAGCAGCAGGAATCGGCTCCCTCAATGAGATAGGGCTGATTGCACAGAACAGAGACAAATGGCGAGATTTGATAAAATATCATTAAAAGAATTGAAAACTGCTAGAACAAAAATTCAGATAAGAGATTGAGTATCTTGGTCTACGCCCTTAGTCCGGCTACGGCTACGGCTCGAAAGGTCAATAGATAGATACCAAAGGTGGATATGTCGAGTCAAAAGGCGCTGGTATCACGGCTTTGTCGTAAATTAGCAACACAACGCATCTACGCTTACTTAACCAGTAAACGCTAAGAATAAGTAGAAGATACAAGCACATACAAGAACACAGTACACTTCCAACATCCTAAATACGCGCGTCCTGTATTTGTAAAGAGTCATAGAATGATATAGAGGTCAATAAAACGTCTGGGGATGTGAAATGATCTAATCTAAGATAGTTTGACACAGCAGGAAGGTTCACGGCGAATGCATTTTAAATGTCTTCTCTCAATTATGGCCAAATTAAAAGTGACGTAACCATTATGCCGCTGGGCAATCGCTATGTGCGCTCCATTGCAGTAATAATACATAAATGTGTATTTTGGGGGCAAACACCGAGGCTAGAGACATGTCAAAGGCACATAAAACAATACTTGTATATGCTTGCTTGCGTTCGCACGATGACTAAAGGAGTATACCTCTTAGTCATCCGTCCTTAAAAGGACGTTAAGTGGGCGTGTCTACGTTGTGTTGTGGTTTGCAGTATAACTGTGATATTTGCGCCTTTCGGCCCACACATCCGACTTCAGCACGACATTTTTGAGCACCGGGATGTCTTCCCTCTTCGATCCCTACTCGCTTGGCCAGACTAGACAGATTAGTCTGTTACTAGAGGCACCACGGAGAGGTAGAGCAGGGTCTGGATAGTTCTGGTTCACCGATCCTGGCGCAAGACGTCAGCTGTGGGTCGCTGACAACTTCCAGCTCTGGTGCTGTGAGGCGCGCCTTCGCATCCATACATGTATATATCGACTTGTAAGTCCACACAGTAAGAGGAAATCTTCTTCCTCTTCTACCTTTTAGCTCCCAGTGGAGCATAGGCCTTCAACAAACACTTTCCAAGTCGTTCTGTTTTTTGCAATTCTTTTAAGATCATTCCATGTCTTCCCCATCATCTTCATCTCTGCTTCGATCTGTCTTCTCCAAGAATTCCTTGTCTTCCTCTTTGTCTTTTCCCTGGGGATTCCAAAAAGAGCCTGTTGTGTAATACTCTCAGTTGGCTTCCCCAGTGTGTGTCCTATCCATCGCCATCGTCTCCGCTGTATCTCTTTATCCACTGGTATTTGACCGGTACATTTCCATAATTCCACGTTAGTGACTTTGTCCTGCCATTTCCATGCCTTTATTCTGCGCAAGCATCCATTAATGAAAGTCTGTACCTTCGTGATTGTCGATTTTGTTATTCTCCATGTTTCACAGCCATATAATAGGACCGACTTAACATTTGAGTTGAAAATTTGTATTTTCGTATTTAACCTAATTTCTTTTGATTTCCATATGTTTCCCAGTGCAATGAAAGCTCCTCTTGCTTTGATATCCTTATTTTGGTATCATTTTCTGTTCCTCCCTCTTTATCTATATTACTGCCCAGATATATGTAAGATCGTACGTCTAGTAGAGGTATTTCTCCTAGTTTTATTTGGTTATTGCCAACTGCATTAATTCTGATAATGTTGCTCTTATCTCTATTAATCTTTAGTCCTAGCTGTTGTGATCTCTCATCTAATATACTAATTGTATCCTTCATCTGTTGATGGCTGTGTGATAGGAGAGCAATGTCATCAGCAAAGTCTAAATCATAAAGTTGTTTGGTCAGTGACCACTGGATCCCATTTCTGTTGTTTTGAGCTATTTTCATAATCCATTTTATGGCCAGTAGAGACTTGTCCATATTTGTGAAATTTTTTTCGGCTTATTTATTTTACAGTATGGGATAGCCAGTCCCATGCACAACGCTCCTTTCTCGCCTCTTACGAACATGCCTGGTACGGTACAGCGCCGCTATTCTTTACTCCCCTTTCGGGCCCGGCAGCGCACGGGCGAAGAGGAAATACAGAAGACAATAAAGGTAAAGTTAAAATACGAGACTCGAATCGGCATCTTAACACGCGAGTTTTCGTTCATATGTGCTCGGTCGTATTCGGAGACTTCAGGATAGTGTTGCTTCAAGATCGAAACTCACTATGCGAGGCGCGATTCCTCACCTTCCCAGAGAGCTAACCTGGTACCAATTTCTGCCAGCGATTGGGTCGACCGCGTTGGTATTTTTTTCCCAACTAAGAGGACAATTACAGAAGACAAATGGACAGACCAAACAAGACTTTACAGGCGTGGCTCTTCACACAGCCCCTTGCCACTAGTGCGCAGACACTGTTGTTTGTCGGTTTCTCAGAGCACTTGCGTTATTGTGTCATTTGTTGTGTATGTTCTGTTGTATCAAGAGAAAAATAACAACTGTCATACCTCGAATATCGTGTCATCATCATTATGTGCCAGATCAGTTGGTGTAGACAATAATAATGTTCCAGAATTCTATATCCACAGTACATCGTATCAATTCTGTTGTTGACTGTTTTCCGTGCCATGACGCCAGGCTATCTAACATCTTCTATCTTTGTCGTCAGCTATCTCTCTTTCACTTTGTTTTAGATTTGTTACCAAGTGTCCTTCTATCTCAATTTCTCTTTCTACAGGCCATAGATTGGATTATGAAAAAACTCCAAACAACAGAAATGGAATCCAGTGGTCACTGACCAAGCAACTTGATGATTTAGACTTCGCTGATGACATAGCCCTCCTATCACACAGCCATCATCAGATGCAGGATAAAATGAACATATTTGATGAGAGATCACAACAGCTGGGACTAAAAATAAATAGAGATAAGACGAAAATTATGAGAATTAATGCAGTTGGCAATAATCAAATAATAATAGGTAAAATACCTCTACTAGACGTACAATCTTCCATATATCTGGGCAGTAATATAGACAAAGAGGGAGGAACAGAAATGATACCAAAATAAGGATATTGAAAGCAAGAGGGGCTTACATTGCACTGGGAAATTTAATGGAAGTAAAAAGAATTAGGTTAAATACAAAAATTAAAATTTTCAACTCAAATGTTTAAAAAAGTAAAAGTAAAGTACCACCGCCAGTGGCGGCGTATAGGGAATATGGTGTTAGTGACCAGAAATTTTACAGACCTTCGGCACATGATTTTTGGGGTAATGAACTCCAATGTTAAGTCAGTATTTTCTATGGCTGTGAAACATGGCAAATGACAGAACGACTTGGAAAGTGTTTGTTGAAGACCTATGCTCCACTGGGAGCTAAAAAGGTAGAAGAGAAACATGGAGAACAACAAAAATGACAATCACGAAGATACAGACATTCATTAATAGATGCTTACGCACAATAAAAGGATGGAAATGACAGGACAAAATCACTAACATAGAATTATGGAAATGTATCAGTCAAATACATGCGAATAAAGAGATACAGTGAAGACGATGGCGCTGGATAGGACACACATTGCGGAAACCGACTGAAAGTTTCACACAGCAAGCCCTATTTTTGGAACCCCCATGAAAAAAAACAAAGAGGAAGACCAAGATATTCTTTGAGAGGACAGATGTAAGCAGCGATGAATATCATAGGGAAGACATGGAATAATTTTAAAGAATGGCAAGAAACAGAACAGCTTGGAAAGAGTTTGTTGAAGACCCATGCTCCACAGGGAGCTGAAAAGGTGGAAGAAGAAGAAGACTAAGTGTTCCAACCTTCCTCTTCTCATGACGTGCCTGAAAATGCTGATAATTTCTTTCTGATGTTTCTTATGAGCTCCCAATTGTGTTAGATTGTTTCTTTCTGATGTTTCTTAAGAGCTCCTTTCTGTGTTAGATTGTTTCTTTCTGATGTTTATTAGGAGCTCCCTTTTGTGTTGGCTTCTTAAGAATTTCATCGTTGGTCTTTTTTGTTGTCCAGGGACATCTTCTGAGAAATCCCATCTCCGTGGTCTCTAATCCTCTTTTACATTTGTTAGTTTACTGTCCATGATTCACTTCCATAGGTCAGAATTGACTCTATATAGCACCGATGAACTCTCTGGCTCACTTATATTGACATAGACTTGTTGCACAAGACGTTTTTCATTTTCTGAAATGCTACTTTGGCCTGAGCTATTTTACTTTTTTATTTCTGTGGTGCCTCTTCCATCTGATGTTATTATTGTGTCCAACTACTTTACTCTTTGCATTTGCTTTTGATTTTTCTCTTTATTTTTATGTTACATGGTGGCGGTGATTGTTTCTTCGATATGCTCATTGCCTCTGTTTTCTTACAATTCAGACTGAGACCTTTCTTGTAGCTTTCTTTCACTTATATGTCTTTCATTCCTATAATTAAATATACGTCTCTGATGTTAGTATTGTGTCATCCGCATTATTACACATCGTTTATGTTGGGACAATTGACTTCAATTCCGTTTTTGTCTACTATTGGTCTCATAACATTTCCTCTGTAATCATCATCATCTAGTGCCGTCTCCGCAACGAAGGTTGGCTACCATGGAACGACATTCTGCTCTGTCTCTTGCTTTGATGGTGCAGGTTGTCATAGGCTGATTTGTCCATCTTTTGATGTTACTAGTCTATGTTAGTCTAGGTCTGCCTCTGCCTCTTTTACCTTGTATTTTCCCCTCCAGAATTACTTTTAGTAGGCTGTTGTGTCTTTTAACATGGCCCAAATCGCATTTGACTTGTTTGAATTGTGCTTAGTAGTTCTCTTTTCATTTTTAGTTGTTTTAAGACTTCATCGTTTATTTTCTTTTCCTTCCATCCAATTCTACCTATTCTTCTATATATCCACATTTCAAAGGCTTCGATTTTATGTTCTGTTTTCTTGTCTAATGCCCATGTTTCTGCACCATATAGGAATGTTGAGATGTACCATTTTGCTATTCTTAGTTTTAGCCCTAGTGTTATTTGTTTTGATGTTAGTATGTTCTTCATGACATTAAAATTACTTTTTGCCATTCCTATTTTTTTGTTTATTTCAGTTGTACATTTTCCATCACTGGTTATAGTATGTCCAAGGTAGTTGCACTTCTGAACTGTCTCCAGGTCTATTCCTTCTATTTTGATATCCACTTGTGGGTTTTGAGTATCTTCTTTGATCATAGTTTTAGTCTTTTTAATATTCATATCTAATCCATATTTTTTGCTTATCATGTTTATTTCATTAAGTAATTGTTGTAGATCTTTATGTTTTTCTGCTAGCAGTACAGTATCGTCAGCATATCTTAGGTTATTGATTATCTTTCCATTAATTTGTAGGCCTGGCATCTCTGTGATGTTTTTAGAGATTTGCTCAGTGTATAGATTGAACAAGCTTGGTGATAGGATGCATCCCTGTCTTACTCTTCTTTTTATATCAATGGGTGTAGAGTTCTCTTTGTTATATTTTATTATTGATGTTTGCTCCCAGTATAGATTACATATTAGCCGTATGTCCATGTCATCTAGATGTATCTCTTTTAGGCATTCTATAAGTTGTTTGTGGTGTACTCTACCAAAAGCTTTGGTGTAGTTTATTAAGCAGGCATATATTGGTTTGTTTACTTCTGTGTATTTTTCGATTAATGATCTCATGCAGAATATGGCTTCTTTTGTCCCGCTATATTTGCTAAATCCAAATTGCTGCTCATCTAATTCAGTATTGATTTTATTCTGAATCCTTCCTTGTATAACTTTTAGCAAGATTTTTGTAACATGGCTCATTAGGCTTATTGTTCTAAAGTCACTGCATTCAACTGCACCATTCTTTTTTAGGAAATGCAATGAAAGTTGATGTTTTTAGTTCATTTGGTATGTATCCTGTATGGTATTTCTCTGTAAAGTGAGAACAAATCCAGCGACGGAACGCAACCTTATCTATGTGATATGTAGGATATGTGTTAGTATTTGTGTTTTTTTCACGTTTTAGTTTTTATTCTAAGATAATGTGGTCAGCGCAACGCCAAGCCTCATTTCCCGGCGCGTTCTTCCCCCCCCCCCCCCCAATCCCACCAATACAAATTATCTAGAAACTAAATCAGCATGTCAAGACATGTTCTCTTGCAAAGTACTTTAACAAGTTTTATCTATGCGACATAACTCTGTAAAAATTGTCATTGCAACAGTGCAATAAGTTAATTCCCCTTATTTCATTTTCAATGTCAAGTTATCTTAAATTTGATTACAATTTGACATATTATTTTATAAATACTTTATGTTTTAGATTGTGGAGCTTCCCTACTAGTTTTCTGAGCTTCCCTACTAGTTTTCTAAGCTTCCCTACAAGTTTTCTGAGCTTCCTGACCTCTCTCTCTCTGACCTTCCTCCGAGATATTCGACCTTCGTTCCTCATTTTCTAACCCTCCCTCCGAGCTTTCTGACCTGCTCTGAGTTCGGGGTGGTATATTCATCTGCAAGGATAGGATTCCTCATCGACTCAACATATTTAATTCCTTACATTCGTTTTGGCGAGGAGTCGATTGTTTTACTCACTAATAGCCCTTCTTCGACACCGAGACGGCCCTTATGTTGTTTGGCTAAACACGGGTTTTTTTTGTTGTCAACATTTAGGATTGATATCGCTAATTTGGGATTTTAGTGACACTTACTATCGCGTTATCTATCGTCGTCCCTATTTATCTGAGTAACGTCCACGTTTATTATTTTTTGTTACAGCTCTCACTTCTCTAAGAACGCGGACTATACTGGTTGATGTGTTCGACAGACTGTGACGCTGCTCACATACCACTCACAACAGGACCATTAAAATTACGTAAAAAATGAAGTCACACTCATTTCACTACTCAAAATTACAACCGGTCTTACAACGAGGTCATGACAGGTCACCTAGGAATTTCCCAGCCCCAAAGCTTCCTTCGGGGGACACCTTTTACATATATAAACAACTACGCGGCCCTCAGGATTTCCATCTCACACAACACTAGGATTTTCCGTGTCAGCCCGAGAGGTCACTATAGTTAAACCCAAAGTCAACAATTTTAGATGCATATTTTTAAACAGGCAATCAGCATACCAATATGGAAAAAGAAAGGTAGCAAAACAGACTGCAATCAATATAGAGGTATATCTCTTCTCAGCCATGTAGGAAAGCTATACGCCAAAATCTTGGAAAAAAGGCTGAGACCAATAATAGAACTACAGTTAAGCGATTCTCAAATGGGGTTTCGAAAAAAAAACAGAGGATGCACTGACGCACTATTCACACTAAAACAGCTTGCAGAAAAAAAGAGTACAATCAAAACTTATACATAGCCTTCATTGACCAGGAAAAAGCATTCGACAGAGTAAACAGAGAACAACTGTGGGAGATACTGACAACATACGGAGTAAGCCAACATCTAACCAACCTTATTAAAAGTCTCTATGTCAACAGCAGCTGCAGGGTCAGAACAGCAGCACGCTACACAGACCACTTCGAAGTTAGATCAGGTGTAAAGACAGGGGTGCGTACTATCCCCCCTAATACGGCACTAATACATGAAACAATAGAAGACCTACAAGAACACTTAAACAAACTCAACATCTCAGGTACAAAATACAACAAGAAAATCAACATCAAGAAAACAGAAGTCGCCAAAAATAAACAGAACATCAACATAACTATAGAAGACAGACAACTAAAACATGTAGAGGAGTTCAAATACCTAGGAAGTCTAATGACAAACGATAATTCTCAAACAGCAGAGATAGAATCAAGATGCAACAAAGCTTGTCAAATCATTGGACACTATTGTCCAACAAGGAAATAACCCTGGAGGCAAAACAAGCACTATACAATACAATCTTCATCCCAACGTCGTGCTACCAATCCAAACCTGGACCCTAGATGCAAGTACAATAAGAAAAATAACCTCTACAGAGATGAAATGTGTTAAACGAATGACAGGAAACAGTCTGAGAGATAAGATCAGAAATGAAGAACTGATAAAAAAGCTAGGAATAGCCCCCGCCATAAAATATATAAGGAAACAACAGATAAAATGGTTTAGCCACGTAACAAGGCAGAAAGATGAAAACACAACACAACGAGCCTTCAACAAACGTTGTGACAACACCAGACCTAGGGGTCGACCACGAAAAAGATGGATCGATGGAATATTAGAAGCACTAGGAAACATAACAGCAGCAGAGGCGAACAGAAGAGCAAAAGACCGCAAATTATATCTCTCCTCGACGCTGAAAGGCAGATGAGGAAGGAAATAAGAAGAAGCAGAAGATATCTTGTGTTACTCGTATATTGTGTTATTCATGTCTTGTGTTACACACATATTGTGTTATTCATGCATAGTGTTACTCGTATATTGTATTATTCATATTTTGTGTTACTTGTATATTGTGTTATTCATATTTTGTGTTACTTGTATATTGTGTTATTCATGCATAGTGTTACTCGTATATTGTATTATTCATATTTTATGTTACTCGTATATTGTATTATTCATATTTTGTGTTACTTGTATATTGTGTTATTCATGCATAGTGTTACTCGTATATTGTATTATTCATGCATTGTGTTACTCGTATATTGTATTATTCATGCATTGTGTTACTCGTATATTGTATTATTCATGCATTGTGTTACTCGTATATTGTATTATTCATGCATTGTGTTACTCGTATATTGTATTATTCATATATTGTGCTAATCGTACATTGTATTATTCATGCATTGTGTAACTCGTATATTGTATTATTCATGCATTGTGTTATTCATGTACTGTATTACTTGTTTTTCCAGTTCTAAAGTCTGACTACTATGACAGGGAGCATTTTCTTCCCTTTAATCGACATGTGAAATTATTTGCTCATGTGGAAAGATTGCCAAGAGATTCTACACCCTACAAAATAAATCTATTTTAAAATAAAAGATAGAAGGAAGGGTCTGTGGTAGACTCAGAATAAGATGTACTGACAGCATCCGAGAAACGTTATGGCATCAGATAATGGTTGAAGCTGTCAGAAGGGGAACAACAACCTTGTATCCCCATCGACACTCGAACAAGAGAGAGAGAGAGAGAGAGAGAGAGAGAGAGAGAGAGAGAGAGAGAGAACGAGAACCCATCGAGAAATTCCAGGTTTGTGATTACCCCTGGTAAAAGTTGTCCTAGAACGCCTTCAAGTAAAGAAAACATCCAGAAAAATTAATAGGCTAAAGCAAACAACGCAGGGTACATGTCAAACCAAGTTGCGATGGTAGAGTAGAGGCGTATGAACTGTTCTGTTGAGAAGATAGTTTGATTTAAGTTTTAGTTTAGTTTAGTTTAGTTTAGTTTAGTTTAGTTTAGTTTAGTTTAGTTTAGTTTAGTTTAGTTTAGTCGACATCATCTTCATTGCACAAAGGATAAATCCATAGTACTCAGATTCCATCATCAACACGGTGTATGAAGCACACCCGCCACTCTCCAGCGAAAACATTATAGATAACTTCAGTTTAGATGCACGAACTCTGTAGTATCAGCGAAAACTTTGGCTCCAAACTCCTAAGTCGCCTCTTGCAATATGGCAGGTGGCAGTGGTTCCATTCTTTTCTTCCAGTTAAGAGACACTGGAAAATTATTGAAAAAAGTAAGCCTGATTGTATCTCGACGGTAACCACCGTCAGCTAGCGTGACGTTTTCAGCTATAGGAGCTACAGACGGCAGATGTCACTCTATTCACAACAGCCCGGATTCACAAAGCGGAAAACATTACACTATCCATCCATCCATCCATCCCCTATCCTATCCTATCCTATCCTATCCTATCTAATCTTATCTATCCTGTCCTATCCTATCTATTGACCTTTCGAGCCGTAGCCGGCCCATAGGGCGTAGACCAAGATACTCCCTCTCTTATCTGAATTTTTGTTCTAACAGTTTTCAATTTTTTAAAGATATTTTATCAAATCTCGCAATTTGTCTCTGTTCTGTGCAAGCAGTTCTATCTCACTGAGGGAGTCGATTCCTGCTGCTCTTGCCTCTCTCATCAATGTTCTTCTCAGTGTATCTCTGGGTCTTCTTCTTTTACTCTTACCTATTGTTTCCCACATGAGGGCTTGCTTTTCTATTCGGTTATTATCTCTTCTCATTACACTATTAGGGGTTTTTCCGGGTTTCCATTTCAGCTCTCATACTTATTTCTACTGATGTAGATCACCCAACTTAATTAAATGAGTATCGGATTTTCTTGTTCTGAGCCAGGAAGACGGAACTGGCGATATACCGAACACACGATCTAAAAAAAAATAATTGTCTCGATGGTAAAAAAAAAAAAATACTCCTCTACGACTGAGGCGTGAAGTTCTTTCTTTCTTTCTTTCTCTCTTTCTTTCTTTCTCTCTTTCTTTCTTTCTTTCTTTCTCTTTCAGCTTAAAAAAAAGAGAAAATCGAGATGTACAGTCGCATGTTCGGTATTTCAGGACAGTTGAAGCAAATAATTTTATGGAACCATGACAGTAGGAAGAAAGAAAATTCCCGTATAGGTAAAAGTGCTGCAAAGACAGCTTTAAAGAATGAACAAGTCTTCTAGTCACCCACTCTCAGGCATGAAAGTTGATGGTGAGACAAATGGAGCTATGGGAATCTGATCTCACATTTTTTGTTGCTCACCATAATCCAAATCCGCAACAAAAAACAAAAACACATCGGATGCTCGAAACACCCACGCGTTTACAGACACGCCTCTGCATTGCTCAGCGATGATTTCCAAATGTCACCATATAGGATAGATCTACTCCAACCTTGATTATCATCTTCCCAATACCCATGCTGCTTCATTGTTCATCATGTCAATGCTACCACACCACCTAGGTATAGATCTACTCCAACCTTGATTATCATCTTCCCAATACCCATGCTGTTTCATCGCTCATCATGTCAATGCTACCACACCACCTAGGAATGTGAATACACTTATTGATGCCAGTTGCCTCATTTTAAGCTTCGATCGGAGAACGTTTTCCTAAATTTGCGTCACGAAAGTGTAATTGTCCTAGGGGTTACGTTCAGTTAAACGTGTTGGTTGTGAGAGTGCCTCGAGCTTTCTTCCGTGAATGCGCTGATAGAAATGAGTCAGCTCATATATGTCATCTGTGAACTTGTAAGTCTTCGAACCTGATGAATATTGTAAATTGTATTCCACTATGAATGTCCTCTGTTGTCGTCCCCGTAATAGTGTTATGTTTTTGTTTCTTCATCTTCTTCCTAGCTTTCACCCGTTAGTGGTCGTAAATACATTGTGTCGCTTGCTGTATCTGTGCCTTTCCGCCAACAACGCATTGTCTTCAGTTTAGGTAGATCTGATTCGCAATTTTGCCTGGGAAATGACAATGTTTGGTCCACTCTTTTGGACTTTTAACTGTCAGTGTTTCTTTTAACTGTCAGTGTTTCTTTTAACTGTCAGTGTTTCTTTTAACTGTTGGTGTTTCTTTTAACTGTCAGTGTTTCTTTTAACTGTCAGTGTTTCTTTTAACTGTCAGTGTTTCTTTTAACTGTCAGTGTTTCTTTCAACTGGCAATGTTTCTTTTAACTGTCAGTGTTTCTTTTAACTGTCAGTGTTTCTTTCAACTGGCAATGTTTCTTTTAACTGTCAGTGTTTCTTTGGTGTGATCAAATGCAAAACGTAACATCCAGCTTTTCACCCTTATCTGAGAGAACGAGATCGATTCCCATTACTCAGAGTCTAGGGGAGAATAAAACCAAGAAGAAACCATGTATTCGAAGTGAACAATTCCTACCATCTGCTACGGGGTTTGAACTCGGGACCTTCCTGTCCGGAAACTGATGTCTTTCCTCGGAAACTGATGTCTTTCCTCAAGAGTACCTAGTCCCCCCGGTGGGGTACATTGATATAGAAAACTTAACAGTACCTCTATATTGATATAGAAAACTTAACAGTAACTCTATATTGATATAGAAAACTTAACAGTAACTCTATATTGATATAGAAAACTTAACACTACCTCTAAATTGATACAGAAAACTTAACAGTAACTCTATATTAATATAGAAAACTTGAACTACCTCTATATTGAAATAAAAAACTTGACACTACCTCTATATTGATATAGAAAACTTGACACTACCTCTATATTGAAATAGAAAACTTGACACTACCTCTATATTGATATAGAAAACTTGACACTACCTCTATACTGATTCAGAAAACTTAACACTGCCTCTAAATTGATACAGAAAACTTAACACTGCCTCTATGTTGATACAGAAAACTCAACACTACATCTATATTGATACAGAAAACTTAACACTACCTCTAAATTGATACATAAAACTTAACACTACCTCTATATTGATACAGAAAACTTAACACTACCTCTAAATTGATACAGAAAACTTAACACTACCTCTATATTGATACAGAAAACGTAACACTACCTCTATATTTAAATAGAAAATTTGACACTACCTCTATACTGATATAAAAAAAAAAAACTTAACAGTACCTTTATACTGAGGGAGGAAAGGCAACAAGATTCACCAAGATGAATAGAAATGTGAAGCTGCTGTAAAGCTGATGATAATGACAATTTAAAAAAAAAAAAAAAAAAAAAAAAGTGGTGTTTTAAGAGCTGTACATGGTAATTAACGAAACAAAAGTCGACGTTTCGGCCAAGTAGGCCTTCAGCTGGAACAACAAACAACAGCACAAATATATATATAAGGATATGTACACAAATCTAACTACATGGCTATAATATGCTAGATGCTCAAGAAAGGAAATAAAAAAAGGTGACTTCCTGTGGTCCAGAGCGTGGTCAACTTCTGAGTGAGTTAAAATAAGTAGACTCGCCGACCAACTATATATCTCACTGACCAGGCAGTTAGGTGAGAAGACGGAAGGGTTCTAAAAATATGGGGAGGTGGGTACAAGATACGTATAAACTGTTTATATTTAAATGTGTGTGTGCACAACGAACAGGTGTGTAAAAAAACATATGTACATAACCATACATGCGTACAAACATAAATCCGTATATATTACCACAAAAAACACAAAGAAAACCCGAAGGTGTCTAAATGTGCCAATACATATGCAGACAAATATACATACATTAATAGGTTCGGTAGCGCATGGGGGTAAGTAATGTGTGGTAGGTGTCCAATGTGTATGAGAGCGATATGTTCATGTCATATGTTCATATATATTGAGTAAGTTCAACTTCTCTGGCGTGGTGATTGTATCGTCCTAGTTTTCTCCAGACTCACATCTTTACACTGGGAACTGCTACTACATAATGTATGCTCCATCTTGTGACCAACAGGCACGTTAGATCCTGGCCACAGTTCTTATTCCACTGTTTTCAATTTTGAGATCAGAGTTTGACTTTTGTGTTTATATTAGTTCTAGATTTGTACTTTTTACTATTGTGTTTATATTAGTTCTAGAGTTGTACTTTTACTATTGTGTTTATATTAGTTCTAGAGTTGTACTTTTACTATTGTGTTTATATTAGTTCTAGAGTTGTACTTTTACTATTGTGTTTATATTAGTTCTAGAGTTGTACTTTTACTATTGTGTTTATATTAGTTCTAGAGTTGTACTTTTACTATTGTGTTTATATTAGTTCTAGATTTGTACTTTTACTATTGTGTTTATATTAGTTCTAGTTATTAGTATTAGTTCTAAAGGATAAATATATGTTGTCTTGTACCTGACAAAATCTTTAGCCCAAACGTCGTAGTTTGTCTCGCATCTCTATTGGTTTATCCAATTAATAACATTGTTTATTTTACTTCAACTATAAACGAATAGATTCCCAAGTAAGGATCATAAATGTAAGGCTTTTGATGGATTGTGCAACCAAGACGTTGCTGGGTTAGGCAGGCTGAATTTAATCAGGTATTATAATGATTATTTAACTAGGTGCTCTATATCTATTTTTGTCTCCGTATTTCTTTCCATATTGCACATCGTTAAATGACATACAAAGCCCCTCTACCTATTAACCGGAATTAAAATATAACGTTTCGCAAGCGCGGTAAAACTATAAAATATCACATCGGGTCACAGCACTTGTGAGGTGGCCAGTGTTCGTGCTCTATGTATTTACTTTCCCCCGAATCAGTAAGCCAGATATCTATTCATTTCTCTTGTCCAGCTGTGTCGACTGGAGAGCGTGAAAGTTACGTTTGAACTCGCACTTACTTTATTGTCAACTCGTTACCATAAGTTACTGACGTTATGCTCTGTATATTGTGTGTACTATAAGAATAGTTCCTTTGATATTTATGTCCAACTTTTTAGAATATATTAAAGAAAAAAGTAAAGTACCCCGTCACGCCAAGGGTGTATAGAGAATATGGTGTTAGTGACCATAAATTGTACAGACCCTCGGCACATGATATTTGGTGTAATGTGGTCAGTATTACGCCCGTGCCGCTTTACTTTCCCAGAAAAAAAATCCAGTACCCATTAAAGGCTGGGTGAACCGGTAGCCGTCGTTTGGGATCGAACTCTACCTCTTGTCCTTTGTAGTCCAGTTCACTAACCACTGAGCTATCGCGGCTCCCAACTTTTTAGTATATTTAACAAACATTTGTTTTACTTCCAATTTTCTTGTGTATGTCTGTCCTTTATCCATTCATTTGAATGATTGATTATTCTTTTTGGCCGTATACAGCGCTTAGGACACAAATCATAGTTTTCTATGTCTGATGGTCAGCACGACCTGTTTTAATTCTTGCTTGTTTCTGAGAACAATAGCTGCGCTCTCTTTGATGATTGTCCTATGCAGAGTTTCTTTCGGTCTTCCTTGTTTTTTTTTTTACCTTCTGGTCTCCTTGTAAGGACCTCGAAGCGTTCTAACGTCCATTCTGAGAACGTCACCGATGTATTCTCAGCGTCGCTTTCTAATGTAATTGGATACATATTACTCTTTAGTTTGATGTTTTATTTCTGAAATCGATTCATTGTTCTATCCAATCTTCTTTGATATTTATTTCTAACTACCTTTCTTAAATGTTCAGAAAGAGGTCAAAGCAAAAAGAGAGCTAATTTCCAATATTAGGAAGAAACATTCATCATTTTTTGGTCATGTAATGAGAAGAGAACAACTGGAATATATTGTAACAACTGTAAAAACTGAGGGAAGCAAAGAGAAAAAATACCAGACAGCTTAAAAGAATGGCTTGGCAGAAGGTCAACAACAGAAATGATAAATAACTGTCGAGATCGGAAGTTGTGAAGAGACATGATAACCTACGCCAGCAGGCCCGGTACTTGATGATGATGACCTTTCTTAATTTTGTTCAGTTTTCTTAGAAATGTTCGTATGTCCAATTTCTTTTTATTGCTTTGTCAAAATGTTTATTTTATTTACGTACAATTTCTTTTAATAGTTTTGGCAATACTTCCTTTGATATTTTATATCAAATTTTCGTTGAAATTTATCTTAAATTTTCTTGTGCATTATTATCTGTTCAAACGGATGGCGAAATTGATAACTTGTCGTCCTTCAAACCTGGAGATTGCGGGTTCGAATCCCGGTAAGGTCAAAATATGTTCTGTCGGGAGTGAAATAAAAACTCAGACATGAACACCTCGTAGCGACTGCACTGGACAAGCTGTTTTATTCTGCGGTCCTATAAATCCCGTCTGGTAGACATCAACAATGGAATAATGTCATAAAGATGTGTTCTGCGTTTCTCCCTGTTCTGTGAGTGCAAAACCACAAATTTTGTTATTTAATATCATGAACGTGGATGTTTATCATTCACAGCAGGCTCCCCCTGTCTAGCTTGGTTACATGTAGCAGTTCTCTTCTTCTCTGTTTATAATTTCGTTTGTTCACCGCAAGTTTCTTCTGTCTAGCTTGGTTACATGTGGCAGTTCTCTTCTTCTCTGTTTATAATTTCGTTGTTCACTGCAAGTTTCTTCTGTCTAGCTTGGTTACATGTGGCAGCTCTTTCCTTCTCTGTTTATAATTTCGTTTGTTCACTGCAAGTTTCTTCTGTCTAGCTTGGTTACATGTGGCAGCTCTTTCCTTCTCTGCTTATAATTTCGTTTGTTCACGCGCAAGTTTCTTCTGTCTAGCCTGGTTACATGTGGCAGCTCTCTCCTTCTCTGTTTATAATTTCGTTTGTTCACCGCAAGTTTCTTCTGTCTAATGGAGGATGAAATATTAGAAACACCAGGAAACAGCATTAAGAGAAGCCGACAGAAGAGCAAAAGACCGCAAACTATATCTCTCCTCTGAAAAGCAAATGAGGAAGGAAATAATGAGAAGAAAGAGAAGAAGAATAAGACTCATTAAAACATTGATAAGCTCCATTTTCAACTCATTTGGCAAATATATATTTTGTACAAAACAAACAAACAAATTATAGAAGACGTTTCTGCCTGGCCTATTATCTAAGAAATAATCAGCCACATTTCCCATCCGTTGTCATTGTTGTCAGTTGTGAATGTCGATAAATTAGCGAGTACGGTTTTTCAATTTACTCTGATGGCACGTTTTGGATAATTCTGTTTCTTTCTATTTATCTTTCTTCACCTTTTTTATCCTACTACTTATGATATGTAACTTTCAGATGAGAGGAATGTCTAATGTTCTAGCCTTCGCTTCATTGTTATTGTTGTGAATATACTAAATGTATCTTTAATACAGTCTATCTAACTCTTTCTAGATTTCCATTTTGCTCTATTTTCTTGTAAAAGTAAAGTAAAGTACCCCCGTCACGCCAAGTGGCGTAGAGGGAAATATGGTGTTAGTGACCCTATATTTTACAGACCTTCAGCACATGATTTTTGGTAATGTGATCGGTATTACGCCATGCTGCTTTACTTTCCATTAAAAAAATCCGGTACCCATTTAAGGCTGGGTGAACCCGGAAGCCGTCGGTTGGGATCGAACCCTACCCTTGTCCTTTGTAGTCCAGTTCACTAACCACTGAGCTATCGCGGCTCCCTTCTATTTTCTTGTGCTTTCATACAATAAAATCGAGCGGCAAGTTAGTAAGATTTCATTTTGATCAGATGTTTTATTTTTAAACAAATACAATTGCTGAAACTCGGCTTTTAACATTTTTTTTCAGGAGGAACCCGCGACCGGGTGGAGTTTATTGGACTACACAGTACGGCTCAGATATGATCCCAGTAGAGTCAGGAGGATTTATGAAATGAATGAAATAATACTTACATGTACACATCGTTACGATTTCGTTGCACTCCTGTGTCTTATACATAGGTTTTCAGTCTTACTGAAGTCGGATATGCTGGGACGAAAGACGAACTATCTAAGCTTGTTCGTACATAGATTTACCAGACGTGAGGATTTCGCCGGACATGTCCTGTTTTTTTAATGTGTGCACCCTGTGTCCGTCCAGACATTAACCTCAATATATAAGTATTGGAAATTAGTATGTCCTGCTTATTTTGTAAAAAAAATCATTTTAGCGCAGATAAAAATGTCCTTTTTTTAAAAAAAGAAGTCCTTATATTGCAGATAAAAATGTCCTTTTTTTAGAAAAAGAAGACCTTATATTTCAGGTAAAAATGTCATTTTCTCTCTATATATAATTTTTAAAAAATTAAAAAAATTAAATTGCAAATACAATGTCCTGCTTTATCTGACAACTGTTGCTTTAAAGGTCAAGGTAACGTTTCAGCGCTCTCATGGCGTCGTCCTTATAATGGGGGCGATAAAGGGGAGTAACCGTCGTGCAAACGCAGCAGAAGAAACATTAAAAAAAAAAAACTGGTAGCTGCCCGGTAAATCCAGTGCTCGGTCATCCTTTTCCCCATTTCGAACTTCAAATAAAGAATATGTTGGAGATGATGTTTTGTTTCTATTGCTTCGTCCAACTGCCGCCATTTGATTTCAACGGCGATCAGTTTTTTATTTACTTTTTTCTTTCTTTTTATTTACTGTTAAGTACATTCACGGTCATTATTATCCAGGTCACCATTCTAACCCCTAACATTTATCTGGGCTACACAGGAAAAAAAATAAATGCTAAAAATATCTCATCGTAACGTATGTAGCAGATTTACTGGTAATCCTACCAGATATTGAATGTCAAACTGAAGTAAAATTCCGGGATATGTGAAAACTGAACTAATGATTGGCTAGATTCAAAGCTATTATAAAAATATAGAAGTATCTTTTCTTCGTAGTCTTTCCTTCCATATTTACCTGTCAGCATCGAGGGAAGAAATAGTTTGTGATCTTTTGCTCTTCTGTTGGCCTCATCTGTTGTTATATTTGAGAGTGTTTCTATTTCTGCGAGCACACGTGAAAGGAGGGAGAATGTGATGTAGGGAGAGAAAGAGATGGGAATATAACATCAAAGAATGGACAGACTTTGATTTAGCACAAAGAATACTGAAGATAGAGAGAAATGAAGAAGTTTGACTAAGTCTTGTCAGTGGTGCCTCAACGACCACCACCCCCCCCCCGCCCCGGTTACAAGGTGAAGTGTTTCCATCATCTTTTTTTCACGGTCGGTCCTTGGGTCTGATGTTTTCGTAGCGCTATTTGAAAGTTGGTTGTGTTGTATTTTGATTTTTCTTATCACGTCGGGACCATTTTATCTGTTGTTTCTTGATGTATTCAATAACGAAAATTACTCCAAGCTTTTTTCTCATTTCTTCATTTCGGATCTTATATCTGAGACTCTTTCTTATCATACGTCTAACACATTTCTTTTCAGTTTGTTGTAATTTTTCGTATTGTTATATTACTGCATTGTTATTTTAGTGTTACTATGTTGAACTTTTAATTAAGTGCAAAGTGTGATATTCAAGAAGACGAACAAGATCAGATAAGTATATCACAACACAACGCAGGGCACGCCCACTTAACGTCCTTTTAAGGGAGAATGATGAAGAGGTACACTCCTTAGTCATCGCGCGAACGCAAGCAAGAAAGATAAATATATATGTGAACATATGTATATAACATATATGTAAACATATATATATATATATAATATGTAAACATCTAGAAAACCTGGGAATCGACATAGCTGGTCGCATACATCTAGCGACCGCGTTAGGGGATAACATCGATCAACCCCCCCCATCATTTTTTTTTCTCGAGCAAGTCAAGTCCAAAACCTTCAACAGACGTGGCATGTCGGTAGGAGGTAAATAAAGAAACTACAAAACATGGAGCTAGACACCAAAAACAAAATAGCCACCTTAAACATTTGAGGAATAAAGACGGGTCAAAGCTAAGAAATACACCAAAATGCGAAACTGCAGTAAAGCTAAGGAGGAATGAAAGAAAATATATAAAGAAAAAAAAAAAGAAAAAAGCGTATATTTAAAGCTCCACGTAATAAGTGGACGACACAAATTAGAACAACGTTTCGGCTCAATCGGCCTTCAGCAAGAACAAACATACAACACACACACACACAGATGTGTATTAAAATTAAAAAAATATATTTTTTTAAAAAATAGTAATTTCTAGCTAGAAGCCAACGGGCTCTATAGACGGCTGTACAAATAGCGGGTGCTAGAGTTAACAATGGAATTCTCGTTTGTTGGATATCAGTGTGCTAAACTACAGCCTACTATAGATTTACTAAGGCCCACAGGGAGAAAATAAAACCGGAAAACCCATTATCTAGCTTGGCGTGTTAAAATATAGAAGATATAGACGACTGGTTTCACTCTATCCACAATCACCTCTTCTCGCAAAGCTGAAAATGACATGCTAGTTGGTCGTTTTCCATTAATTTTCTCTCGGCTTGCAGGCCTAAAGGACAAGAGGTAGGGTTCCATCCCAATCGACGGCTTTCCGGTTCACCCAGCCCTACATGGGTACCGGATTTTTTCTGGGAAAGTAAAGCGGCACGGGCGTAATACCGACCACATTACCCCAAAAATCATGTGCTGAAGGTTTGTAAAATGTATGGTCACTAACACCATGTGGCCATACGCTACTTGGCGTGACGGGGACTCTTTACTTTACTTTCTTTTGCAGGCCTCAGTAAATCTAGTTGGCTGTGACTAAGGACTGGTGTAATTTAATCATGTCTGTGCACGAGAAAAGAAAACGTCTAGACTGTTATCATCTCATATAAAATGGCTGAAGCAAACTCTCGAATCCTGGCCAAGCAAATCTACAGCACAAAAGAGGCACAAGCAAAAGGCGATGCTCACAGTCAACAGGTCAAGGATGGAGCTAAATAGGTCAAGTACTAGAAGAGATTCAGAAACAGGAATTGCCATGTGGTGAACTACAACAATGTGGGGGAAAAAAAAGGAAGATTTAATGAAGCACATCTAGCGCAACAGGTCTATGTCAACGGAACCGAGAGAGTTCATCGGTGCTACATAGAGCAAATGATGTTTTATGAAATCTAATCATGGGTAGTAGGTAAACAAATGAAAAGAAGATTAGAGGACACAGAGAATGTTGAGTGTTCCCTGGACAGCTAAAAAGACCAGCCAGGAAATTCTCAAAGAGGCCAATACAAATAGAAAGCTCGCAATAAAGAAATAATCAACTTTTTTCTGGTACATCATAAGAATACCATTTGGAATTCTTGTTTCAACTGGCAAAATACAGGGAAAGAGAAATCCTGGACGACAGATACTAGATAGTTATTTATTTATTTTACTTTTTTTGGAAGCACTGAACAGCCCAACAGTGGAATAATACAAACGTCAATATCAACCGTTGTGTGACATAATGATGATGAATAGATAAAGGTGGGATTAGAGATCAACAGTGTGAACCAGACTTTGGGTTACACGTAAAGAATGGTCTCTGGATCGTGAATAAAACATTTAGATTTATTGTTTTTCCCCTGCAAGACGCCACAAGTCGCCACAAACACCACAAGTCGCCACAAATGGCCACAGACGCCACAAGTCGTCACAGATGCCACAGACACAACAAGTCGCCACAGACACCACAAGTCGCCACAGACGCCACAAGTCGCCAAAGACGTCACAAGACAAGTATTCACCCAGATCGTTCATACTGTTACATTGAACGTGTTACGAATTGAACAAGAGCGCGCAGCTCACGATGAACACACTTCTGGGTCGCTGTTATGGTCGTCCTCGATTGCACGACCTCCATACGCCTTCGCCGAATCGATTGGATTTCTGGTTAGCAGGCGTGCTCCATGAAACGATGTCTAAAAAAAAAAACACGTGAATTCAGACCTCTACTTTAGTGATACACACGATTTGAGCGCAGTCCAGCTGGCGGCGAATATGCAGCCGAACAGAGATCCGCAATTCCATCCCAAGGCAACACCAAAGCCGAGCACCACTCCATTTATATCAACAGTCATCGCCTGCAGTACGAATATCTAAGTGCTGGCGCCGAGTCCACGTTGTCTCCGTAGTCAGATGAATGCGATCGGATAATCGATGTCCCTGCAGACAAAAATCCAGACCAGAAAGAATCACTCAAAAACTCAAAGCTGAAAATTCAACGTAGCAAAAATACCACCAGTCCAGAAACTGATTTGACTAGGCGGACATCTTGCACAACAGCACCGACCGGAAGCAAGAGATCAACCTAGCACCATCAAAGAGAGAGAGAGAGAGAGAGAGAGAGAGAGAGAGAGAGAGATCATTGTAGCAACCAAAAATGCAGTGCCGAAGTCTTATGCAGTTACCCAAGATTGCTTTAAACTACGCCACAACGCAACTAGGCGGTTTAATGTCCGCTCGTGGTCGCACGGGGAAGAGACGTAATTGTAGGGTGAACGTGGCAACAGATTTTACGTTTTAAAACTATTGTTGACGTCATCTGATCATGTCCTTTCACTGTGACTATACCATACCCTAATGAATTAAGGTTAGTCAGTGTTTAAAAAGAATTGTGTTGACATCATCAAACATCGCCTCACTGCTCCGCTACCAAAATCAGTTCTTTACAAACCAATATAATCCTTTACGCTGATATCCTTGCAGGTTTGAGGGTCAAAGGGCAAGAATGTGACAGCACTATAAATAGTATAAGATGAACTATAGCCGTAAGTCAGAAAGGAACAAAAATAAGAAAGAGAGAGAGAGAGAGAGAGAGAGGAGAGGAGAGAGAGAGAGAGTTGGAGATGAAAAGCAGTTAATATTTGATACGGAGATAACACTAAGATTAATACCAAAATTAACACCAATATTAACACCAATATTAACAACCACACTAGCCGAATTACAAACTGATTTCCTACCGTTTTGATAGAAAATTGTGTTTTTGGTGTTCCTTATCACGACATAATAAATAAACCAATTCTAAGAAATACTATATTATCAAGATAATAAACGTGGTCAATAACTTGTCTCGTATTTGGCTTGAAGGTTTCATGAAGCCTGGCATAAGAAACACATAAGTTGGCCCTGTTTCCGCTCCCTGTCAACACGCAGGCTGACGCTTTCTGGCTTCCCATCGATAAGTTGCCGTCTTCTCACCAGTCCTTGCACTTGTTTCCAGATCCCACTTCTGTCAAGAAATGTCGAAAGTTTGCAGAATTATCCCAGAATAAACATTGTACACGATAGCTAAATATTTCCGCGGATGTGATTTTAATTCTGAGCGCTTGAAAATTGTTACTGATTTGGAATTCGGCATGAATTTTTCATTAAGTGAAGTCTTGTGAATTTAAGTGAATGCGATATTTTAATGATTCCAGAATTGTGAATTTTAAAATACGATGAATAATGTGCCATACGTATTGGGATATTTTATATTTCAAACTCAGTTTATTAATTTCATGTATTTATTTTTATTTATAGGAACAAAGGCCTTTCAAACGACAATATGAATATGTTTGATACCGGTATCATGCATTGTTGAATTAATCATCGTCATGTGCCTTGTCGGTTTGATGGACGATCATGTTCTTCCACAATTCACTGTTCTCAATTTAGCAAGCTAACTAGTGTTTTTTTTCTCTTTGTCGTCCGTGATCTCTCTCTTGCCTTGTATTTTGTCAGTTGTAACCAAATATTTCAACTTTCTTCTTCATGCCAGAAAAAAATCGATTGTTTATTACTGATGTTTTTAGGAAGTACCTTTTTATGTGTTTGCCTCATCGAAAGTTGAATTAATATTAAATGTTAACTTTCAATTGTTTATAAACATTCCACCCAGTATTTATACGTTTTTGTTTTTGTAGTTCAATATTTTTATGCTTCAAAGATTGTTTATTCAATTAAAATGTTTCCTCTGTTTTGATTTTTCATATTTTACATACATTATTTTTAACTTCAACTATTCCCTTTTGTTGCTTCCATTATGCTAATAATTTCATTATTTTGCTTTTTCTCTTACATTGATATCTCTTCTTCACTTAATTTGCTTTACTTTTTTCTGTCTCTGTTGTCTTTCAGCGTTCGAGAGAAAACTGAGCGTTTCAGTCACTGCTCTGTAGTGTGTCCCCTAAATGACACTCATCTCGGTGTCTGCTATTTTGTTAATTCATTGTCCTCTTGCTCTACATTTTTCCTTCTTTCCTGTTGCCACTGAGTATTAAGCTCATGTTTCTTCATGTATCATGTTGTCTTACTTGTTTCAAAATATTTGTTTTCAAGTTTTTATTTTATAAATTAATTAGCCTATTCTTTCATGCTTTTATCAGATAGTTCTATTTTGATTATATCGATTGCTTTTTTTCCATTGAAAGCATAAACTCATTACTTCTATGCAACAAAATATCAAAAGATATATTATTTTAATGATATGCTATGCACAAAAACAAACGTATGCACACACATATTAACATAAAACAAAGGGAAAATAGAGCGAGCGCTGTAACGCCACGTGGTAGCGGGTAGGAAATACATGTTATTGTATTGACCGTCTTGATATTATTTTATAGACCGTTGATACATTATTTTTAGAATAACCTGGTCAATATTACGCCCGTGCCGTTCTCTTCCCAGAGAAACCCAGTACCCAGTTAATGCTGAGTGAAAACAGATGTCGTCGATGGGGTTCAAACTCGATTTCTTGTCCTTAATATTCCATTTAAGTAACGACTGAGCCACCACGGCTCTAACATAAACAAGTAGGGCACAAACACAGCAGGGAAACATAAATGTGTTTATAATTTCACTGACAAGTTAATGCACTAAAGCAATCGTGTGGGCATATCTCGTATACATATATAAACATGTACGACATAGACATGTAACAATATATAGACTAGGATAGAATAGATGACGTAATGGAAGATAGAGACAAAGCTTGAGTCAGGTAGAGAAGAGAGACCCATAAATTAAGAAGGTGACAGCAGCAACAGAATTATAAAATAGTCACATAAACAGAACAGTAGCAAGTTTTGGAGATGGAACACATTAGCTGTTATTGGAAAGGTGGTGGAATAGATGCAAACGTGACTTGTCACATGTCCAGAAATTAGGTTGAAAAATAAACTCGGGGGTAGGTTAAGTTTATTCGAAAGGTCACTCTTAGGGTTTATATTAACATAATTTTTAAGACTCAGAGGCTAACAAAAATATCAAGATGCGGTTGTTTTTTTTGGCCAAATTTTATACAAAAGTCATCTAAAGTTGAACTTCGTATTCAACCATTGGCTGAGAGATCGCTAGACAGCGACTAAGACAATAAATATGTTATGTTATGTAAATGAAACAGAGGTATTTAACCTAACGATTTAGCAGAATCAAAAAAGAAACATGAAAAAACACCGATAGTTAGAAGTTAGAGAGAGAACAAGACAGAGAAGAAGATCACAATCGATATAAGTTAGAGAGAGATAGAGAATCATAGAGTGAACATCAAGTTAAACCACATATAGTTTAGTTGAGAAGTGTTTCAAGTTAGATTCAGAAGTTTTGTGCACATAAGAACAGTAGTAAGTAGATTTGAAGTACCATTGAGTAAGTCAAGATATAGATAAAGGTAAAGGTAAAGTACGAGACTTGAACCGGCGTCTTAGCACGCGAGTATATACCCATATGTGCTCGGCCGCCTATCCAGAAATGTTCGGATATTTCTGTATAGTGTAGCCTCAAGCATCGAAACTCAGATGCGAAGCGACATTCCTCACCTTCCCAGGATAATATACCCTGGTACCCATTTCTGCCAACGGCTGGGTCGACCGTGGGGGTATTTTTTTTTTTTTATTCCAACCACGAGTACAATTCACACTGCTCCCAGCGGGAATCGAACACGGGTTGTCCGAACGTCGGTAGTCTAGTCGGGTGGTTTTCCCAACTAGGCTACCGAGGCCCCCAAGATATAGATATAGAATAGCAAGTGCCAAGCAAGACGATTTGTTATATTTTAATAGAATGAAAGATAGAATTGGAAATGTCAGAGACACTATGTAATAAGAGATGTCTCAATAAATACCGGTGTTAACCTCTTGAGCGCATCCTGACCATGGACATGTAATTTTAGAACTGGAATTTATAATTTTAGATGTACTCCAATATACCTTGACTTGTACAACCGATGTTCTAATAAAATGTATGTAAGCCAAGTGTCAAAGTCTGTGATGATTAATTACATAAATCCACGCCAAGACATTGTTTGTACGTCATGTTGTGACCTATGTGTAATAATAAAGAAAATATCTAAGCTCTGCATCATCAAATATTTGGTCGCCATGACCCTATATCAGACAAATCATACAGACATAAGCACGAGTAAAACGAAATCCAAGGTCAAAGTGCAAACACACAGACAGGTACACACATAACTACACAAAGGAAACTGATAATATGTATGTGTGTGTATATATATATATATATATATATATATATATATATATATAAAGATGTATATATATATCACTCTTAATGACAACTAAACATAACAATCGTATGTTATAAATACAGAATAAATATACATTATACACGTAAATCTCACTCAAAGAACACACATATAAAACATATACAAACCTCGTGCATTACTCACAGACACATAAATACGTACACAGCACCCGCACAGACAGATAAATACGTCACACACTTCAGTCACGCACAAGTACGCGTGTCACACACAAATACATCATTCAAACGTCATTGTAGAATAAATGTATCATATTAACGCAAAAACACAGCACATGTTATTATCATAGACAATTTTTTTCTCGCATTCTCAAGCTGTGTAGGTTTATACTGCGTTCTCAAGTATATGTCGATAATGTATGGAGTCGCTCACCGCTTGTCCCGTGCTAATTATCTTCTTATGGCAAAGTGTAACGTAAATACAAAAATAGTAGTAGTAGCCTCCATCAATCATAGTTGAGCATGGATTTTGCAGCGCCCTAAGAAATGTTTTTTTTTTTAATTTTCTTTTTCCGTGTATTCTCGTTATCTATTAAATCTATCTGCTTTTTGCTTAAGTTGGAGCTTTAGAGTGTGTTTCCAAAACTTGTCAATGGCGCGAGCTCGGCAGAAGAAAAATTAGACAAATTGTAGCCCATGCAACATGTTTCTTCTCACCACGCAACAGAGCGATAAAAAGATCTGACAGTGCCAGAACAGTTTGGTGCCAATTGCGTCACAGAAGTTACCAGAGTAATGTTCAAATCAACACTGAACGTAGGGACACCATCTCCTGATTTTTTCTCATGGCTTACTCCCCGAAAGCAAAAATATTGCATGTTAAAAAACACCTGTATCTTTGTATAAATATTGGATACATCATTAGTTGTACAACTCTCTATACAATGCAAAAAAAAAAAATAATAATAATAATATAATACTAGGATTCGAAGAGGTATACCATACCCTGTCCTAAAAATATGCGTGACGAGTTCGATTGTGCCTGGTCGAAAGGCGTTTTATAGGACACATTAAGTTAAAACACACTATCATCATCATGGTTGGCGGAGGCGAGCATACCCTCCACAGTTTTCTATCTACAGTGCATCGTATCATTTCTATTGTTGACTGTTCTCCGTGCCGTGATTGGCACCAAGCTGTCCAGTATGTTCTCTTTTGTCGTCCGCGATCTTTCTCTCCCTGTATTTTGCTAGTTGTAACCAGGTATTCCAACTTTCCTCTTCTCATGATACGCCGAATAATTGTTTCTTTCTGATATTTCTTAGGAGCACCTTTTTGTCTTTCACTTTCAAATCCTTGCCATTATTGTTTAATTTCTCCAGTTGTTTACTTCCACATGCTTTACTTTGTCAAATTCTTTTGTGTAGTTTATAAAGCACATATAGATCTTTCGTTATCTCTATAGCTCTTTCTATCAGTGTTCTCGGAATGCATATTGCATTATTGGTCCCCTTTCCTTCCACAAATCCACATTGTTCCACGATTATTTTTTGTTTAATTTTGTTCCTACATGTCTCATGATGATTCTTTGTAATACCATGGCCATGTGGCTCATGAGACATTTAGTGCGATGGTCTTCGCAATCAGTGGCGCCTGACTTATTCGGTATGGTTACAAAGATATATTTTAGTAGATCTTCGGGTATGTGCCCACTGTTAAATATGTCAATGCGTATTTTCTATGAACTGTACTCCCAGTTTTCCTAAAGCATCAATTTGTTTTGATTGTTTTGATCTAGAGCTTTGCCTCTTTTCAACATTTTTAACACACACAAAAAAATATGAAAATGATGTATTGACTCAACGACTCGATCTCTTGTTCTCAAGCATGCAATCCCCAGTGAACTCAGCTGAGTAGATTTGTTCCTGCAATATCTTAGGAAAGAAATAAATAACGAAAAATTCGGATATAGAAAGAAGCAGGATGAGAAACAGTTTATCAACGTCACATGATAGTTCACATGATAGTAACTCTGAAAGGCTTATAAGAAAGGAAAGAAGAAGAATACACACATTACTTACGGTGAAGTAAACAGCATGAGAGCTACAACTACCTGGGACATACTATAACCAATGATGGAAAATGCAAAACTGAAATAAACAAAAGAATAGGTATGGAAAAAAGTAATACTATGCCATGAAAATATACTAACAACAAAACAAATATCAGCAGGGCTGAAACTAAGAATGGCAAAATGTTACGTCTTCTCAATATTCCTGTATGGTGCAGAAACATGGACATTAGACAAAAAAAACAGAACAGAAAATTGAAGCCTTTGAAATGTGGATATATAGAAGAATAGGTAGAATTGGATGGAAACAAAAGATAACAAACGATGAAGTTTTAAAACAACTGAAAATAAAAAGAGAACTACTAAATACAATGCAGACAAGACAAATGCAATTTTTGGGGCATGTTAAAAGACACAACAGCCTACTAAAAGTAATATTGGAAGGAAAAATACAAGGTAAAAGAGGTAGAGGCAGACCAAGACTAACATGGACGAGTAACATCAAGAGATGGACAAGTCAGTCTATGTCAGCCTGCACCATCAAAGCAGGAAACAGAGTAGAATGGCGATCCATGGTAGCCAACCTTCGTTGCGGAGAAGGAACGCGATGATGATGATGATGAAACAGCATGAACAGTTCTTGAAGACAACTTATGTTCTTTCGGCGCTGTAAATACAAGAGAACAGAGCAGTACAAGATGAGTCACGTAATTATATTGTGTCATAATCTTATAAGTGTAAAAACAGTCACATTTTTCAGTGAATATATTCTGCAACTGTTCACCTCTGACAATTTGGCTGCTTTGTTCTATAACTCTTTTCAGTGATATGTTGGTAATCTGCTTACTTGTGTAAGATATTCAAATATGGTCGAACTAGTGCTCAGATTTTAGTTAACTTGTGATGGTGAAGTTGTAAATTCCTTCCTTCCTTCCTTCCTTACTTCCTTCCCTTTAGCTGCTTCCTTCCATTATTGTAACCCTCAGTATGATGGATCCTATCGGGTATCCTTTTTTACATTGACACACACACACACACACACACACACACACACACACATAAAACAGTTATAACTTTGCCAAGTCAGGAAACTAGAACATTCGCCTTCTATTGACATGCTTTAGCTTGGGGACACTTGCAGAAAACCCGATTTACGATTTTGAGAAGCTTCGCTTGATCAAAACGTCTTCGTAAACACTCATTTTTATGGTTTTGATATCATTAAAATGTCACATTTAAGGCTGAAGTGGACGATGTTATCACCACATATGTTGCCAACGATTTAACCTCTGGTTCTATTGGACAGAGATCAAATTAGAAATGTGGAGAAAGATACAATAATTGAAAGACAGATAACTAGATCTACATAGGCACATATAACAAGATTTCAAGAGAAACACACACACACGCCACAAAAAATTAGATGTGGAGAGAGAGAGTGGGAGAGAGAGAGAGAGACAAAGAGAGAATTTGAGATACAGATAGAAAGGAAATAAATATTTAGAGATTAAGAAAACGATATTAACAGAAAGAGATACAGAGATAACTGAGGTGTAGATAGAGGTAACATCTAAAGAAAGAATTAGAGAGAAAGATAAAACGAGATCTCAATTTAAAAAAAAAGAACAGTTAGCGAAAAGGTAAATTAGAAAACTTAGAATAAAAGCTAGAGATGTGAAAAGAGGAACACGACTTAAAGCGGAAGAGAGAGAGGAGAGAGAGAGAGAGAGAGAGAGAGAGAGAGAGACCGAGAGAAAGACGAAAGACTGAAAGAAAGAAAGAAAGAAAGAAAGAAGAAAGAAAGAAAGAAAGAAAGAAAGAAAGAAAGAAAGAAAGACAGAGAAAGAAAAAAAGACATAAAGAGAGAAAGAAAGAGAGAGAGAGAACCAGAGTTCAGACTCGAATAATTAAAATATTTTAACTATCCATTGCTGACACTATCCAACTTCACTCTAAATTATCACAAATTGCACAAATTGTTCTATTAAAATGCCACTTTTCTTCCTAATGGTCGTGGAATGACTTTGCACTGATTTTTTGCGCTGCGTATTTATCATGACAATTTTAACAGTGGACAATTTTAATAGTCCATTTAGCTATTGCGCAAGAAATTGCAACGTGTATCATCGTACTTAAGAGCGGTTAATAATGTCAGCTCTCAAGTTTGAGAAAGTCAACATCATATACAAAACAATGCTGGTCTGTTATGTTGATTCTCAGCAGCAATTCTCTCAGGAGATGTCATCATATGGTGATCATGATACACCTACCATTACTTCTTCACTGTTCACCCGAGGGTTAATTCTCTCGCTCGGCAGTCGTTAAATATTCATAGTTGGGACGAGTCGTGGTTTACAGAAATACTTGTCCTGCTCAGCCCGGAATTCCCGACATCTATTTGACATTTTTGGTACTGACCTTCCCTTCTCACCTGCTTCCCTATTCGTTTGACCAGACTAATTAGTCCGTTTCCATGATTATTGCACGAATGTTGTACAGGGTCTCCATCAGTTTTAGTTCAGTGGTTCTACTGTCGACTTTGAGTTAGCTAACCATGTTCAGACCGCAAGATTTCGTTGTTTTTTAAAAATATCTTCCACCTCTGCTTTCGGCAATGAACAATTGAGGCACTGTCTGAAAAAGCTCCATTGTTGCAGTTTTCTCATATTCCAAGTCCGACTTGCTGCAGGAGCTACTGAGTTTAGTGCTCTGTGCACACCGTGAGCTGTGTGTTTCATCGGATGGTGTTCCTATATTCAGATTGCTTACGTTGAATGATGATATTGTATGATGAAGGACAGTTCAGTTGCGTTCACTATCGGTGCCAATAACTATACCTCATGTCTTTTGACGTGTGCAACGATGGGGACTGCAACATATTTTTGTTTATTAGGTTTTTGTTAGGTTTGAGTATTTTCTTTGTTTATTATCATAGTTTTAGTCTTTTTGATATTCAAATCTAATCCATATTTTTGCTTATCAAGCGTATTCCATTAAATAATTGTTGAAGATCTTTAGGATTTTCTGCTAGTAGAACAGTATCATCAGCATATCTTAGGTTATTGATTATCTTCCATTAATGTTTAGACCTGGCATCTCTGTGATGTTTTTAAAGATTTGCTCAGTGTATAGATAGAACAAGCTTGGTGATAGGATGCATCCCTGTCTTACTCCTCTTTTTATATCAATGGTGTAGAGTTCTCTTTGTTATATTTTATTATTGCTGTTTGTTCCCAGTATAAAATACATATTAGTAGTATGTCCATGTCATCTAGATGTATCTCTTTTAGGCATTCTGTAAATTATTTGTGGTGTTTTCTATCAAAAGCTTTGGTGTAGTCTATAAATCAGGCATACATCGGCTTGTTTACTTCTGTGTACTTTCGATTATGTTCTCATGCAGAATATGGCTTCATTTGTCCCACTATTTTTCCTAAATCCAAATTGCTGCTCATATAATTTAGTATTGATTTTATTCTATATAGTATCATCTTTATCTGTATGTTGTCAGGCCCTACTGCTTTTCCCTTTTTCATTGTTTGTATAGCTTTTTCCACCTCCGATTTAAGATTTTATAGCCTGATGTGCATTTTATAATTGGTTTCTTGTCGATTAGAGATAGTTCTGTTATATATTCCTGCCATATATCTATTATATCTTTATTGTCTGTTAGCACTTTTCCTTTTTTTTGTCTGCAATGCATCCGCCGCTTTCTGTGGCTTTAAAAAAATTTAATTGTTCATTCTCTTTATTTCTGTGTGCTACTCTCTTAAGTCTTGTTTTCTTTCCATTGTTTCTATTTCTATACATTTTTTGCTAAGCCAGTCATCTTTTGCCTTTTTGCACATTTTGCGTATTTCATTACCTATTTTATTGTATTGGACAGTGCTCTTCGCTTGTCTCCTTACTTCCATTTTTTCTAAGATTGTGTTAGTTATCCATTTTTTTTTCTTTTTTTTTTTTTTTTGTTCGGTAAGGTGTTAGTTTCTTGTATGCTTTTCTTTATGCATTGCCATTTGTTTGTGACTTTTTCATCAGGATTTTCTCTTCTGTATTGCTCAATTCTTTCTTTTAGCAGCTTCTGGTGTGTTCTTTACTTGTATTGTATAAGCATCTTTACTATCTTTTTGATTTAAAGCTGTTATATCTAGTGGTATTGTTGATGAATTAGACCTTTGCTTGTTTCTCTTTAGTTTGATTTTCATCTTAATTATTACAGAATTGTGATCTGAGTTAATATCTGCTCCTGGTCAGGTTTTGGCTTTCTTGACGCTGTTATGGAACCTATCGTTTATCATTATGTAATTTGTTTGTTTCTCTTCTTATCTCCAGGATTTTTCCATATGTACCGTTTCTTTTTCTCTTGCTAAAAGTAGGTGTTACACATTATCAGCCTGTTTTCTTCACAGAATTGTATTAATCTTTCTCCTCTGTCATCTCTAATCATACAATTTTTTAAATATTTTTTTTCATTTCTCCTTAACAATTAGCTTTATTGCAGCTTCGTATTTTTATACATTTATGTGCACTTCTTTGACTTGACCCCTTTGTTATAAGCCAGTTCTTTTTTAATGTTTAAAACACAAATGCCTACACTGTTTTAACCTTATGTTAAGGATTTTTTTCTTTAGCATTTTGTTCCGAATGAATCGGTTTTCTTCCTTGCTGTATGCGAGATTGCCTATGATTCATAACCGTTTGTTGTTACCGAGAAGATATATGTCATTATTAATTTAAATGTGTTCCTTTGATTTTTAAAATTTTCAATCTAATTGATTTTCGATCTCGACAGTTATTATCATTTCTGTTGTTGGCCTTCTGCCAAGTCATTCCCTTAAGCTGTCTGGTACCTTTACTCTTTGTTTCTTTCTATATCTTCGTCCCTCAACTTTCCCAGTTGTTATAATATATTACAGCTGTTCCCTTCTCATCACATGGCCAAAATGATGATTGTTTGTTCCTAATATTGGATATTGGCTCTCTTTTTGCTTTGGCCTCTTTCAGAACATTTTCATTGCTCTTCTTAGCTGCCCATGGTATTCTCAACTTTCTTCTGTAAAACCACATTTCTGCAGCCTCCAGTGATTTTCTTGTCTATTGTCCTATTGTCTATGACTCGCATTCATATGTTAAGAATGGCTCTATATAACTTTTAAGAACTCTTTTTCTTGTTTCTATTGTCAAAAATGGATTGCATAGTATCTTCCTCATTTTTTGGAAAGTTGCTTTTGCCTGAGCCATTCTGCATCTCACCTCTTTTGTACATCTTCCGTCTGAAGTTAAGTCTTCTTTTTCTTCTTCTGTCCTTCCTCTGCTGCCGTTGGCGTCGAGGGGAGAAACAATCTGCGATTCTTTGCTCTTCTGTTGGCCTCTTCTGGTGTTATCCCTCCTAGTGACTCTAGTATTCCCTTTATCCATCTCTTTCTCGGTCTTCCTCTTAATCTGACGTTTTCGTAGCGTTTATTTAAGGCTCTTTGAGTCATTGTTAGTTCTTTTTGTCTTGTTATGTGGCCGAACCAATTTATCTGTTGTTTCTTTATATATCAATGGCTGGTTCAATTTCGAGTTTCTTCCTCAGGTCAGTGTTTCTTACTCTGTCCCTTAAGCTGTTTCCTGTCATTCTTCTGACACATTTCATTTCGGTGGTCGTTATCTTTCTTATGGTTCTAGAGTCAAGCGTCCAATTCTGGCACTGATAGCACAGAGTTGGTAGAAAAATTGATTTGTGTATTGCCCTTTTTGCTTCCGTAGTTATTGCTTTGTTTTTCAATAGTGTTGATACTTGGCCTATAACTTGGCATGCTTTGTTACACCTTATATCTATCTCTGTCTCTTGGTTATTGTCTTGTGTTAACGTGCTACCCAGATATTTAAAATTGTCTACTTGCTTCAAATCGTATTATCTATTATGATGTTTAATGTAGTATTAAGTTAACATTGTTCTCAGATATTTAAATTTACTTACCTGTTTTAATATTGTTCCACTTGTCTTTATTGTGCATCGAGGTGTAGTCTTTTTTCTTTGCTGCTACCATTACTTCTGTCTTTTTACTATAAAGGCTGAGTCCTTTATTTTTACTTTCCTTCACTATAATGTCTGACATTTCATGTAACTCATTTTCACTCTTAGCGATTAAGACTGTATCATCAGATATTTATAGTTTGTTACAATTTCAAGCTTTTCACTGTTGATGATGATTTTGGGTTAGCTTTTTGTTTTCTAAAAGGACATTATCTTAGTTCCATGTATATTTAGATACAAGTTTTGTTTTTCACTGTTGTTTTACACACTCACTTGTCTCTTTTAATCCTTCTATACTGTTTGAGACAAATGAAAAGACGATTAGAGGCCACAGAGATGGGATTTCTCAGAAGAATGTTGAAAGTTCCCTGGACAGATAAAAAGACCAATGAGGAAGTTCTCAAAGAGGCCAACACAAAAAGGGAGCTCTTAAAAAACATCAGAAAGAAGCAATCAACATTTTTCGGGCACAAAATGAGAAGAGGAAAGTTGGAATACTTGGTTACAACTGGCAAAATAAAAGGAAAGAGAGAGATCGCGGACGACAAAGAGAGAAAATACTGGATAGCTTGGTGTCATGGCATGGAAAACAGTCAACAACAGAACTGATACGATGCACTGTAGATAGAAGATTGTGGAGGGACATGATCGCCTACGCCAACCGGCAGGGTACATGATGATGATGATACTGTTTGAGAGGACTGTGTTATCAGCGTATCTGAGTTCTACATTTATGTTGCTATTTATTGTGAAAGGGTCGAACTTCACAAATCTGTCAGCGTTTCTGACATTTCTCGTGATGTTCGCAGCATCGATGTTGAACTGGTATGGAGAGAGGATGCAACCCTGCCTCAAAACTTTTAGTTTTCTACTCTTGTCTGTGCTATTCTATTCAATTCAAACAATCGAGGTATCACCGTATCCACTCCACCGCCCATTTCTTCATATCGTCAATCTTTCTCACTACTTTTCACGTCCCTATTTCTTCTTAGGCTGGTCAAACTTGAAAAATACCAAAAGACATGCGCGTGTTTGATATGAGCATCTTCTATGTACACGTCCCGCTGTCATCTAGAGTCAGATTAAAAGAATCAGTATAAACACCAGGCCAAATTAACCTTATCATCATCATCACGTGTCTTGTCTCCTGGCTTGGAAGAATGATTTCCTTCACAATCGATTAACTATTGAACGCTTCAGTATATTTTATTTTAATTTCCTGCCCCTCCTCCCTCGACATCTTATTATTTATTCTCATAACTTGCCTCTCAGCCCTTCTCTCCTCTTCTGTCATAATTTGATTTCCATTGTTATTTTGTATGTAAGGTCTTCCTTTGTAAGTATTTGTTTAATTAATTGTGTTGGTATTACTATCACTGGTTTTTCATCGCTAGTTCTTTTCCGTTGTCTTTAATTATTTTCCTGACATTGGTGTGTGCTACGTCATCGTAATGGCTCATCGTACATCCCTAGACCAGCCGTACGCTAATCGTACGGCCTGTTGTTTGATGTGCGACAAGGTTAATCTGACGACTAACTGTGTGTTTATATATTCGGAATTGGAGTCAACAACGATGGCTTAACATCATCAAGCGCTGTACATTTTTTTTAAAATACGACGATCATCATTTTCAAGAGGACGTGAACTTCCATGGTATATGGTGGATAGGCCGCGGGAACAATTGAAGGCTATGCATGAAAAGTGTTCCTTGTTGCAGTTTCCTCATATTCCAAGTCCGACTTGTTGCAGGAGCTACTGAGTTAAGTGCTCTGTGCACACCGTGAACTGTGTGTCTCATCATTGATCATGTTTCGATATTCCAATTGTTTACGATGAATGATATCGTATGACAGGGAACAGTTGGCTGTGTTCACTTTCTGCGCGGTTTTCTCCTTATGTCTTTTGGCGTGTGCTAAGACTGCTACGATGGGGACTAAAGTTACCATTCTTTGTTTAGGAGATGAGATTCAGATGATTACGTTGGCACGGGCGGTGGAGCAATTATGGATTTTAATTCGTTTACAGCGATACCGGGCCTTCCATAACCAAATAACCAAATATTTTTCTGAGCTCTTATTTGCTTTTAGTATTTGGAATTATATATATATATATATATATATATATATATATATATATATATATATATATATATATATATATAGATCAATAGACTGTTTTACTTGCATAATAACATTTTGATGTTTTAGAGTCGGTATAATTAAAATCGGATATTTTATGGTGTTTACTACTTTTGATTCAGTTTCACCTACCTGATATAATTTGCTATCGTCAGCGTAAATAGTGAACAGGTACTTGAAAACGGGACTCGTGTACTTCATTTGGTCTCTTTCCGTTATTAGCATTACAACTTTGTGGTGAATTTTACTTTACTGACATTATTTCTGTCTTCTTCTTGTTTATCTTTATGTTGTACCCTTTGGTAGATTTTGTTGAAACAGCTCATATGAGCCTCAAGCTCATTGTAATTTATGTATAGCAGGCCCTTGTTATTAGAAAATTGCAGTTCTTTGAAACACTTTGGTTTGAGTTGGCAGCTTTAGTAGTTGTATCTAAATCCGTTAAGCATAAGGAGGTAACAATAAATGTTCCTTCCACACATTGATACGCCTATGGAGATTATTGTGTTCTGACCATATTATTTATAATCAACAGCATATTTCTAAGTGATGTTATCGGTACAGCGAAAGGCCACCCTTATACACCCTTTAAACTCTTATTTGGAGCATAGTTCTTCAGCAAATCCTTTCTAAGCTAGATATAGCAGTAAACACAACAATTACAAATCTCCTCTTCCCACTATGCTACTGCCACCTAATAACTACATCTATAGTAAGGATTACATTCTTGGACCCATTTGGTAGTCTATTACGCCTACTAATGAAAACAATAGTAATAGTAACAGTTGGCTCATATCCGAAAGAATACATATGTCATTCATGTCCGCACTGATGATTATACTTTAAAAGTTACATTGAAGGCAGGATATGAGCATTGTTACGGCAATTCCCATGCCAGTTAAAACCAACAAATCCTTGCAACCTGCCAACAATTCTATTCCAATTAACCATTAAAATAACAGCTATAAAAAAAAAAAAAAATATAGTTTGTGGTCTTCTCTTTTTTCTGCCCTTTTTTGTTGTGACGTTTTGATGTATTATAGTATTATCCGTCTTTTGCTATCATACCCTGTTGGTCTGTTGTTTTTGCAGTGTTTAGAGATGTGTAAGCGGTTTATCTTTTCAACAAAAATTATTCAATTCCAAATTCTAAGCACGTACTAAGGTGTATACTCAGTCTGCAAATTTGAACCCGTTTCAGACTGCTGTCTTCGGCGCTTCCTGCAGCAGCTGGGCGTCTAGTTTGGCTTGGCTTTATGAGGTAGCGTCAGTGCTGTCAGGACATTACCATATTAGCTACTCTTTATTTCTCCAAAAACCAGGGCCAAGTGTGTAGCACTGATCGTTCACATTACGTTCTGGTTGTGAGTTCTTCCTGTTCTCAGAGCGTCCTCGCTCAATCTCAAACCACGAAGAAGATGATTTATCAGCAGTTTGGTAATAGATTAGTGCAAGATGTTGTTTTACTGATCGGCTTCTCTCGTGGCTGAATCTGCCAATTATTGGATAGACAGATTCGAACGCAGAACGATCAAGATGTATACATGGTGCCTGGCTTGTCTCTTTTCTCCTGCGCCTTTTGTCTTTTGAATTATGCATCATAACTTCCTTTAATGTTCGTTTTTTTTTTGTTCTCCATGTGCTACAATCAGACGTCTTATTTTCTCATTTTCTTTCGATGAAAGAGAATTTTCTCACGGAAGCCTTGTAAACGTCCTGATATCTCAGCACTGATCTACCCTTAGGTCTCAGTCAGCCCCTAAGTTCTCCATACTATAATTCTTTGGTTACTCAGTTTAAAAACACTGGTTAAATCTATTCCTGTAGTTGATTTATGGACACAATCCACGTTAATTAGTTATCAGATCACCTCCACAGCACAACGAATAACCCGTATGAGCTCAAACATCTTCTCTAATATATCCCTCGACCCAGTGTACTGCAGCTGTATGTTGGTTTATTATTATTTCCCGACTTTCATTATTTCAAGCAACAATTATGCTTGGTAGAGTAGCGAGGGTTGTCAACGCCCGGAGCAAGACCTGCTTGTATATTATTACTATTTCCTTTTTTCTGTTTAAATTTAGCGCACCTAGGAATATTTCAAAGATAAAACAAACTCTAAAGATAGGTACTTGGAATGTGAGAACACTCATGCAGAAGGGTAAACTAGACAACATCATACAAGAACTGAAAAGAATGGGTTTACAATTACTGGGACTTTGCGAAATGAGATACACCGGATCAGGGTGATGTATTCTGATAAACATAAAATAATCTATTCTGGAGGTACTGAACACCAAAGAGGGGTAGGTATCATCTTGGATGCAGAAAGGGCAAGAACAGTGAAAGGCTTTTACCCAATATCTGACAGAGTCCTTTTAGTGAAATTGAATGGAAAGCCAATAGACATAAATCTTATACAAGTTTATGCACCAACAGCAGATAGCCTAGAGGAAACAAAATGATAAATTTTATGAGTTAAATGAGGCACTTCATAAATGCAAACCACATGAAAACACCATAGTTCTAGGGGATTTTAACGCAAAAGTAGGAAAGGAAAGAGTTGAGGAATAGTTGGTCATTATGGCTTAGGCGAGAGGAATGAAAGAGGTGAAAAACTTATTGACTAGGCAAGAACACACAACATGATGATAGGAAACACCTGGTTTAAGCAACATCCAAGACGTCTGTGGACATGGAAAAGCCCATGGGACAACGAACGTAATCAAATTGGTTATATAATGATAAGCAATAGATTTAGAAACAGTCTGGTGTGTGTGAAAACTAGACCGGGGCAGATTGCAATAGTAATCATATACCAGTTGTGGGAAAGCTTAGAGTAAAATTAAAAACAACAAAACGAGCCTCAGTTAACATCAAGTTAAATTTAGATTTACTAAAATCAGACAAGAAGCTGCAAGACAAATATAAAATCACAATTTCAAAACCGGTACAATGCAGTAGAGAAGATACAAAGCATTTGATGAACAGTGGGAAATGCTAAAAGAATCAATGCAACAAACATCAAAAGAGTTCATACCACCAGTGAGGACACATTCAAGAAAGAAATGGATGACAGACGACCTTTTGCAGCTAATGGATACAAGAAGAAGAAATAAAGAAAATGAAGATGAGTATAAGAGATTAAATAAAGAAATTGTAGTAAAATGCAATGACGCAAAACAAGCATGGCTAAAAGAGAGATGCAAAGAGATTGAAATGCAACAAAAGGAGATGCTAAAGCTATATACAAACAAATTGAGGAATTAACAGGAAGAAAAACGCAATCAAAAACTGGATGTTTAAGATCAAAGGAAGGAGAACTGTTGATTGATCAAAAAAACATAAGGGAACGATGGACAGAATACATTAAAGATCTTTATAATGATGAACGAACGGAAGTAAATATTAAGGATAATGGAGAAGGACCAGAAATACTCAGAGAAGAAGTGGAAGATGCCTTGCGCAATATGAAAGCAGGCAAAGCTCCTGGACCAGATAATATAACTAAAGAAGTGATTGAAGCCATGGGTGATTTTGGAATAGAAATAATAACAAAAATGTTGAATGATATCTACAACAGCGGATATATACCAGACGACATGCTCAAATCAATATCCATAGCCCTACCAAAGAAATCTGGGGCGATTGAATGCGATGATCACCGCACAATAAGCCTTATGAGTCATATGACTAAGATATTATTAAGAATCATCATGCGAAGAGTGCGAAACAAAATCAGTCCAGAAATTAGCGATGAACACTGTGGTTTTGTTAGAGATAAAGGAACAAGCAATGCCATTTATATCATAAGATCTTTAGTAGAAAGAGCTATAGAGGTGAAAACAGATCTATACCTATGTTTCATACATTACACCAAGGCATTTGACAAAGTAAAGCACCAAGAAATAATCAACATTTTAGAAAGCATAAACGTATACAGCAAAGATCTAAGAATAACAAAGAACATGTACTGGCAACAAACAGCGGCCATAAGAACTGGAAACCAATTGAGAATGTTTCAACAAATAAAACAGTCTGTTAGACAAGGTTGTGTGCTTCACCAGATGTGTTTAATATTTATAGTGAGATTATTTTAATATCCATAAGTGACATGACTGGAATAACAATTATCATAATATAAATAATCTAAGGTATGCTGATGATACAGTCTTAATCGCTAAGAGTGAAAATGAGTTACAAGAAATGTTGGACATTATAGTTAAAGAATGCAAAAATAAAGGACTCAGCCTTAATAGCAAAAAGACAGAGGTAATGGTAACAACAAAGAAAAAGACATTACCTCAGTGCAAAATAAAGACAAGTGGAACAATATTAAAACAGGTAAATGAATTTAAATATTTGGGAACTTTGTTAACCTCAGACGGAAGATGTACAATAGAGGTGAGATGCAGAATGGCTCAGGCAAAAGCAGCTTTCTAAAAATGAGGAAGATACTATGCAATCCATTGTTGACAATAGAAACAAGAAAAAGAGTTTTTAAATGTTACGTAGAGCCAGTTTTAACATACGGATGCGAATCATGGACAATAGGACAACAGACAAGAAAATCACTGGAGTCTGTAGAAATGTGGTTTTACAGAAGAATGTTGAGGAGAGTACCATGGACAGCTAAGAAGAGTAATGAAAATGTTCTGAGAGAGGTCAAAGCAAAAAGAGAGCTAATTTCCAATAATAGGAAGAAACAATCATCATTTTTGGCCATGTAATGAGGAGAGAACAACTAGAATATATTGTAACAACTGGAAAAATTGAGGGACGAAGAGATAGAGGGAAGCATAGAGAAAAAATAACAGACAGCTCAAGAGAATGGCTTGGCAGAAGGTCAACAACAGAAATGATAAATAGCTGCCGAGATCGAAAGTTGTGGAGAGACATGATCACCTACGCCAGCAGGCCTGGTACTTGATGATGATGATGATGATGATGAATATTTCTGAACTTTGGATAGGAGATTGTAGAAGAACATGATCGCCTACGCCAACCGGTATGGCACATGATGATAATGATGAATATTGCGTCGGGGGCCATCGTCCAATCAGACCCCGTCTCCAATCATCGTTGTGCAACATTAGTTTAGCTTCCAATTAATACAATTGTCATTGAAATGATGTCGTTGAGGTACAGTAGTACTATCCTGTGTTGCTTTATCATCATCATCATCATCATCATCATCATCGAGTGCCGTCTCCGCAACGATGGTTGGCTACCATAGATCGCCATTCCACTCTGTTTCTTGCTTTGATGGTGCAGGTTGATTTTGTTTGTTCCTTTCTGATGTTTTTTAGCCTTTCTGGTGTTTTTTACGATCTCATTTCTGTGTTGGTCACTTTTAAAATGAACCCATTGGTCTTTTTAGCTGTCCAGTGAACATTCAATATACTTCTGAGAAATCCCATCTCTGTGGCCTCTAATCGTCTTTTCAATGTTTGTTTTTCACTTGATTTTCTTCCATAGGTCAGAATTGGCTCTATATCATCATCATCATCGAGTGCCGTCTCCGCAACGAAGGTTGGCTACTATGGTTCGACATACCACTCTGTTTCTTGCTTTTATGGTGCAGATTGTCATAGATTGACTTGTCCATCTTTTGATGTTGCTCGTCAATGTTAGTCTTGGTCTGCCTCTACCTCTTTTACCTTGTATTTTCCCCTCCATGATTACTTTTAGTAGGCTGTTGTGTCTTTTAACGTGTCCCAAAAAATTCATTTGTCTTCTCTTAATTGTATTTAGTAGTTCTCTTTTTTATTTTTAGTTGTTTTAAGACTTCATCATTTGTCTTCTTTTCTTTCCATCAAATTCTACCTATTTTTCTATATATCCACATTTCAAAGGCTTCCATTTTCTGTTCTTTATTATTGTCTAATGTCCATGTTTCTGCACCATATAGGAATGTTGAGAAGACATTACATTTTGTCCATTCTTAGTTTCAGCCCTGATGTCATTTGTTTTGATTATATTTTTCACGGCATTAAAATACCTTTTTACCATACCTATTCTTTTGTTTATTTCAATTTTACATTTTCTATCATTGGTTATAGAATGTCCAAGGTATTTGTAGCTCTGAACTGTCTCCAGATCATGTTGCTTTATATGTAATTTAAAAACATAATGTATTCTAACTAGTATTTAATCTAATAAATAATACATTTACCATATACAAAGTTCGACTACTACTTCGTTCCATTTTTCTCCATTTCCCGCTGCCTTTTTGCCTTCCTTTGCCAGGTGTGTTGACACTGTTAAGTTTCAGAGAGTAATGTCGACAAAGTGCTGTATTTATATTATTATTATTTTAAACCTTCTATGTTCTAGCTTTATCTTAGTTTTGTTTCACTAGCTTCTCTGTGCGTGTCTATGTTCCAGCTATTATGTAGCTCGTAGCCCTTGAACATTTCGTGTCGTCTTTTATCACTACGAAGCTGTTACCATACAAGTTTTCAATAATTTAAAAAAAAAAAAACTTCTTCTGATTATTTATCTCCGTTTTCGCTGTTTTAAAGATCTTATTTGGATCTAGTCCGGACATATGATCTATCAACTTTCAAAATCTTCCTTGTTTCCCACTTTGTGCTTTTCCTATTGGAACCATCTCTGGAGCAGTCCGTAGTTGGCCTTGCGGGGTTTCACCTTCTGTTTTTGCCGAGACACGATCCGTTCAACCTCAGACTATGTCTTCCAGGTTATATTAAACCACAATTGCCACTACAATTTCTGTGAAAGTTACATCTTTTATTTACAATGAGCAGTTCTTAATTACTTGAATTGTAGCCAAAATATTCTGATGCTTCGCGGGCAGGTGATATGACATTCCTGGTGCGCTACATCATTGATGAAAACACAGTCACTTTTGAAAAGGCCAATTTCGAAATGTCCTGACGTTATTTATTCGACATACAAGCAAACATAGGCTCAGATGGACTTACCAGTCCTCGGTCTGATTTATAAAAGAAAAGTAGTGAATTTGATGTAACAGATAAATTAGTAGATTTCACAGGAACCTTCATCAGCCAATAGCGATTTTATTACTGTGGAAATAGTAACCAATGGCTAAATACATTCCTCCCGCCTTGCTTTTGGCTCCTCCCTCTCCGAGGTCTCATAGCAACAAGAAACGTAAGGGGGACCCGCTTCTATCCCCAGAACTTCGTGAAGCTTTCCGGCTCTTTGACAAAGATGGTGACGGCTCGATTTCAACGGAAGAGCTTGGGACAGTCATGCGCAATCTGGGACAGTTTCCTTCCATGGATGAGCTGAATCAAATGTTGAAGGAGATTGATATTGATGGTGAGTGCACTGTTTCTGATGTTTCTGTTGATGGTGAGTGCACTGTTTCTGTTGCTTTTGCTGATGGTGAGTGCACTGTTTCTGTTGCTTTTGTTGATGGTGAGTGCACTGTTGCTTTTGTTGATGGTGAGTGCACTGTTTCTGTTGCTTTTGTTGATGGTGAGTGCACTGTTGCTTTTGTTGATGGTGAGTGCACTGTTTCTGTTGCTTTTGTTGATGGTGAGTGCACTGTTTCTGTTGCTTTTGTTGATGGTGAGTGCACTGTTTCTGTTGCTTTTGTTGATGGTGAGTGCACTGTTTCTGTTGCTTTTGTTGATGGTGAGTGCACTGTTTATGTTGCTTTTGTTGATGGTAGGTGCACTGTTTCTGTTGCTTTTGTTGATGGTGAGTGCACTGTTTCTGTTGCTTTTGTTGATGGTGAGTGCACTGTTTATGTTGCTTTTGTTGATGGTGAGTGCACTGTTTCTGTTGCTTTTGTTGATGGTGAAACGTAGACCGTTTCTCTGACGTTTACTTTACTTTTGTTCTTGATGGTAAGTAAACTACTTATGTTGTTTTTGGTGATGCCGTGTACACTATATCTGATGTTTCTGTAGTTTTTTTGTTGATGATGTGTGCACTATTTATGATGTTTATGTTGTGTTGTTGATCATAATGTGTACATTATTTGTTATATGTTTCTATACTTTTTGCTGATGATGTGTGCACTATTTCTTATGTTTCTGTTTGTGTTGTTGATAATGATGTGGTCGCTATTTTTTATGTCTTGGTTTCTTGTTGTTGTGATGATGATGTATACATTATTCCTGATGTTACTCTTATTGTTGATATTGTCGTCTTATACGTTATTTTTGTCTGTTTGTTATGAAAGTAGTTACACAATTTCTAATCTTTGTTATTTTTGTAGGTAAGTGTAGATACACAAAAAAGATACTTTTTGATAGTTGATGATTGATATCCAATAACGATATCTCCAAGTCAACTGCAATAAACCGAACTAACTGAAGAACATTTTCATATGCCAATTATATATATATATATATATATACCTGTATAAATTACAGTACAACCTGTGGCTGTCCTGCTGCTTGCAGGTAAGCTCGGGAGAGTAAAAGGCTAGGGGGAGGGTACCCCGAAATAAAACAACCCACTGCCTTGTGGGTGAGACTTTTTTAGTTAAAGGCTAGCGGAGCCAAGGGAGCCGCGATAGCTCAGTGAACTGGACTACAAAGGACAAGGGGTAGGGTTCGATCCCAACCAACGGCTTCCGGGTTCACTCAGCCTTAAACGGGTACCGGATTTTTTATGGGAAAGTAATGCAGCACGGGCGTAATACCGACCACATTACCCCAAAAATCATGTGCTGAAGGTCTGTAAAATATAGGGTCACTAACACCATATTTCCCTATACGCCACTTGGCGTGACGGAGGTACTTTACTTTTTCTTTACTAGCGGAGCCAACCGTAAACAAACCGACGGAAGACAAAAGAAAACTACCGTCGTAATTTCTTTGTACAATCATGAATCGTCACAACCATTATTAGGAAGAAACAATCATCATTTTTTGGCCATGTAATGAGAAGAGAACAACTGGAATATATTGTAACAACTGGAAAAATTGAGGGACGAAGAGATAGAGGGAAGCAAAGAAAACAAATAACAGACAGCTAAAGAGAATGGTTTGGCATAAGGTCAACAACAGAAATGATAAATAGCTGCCGAGATCGAAATTTGTGGAGAGACATGATCACCTACGCCATTAGGCCCGGTACCTGATGATGATGATGGTAAATTAATTTTGGAGAAATATCAAATAATATCAACAGTTATTGCAAAAGCTGGAAAAGTGTTTTTTTTTTCTGTCTCAATCTTTGGTTTGAAATAAATGGTAAATAAACAGCACAATGATTGAGCTGGAGTCCCTCAACTCGTAAAATAAACTTTCTGCCGAAATGAGATGTGGCAGCCTCTAAGGTGAAGGCTCTACTGTAAATTAAGGTCAGACGTACAAACGATTAAATAGCAAACGATGAAGAACAAGAAAACAGCATCTTGGGATTGTATAATTTAACGAACATGTCTTACGTCATAATTGTTAAGAGATCTTTGTTCTTTTCAGTGCAGAGCAGAATTATGGACAATTAGTCTAAAGGTAGGCGGTACATTTGACATAATGGAAGTCTGTAAAAACAGATCTCTTTTTTAAAAAGGAAACAAGGGGGAATTATAAGAATGGAAAATATAATCAAATAGAAACAGAAAAAGAAAATAAAATATGGTGGTATATGTTGATATTTGCAGAATTAGGGACAATAAAGATATATCGTACATGTAATGTAAAAAACAGAGAACAGAACGGAATTAAACCGTGCCTGAAATATATATTAAAACAACAAATGAAATGGTCCGGACACTTAATAAGAATGAAAATACACACCAAATATCAAATGACTTCTACCTCAAAACATCAAGACAGAGAGCAAGAGTGAGGCTTAAGGAAGAGATGAATTGACGGAATAAAAGAAATATGCAAAAACTAAAACATTTTTCGCCAAGAACAACATCAAATCGAAAAGAGAAGTGACTAAAAGAACAAGCAGTACAAGATCTAATTATAAGAAATAATAACTTATAATTTAATAACTTATAATAACAACAATACAATGTTAATGGAATTCCATTAGAATACCTTCGTTCGGTAGGGGACATCATGTACCCGATCGTCATCATACTACTGCAAGCAAGATAAAGATACAACAGACACTGAAAATAGGAAATTGGAACGTAAGAACATTCATGCAAAAGGAAAACAAGATCAACAGACATTATATTATTGTATACACTCTTCCATTTTCCTGCGTCGATATAAAGCAACAACAGATGGGTAAATGAAGTGATGCAAAATGTGAAGACTTACAGTGAAGATACATATCGTGTAAGGGTTGGGAATGGAGAAGAAGAATTTATTTTTAAATGTGAATCAGAATTGTTCATTATTAATTGTTAAAAGCTGGCATTAGAGTGCTCCAGGCAAACCCATATGCGATCAAGCAATATGATGATGATGATGCGTTCGTCCGATGATTTGAGGTATTCTAACGGATACGAACCGTAGACTTCCTCCTCGTCATCCGCCCTTAAAAGGACGTTAAGTGGACGTAGTTACGTTGTGTTGCAGTTTGCAGTGTAACACTGTGATATCTGCGCCTTTCGGCCCAACACATCCGATTTCAGCCGACGCTTTTTTGTGTACCGGGTTCGTCTTCCCACTTCGATCCCTGCTCGCTTGGCCAGACTAGACAGGTTAGACTGTTTCTAGAGGCACCACGAAGAGGTGTAGCAGGGTCTGGATGGTTCTGGTTCACCGATCCTGGCGCAAGCCATCAGTTGTGAGTCACTGACGACTTCCAGCTCTGGTGCTGGGGGGGCGCGCCTTCGCCTCCAATCAAGCAATATATCAACAGGTAATGAAATGTGTGCAAATTGATAAATCCAGTACCTCGGTGGTCGTGCACACACTTAGCTCGTCCTTATAGGTTATCACGTGTCATTGTTGCTCCAGATCGTGCACACATTTGTTCCATCCTCATCTTAAAACCTTGAGAGAAGTATTTCCGAAATGTAAGGCTTCAATTAAGTCACCCGTTCATAGGGGAGACAATTATTGTGAACCTTTCAAAGAGTTTACATAGAATCCAACACAAGACATGTTCCACTCACAGTTGTCTTTGAAGTATACTCTAACTCTTAATTGCTGTTCTAGTTTATTTTTTTCATTTTTAAAACCATGAGAACTCATTGCAAGCGCGATCGTCGATGCGCATTCAGGAATCAGAGACACTTAGGGAGTCTTCTTCTTCTCTACTGGCCGTTGTTTGTTTAATAAAGTTTGAACAAGATGTCCAGTTCTCTGAATATGTTGCTGTGTTGGAGAGTTCTTCATAGCCTCTAAACAGTTTAGTTTTAACATGAGTCTATGTGGGCCAACGTCCGTAATTGACTAAATGTGGCAAATTTGCAAAATATGTTCAGCTGTTGGTAACTCAAAAGTTTTTGGATAGCTACCTATCCATATCCACATAATTTATGGAATTAAACATAATCATATGAAAGAACCAAAATATTTTTATTCTGACAACGACAAGATACGCACAAGAACGACACTACAACCTAAAAGGAAGTAAAGAAAATAACAAGCAATACAACATATACAGACATCAAATTGTATTATGTTCTCTTACATTCTCCAGCGACGCTTCGAGACAACAGCAAGTAGAGAAGAGGAAGATGAGAGAAAAACGTGAGAAGAACTTAATTATTGTGACACCTAAAACATGAGTTATAGACTCAAAACAAGCAGCACATGGACTCAAAGCGCTCAGCAACTCATAGCTCACTGCTTGCGTCAAAATCAATGAATTATGGCTGATTAAGATTACATTCAACCTTCCCGTGATTGACCTGTAAAAAAAATAGTTCTTGCTTGGTCAAAGGAGTTGAGATCGATGAGGAGGTGGACAGAAGTACCCATACATGTCATTCTAAAGTCGGATGTGTTGGACTGAAAGGTGTGAACATCGCACATTAATAGAAACCATGTTATAGCTACATCCGTGTAACTTCCTTTTAGGAGCAGGCGATAACCACATCAATAACATTCAACGAAATCAAGCCCCAGCCTGTCTGCTCTGTGAACACCCGCAAGAGACATTAGAACATCACCCGTTTGGCCGCCCAAAGCTCACCGATTAGAACATCACCCGTTTGGCCGCCCAAAGCTCACCGATATCAGAGCATCTGTACTTCCTCAAAGATTTGATAAATAAATACCTTGCAGGGAACTGCTGTGGAACTTTAAAATACCATCAGATATGATTACATTGCACTGGGATGAAGGACGTCAGCATATATCATTGCATTGCACTGGGATGAAGGACGTCAGCTTATATTATTACATTCCACTGGGATGAAGGACGTCAGCATGTATCATTACATTGCACTGGGATGAAGGACGTCAGCATGTATCATTACATTGCACTGGGATGAAGGACGTCAGCATATATCATTACATTACATTAGGATGAAGGACGTCAGCATATATCATTACATTACATTAGGATGAAGGACGTCAGCATATATCATTACATTACATTGGATGAAGGACGTCAGCATATATCATTACATTACATTAGGATGAAGGACGTCAGCATATATCATTACATTACATTGGGATGAAGGACGTCAGCATATATAATTACATTACATTATGATGAAGGACGTCAGCATAATTCATTACATTACATTGGGATGAAGGACGTCAGCATATATAATTACATTACATTGGGATGAAGGACGTCAGCATATATCATTACATTACATTGGGATGAAGGACGTCAGCATATATCATTACATTACATTGGGATGAAGAACGTCAGCATATATCATTACATTGGGATGAAGGACGTCAGCATATATCATCACATTACATTGAGATGAAGGACGTCAGCATATATCATCACATTACATTGGGATGAAGGACGTCAGCATATATCATTACATTACATTGGGATGAAGGACGTCAGCATATATCATCACATTACATTGGGATGAAGGACGTCAGCATATATCATCACATTACATTGGGATGAAGGACGTCAGCATATATCATCACATTACATTGGGATGAAGGACTTCAGCTCACAAGCCGCTGGACCTATAACAACTAGAGCGGACGATGTCAAAGATCTTCTCGCTAACACAGAAAGGAGAAAATATAAATGCATTAAAAATTAAAAAAAAAAAAAAACATGCGCAACTAGAGAGAAATAATTGACGATAACTGGTCAAAGGGACAACAAGGACCATCGCTGGTGGTAGCAACATTAGAAAGTAGCAATATATGTGAATGGTTATTATAAAAGAAATATATACAAAAGTATTTTATATTTTATATTAGCGTTAAAAAACGCACTTTAAAACCAACATTTTAGACAACAAGCTTGTGTAATAAAGAAAAGTGTGGAAAAAAAGACAAGTATATACGACCGGGTATAGAACGTTAGTTTCGACCAGAAGTTTTGCGTAGAGTAATTTTAGTTATTTTTTGACGAATATATTGTAAGCTTTAGAGTTCAGTGCAATATGATGTCGATGCCTGGGAGTCATGACACAGGCGGGCCCATCTGCTTCTGATGATCAGATTCCCACTTGCTGCGAAGCTCTGTATGAAGAGTTTCCTATTACAAGCTCTCGTAGTTTTGTTTGTATTATATATTAAAATATTTTTAAAATTATAAAATATTTCTTTTAATAGTAATAATTATAATTTTAATAATAATTTCTTTTAATACATTAAAATATATTTTAAAATATAAAATATTTCTGTTATATTAATTCTGAATAAGTTATCACTAAAAATCTCAAGAGGTAAATGTCGGTGATAAATTGTAGCCAATATTTGATTCAGCGATGAACGTTTACTTAATTTTATTATAAACAAATTTAATAGATAGTGAATATTTTATGTACTATCATTAGAGGTAACGAATAGTTTATGTACTATCATTAGAGGTAACGAATAGTTTATGTACTATCATTAGAGGTAGTGAATAGTTTATGTACTATCATTAGAGGTAACGAATAGTTTATGTACTATCATTAGAGGTAACGAATAGTTTATGTACTATCGTTAGAGGTAGTGAATAGTTTATGTACTATCATTAGAGGTAACGAATAGTTTATGTACTATCATTAGAGGTAACGAATAGTTTATGTACTATCATTAGAGGTAGTGAATAGTTTATGTACTATCATTAGAGGTAGTGAATAGTGTATGTACTATCATTAGAGATAGTGAATAGTTTATGTACTATCATTAGAGGTAGTGAATAGTTTATGTACTGTCACTAGATGTAAAGAATATGTTATGTACTATCACTAGATGTAAAGAATATTGTTATTGTTATTGGCTATGGAAGGCCTCGGTCTCACAGCAAACGAATTAAAATCCATAATTGCTCAACCGCCCGTGCCAGTGGAATCATCCGAATTACCAACTCATCTCCCAAACAAAGAAAGGTAACTGTAGTCCCCATCGCAGCAGTCTCAGCACACGCCAAAAGACATAAGGCGAAACCGCGCAGAAAGTGAACACAGCCAACTGTTCCCCGTCATACGATATCATCATTCATCGCAAACAAGCGGGATATCGAAGCAGGATCAAAACGGATGAGACACACAGCTACGGTGTGCACAGAGCACTTAACTCAGTAGCTCCTGCAACAAGCCGGACTTGGAATATGAGGAAACTGCAAGAAGGAACACTTTTCAGACATAGCCCTCAATGGTTCCCGCCGCCTATCCACCATACACCATGGGAGTTTACGTCCTCCCGAAAACGATGATCGTCGTAGCACCTGATGATGTTAGGCCATCATTGATGACTCCAATTCCAAACATATAGACACACAGTGGTGGCAAGTTATCATTTCCAATCCAACAGAAGCCACATGACCTGTAGTTAGTAAAAAACAATTGATGATGTTCTCCGCTCCCTTCTTGTAGCTGCCGCCACACAATTCTGATGTCTCATTATCTTGGACATCATTCAAGAACAATGTCAGATGAACATTCCATAGATATGGCTTTGCTGATGAAGTGCTTGGTGCAACAGTTGTATCAATCATACTGGAGGCTCCTGGTCTGTGGTCATTAATATCACAGAAGGCACATGATGTTGTTATATTCAGAATTTCTTTCTGTGGTGTAAATATGTGGCACACACATGGAGCGTGGTTTGTGGTCACAGTAATCCCATTAAAGGCAATTCTAGGGTAGCATGGCATAGCTGTTTCAGAACAGCACAATCCTGTGATGTTTTCTGTGTTCGCTATAAAGCTGCTGCTGCTACCCAATCCTGACCAATTATAGGTGTGGACATTATTCACTTGCAATGACAAAACTGCTTCATAAACCTCTGGAAGCGAATCATTTATGGGATTAATAGTACAATTTATTCTTCCATCGGGGATATCTTCATTGAGTCCCAAAAAAAAAGTCTTTGGTTAAAAAGCACATATGCTTTTGAGTTAAACACAAAATGAGCCCACTTCATAGATTTAAAATGATCCTTGCCACCAATGTCATCCGTTTGCACAAGTTAGGTCCTTAGCAACCAAGGTCACAAACTAAGCTATCAATTTAACGACTTTATCTACAGCGAAGGTTAACGAACTGTGAACAAACATTTATGTTCAAACCCCTGAATACATTTTCAAAAATCTGCCAACTCGCCGCAATAATATATATCGTGGTATTCAAATTAAACATTGCTTAGTCCATAGCTCGAATGTAAATTGTAAAGAATATGTTATGTACTATCATTAGAGGTATTCAATAATTCAAGTACTATCATTTTAACTATAAATCAAATCTGCTAGTGTTAACATTACAATTGTAGTAGATTTTCTGCAGGCGATGGTACATTCTCCTTTGAGGAGTTTGTCCAGGTGATGGCAAATGTGGGCGGAATCAGCGAAAACAGCGAAGAAGATGAAGAGGAGGAACTGAGACAGGCTTTCAGGGTAGGTGTTTATGCCTTACTTGTTCATTTTTCGGTGTGATTTAGTTCATTTGTTTACAGTTTTCTCACGTTCCTTTTCTTCGCAAGTTACTTACTCGTGCTGTTTAAATATGGGAAACATTTTGTTTACACATACCCCGCATGTTGGTTGCATGAACATAATGTCCTAAACATTTGTTTTATTTGCGGGTCATCATCAATGCCCTCCGAGATATTGGAAGAGCACATGACTTCGACAAACACAGATCCACGTCACTTCTTCGGATGATGGAAATGGGATTTAAGTTGGGCACAGCCAGAAATGAGAACTTAGTGGCCGTGTAAGAAGACTTATCAACCAACATAGAACTGGAGTCGTCAGTCGCTGGACACTGAGGGAATTGTTGAGGAGGGGATCTGAGCACCTATGGACGTGTTCGGAGTGCAATGATGATGACCCGCAAATAACTCAATAACTCAATGTCCTAAACTCGCCTGCATATAAACGTGTTAGACATGTATGTATATATATGTGTGTATATACATGTCTTTCGGTATGTCTTTAGCCGACTGTGAGTGTTTGTGTGGGTGTTTTCCCACGCGTGAACATAAACATTTCATATGTAATGACTGACTCATCATCGTGTTGCATGTCCTTTGCAGAACGTTGCGTTCATCACAACTCGTCAGAAAAAAAATTTTAAAAATCTGTCTCTAGTCAGATCTCTCACTTTTTCTGTTGTCATGTTCAGGGTTTCTTTGATGTCTTGTCGCCACCTTCTTCTTGGCCTGCCTTTGTTTTGTCGTCCTGGAACTAAGCATTCAGCTATTGTTCCTTCAGCCACTTGTATTTTTTGGCGTGATCATATTTTAATTTTCCACGCAGAATGGTGTTTATAAGCCAGTTCTTTTCAATGTTAAATTCCTTTAATCTGTCATAATTGCTCTTTTTTCATTATTCAAGGTATCCTAAAGATTTTTCTGTAGCATTTTGTTTTCAATTAACCAACTTTGTTTCATTGTTTTGTTTGTGAGTGTGTCCATGACTCACAATTATATGCTACCATCGGGAAGATAAATACATGCCCTCAATATTTTTAATTGTATAGCCCTGTTCCTGGTGTGTCATTTGTTCTTCATGCCATTTAATGTGCATGTAGCTATTGCTAGAATGTTTAATGATTATTTTATTACATTATTTTTCATAGATACGCAATATTTATGAGCACCAAGTCCTATCGAATGCGAACGATACAAATGTAATCCCTGTCTTAAAGTTGAGTACGTATAAAATCAGTTGACAGTTGAAAATTTAAAAGTCTGGGCTGCATGTGACTGCCAGAATCAGAACAAAAAGGACATTGTTATCATCTTTCACAATAAATTAATTATTATTGTTAACTCTTTCCATTCGTTTCAACGCCATTGTACGTAGTGCCGATTTCCATCGCGTACGTTTAGCCGCACAGTGCGTCACTGTCAATTTGATTCTTATAAACCGTCATCAAACCATTTTCTTTTTACATGTCTTGTATCATCTTAGTATTGGTGAAATCTAATTACTTGTTCAATTATCTAAAATTTCATATATAATATGTTATGTGTTAGATTATTGTCAGGTCAGGTAATTTTACCTGCTACTGTATGCAGTAAACAGTACAACCTGTGGCTGCCCTGTTGCCTTGCAGGTAAGCTCGGGAGAGTAAAAGGCTAAGGGAGAGTACCCCGAAATAAAATAACCCCACTGCCTTGTGGGTGAGACTTTTTAGTCAAAGGCTAGCGGAGCCAACCGTAAACAAACCGACGGAAGGCAACAGAAAACCACCGTCGTAATTTCTTTGTACATTCATGAATCGTGGAGTCTGCAGAAGTGTGGTTTTACAGAAGAATGTTGAGATTACCATGGGCAGCTAAGAAGAGTAATGAAAACGTTCTGAAAGAGGTCAAAGCAAAAAGAGAGCTAATTTCCAATATTAGGAAGAGACAATCATCATTTTTTCGTCATGTAATGAGAAGAGAACAACTGCTGGAAAAATCGAGGGACGAAGAGATAGAGGGAAGCAAAGAGAAAAAATAACAGACATCGTAAGAGAATGGCTTGGCAGAAGGTCAACAACAGAAATGATAAATAGCAGCCAAGATCGAAAATTGTGGAGAGACATGATCACCTACGCCAGTAGGCCCGGTACTTGATGATGATGATGATGTGTTAGATAAATATAAATATGTAGATTAATATTTAAAACCATGAAAAAATTGTGTCTTTAAAATCTCTTCCGTTGCATTTTAGAAAAACCTTCCATACTGAAAGATTTAATTACTATTGAAGCTGTCTCCGGTGCAATGAAGATTGTACATAACAGTGAGAACTTCCTGCATATAGTTGACATTTGTTTCACATCCTTTGAATATACTTTCTGTCAAGGACATCCTTTCATATTCAGGTGTTTGACAAGTCTGGATGTGGTTACATCACGCCATCTGACTTGCGGGCTGTTCTGCAGTGTATGGGAGAGGAGCTTACAGAGGAAGAAAGTGAGTTGAAGTGTTTCTTATGAGACGTTGGTAAAGGTCGTAATATAGATATATCTAGTCGTGTGATTCTGTAGAACATCTAATTTTGTAATGCTGTTCAAACGTTTAGTCTTCTTGTGCTGTAGAAACATATCCTAATTCATGTAGAAACATCTAGTCTTGTGGTGTTTGTAGAAACATATAGTCTTGTGGTGTTTTCAGAAGCATCATATATGTGTGTGTGTGTGTGAATATATACTGAAAGGTTCGTTTACTTCCATTCTTCTAATTCTTCTTCTACCTTTTTTTAGCTCCCAGTGAAGCATAGGTCTTCAACAAACACTTTCCAAGTCGTTCTGTTTTTTGCCATTCCTTTAAGATCATTCCATGTCTTCCCCATCATCTTCATCTCTGCTTCTATCTGTCTTCTCCAAGAATTCCTTGGTCTTCCTCTTTGTCTTTTCCCCTGGGGATTCCAAAAAAAGGCCTGTTGTGTAATGCTATCAGTTGGCCTCCACAGTGTGTGTCCTATCCAGCGCCATCGTCTTCGCTGTATCTCTTTATCCACTGGTGTTTGACTGGTACATTTCCATAATTCTATGTTAGTGATTTTGTCCTGCCATTTCCATCCTTTTATCCTGCGTTACATCCTTTATCCATTAATGAAATTCTGTATCTTCGTGATTGTCAATTTTGTTGTTCTCCATGTTTCACAGCCATATAATAGGGCCGCCTTAACATTTGAGCGTTTACTTCCATTGGCAAATATGAAATGCGTAAAATCATATTGCAGCATACATATTCACACATAAATCGCGATAAATTCCATATGAAACCCATACGCATAGACAACATATTTTAATAGCCACGCTTATATACAACATCAAAGATTGACAAGTATAACAACGGCAAGAAGATAACTTAGTCGATAATGCATAGCTGATTCTGCAGGACGTGTCATTTTCAGATTTACTCTCACACGCTTAAAACCCGGCTCACAAATGTCAGAAAGACGATCATTATGTGCATGTTGCCATTATTTTGTTGTTCTCTGCTAAAGGTTATAGCTTGTTGTATTAGAGTATAGCTTTTTGGAGTGTGGTATTGCTTTATGTTACGTGAAATAACTTTTCAGAGTGGTTTATATTATTGTTTCTTGTGCAGTGTAATGGATTTTGTAGTGGCGCTTGTTGTCTTTTGAGTGATGGGTGTGCTTTTTAAGTGATGTGTTCTACTTATATAGTCGACTATGTTATCTTTTAGCGTTCTCTCTGTGTGTATTTAATATTGTGCATTTTCGATTTTAAAGTCTGTGTGCCTATATTTGTGTGTTATTATTTTAAAGGTGTGTGTTATTAGTTGCATAGTGTTATGTGCATAGTGTTGCCTAGTGTGCAAGAGGTATGCGTTACTGTTGTGCATATTTTCTGTCCTTTAAAGTTATGTGTTTTTTGTTTGTTGCAGCAGTGTATATCTAGTAACAGTGTATAATTTTGTAGAGGTGCATATTTTTTTGTAGCGGTGTTTATTTCTTGTAGTTCTGTGTATTTTTGGAGTGTTTTTTTTTATTTTGATGGTGAGTTTGTGTATCAGTGTTTATTTCATTGGTGTAAGTTTGTAGATGTGATGTGCATATCTTTTGTGTGTTTTAATTGATAGTTATTTCTGTAGTGCTATTTATTCTTGTTAGTTAACTGTACTATTCTGTCTTACTTCTGGATTTATAAACAACTGTACTTTTTCGTCACTTCTGAATTTAAAGAATTGATCATTTTTCCATACGTGATCATTTGAAGTGGATGTAATTACAGCTCTTCCTGCTTTCTTCAGTGTTTACGCAACTATAATTCTTACTTCATTCATGGTATTTTGAATACCTTTTTATATTGTATTTTATCAATGTTTTTCCTGTTGATTGATTAAAACTTTTTTTTTTTAATGTGTCAGTTTGTAATTTGTTTTTCTGCATTTCTGTCACTTGGCCATTATCGATATTTGTCAAATATCGAACCGATCGACTTAAAATATGAATCTAGTTAAAATATCGTCGTTTATTTTACTTTCTTTTATACTTCTGGAGGTGATGGAGCACGAGATGGAGAAGGAGGAGATATTAACGAATATTGGTCTGACAATTTTTTGGTTTTTTTTTGCAGACGATCAGGTACTAATACATGGGAAAATAGAAGACCTACAAGAACACTTAAATCGACTCAACAGCACAGGAGCAAAATACAACATGAAATTAACAGAAGTGATGAATATCGCAAAAGAGAAACACAACATCAACATAAATATAGACGGCAAACAACTGAAACAAGTAGAGGAATTCAAATACCTAGGAAGTCTAGTCTATCTATCTATCTTTCGTTCGCTCGAAGTATTGTCTATATCAGCAATGTCGTTTTCTGTATGAATTTTACTGTCTTTTGTAATTCTTGCAGTGGCCCATATAGTTTTGTCTGTAGTGTTGTATCTATGGGCCAATGGATTTTCCTCAGTCTACTATATTCAGTGCAGTCTTGAAGTATGTGTTCAGCAGTCTGGGGTGCCTGTCCACATGTACAAGTAGTTGATGTGCCGATCTTGAATTTTGTATACATGTGACTATGGAGTCGATTGTGTCCTGTTCTTAGGCGTATAATGATAACTTGTTCATATCTATTCATATTATGAAAGGCATCCTGATATGGGGCTTGTGGTCCTCTGATTGATTTGATTATCTGTTTCTTATGATGGTATGTGACTGGTGTATCTAGTTGTGTGCCTGTTGAACCTTCCTTTGCCAACTGATCTGCTTTCTCATTTCCTGGTATTCCACAGTGAGACGGGATCCACTGCAGGGCAACCCTGTGGTGCTTGCAGAGTTCAGTCAATAAGGTCTGTAGATGTGGTAATTTTCTGGATTGTAGTGCCTGGAGTACTGATCTTGCATCTGTCAAAAACACTACAGGCTGTGGGCTAAGATTACTGTTCAGCAGCTTTTCTATTGCCAACTTTATTGCTTGTATTTCTGCATCATAATTGTGACAATATTTCCCTGTTGCTATTTTATTCATATCCCTAGTGTTATTTGGGTACTCTATATATGCACCTGCTCCCCCATTCTTTACTGCATTCTGTGCTGATCCATCTGTGTACACACGGATCCATAGGTCTTGTGGGTATTCTTCATCCAGGAAACTGAGAGTTATTGTTTTTCGCTGTAGACTATTTTGTTCCTCTTTGTCAACTATTCCTTTCACTTCTGTCCGTATTTGAACTGATAATCCTGATTCATCTGTCCAGGGAGTCTGTTCTGGTATGGGCAGAAGGGGTTTAACAACTCTTGGCATGTCTGGTGTTTGTCTACTAATACGCTTGGCTTGGTGGATAAAACTGCTTCTCTTAAGTCGTCCCAATGCAAGATTTTGGAATCTGTCCTTCATTGGATGTCTCGGCATGCATACAAATTTTTCTGCCTGTATCAGCACCTTTGTGTCTCTCCGTTCTCTCAGTGCTGGTATCCTCCACAATTTCTCCATCTCCAATATTGGTGTTGATTTCATTGCTCCTGTGATGACCCTAAGTGCCTGGTTTTGTACTTTATCCAGTTCTTGCAATGTGGTGTTTGATGCTGAGCACCATGCGGATGATCCATATTCTAAATGTGGGCGTATACTCTGTTGGTAAACTTTACTGAGTATTTTCCCACTCGCACCCCATGTGGTTCCACACAACTTTCTTAGAATAGCCAATTTCCTCCTTGCTTTTTGGGTTGCCTTATTTATCTGCTGTTTCCAAGATAGTTTGTTATCAAATGTAACTCCGAGATATGTAGCTTGTATGTCTTCTTTCACAGGCTCATTGTTTATGTAGATGGCTCCTGCTTTTTGTTTTGGGGAGAGTGTGAAAAGTGTAGTACTGCATTTGTCTGTATTGATGCTGATACACCATCTATTTGTCCATGAATTCAGTGCATTCATAGCTCTTTGTAGCAATTTGGAGGCCACTGTTGCATACTCCTCTGTGCACCACATTACCAAGTCATCTGCATACATTGCCACTTTGATGCCATGTGGTAGTTCAGTAACTAGGTCATTGATGTAGATCAGAAAAAGTGTTGGAGATAGTACCCCTCCTTGTGGAACGCCCTGGCGCAATAAGACCTTCTTACTCTTAAGACCATCCAGTTGCACTCTGGCTCTCCTATTATGCAGGTATGCTTTGACCCATTTGTACATCCTGCCATTTACTCCATAATTTCTCAGTTTCTTCAAAAGCCCTTCCTTCCATACCTTATCAAATGCTTTCTTTAGGTCTATCCATGCTGCTAGTACCAGTTTCTTTTCTTGAAACGCATCTTCAATTTCCTGGGAAAGATAGGTTGCTTGATCTTCGGTAGAGTAACACTGTCTAAAGCCTGCTTGTTGTGGGACAAGGAGATTTTCACTTTCCAGGTACCACTGCAGTCTGAGATTGATTATACGTTCCATTGTTTTACACAAACAGCTTGTAAGGCTGATTGGTCTATAGCTGGATGTCATTGAACCATCTTTTCCTGGCTTTAGTAATGGTATCATAATTGCTTCTCTCCATGCCTGTGGCACTCTACCTGTGATCCAGCAAATGTTGTAGATCTGCAGTAGTTTTGCTTTAGCTGCAGTTCCCAAGTTCTTAATCATTTCATTGGACACTCCATCACTGCCTGGTGACTTTTTCATTTTTAATTGGATATTGCCAGCTCTAGCTCTCTTTGTGTAATGGGTGTTTCCATTACTTCATGTGTGGTCTCTTCTTGTCTTGCATTTTGTTGTTTTAAACGGTCTCTTGTCGTTTTTCTAGGCTAGTTTCAATATTATTGTCATTTGCAAAGGAGTCTGCAAAGTAATTTGCTGCATGTTTACCTGTTAGAATGTTTCCATCCTTCTTCAGTGTAATTTGGTGTTCCTTTCTGTACCCTCATCATTCAGCTGTTTTACAAGCTTCCACACTTTTCTTGTGTCTCGTTCAAGATTCAAGGACTCTGTTTTCTCTTTCCAGCTTCTCCGTCTGGCTTGTAGTTTAGCCCGTTGAAATTTGGCTTTAGCATGCTGGTAGTTGTTGTGGTGTTCTTGGCAAGGGTTATTTTCTGCTTGCTTTCGAGATGTTTCCATGTCATTGTGTAGTTGCTCTAGTTCACTACTCCAGTATGGTTTGTAGTGTTTCCGTGCCCCTCTAGGTATTGTTTCACTGGCAGCTTGTATTATTAGTCTACTGAATTCATCAACTATTTTGTTGATGTCTCTATCTGTATTTATATCTTTAGTCAGTACACTGGTGTAGTGTTGATACATTTTCCAGTCTGCCTTTTTGTAATTCCATCTGGAGAGAGTGCTGCTCTCCCTGATGGCCTTATTTTGTACCACTAAAAGACTGGTCGGTGGTCGCTGCCTCCAAGTTGTTTCCCAACAATTCGTGTGATATTCCAATCCAGGTCTGGTGAATGGAAAGCAAGGTCTGGTGTAGATGTGGTATGCCATGATCTGGAGTAGAATGTTGGTGGATCTGTTGCCTGGTTTAATAGTATAAGCCCATTGTCATCCTGCCAATTTTCAAGCTCTTCACCTCTCTTGTCCATATGTTCATAGCCCCAGCTCTGTGAATGGCTGTTAAAGTCTCCACATACAATTATTCTTTCTTGTAATGTAATTGTGTCTAGTGCTAGTGGGCGGTCACTCGGACAGTAGTAGTTAAGTAGATGGAAGTCTGTATTTCCTGTCCTGAGGTGCAGTATTTGATATTCCGCCCCATCCATATACACTTCAATCTGACATGCATTAATGTTGTTCCTTACAAGAGTCAGTATTCGCCCTTTTGTCTATTTTTTCTGTCAGATCGGTAGCACGGAAGTCTAGTGAAAAACGACAATTCACAAACAGCAGAAATAGACTCAAGATGCATCAAAGCTTGTCAAATCATTGGACAGTTATCACCACTATTGTCCAACAAGGAGATAACTCTGGAGGCAAAACAAGCACTATACAACACAATCTTCATCCAAACGTTGTGCTACCAATGCCAGACCTGGACCCTAGATGCAAGAACAACAAGAAACATAACCTCTACCGAGATTAAGTGTGTTAGACGAATGACAGGAAACAGCCTGAGAGACAAGATCAGAAATGAAGAACTGAGGAAAAAAGTTAGGAATAACCCGCGCCATAGAATATATAAAGAAACAACAGATACAATGGTTTGACCACGTGAAAACGCAGAGAGATCAAAACAAATCAGAACGTGCCTTCAATAAACGTTGCGAGAACAACAGACCCAAGGGCCGACCACGAAAAAGATGGATTGACGGAATATTAAAAACACTAAGAAACGTAACAGCAGCAAAGACGAACAGAAAAGCAAAAGACCGCAAAATATATTTCCCCTCGACGCTGAAAGGCAAATGAGAAAGGAAAGAAGAAGAAACTCTGACCGTATTGTTGTAAGAGAAACAAAAAAGAACAAAATGTGTTCCCACTTTGATGAGCTTCATTAGTGATAGGATTTCTGGAAATGTTAAAGAAGACAATTAAACGTATTCCTAATTCTTGTGACAACAATCTGGTACAAAAATCTTTATCTGGTTTAGTTCATTTTCAAAATTAGTGCACGGATCTTGAGAAACAAGTCAAAACAAGGAATTCAGCAGTTAAACCCCACGAATGAGAGAATTAAAAGAGCTCGATATAACAGCGTTTGTAAACTGATGGCAGCAACGGCACTCCAATTATAAATTAACAAATAATAATAATATATTAGTAGTGTAGAATTTCAGCCAAAATTGTAACGACTGAATGTTGCTAATTTAGAATGTAATAGCTTCACTCAAAATAGATTCATATGGATTTCAGCCAGGCTTAGGCGTTCATTATAACAATTTTCAGAATAATACTTATTGTGATTATCATCAATACCGTTATTATTATTCTTAGCAAAAACGGTAGCAGTACTACAAGTAGTTGTAGTGAAAGTAGTATAATTTTTTTTTATGAATAAGTTTACTTAAACTTACAAAATCACTTGCTCTGCTGTTTGTTGTTTATAGAGCTGACATTCTTCTTCTTCTGGTCTCTTGTCACTGATACCTAAAAGGTGTCGTGGTTTATATCATTTGTCGTTTTTGAGCTGCTCGAACTGTCTGAATTAGTGATTTTCCTTTGTTGTTACATGTCTCTGTCACTGCATCTATCCATCTTCTTCTGGGTCTTCTTCTTGGTCTTTTTCCATGCATTCTCGAGAAGAACGCCCTTGATGGTGAGCTGACATTACAGAAATGCAAACATATCCATTGTCGTATGTGCTCAGTTATTTTCAACAGATGACGTCTATGTGCGAAATGATGGCCTCAATAGTACCATATTTAGGCAGATAACTCTGATTCACTTTTTTTTAATGGTTCCTAAATATTTTACTGTGTGTTGTAATTAAGTGCAACCTCAAGACTACATCATTATTATCATCATCAACTTCGTATCGACGATATATAATCCTCTACTTTGATCGAGCATTAGCGATTACGCCTGTATTGTGTCTCACATCTTATAATTGACATGAATCCGCATCCAGCTCGCATTTGTTTCGAACTGCTTTCCTACCCTTTAGTTTTCTTGATCTTAAACTATCTTCAAAGGACCCAGTTTTAATAGCAAAAAGACAGAGGTAATGGTAACAACAGAGAAAAAATCATCACCGCATTCCACAATAAAGACAAGTGGGAAAAATATATTTTTTTTTTCGCCAGCTTTTGCCTTTGACGAAGTCCCTAGAGACTAGGAACTGAATTTTGTGCGTTAATCCATTTTTCCCTTGCAGCCGTGTGCACAGGGGGTCCTCGCGCACAGGCAGATAACTTCGACTTCGGAGATACTCATATTTTTTCCGTCGATGAGTAATTGACGTTTAAAGCCGGCCTCGCTATTAAGACCAGGGGTGGTTGCCGCAGAGAGAAATAATAAATAAATATCCTAACCAGTGCAGCCGGGATTTGAACCCACAACATCTCTGTCTCGAGGGCGGCGTCTTGCCTCGAGACTAACCCCGCGGAACAATATTAAAACAGGTACATGAATTTAAATATATGGGAACATTGATAACCTCAGATGGTAGATATACAATACAGGTGAGATGCAGAATGGCTCAGGAAAAAGCAGCTTCCAAAAAATTAGGAAGATGCTATGCAATCCTTTTTTGACAATGGAAACAAGAAAAAGAGTTCTTAAATGTTATGTAGAGCCAGTCTTAACATATGGATGTGAATCATAGACAATAGGACAACAAACAAGAAAATCACTGGAGGCTGTAGAAATGTGGTTTTACAGAAGAATGTTGAGAGTACCATGGACAGCTAAGAAGAGTAATGAAAATGTTCTGAAAGAGGTCAAAGCAAAATGAGAGCTAATTTCCAATATTAGGAAGAAGCAATCATCATTTTTTGGCCATGTAATGAGAAGAGAACAACTGGAATATATTGTAACAACTGGAAAAATTAAGGGACGAAGAGATAGAGGGAAGCAAAGAGAAAAAATACCAGACAGCTTAAGAGAATGGCTTTACAGAAGGTCAACAACAGAAATGATAAAGAACTATCGAGATCGAAAGTTGTGGAGAGACATAATCACCTACGCCAGTAGGCCCGGTACTTGATGATGATGAATTTACGTTTTGTTTCACGTCCTTAAACTTGTATAATTTGACCCCACTAATGGTATCTAGATGTCTCTTTTTTGCAAGGTCGATCAAATTGATCAGCAATTAAAATGTCTTTTCCGTTCGCCAGATTTTACCTCTGACGAAGTCCCTAGAGACTAGGAACTGAATTTTGCGTGTTAATCCCATCTTTCCCTACCAGCCGTGTCCACAGGAGTCCCTCGCCGCACAGGCAGATAACTCCGACTTCGGAGTTACTCATATTTTTTTCCGTCGATGAGTAATTGACGCTTAAAGCCGGCCTCGCTGCTGAGACTAGGGGTGGTTGCCGCAGAGAGAAATCATAAATAAAAATCCCAACCAGTCGGGATTTGAACCCACAACAGCTCAGCATCTCTAGCATGAGGTTTACCTGTTTGTGTTAGTTACAAGTTGGACTCGATGGCAACTGAAACATCAGTCTGTGTTATTTATGTTACCTTTATGCTGCCTCCGTTACATGTTGTATGTCTCTGCTGTGTGGCTGTATCTCTTGCCTGTTTACTTCATGTTACATTTTGGCTGTTCTTGTTACACATTAGCATATCTCTGTTATCATATAGCAGCCTACGCTACCCATCCGATCGGCAAACTTTTACCTGTTGATTGTCTCAACTGTATGTTCATCATCATCATCGAGTGCCGTCTCCGCAACGAAGGTTGGCTACCATGGAGCGCCATTCTGCTCTGTCTCTTGCTTTGATGGTGCAGGTTGTCATAGGCTGATTTGTCCATCTTTTGGTGTTACTCGTCATGTTAGTCTTGTTCTGCCTCTGCCTCTTTTACCTTGTATTTTCCCCTCCAGGATTACTTTTAGTAGGCTGTTGTGTCTTTTAACATGGCCCAAAAATTGCATTTGTCTTGTTTGAATTGTGCTTAGTAGTTCTCTTTTCATTTTAGTTGTTTTAAGACTTCATCGTTTGTTTTCTTTTCCTTCCATCTAATTCTACCTATTCTTCTATATATCCACATTTCAAAGGCTTCAATTCTCTGTTCTGTTTTCTTGTCTAATGTCCATGTTTCTGCACCATATAGGAATATTGAGAAGATGTAACATTTTGCTGTTCTTAGTTTTAGTTAGCCCTGGTGTTATTTGTTTTGATATTAGTGTGTTCTTCATGACATTAAAATTACTTTTTGCAATTCCTATTGTTTTGTTTATTTTAGTTGTACATTTTCCATCACTGGTTACAGTATGTCCAAAGTTGGAGTACAGGCCATTTACACTATATGGCCTCTACTCCAATGGTCCTTAGTCCGCAGTGACCTCTACTCCCCAATGGTCACTAGACCGCAATTATCTCTACTCCCAACAGTCACTAGTCCACAATGACCTCTACTCCCCAACAGTCACTAGTCCACAATGACCTCTACTCCCCAACAGTCACTAGTCCACAATGACCTCTACTTCCCAACAGTCACTAGTCCACAATGACCTCTACTCCCCAACGGTCACTAGTCCGCAATGACCTCTACTCCCCAACTGTCACTAGTCCACAATGACCTCTACTCCCCAACAGTCACTAGTCCACAATGACCTCTACTCCCCAATGGTCACTAGTTCACACTGACCTCTACTCCCCAATGGTCACTAGTCCACAATGACCTCTACTCCCCAACTGTCACTAGTCCACAATGACCTCTACTCCCCAATGGTCACTAGTCCACACTGACCTCTACTCCCAAACAGCCACTAGTCCACACTGACCTCTACTCACCAATGGTCACTATTACACACTGACCTCTACTCCCCAATGGTAACTAGTCCACACTAACCTCTACTCCCCAATGGTCACTAGTCCACACTGACCTCTACTCCCCAATGGTCACTAGTCCACACTGACCTCTACTCCCCAATGGTTACTAGTCCACAATGACCTCTACTCCCCAACGGTCACTAGTCCACAATGACCTCTACTCCCCAATGGTCACTAGTCCACAATGACCTCTACTCCCCAACAGTCACTAGTCCACACTGACCTTTACTCCCAAATGGTCATTAGTCCACAATGGCCTCTACTCCCCAATGGTCTCTAGTCCACAATGACCTCTACTCCCAAACAGTCACTAGTCCACAATGACCTCTACTCCCTAACAGTCACTAGTCCACAATGACCTCTACTCCCCAACAGTCACTAGTCCACAATGACCTCTACTCACCAACAGTCACTAGTCCACACTGACCTTTACTCCCCAATGGTCATTAGTCCATAATGGCCTCTACTCCCCAATGGTCTCTAGTCCACAATGACCTCTACTCCCCAACAGTCACTAGTCACAATGACCTCTACTCCCTAACAGTCACTAGTCCACAATGACCTCTACTCCCCAACAGTCACTAGTCCACAATGACCTCTACTCCCTAACAGTCACTAGTCCACAATGACCTCTACTCCCCAACAGTCACTAGTCCACAATGACCTCTACTCCCCACAGTCACTAGTCCACAATGACCTCTACTCCCCAACAGTCACTAGTCCACAATGACCTCTACTCCCTAACAGTCACTAGTCCACAATGACCTCTACTCCCTAACAGTCACTAGTCCACAATGACCTCTACTCCCAACAGTCACTAGTCCACAATGACCTCTACTCCCCAACGGTCACTAGTCCGCAATGACCTCTACTCCCCAACTGTCACTAGTCCACAATGACCTCTACTCCCCAACAGTCACTAGTACACAATGACCTCTACTCCCCAATGGTCACTAGTCCACACTGACCTCTACTCCCCAATGGTCACTAGTCCACAATGACCTCTACTCCCCAACTGTCACTAGTCCACAATGACCTCTACTCCCCAACTGTCACTAGTCCACAATGACCTCTACTCCCCAACAGCCACTAGTCCACACTGACCTCTACTCACCATGGTCACTATTACACACTGACCTCTACTCCCCAATGGTAACTAGTCCACACTAACCTCTACTCCCAATGGTCACTAGTCCACACTGACCTCTACTCCCAATGGTCACTAGTCCACACTGACCTCTACTCCCCAATGGTCACTAGTCCACAATGACCTCTACTCCCCAACGGTCACTAGTCCACAATGACCTCTACTCCCCAATGGTCACTAGTCCACAATGACCTCTACTCCCAACAGTCACTAGTCCACAATGGCCTCTACTCCCCAATGGTCTCTAGTCCACAATGACCTCTACTCCCCAACAGTCACTAGTCCACAATGACCTCTACTCCCTAACAGTCACTAGTCCACAATGACCTCTACTCCCAACAGTCACTAGTCCACAATGACCTCTACTCCCCAACAGTCACTAGTCCACACTGACCTTTACTCCCCAATGGTCATTAGTCCACAATGGCCTCTACTCCCCAATGGTCTCTAGTCCACAATGACCTCTACTCCCCAACAGTCACTAGTCCACAATGACCTCTACTCCCTAACAGTCACTAGTCCACAATGACCTCTACTCCCCAACAGTCACTAGTCCACAATGACCTCTACTCCCTAACAGTCACTAGTCCACAATGACCTCTACTCCCCAACAGTCACTAGTCCACAATGACCTCTACTCCCCAACAGTCACTAGTCCACAATGACCTCTACTCCCAACAGTCACTAGTCCACAATGACCTCTACTCCCTAACAGTCACTAGTCCACAATGACCTCTACTCCCCAACAGTCTCTAGTCCACAATGACCTCTACTCCCTAACAGTCACTAGTCCACAATGACCTCTACTCCCTAACAGTCACTAGTCCACAATGACCTCTACTCCCCAACAGTCACTAGTCCACAATGACTTCTACTCCCTAACAGTCACTAGTCCACAATGACCTCTACTCCCCAACAGTCACTAGTCCACACTGACCTTTACTCCCCAATGGTCATTAGTCCACAATGGCCTCTACTTCCCAATGGTCTCTAGTCCACAATGACCTCTACTCCCCAACAGTCACTAGTCCACAATGACCTCTACTCCCTAACAGTCACTAGTCCACCTCTACTCCCCAACAGTCACTAGTCCACAATGACCTCTACTCCCAATGGTCACTAGTCCACAATGACCTCTACTCCCCAACAGTCACTAGTCCACACTGACCTTTACTCCCCAATGTCATTAGTCCACAATGACCTCTACTCCCCAACAGTCACTAGTCCACAATGACCTCTACTCCCTAACAGTCACTAGTCCACAATGACCTCTACTCCCCAACAGTCACTAGTCCACAATGACCTCTACTCCCTAACAGTCACTAGTCCACAATGACCTCTACTCCCCAACAGTCACTAGTCCACAATGACCTCTACCCCCCAACAGTCACTAGTCCACAATGACCTCTACTCCCTAACAGTCACAAGTCCGCAATGACCTTTACTCTCAATAATTTCCACTAATTATTTTTTTTTCAATAACTCGCAGGCTGTTGTTGCACAACTCACACAATTCTATTGAAAGAACAATGCACTGCGAATGTCCCACACACTTACAATGCCATAAAATGGAGACATACTGTTAAGAATAATTTGGACAATCATAACCTTAATAGCTTGTACTGTAATTATAACCTGTTCTGCTGTAAAACGTGCATTAGCATGAGGTTAAAATAAAAAAGCGATATTGAGTGAATTTTAAAGCGTTCAATATTTGTTTCGCCAAATGTCATAGAATAGGGCATTTCATATTTGCTTGTTTGTATGATTATTTTAATATCATCGATGTGCCATGCCGGTTGGAGTAGGCGATCATGTTCTTCCACAATTTTCTATCCACAGTACATCTTATCACTTCTGTTGTTGACTGTTTTCCATACCATGACACCAAGCTATATAGTGTATTCTCTCTTTCTCGTTCACGATATCTCATTCTCTGTATTTTGCTAGTTGTAACCAAGTATTCTAACTTTCGTCTTCTCAGGATGTGCCCTAAAAATGCTGATTATTTCTTTCTAATGTTTTTTAGGAGCTCCCTTTTTGTGTTGCCCTATTTGAGAATGTCCTCATTGATCTTTTAGCTGTCCATGGAGCTGTCACTATTCTTCTGAGAAATCCCATCATTGTGACCTCAAATCGTCTTTCATTTGTTTGTTTACTGTCCATGATTCGCTTCCATAGATCAGAATTGGCTCTATATAGCATCGATGAACCGTCTTTCTCTTTTCTATTGACATAGACTTGTTGCATAAGACGTTTTTCATTTCTGAAATACTATTTTGGCCTGAGCTATTCTGCCTTTTATTTCTGTGGTGCATCTTACATCTGATGATGTTATTATTGTGCCCAGTATTTGAAGCGTTGTGCTTGTTTCACATTTGTCCTGTTTATGTTTATGTTGCAATATGAAGATGGTTGTTTTTTCGATATGACCATAACTTTTGTTTTCTTATTATTCAGACCTTTCTTGTAGCTATCTTTTAATATTATGTCTATCATCTTTTGTAGTTCATTCTCTGTCTCTGCTATTACGACTGTGCTACCCGGGTATCCCAAATTGTTTGAACGAATAGATAGTTCATCATGGCTCTGAGTCCGCCTGATGGGAAATCTTTCTAAGCTGCTGGTATCAAAGCACTGCTGAAACTCTGGATAAATGCATTAATATAGAGAATGATTGGCAGCCGCGATAGCTCAGTGTTAGTGAACTGGACTACATAGGACAAGAGGTAGGGTTCGATCCAAACCGACAGCTCCGGTTTCACCCAGCCTTAAATGGATACCGGATTTTTTCAGGGAAAGTAAAGCGGCACGGGCGTAATACCGACCACATTACCACAAAATCATGTGCTGAAGGTGTGTAAAATTTATGGTCACTTACATTCCGTATACGCCACTTGGCGGGACGGGGGCTCTTTACTTTTTTTTTTTTTTATAGAGGATGATATTGAAAAGTGAAAATATTTTTATCTACGTCTAAATGTGTTATTCTTATATCAGAAAAAATCGTCATTTTACTTGAGCAACCCTCGTATCATTTACATACGGTCCACCTGGTCAAGAAAGTAGCTCCGAATATTAATATTCTACTTTTAGAATTGATCTGACAGTGCGAACTGAGTGAAAGTTATTAGAGGATTGTAGATTGTGGAGCTTTTGTTTAACGTTTCTGGTGCTGACCAAGCTGAAACAGGGGTCGGGGTCGGGAAGGTGTTAACAATAGAGGAAGTAAACTATTGATTCCTCCTTTACAATCAAAAGGATGTGACCTAGATCGTTGAAGTGTTGACTCCCGGAGGACGGTTATGTTACTAATCATGATGTGAGAGATCAGAGTCGGGTTTGAACTACAAGGAGAAGCATCAAATGAAACAATTGACTAGAGAGAATGGCGTGTGGCTATATGATGTAATCAAGCTACCACTACATATATTCAACCACGCTACATCTAATTCAGTCACCGCTATATTTAATTCAGCTGATGTTACACCTAATCCAGCCACTGCTTAATCTTTCCCAGCCACCACAACATCGAATCCAGGGACTGTTACATCTAATTCAGCTACTACTTAATCGAAACAGGCACAATTTCTTTGAAGTTAACCTCTGCTACATCTAATCCAGCGAATCTTATAAGTAACGTGGCCATGATATAACTAATCCAGCCACCGCTTCTTCTAATTCAGACAATGCCACATTTATTTCAGCTTCATCTATTCCACTCACTACATAACTAATCCAGCCACCGCAACATCTAATCCAACCACGGCTACATCTATTCAACAACGGTTATATCTAAACTAACCACCGGCGCATTAAATTCAAACGGTTTTATCTAAACTAACCACCACCACATCTAATTCAACAACGGTTATATCTAAACTAACCATCGCCACATCTAATTCAACAAATATTATATATCTAAACTAACCGCCGTCATATATAATTCAACAGCTGCTATATCTAATCTAGCCATTTTCAAATACCTCACTACCCAAAACTTCCCAATAGCGTCATCTTTAACTGAAACATTTACCGGCGTTCCCCCCCCCCCCCCCCCTTTTTATGGTCTAATCTGTGAATTTAATCTATTTGTTTTATCTCTCCTGTTCCAGAATGTGAGATCGCTCTTTTTAAACCTCTCCTTGAGAGAGCAAGTCGATACACTTAAATCGCTGGTTACAATACATTGGATAAAATAGGAGAGAATCAAGTACTGCAGTTTCTATTGGTAAAAGAATCGATTATCTCATACATGTACCGTCCGTGTCAGGCGCTCTCAAATGTGTGTCACAATGGCATGCATTTATGTTGCGTAATTTACGTTTTGTTTCTCGTCCTTAAACTTGTATAATTTGACCCCACTAATGGTATCTAGATGTCTCTTTTTTGCAAGGTCGATCAAATTGATAAGTAATTAAATTTTTTTTTCCGTTCGCCAGATTTTACCTCTGACGAAGTCCTAGAGACTAGAAACTGAATTTTGCGTGTTAATCCATTTTTCCCTAGCAGCCGTGTCCACAGGAGTCCCTCGCCGCACAGGTAGATAACTCCGACTTCGGAGTTACTCATATTTTTTGCGTAATTGACGTTTAAAGCCGGGCCTCGCTGCTGAGACTAGGATGGTTGCCGCAGAGAGAAATCATAAATAAAAATCCCAACCAGTCGGTATTTGAACCCACAACCTCTCTGTCTCGAGGGCGGCGTCTTGCCTCGAGACCAACCAGTCCCCTAATTTAAAAATGAGAACAGCTGTCCAAGCTCTTTTTGTAGCTCAGCATCTCTAACATCAGGTTACCTGTTTGTGTTAGTTACAAGTTGGACTCGATGGCAACTGAAACATCAGTCTGTGTTATTTCTGTTACCTTTATGCTGCCTCCGTTACATGTTGTGTGTCTCTGCTGTGTGGCTGCATCTCTTGCCTGTTTACTTCATGTTACATTTTGGCTGTTCTTGTTACACATTAGCATATCTCTGTTATCATATAGCAGCCTACGCTACAATCCGATCGGCAAACTTTTACCTTTGATTGTCTCAACTGTATGTTCATTATCATCATCGAGTGCCGTCTCCGCAACGAAGGTTGGCTACCATGGAGCGCCATTCTGCTCTGTCTCTTGCTTTGATGGTGCAGGTTGTCATAGGCTGATTTGTCCATCTTTTTATGTTACTCGTCCATGTTAGTCTCTTGGTCTGCCTCTGCCTCTTTTACCTTGTATTTTCCTCTCCAGGATTACTTTTAGTAGGCTGTTGTGTCTTTTAACATGGCCCAAAAATCGCATTTGTCTTGTTTGAATTGTGCTTAGTAGTTCTCTTTTCATTCTTAGTTTGTTTTAAGACTTCATCGTTTGTTTTCTTTTCCTTCAATCCAATTCTACCTATTCTTCTATATATCCACATTTCAAAGGCTTCAATTCTCTGTTTCTGTTTTCTTGTCTAATGTCCATGTTTCTGTACCATATAAGAATATTGAGAAGATGTAACATTTTGCTATCTTAGTTTTAGCCCTGGTGTTATTTGTTTTGATGTTAGTATGTTCTTCATGACTTTAAAATTACTTTTTGCCATTCCTATTCTTTTGTTTATTTCAGTTGTACATTTTTCATCACTTGTTATAGTGTCCCAGGTAGTTGTAGTTCTGAACTGTCTCATTCTATCTCATAATATCAGTACAAAAGACTTATATAGAGCATAAATATCTGGTTGTTTGTTGGAGTGTGTATGAGTGTATATGCATAGTTAGTGACTAGGTTTACTGTGGAAACTAATATCATTCTGTTCCGTCCTATAACTCTGTATGTGTTAAAACAAATATTAATGCCCACTCTAACCGGGACATGCTTGTCTTAATAGGAAATGCAGATGGCACTTTATTCCCGAGTTGTGTTCGCAACCTTATGCTGCAGTCGCAAGTACACATGCGTGAAAGACATCACAAGTTATAGTAACTTTTTTAGGTTGCTTAACTGGATGTGCTGTATCTCAAGTCTTGTTTGTCTTCCCTCTTATTTAGTTTGTGTTTATATGTGTGTATGATTGTCTGCTTACATTTTGTGAGTTGTGCAGTTAGTATATGTGTTTATATGTGTGTAAGGTTGACTGCTTACATTTTATGAGGTTGTGTAGGTCTGTGTGCGTATATATATATATATATATATATATATATATATATATATATGTGTGTTGTGTGGTGTGTGTGTGTGTGTGCTTGTTTTGTGATTAAATTTGTTGTTGAAGTAGAGTAGATCTATGTGCGCGTATGTGCGTGCATGTTAAAGTGATTACATTAATTGAGGTTGTGTAGTTTGTGTGAATTCTGTTTGTATCCTGTATGAATTTGAATTGTAAATCATTTTTCCTTTAATAATTGTGTATTCTTAGTTGACGAGATGATAGCTGAGGTCGATATCGATGGTGATGGTAGAAATTGATTTTGAAAGGTGAGCCCCTGCTTGTCGTCATATTTTACCTCTCCGCATTGACACCTTGCTACCACATAACTCCATTTTGCTTCTGTCTGCTGCCCGATTGTATTTTACTCTGTAACTAATTCTCCATTTTACTCTGCAACTAATTCTCCATTTTACTCTGCAACTAATTCTCCATTTTACTCTGCAACTAATTCTCCATTTTACTCTGCAACTAATTCTCCATTTTACTCTGCAACTAATTCTCCATTTTACTCTGCAATTAATTCTCGTGTCCACTTGTTGATACTTTCAGTCAGCTCTTTGCTTGCTCGTCGTCTCTGCGTAATTCGTGTTTTCAACGTTGAATCAAATGCTCACAACGGCCAATGCAAACCGAAAGAAAGGAAAGAAGCAGTTTCCAGTTGTCAGTATATCTCAATGACCATAGAGATCACGGAACGAGAAGAGGGTGGATAGAAGAAGGAAGATGGAGAAACGGACTGGCTTACTAAAGATGAGTTAATGGACTATGGACTGACAGACAGGATCATGAATAGTCACACTTGCTACAATTACAATATTTATTTTAACTATAAAGAAATCCTGGGAGCCGCGTTAGCTCAGTGGTTAGTGAACTGAACTGTATAGGACAAAAGATAGGGTTCGATCCCAACCGATGGCCTCCGGTTCACCCAACCTTTAATGGCTACCGGATTTTTTTCTGAGAAATTAAAGCGGCACGGGCGTAATACCGACCACATTACCCTAAAAATCATGTGCCGAAGGTCTTTAAAATGTATGATCACTAACACATATTCCCTATACGTCACTTGGTGTGACGGGGTACTTTACCTTTTTTTTATAATGAAATCCTAAGTGTGAAGACGCATTATATCACATTGTGTAGCCCTATATGTGGGTGCCTATACCATCGTTGGAACCCCTCCCTGTAGCAATTACAAAGACAAAGTAAACTGACGCTGTCAGTTCATGAGAACATAACAAGCTACTTGTAACAACTGACGATCTCGACGAAAACCAGAGATGGATAGACGACAGCATCACAGAAATCCTGCAACGTCATATATGTACCCGTTTTCAAAAGCCACTCTTCTAATTAAACCATGGATCAGTAAGTCATTTCAAACTTCCAGTAAATCTACGGTAAGGACATGTTCCAGGATATTTTGATGTGACTTTTAACAAATTGTTAACCTTCAATGACCTTTGGATGAACCATTGTCAACATCCTTCATTGCTCCAGATAATAGAACAATCATCACATCCTTCATTGCTCCAGGATAATAGAACAATCATCAACATCCTTCATTGCTCCAGGATAATAGAACAATCATCAACATCCTTCATTGCTCCAGGATAATAGAACAATAATCTACATCCTCCATTGCTCCAGGATAATAGAACAATCATCAACATCCTTCATTGCTCCAGGATATAGAACAATCATCAACATCCTCCATTGCTCCAGGATAATAGAACAATCATCAACATCCTCCATTGCTCCAGGATAATAGAACAATCATCAACATCCTCCATTGCTCGAGATAATAGAACAATCATCAACATCCTTCATTGCTCGAGGATAATAGAACAATCATCAACATCCTTCATTGCTCGAGGATAATAGAACAATCATCAACATCCTTCATTGCTCGAGGATAATAGAACAATCATCAACATCCTTCATTGCTCCAGGATAATAGAACAATCATCAACATCCTTCATTGCTCCAGGATAATAGAACAATCATCAACATCCTTCATTGCTCCAGGATAATAGAACAATCATCAACATCCTCCATTGCTCCAGGATAATAGAACACTCATCAACATCCTCCATTGCTCCAGGATAATAGAACAATCATCAACATCCTCCATTGCTCCAGGATAATAGAACAATCATCAACATCCTTCATTGCTCGAGGATAATAGAACAATCATCAACATCCTTCATTGCTCGAGGATAATAGAACAATAATCTACATCCTCCATTGCTCCAGGATAATAGAACAATCATCAACATCCTTCATTGCTCCAGGATAATAGAACAATCATCAACATCCTTCATTGCTCCAGGATAATAGAACAATCATCAACATCCTTCATTGCTCCAGGATATAAAACAATCATCAACATCCTTCATTGCTCCAGGATAATAGAACATCATCAACATCCTTCATTGCTCGAGGATAATAGAACAATCATCAGCATTCTCCATTGCTCGAGGATAATAGAACAATCATCAACATCCTCCATTGCTCGAGGATAATAGAACAATCATCAGCTTCTCCATTGCTCGAGGATAATAGAACAATCATCAGCATTCTCCATTGCTCGAGGATATAGAACAATCACTAGCATTCTCCATTGTTCCAGGATAATAGAACAATCATCAACATCCTCCATTGCTACAGGACAATAGAACAATCATCAGTATTCTCCATTGATACAGGATAATAGAACAATCATCAACATATCATCAATATCCTCCATTGCTCCAGGATAATAGAACTATCATCAACATCCTCCATTGCTCCCGGATAATAGAACAATCATCAACATCCTCCATTGCTCCAAAATAATAGAACAATCATCAACATCCTCCATTGCTCCAAAATAATAGAACAATCATTAGCATTCTCTATTGTTCCAGGTTAATGGGACAATCATCACCATCCTCCATTGCTCCAAAATAATAGAACAATCATCAACATCCTCCATTGTTCCAGGATAATGGAACAATCATCAACATCCTCCATTGTTCCAAAATAATAGAACAATCATCAACATCTCCATTGTTCCAAAATAATAGAACAATCATCAACATCCTCCATTGTTCCAGGATAATGGGACAATCATCATCATCCTCCATTGCTACAGGATAATAGAACAATCATTAACATCCTCCATTGTTCCAGGATAATGGGACAATCATCAACATCCTCCATTGTTCCAGGATAATGGGACAATCATCATCATCCTTCATTGCTACAGGACAATAGAACAATCATTAACATCCTCCATTGTTCCAGGATAATGAGACAATCATTATCATCCTCCATTGCTACAGGACAATAGAACAATCATTAACATCAGAACCCAGGGACCTGTTCAGGAACACAACAAATAAATAAATATAAACTGCTGCACGACTTAGGCAAACAGGACCAAAAAACTGACAATGTCCCGTATAAAGACTGGTGTTAGCATCTCCACATATGAGATTCAGACCACTTATACAAACAGTTCAGATCGCTGGCCTCCTAAGCACGAGTTCTGTTTTCTGATTCTATTCATTATCCTCACGATCTAACTCGGGCAGCTCTTGAGGTTTCTCTTTCTAAAAAGTGTGTCTGCCTTATCGATCCGAAGAATCATAGGCGCACGCATCAGGGGGCCCTATTTGTATCCTTCTTAAATAAACAAATATGAAGTACAGACTATGAATGCATAGATACTTCTCTAAACAAACCTCTGAAACTAATAATTAAGATTCATGCATGAAATCATGGGGAAAATCGAGTTTTCAAACATATTCAAACACAGATCACATTTAAAATATCAAATTAGTTGAGAACTGTAACTTTGTAGACCAATGTCCATTGTGAACAAACTACTGCATGTAGAAATAGCAAATTGTAAAGATTGTGAAAAAGTAAAATGGAACTTAAAGAGTGCCGTCATTTCACACAACATGCCTGAACAGCAATGGAAAATATACTCAAAATATGTAACTGGGCAAAATAAGCAACCAAGAACTAATGTACGACCGATAAGAGCTGAATGTAGTTGAGCAAACAGGCATAGTGGAAATAGATAGAGTGGGAACGGAGTGGAAACAAATATAGTTGAGACAGTGGAAACAAATATAGTGGAGATAGTGGAAACAGAGTGAAAATAAATATAGTTGAGACAGTGGAAACAGAGTGGAAACAAATATAGTGGACAGTGAAAACAGAGTGGAAACAAATGTGGTGGAGACAGTGGAAACAGAGTGAAAAGAAATATAGTTGAGACAGTGGAAACAAATATAGTGGAGACAGTGAAAACAGAGTGGAAACAAATGTAGTAGAGACAGTGGAAACAGAGTGGAAACAAATATAGTGGAGACAGCGGAAACAGTGTAGAAACAAATATAGTGGAGACAGTGGAAACATAGTGGAAACAAATGTAGTAGAGACAGTGGAAACAGAGTGGAAACAAATATAGTGGAGACAGTGGAAACAGAATGGAAACAAATATAGTGGAGATAGTGGAAACAGAGTGGAAACAAATGTAGTAGAGACAGTGGAAACAGAGTGGAAACAAATGTAGTGGAAGCAGATAAAAGTAATGGAAACAGATAAACGTAATGGAAACAGATAGACATAGTGAGGGACATTGGAACTATGAAGAAACGAAGACAAGAATGGCACTGAACTGCCTAGATAAATCGAAAGAGGCAGAATAAGGACAGTCTGTCGAAGAGTTACAGATCAATGGTATGTGCTAGACACGCTCTTTCCCCAGATGGTACAAAGGAGTTGATACAGATCAACGGTATTTGCTAGATACGCTCTCTCCCCAGATGGTACAAAAGAGTTGACACAGATCAATGGTATGTGCTAGATACGCTCTCTCCCCAGATGGTACAAAAGAGTTGACACAGATCAATGGTATGTGCTAGATACGCTCTCTCCCCAGATGGTACAAAGAGTTGACACAGATCAATGGTATGTGCTAGATACGCTCTCTCCCCAGATGGTACAAAAGAGTTGATACAGATCAATGGTATGTTCTAGATACGCTCTCTCCCCAGATGGTACAAAAGAGTTGACACAGATCAATGGTATGTTCTAGATACGCTCTCTCCCCAGATGGTACAAAAGAGTTGATACAGATCAATGGTATGTTCTAGATACGCTCTCTCCCCAGATGGTACAAAAGAGTTGATACAGATCAATGGTATGTTCTAGATACGCTCTCTCCCCAGGTGGTACAAAAGAGTTGACACAGATCAATGGTATGTGCTAGATACGCTCTCTTCCCAGATGGTACAAAAGAGTTGACACAGATCAATGGTATGTGCTAGATACGCTCTCTCCCCAGATGGTACAAAAGAGTTGATACAGATCAATGGTATGTTCTAGATACGCTCTCTCCCCAGATGGTACAAAAGAGTTGACACAGATCAATGGTATGTTCTAGATACGCTCTCTCCCCCGATGGTACAAAAGAGTTGATACAGATCAATGGTATGTTCTAGATACGCTCTCTCCCCAGATGGTACAAAAGAGTTGATACAGATCAATGGTATGTTCTAGATACGCTCTCTCCCCAGATGGTACAAAAGAGTTGACACAGATCAATGGTATGTGCTAAACACGCTCACCCTAGGCGGCACAACGGAGTTGATACACATCAATGGTATGTACTTTGAGACTTCCACCCTGGACGGCGGTACAAAGGTGTCGAAACAGATCAATGGTATGTGCTTCATTCTATCACCCTAGACCTATTGACTTCCGGTCGATATGGCGGATCGGCGGCACGAACCGTCGAGGCTCTGTCTGAAAAGTGTTCCTTGTTGCAGTTTCCTCATATTCCAACTCCGAATTGTTGCCGGAGCTACTGAGTATTGTGCTATGTCACACCGCGAGCTGTGTTGTTCATCTGGATCGTGTTTCGATATTCAAATTGCTTACAATGAGTGATGATATCGTATGACGAAGGACAGTTCGACTGCGTTCATTTTCGGTCGGCGATGTCTTTTGGCGTGTTCTGTGGCTGCTATGATGGGGACATCAGCTGCTTTTCTTTGATTGGATCCTTCAATGAGATGAAATATTAATTCGGATGATTACACTGGCACGGGCGGTTGAGCAATTAGGGATATTAATTTGTTTGCAGCGATAATGAGGCCTTCGATTAACTACAACTACCTTAGACGGCACAAAAGAGTTGAAACAGAACAATGTGGTATGTGCTTGACAAGCCCACCCTATACTGCATAAAGTGGAGGGACTGTGATGTTATCTATAAGACTCAACAGACTGCGTTGTCAAAAATGTTTGCGTGGAAAAGCAGAGAAATAAAGAAAGATATCAGAGATCATTCACGTTAGGCAAGATTTCACTTGTCATGACAAGCAAGTAATAATAGTGAGTAAACTCCACTGTTTTTCACATGTGAACTTTTAGATTCAGTGCCAGATAGAACCCATCTGATATAAATTTACACCTACGCCTCTGCTTCAGTCCATATTGTGTATCCACTTTGCAGCTTTGTCTAAAAGTATGCACTTTGACAGGTCTCACACATCCATTATTTTACCAGTAGGTTTGCGGATTTGCCTTTGAACAAGTGCATAGATTTAGACAAACCATTGCATGCTTTCGTGTGCTAGAATAACATCCTGGACTGACAGGTTGTCCAGGCTTTAAACTTTCACTCAACTATCTCCCGCCATTAGTCACCCACCTTTAGGTCATATCATCACTGCAGCTTCTCACTTCAGGTCTGCTAAAAGATTTATGTGAAAAGTTAGATAATAAGGGCCGCATATTAAAGTGCAGTAGCAACGTGGCGTACAGGTTAATTTTTTTTTTATTTCCCCCCCCCCCCACCACAATTACAAGAAAAACGCTTTACTCTATTACTTGATCTTATTGAAATCAAAGCCGCGTTAAAAGAGTAAAGTAAGTGCCCCCGTCACGCCAAGTGGCGTATAGGAAAATATGGTGTTAGTGACCCTATATTTTACAGACCTTCAGCACATGATTTTTGGGTAATGTGGTCGGTATTACGCCCGTGCTGCTTTACTTTCCCAGAAAAAAATCCGGTACCCATTTAAGGCTGGGTGAACCCGGAAGCCGTCGGTTGGGATCGAACCCTACCCCTTGCCCCTTGTAGTCCAGTTCACTAACCACTGAGCTATAGCGGCTCCCCGCGTTAAAAGAGTAAACCAAAAATAACTGTCCGGGCAAAAATTGTTCAGCAAGTCTATTCATCCACACCGAAGACGGATGTGTCGGGCCGAAAGGCTGAGATATAAACTAGCGACACAAGGCATCCACCACGCCCATATAACGAGTGAACACAAAGAAGAGAAACCCGAGTCAACACCAGAATGGTAACATACTTTTCTTTATCTCTCTCAACCACTACATGAAAAGAGTCCACTGACTTCACGAAACGGAGAAACCCTGCTATCGCACTTCAAGACCAACTTCGTGTGCACAAAGCGTAACATACAGATTTTTTTCCCCGATCAATTGGCAAAGGAAGAAGACACGGGAAACAAACAAATAATACTACTGATGTATTCTTTTAAACCCTCCACGTGGTCTTTACTCATTTTATTATTTGTACTTGTATAGTCCTCACGTGGAATCCAAGTGAAACGAATTAATAAAGAAGTTTTCAATGAGGCTAGTGCGTAAAGAAAACTTTTGAAGTGCAAAACTTTATAACAGCAGGAAAAGATAGAGGTAAAGAAAGACAAAAGGAGACAAGGAGAAGGAATTGTGAACAGTTTAACAGTTGCCATGTTTAAGGTCCCCGCCAATGCTACGGAGTTCGTACATCTGAGCTCAAACAATCATCAATGTTTTCGCTAGTCTATGGCGCCGGTGCTACACGCTGCAGGGGAAGTCTCAGCACTATGGAGTTGTCCCGCTGTGTAATGATGATGATGATGATCTGTGGACTAAACTAGACAGTTTGACTCGGAAGAGATCACCAGTAGAACTGATCGGGAATAGAAGTGACAGATTTATTTAGCGGTACATGACACCTGATGATGATGTGTGGACTAAACTAGACAGTTTGACTCGAAAAGAAATCACCATTAGAACTGATCGGAAAGAAGTGACAGATTTATTTAGAGGTGCATGCCACCTGATGATGATCTATATAGAGATCTTAACATTTATAATTAAATTGCAATAATGTAGATTATGCATAAATTAATATTTATTAACAAAATTATATCGTTTTCTTCAGAATTCATTACGTGTATGAGAAGTGATGACGAAGATGAGGATGATGGTACAATAACAGATGAAGAAAACGATGATGACGATGAAGAGGACGAAGAACTTGGAAAGTTAAACGAGTCTGCCAGTCTTTAGATCAAGAGCTGAGATGTTCACATCTGGCTTCGCGGTTACTGCCAGCTGATTTTATCATGGGTTGCCTTCAGTGTTAAATACCCGTATTTCGATATTTTTGTTCATTACATTACTTGACATACGGATGAGTGAAAGTAATATTTATTTTTTGTTAAATAAGAATTATATTATTAGTAGGTGGTATTTGGATGTGAGGTGCTACCCTCGTAAGATCATCGGCATCTCATGCAGAGGTCACATGACAAACAAGAACATTGGAGCAAACAATTAAAAACAAAGGTCCACAAGTATGGTTTTTTTTAAACCGGCAAAGGCAAAGAAATGGTACAGGAATGTCACACATCTAACGGTCTATTAAAAACCACCTTACAGTTAGAAGCGTAACATTGAAACGAAGACAAAGGAAGAAATGATATCACAGACTGGCCATAATAAAGACATTCGAACAAGCCTAGATACTAGCAGGGAAGAAATGGATACAAACATTATGATGCAGTTTTACAAATATTTAACAGGACATAACAGATCGAATTCAAGAAGTATTCATTAGGGAACAAAGAAAAGGATATTTGCACACACCCGAGTTATAATAGCGTCCCTAAAGCTCACTGTGGTGATTAGAAACAAGTCATTTTATACAACTATGCAGTTTGTATCTCTTGGAGACAACATCGGATGGAAGACGCACCACATAAATAAAAAGCAGAATAGCGCAGGTCAAAGTAGCATTTTAGAAAATGAAAAAACATCTTGCACAACAAGTATATATGTCAATAGAAGTAAGAGAATTCAGCAGTGATATATAGATCCAATTCTAACCTATGGAAGTGAATCGTGGAGAGTGGACAAAAAAAAATAAAGTTGATTAGAGGCACAAATATGGGATTCTCAGAATAATGTTGGGAGAAAGTTCTTTGGGCAGCTAAAAAGACCAACACAAAAAGGGAGCTCCTAAAAAACATCAGAGTGAAACAAACATTCTCCGAGCACATCATGAGAAGATGAACATTTGAATATTTGGTTATAACTGACAAAATACACGATAAGAGAGATCGTGGATGACAGAGAGAATGCATCTAGATAGCTTGATGTCATGGCACGGTATAATCAACAACAGAACGGATATGGTGCAGTAAGGACAGAGAATTGTGGAAGGACACAATCACCTATGATGTCCGGTATAGCACACGATGAAATTGAGAGACAAGATTGTGTATAACTTAATTTATAATGTGGACATTGCATTTTTATTTTATGTGCTGATTTCTTTTTTTTAATCTTCCTCTTCTTCTTCTACCTTTTAGCTCCCAGTGGAGCATAGGTCTTCAACAAACACTTTCCAAGTCGTTCTGTTTTTTGCCATTCTTTTAAGATCATTCCATGTCTTCCCCATCATCTTCATCTCTGTTTCTATCTGTCTTCTCCAAGAATTCTTTGGTCTTCCTCTTTGTCTTTTCCTCTGGGGATTCCAAAAAGGGCATGTTGTGTAATACTCTCAGTTGGCTTGTATAGTGTGTCCTATCTAGCGCCATCGTCTTCGCTGTATCTCTTTATCCACTGGTGTTTGACTGGTACATTTCCATAATTCTATGTTAGTGATTTTGTCCTGTCATTTCCATCCTTTTATTCTGCGTAAGCATCCATTAATGAAAGTCTGCATCACCGTGTTTGTCAATTTCGTTGTTATCCATGTTTCACAGTCATATAATAGGACCGACTTAACATTTGAGTTGAAAATTTTAATTTTTGTATTTAACCTAATTTCCTTGGATTTCCATATGTTTCCCATGCAATGAAAGCTCCTCTTGCTTTTGATATCCTTATGTTGGTATCATTTTCTGTTTCTCCCTCTTTATCTATATTACTGCCCAGATATATGTAAGATTGTACGTCTAGTAGAGGTATTTCTCCTAGTTTTATTTGGTTATTGCCAACTGTATTAATTCTCATAATGTTGGTCTTATCTCTATTAATCTTCAGTCCTAGCTGTTGTGATCTCTCATCAAGTATGCTTATTTTATCCTGCATCTGTTGATGGCTGTGTGATAGGAGAGCTATGTCATCAGCAAAGTCTAAATCATCAAGTTGTTTGGTCAGTGACCACTGGATTCCATTTCTGTTGTTTTGAGTTATTTTCATAATCCAATCTATGGCCAGTAGAAAGAGAAATGGAGACAGAAGGCATCCCTGCCTTACTCCTGTTCTTATTTCAAATGCTTCTGTAAGCTGTCCTTCATGCACCACACTACATTTCGTTCCTTCATACATTGTTTTTATCAGGTTAATAAACTTTATGGGGATTCCGTAATGACTCAGCAACTTCCAAAGCATTCTTCTGTCTAAACTATCAAATGCCTTTTCGTAATCTATGAATCCAATATAAAGAGGGATTTTAGTTCTAAACTTTGTTTAACTATTATACGTAGAGTAGTTATTTGATCAGCACATGATCTGTTCTTCCTAAAACCTGCTTGTTCATCTCTCAAATGTTTCTCTATGGCCTCTTTTAGTCTCTCCAGAATGATTCTGCTTAATATTTTTTCTGGCACTGATTGTATTATAATTCCCCTATAATTTGTGCACTCCTGTAAACTTCCTTTCTTTGGTAGTTTGATCATATAACCTTCTTTCCAGTCTAGGTATTTCTTCCCTCTCCCAAATTTATCTAATAGATTATGTAGCATCATGGTAGAGGTGTTAAAATCTGCTTTGATGGCTTCCGAAGGAATTTCATCTGGTCCTGTGGCTTTACCATTTTTTAATAGTTTGATGGCTTTCATTATTTCTTCTTTGCTTGGTTTTCCACAGTTAACGTGTAACTCTTCTTCTGCTGGTAGTATATCTGGAGGATTAATTGAGCCGGGTCTATTCAAAAGTCTTCAAAGTGCTCTTTCCATCTCTCCATTTGTTCCCTTATATTACTAAGCAGATTTCATTTCTTATCTTTAATAAAGGCATTGATCTGTTTGTATTTTCCACTTAAATTTCTTTGTGCTGTTGTACAGTTCTTTCATATTCCCTTTATTTTCTGCTTCTTCTGCCTCTTTAGCTAGTTCATCTATATATTTCCTCTTATCTCTTTTAATGCAATCTGTATATTTGTTGTTAAATTATTTAATTACGTTTAGCCATAATTGACTTAAATGTTCTGTGATGAATTCGGACTTCAAAGAAGCAAATACATTTCAGAAAATGACAAAATGTCTTTTGCAACAAATCTATGTCAATAGAAATGAGAAAGAGAGTTCATCGGTGCTATATAGAACCAATTCTGACCTATGGAAGCGAATCATGGACAATAGACAAACAAATGAAAAGACGATTAGAGGCCACAGAGATGGGATTTCTCAGGACAGCTAAAAAGAACAATGCGGAAGTTCTCAAAAAAGCCAACACAAAAAGGGAGCTCCTAAAAAACATCAGAAGAAACAATCAACATTTGTCGGGCACTTCATGAGAAGAAGAAAGTCGGAATATTTGGTTACAACTGGCAAAATAAATGGAAAGAGAGGTCGCGGATGACAAAGAGAGAAAATACTGGATAGCTTGGTGGTATGGCATGGAAAACAGTCAACAACAGAACTGATACGATGCACTGCAGATAGAAGATTGTGGAAGGACATGATAGCCTACGTCAACCGGTATGGCACATGATGATGGTGACGTTGTTGTTCCATTGATTGCTTTTACCCGATGACTAAGGAATAGTTAACAGTCAGTGGAAAAGGAATCTCTTCGTCATCTTCCCTTAAAGGACGTTATGTGGGCATGGATGCTTTGTGTTGTGGTTTGCAGGTCTGTGATAGTTGCTCCTATCGGCCCTAATACATCCGGCGTTAGAACGGCATTTTTATGTACCAGACTGCCTTTCCTGTCGATCCCTACTTGTCTAGACTAGACTGGTTAGTCTGTTACTAGGACACTGCAAAGAGGTGGAGTAGTGTCTGGATTTTTGTTGTTCACCTGTCTTGGCACAATCAACTATGAGTCAATGACAGCTATGAGTCAGTGGCAGCTGTCAGCTATGAGTTAGTGACAGCTGTCAGCTATGAGTCAGTGACAGCTGTCAGCTATGAGTCATTGACAGCTGTCAGCTATGAGTCAGTGACAGCTGTCAGCTCTGTTTCTGTCGGGAGCTTTTGCCCCGCCTGAGTATGACATACTCAATCCCAGCATGTCTGTTGTGTGTACCTTCTCTTGGTTACCATGGAGTTGAGTAATAACATAAATAGCGCAGAAAACACTGACATCATAGGAAGATAATACAGTCGCGTCGGATGACATAAAGATGCATCAAGTCTACACTTTTTTTGTTTACTATTGTCACATTTTGGAGTGGTATGGTCAGCACTAAGCCAGTGCCATCTTTATTTCCTAGAGAGAATCCCTGGTACCCAATTATGGGTGAGTGGACACTGTAAGTAATAGGTACTCAGACAACCATACCCATGACGGGGTATTGGAAACACAACAGCAGCAGAGGCGAACAGAAGAGCAAAAGGCCACAAATTATATCTCCCCTCGACGCTGAAAACCAAATGAGGAAGGAAAGAAAAAAAATATCACCATAAAGAGGACAACACTCAGTGGTCGAGGTTAGTGCTGTGGCAGAATTTATGACAGGGTATGGGCATTAGATTCGATCAGAGGTTTTGCATACACCAGAGCTTAAAATATTGTGAGCTTTCAGGCTCAAGTGTAGCAGAAGGTCAAGGAAACAAGACACAGATGGTAATGCCCAAAGGGCCGAAACACGTGCTTGACAAGCTCCTTTCTGATGATCAGGTTGTCTCCTACTGCAAGGTTCGAGTCTTATCATTCATTTATAGCCAAGTGAAATGATAATGTTAACATGTAATTTAATTACAAACCAGTTTTAACAATCCCCAGTTCTTTCTTTCCATAGACAAAATAGTAACAAGTACTATCATACATTACTATATAATCATAAATTGAATATTGATCCATGGTGAACATGAGATATGAAAGATTAAATGAAATTTCCTTCCAAACCTTTCCTGAATTCGAGAAATTCCTGAAAACAGGAACATGTAATTTATTGTTTTAATTTTCTGGACTGTGTTACTCATTACAATTAATTGAATGTTGTGTATTTGTTAATTGTTGTGTTATTTTATGAAGACTTTTTACTTTATGTTGTAATCATTCAAATACGAACTGTTTGGACAACATTCTTGATTATAATCTGAAAAAAAGAGTAAATTTAGGGCATTCCAAAAGTTTAAGAATTGTTTAAAACTTCTTTCTTGTAGAAAGTGATTTATTGCTTATTATTAAACTTAACTATGTTAAAAGTTAACAGCAAAACAAAGATGACAAATTTTGGAACACTATTCTGAAATCATTTGCTTGAACCTATTTGAGTTGAGGTGACATTTAAGTGTCACAAAAGAAATAAGCACAGTTGTAGGTTCTCAAGATGAGAGAACGTTGTGGCTATTCAGCAAAATCCTTAACATCACAATCTGCTGTGGATATAAGGATTATATGAAGGTTACCTCCCTTCCACATCTTGCTAGGCAGATGGGAAATATGGTGTTAGTGATCTTATTAATCAATGACCAACAGCATATTTTTGGGGTGATAACTACAGCCTTTATGTCTCAGAAAATTCTCTGGTACCTATTTTAAAAGGCTGGATGAACCTCGGAGCCTTGTCAGTCCACACACAAAAATCCACCACTTCTGGGGAGTGAACCTGGACCCTTCTAATCGGGAAGCAAACAGACTAACCACTCAGCCACTGAAGATCCTTGTGGGATTATGGCTAAAGAATAATCTGATTTTTGTTTGTTTCTGGTAATTTCCTAGTTTGATCAGATATAGTATTTCAGTTTGGAAGAGTGATGTCCCCTAAAATATGTCTGCCAAAATACAGTGGTTCTACGCATTCTTGGCGTTGGGGTCATTACGGCGATTGGTAATCAACCGCACAATTCCCTTCGATCAGAAGATCATAATTAGGCCGAGTGGCGTCGTTTTTGTCACGCGTTATAATATATTTATAAATATTTAACACTAAAGCTAAACCTAACCCCTGGACCCAACGCCCAATCAACAGTTACTCCGAAATGATTACATGCCAGCGTAATGACCCCAACGCCAAGAATGCGTAGAACCACTGTATTTTGGCAGACATATTTTAGGGGACATCACTCTTCCAAACTGAAATAACATATCTGATCAAACTAGGAAATTACCTGTTTTCTTTAATTAGAATAACAGTACAACTCTAAATTGATTTAAAGTCATGACTATTGACTCTTGAGCTTCTGACCAAAGTTCCTGATAATTGTAATCTAAATGTAAAAAAAAATATTTGTTCTTATAAAAGTAAGAAAGTAAAGTGCCCAGTCACGCCAAGTGTCGTATAGGGAATATGGTGTTAGTGACCCGTCACGGCAAGTGTCGTATAGGGAATATGGTGTTAGTGACCCGTCACGCCAAGTGGCGTATAGGGAATATGGTGTTAGTGACCATAAATTTTTACAGACCTTCAGCACATGATTTTTGGGGTAATGTGGTCGGTATTACGCCCATGCCGCTTTACGTTCTCAGAAAAAAATCCGGTGCCCATTTAAGGCTGGGTGAACCCGAAGCTGTCAGTTGGATCGAACCCTACCTCTTGTCCTTTGTAGTCCAGTTCACTAACCACTGAGCTATCGTGGCTGCCTATTTTTTTCTGATAATCGATACCAAAAAATATTTCTTCAAACATTGTGCTATTGATACCCTATGTGGTTTTAATAACAGAGCAGAAAAGAAAGACACAGCTACTAAATAAAATGTCTTTGATGAATGCTTACTGTGACAATATTAAACAAAATAAGGAATGAAGAAATCAGAAAAGAGTTGGAGTAACACCAGTTCTGAGCTTTATCCAGAAACAACAATTTAATGGGATGAAGATATAACAAGGTTAGCAACAAATAGCACACCACAAACTTAAAACCACCAGATGAAAGAACAGAAAAGAGGTAGAGATGGACAGGTGAAATATGTGACACACACAAAGCACTATGTGTGAGGCAAACCAAAGAACAATGTCAAGAACACTTCAATTTTCCCTTGATCCCCTGAGAGCAAAATGAAGGTATAGGACAAGACAAATTGTGTTTTATTAACACCACTGAATGCAACATTCACCATTTCATTTTATTTAAATTATGACACATTTTTAACTTGGAAGAAAATTTATACAAAAGTCTGTAACTGATAAGAGTCATCATCATCAGTACCGGGCCTGCTGGCGTAGGTGTTCATGTCTCTCCACAATTTTCTATCTCAACAGTTATTTATCAGTTCTGTTGTTGACCTTCTGCCAAGCCATTCTCTTAAGCTGTCTGTTATTTTTTCTCTTTGCTTCCCTCTATCCCTTCGTCCATCAATTTTTCCAGTTGTTACAATATATTCCAGTTGTTCTCTCCTCATTACATGGCAAAAAAATGATGATTGTTTCTTCCTAATATAGGAAATTAGCTCTCTTTTGCTTTGGCCTCTTTCAGAACATCTTCATTACTCTTCTTAGCTATCCATGGTATTCTCAACATTCTTCTGTAAAACCACATTTCTACAGACTCCAGTGATTTTCTTGTTTGTTGTCCTATTGTCCATGATTCACATCCATATGTTAAGACTGACTCTACATAACATTTAAGAACTCTTTTTCTTGTTTCGATTGTTAAAAATGGATTGCATAGTATCTTCTTCATTTTTTGGAAGGTTGCTTTTGCCTGACCAATTCTGCATCTCACCTCTTTTATACATCTTCTGTCTGAGGCTAACAAAGTTCCCAAATACTTAAATTCATTTACCTGCTTTAATAGTAGATACATCATAACTTTCAAATCAAATCATTTTGATCAAACAAACTGCAGGTAAAGTTAATTTGGTGTGACCTGAAGTGCAGAATTTGAAATGCACTGTCCACTTGGCCTGGATAATTTTTATTTACCAAGTGATTCAACAGTCCCTGATTCTTTTATTTGGAGCTACATAAGCCCTGGCAATTCAACTACTTAAAGACAATATCCCTACTGAGGTTTGAACTCTGTTGCTAGTAATACAATTATCTATCTATCTATTGACCTTTCGAGCCGTAGCTGGCCCATAGGGTGTAGACCAAGATACACCTTCTCCTATCTTAATTTTTGTTCTAGCAGTTTTCTTTTAAAGATATTTTATCAAATCTCACCATTTGTCTCTGTTCTGTGCAAGAAGCTCTATCTCATTGAGGGAGCCGAATCCTGCTGCTCTTGCCTCTCTCATCAATGTTCTTCTCAGTGTCTCCCTTTTTTTCTCTTACCTGTTGTTTCCCATATGAGGGCCTGCTTTGCTATTCGGTTATTATCTCTTCTCATCACATGTCCAACATATGACCATCGTCTTTTCTTTACTACTGAAGATATTAGTGGTTGATTGGTGATTTCTCTAACTTCCTCGTTTGTTTAGAATTCATTCCACGCTATACCAAGTATTTTCCTTAGACATTTATTTTCGAATGCGTTCAACTTTGTTTCTATAATACAATTATAGAAGATCTTATTTTTTAATGACATCAATATACACCTTGTCTTTGTAAAGCCAGAAATGGGTAGCATATGAGGAATATTTATTTAAAAAAAGTATATCTCCTAAATTTTAAATTGTTTGCACTAAAACAATTAAAAGAATTTAGTAATAAAAATATAACTGTTTTATTTTAAAACAGTTTTGTTGCTTCTGGAACACCTTGTGTAAATAGAAAGTGTTTATATCAATAAAAGTTATAATGTTAGATGGATTGTCAATTATTGTTTGAAATCTTCTTCACTAGATGGAGAGTTAATGAAAGACAGTGCTGGATAGGCCATACAATAAAATAATGAGAGCAAAGCATAAGAACGACCTTGTTTTTTTATCCTAAAGAGAAAAGAAGAACTATGAAATGTAGGATATACACAAGAAAGTAAGTCTGAACAAAACATAAGAAGGACAGGTAGAACATGGACAGAACTAGAAAAGTGTTTCAAGACAAGACTAGAGGAACAGCATTTGTTGAAATATTTAACACAATGAACTAGCAGGATAGTCAATGGTGATGAACATCCATTGTAATCAACAACAAGGTTTATTATTCAATTTCAGTTTCATCAAAGATGATATGATTTTTCAAAGATGAAGATGAAGATCCAGGAACAAATTTTGAGGACTATTATTTTGGCATGGGAGCCGCGATAGCTCAGTGGTTAGTGAACTGGACTACCACGGACAAGGGGTAGGGTCTGATCCCAACCGACGGCTTCCGGGTTCACCCAGACTTAAATGGGTACCGGATTTTTTTCTGGGAAAGTAAAGCAGCACGGGCGTAATACTGACATTACCCCAAAAATCATGTGCTGAAGCTCTGTAAAATATAGGTTCACTAACACCATATTTCCCTATACGCCACTTGGCGTGACGGGGGTACTTTACTTACTTATTATTTTGGCATGAAACAAAAAAGAAGACAATTGGTTCTTTTGAAAGTAAAGTGCTAAAGAAAAATTCACAGAATACTATCTATCTATTGTCCTTTCGAGCCGAAGACGGCACATAGGGCAGAACTACAATCTCAAAAACAGAAACCTTGCATGCCAAATGGCACATATTGCAGAGGTCACTGCTTCTAAATCAATGGTTCTGTTTCCATAACAATGCTTTTTACAATGACAACTTGTCAAGCCATCGATCAACCTCCTTAGTCGCCTCTTACGACATGCCTGGAAGGTCACAGTGTCACTATTCTTTACTTCCCACATAATGAGACCCCGGTAACACACGCGAGACTGAATGCTAATTGGATAATATAGAATATTAATGTAGAATAATAACAAAATATATATAGCAGAAATACAGAATAATGGATAATAAACAAAGAAATAAAAATGAAGATTCATTAAAGTGCTGAACGTTGAAGAGAATTGGCTTATAAACAGTATCTTAGACAAATGAAGTATTTCAGTGACATTGAAAGACATGGTGTTCAAGAAGGAACATTGAGGGCATTATTTCAGGAATTGAGATGGGTGAACCAAGATGGTCATTTCAAGATGTCAAAGAGACCTTGAACTTGACAATAGAGAAGTGGAAGATCTGGCTAGAAACAAAGAGATTCATTTAGATGGGTTGTGATAAGAGCAATGATCTGCAAAAGAACATGTGACTGGAGGATGACAGTAATAGCAATGCTATGAGATGTGTTAACTTTACCACAGATAATCTTAAACCCAGATTCCAGTCTGCTGGAATTAGGAATCAAGTACTGCAAGTGTATGTATGAAAGAAAACGGAATGGATAAGTGTGGAATTTAATTAAGAACATTTATTGGAACCATAAGATGCATGCTCTTTCATCACTTGTTGAAATGGGTAGAACATCTTGGAGGTTATAAACTAAACAAATTATTGTCATCATTTCACACGCCTTGTAGATTCCTTTCACCAAAATGTGATTATCAGTCTTCTGTTGATTTCTCTGTAACTATTCCAGGCTATGATTCTTACTTTTGCATTTACTTTGTCACATCTTCCCATGCTTTCTTGGCTCTTCATCTTTCATTGATCATAATTTCAATAATTTAAAAAAAATTGGTATCAGTCTCTGATCATCATCATCATTGAGTGCCGTCTCCGCAACGAAGGTTGGCTACCATGGAGCGCCATTTTGCTCTATCTCTTGCTTTGATGGTGCAGGTTTTCATCGGTTGATTTGTCCATCTTTTGATGTTACTCGTCCATGTTAATCTTGGTCTGCCTCTGCCTCTTTTACCTTGTATTTTCCCTCCAGGATCACTTTCAGTAGGCTGTTGTGTCTTTTAACATGGCCTAAGAATCGCATTTGTCTTGTTCTAATTGTGTTCAGAGTTCTCTTTTCATTTTTAGTTGTTTTAAGACTTTGTCATTTGTTTTCTTTTCCTTCCATCCAATTCTACCTATTCTTCTATATATCCACATTTCAAAGGCTTCAATTCTCTGTTCTGTTTTCTTGTCTAATGTCCATGTTTCAGCACCATATAGGAATATTGAGAAGATGTAACATTTTGCTATTCTTAGTTTTAGCTCTGGTGTTATTTGTTTTGATGTTAGTATGTCCTTCATGACATTAAAATTACTTTTTGCCATTCCTATTCTTTTGTTTATTTCAGTTGTACATTTTCCATCACTGGTTATAGTATGTCCAAGGTAGTTATAGTTCTGAACTGTCTCAAGGTCTATTCCTTCAATTTTGATATCCACTTGTGGGTTTTGGGTATTTTCTTTGTTTATGATCATAGTTTTAGTCTTTTTGATATTCATATCTAGTCCATATTTTTTGCTTGTCGTGTTTATTTCATTAAGTAATTGTTGTAGGTCTTTAGGATTTTCTGCTAGTAGTACAGTATCTACTGCTAATTTACACATTCTGTATCATCTATTTCATTAGGATAGCGGCTTGTTATCTGATCAACGGTTCTATACTAATTCCTCCATTAATTATTGTCATTTTGATATCCACTTGTGGGTATCATCAACCACTAATATCTTCAGTGAAAAGACGATGGTCATTTGTGATGAGAAGAGATAATAATCGAATAGCAAAGCAAGCCTCATATGGGAAACAACAGGTAAAAGAACCCAGGGAGACACTGGAACATTGATGAGAGATCGGCAATCTGCTTGCACAGAACAGAGACAGATCTTTGATAAAATATCTCTGCTCTTCATATTGAAGGTGTATCAATGGGTTACGTCGAGGTCAGATACAGTATCGTCAGCATATCTTAGGTTATATTATCTTTCCATTAATTTGTAGGCTGGCATCTCTATGATGTTTTTAAAGATTTGCTCCAAGCTTGGTGATAGGATGCATCCTTGTCTTACTCCTCTTTTTATATCAATGGGTGTAGAGAACTCTTTGTTATATTTTATTATTGCTGTTTGCTCCCAGTGATTGCATCGTATATCCATGTCATCTCTTTTAGGCATTCTATAAGTTGTTTGTGGTGTACTCTATCAAAAGCTTTGGTGTAGTCTATGAAGCAGGCATATATTGGTTTGTTTACTTCTGTGTATTTTTCGATTAATGTTCTCATGCAGAATATGGCTTCTTTTGTCCCGCTATTTTTCCTAAATCCAAATTGCTGCTCATCTAATTCAGTATTGATTTTATTCTGAATCCTTCCTTGTATAACTTTTAGCAAGATTTTTGTAACATGGCTCATTAGGCTTATTGTTCTAAAGTCACTGCATTCAACTGCACCACTCTGATCATATTATAAAAAAAAACCTAAAGTTATGCTTTAAACACTGTCTTAATCACAAGAGTAAATATGGTTTACAGAATATGGTTGACGTTACTTCTTTCTTCCTCATCTGCCTTTCAGCGTGGAAGGGAGATATAATATGTGGTCTTTTGCTCTTCTGTTCGCCTCTGCTGCTGCATAGTGCTTCTAATATTCCATCGATCCATCTTTTTCGTGGTCAACCCTTGGGTCTGGTGTTCTCACATCATTTGCTGAAGGCTCGTTGTGTTATGTTTTGATCTTTCTGCCTTGTCATGTGGCAAAACAGGTTAATGAATTCAAATATCTAGGAATTTTAAATGCAGATGGTAGATTTATAACTGATGAAGTCCATAATATTTGAGGTATAAAATTATTTCACAATCCATTTTGTCAATGAGTTTAAGAAAGATTCTGTCAGTTTTGTGGGGAGCGAGTCTTGACATATGAGTTTGAATCCTGGACAAGAGGACAAAAGACAGGAAATTATTGGTGGCCATAGAAATGTGGTTTTACAGAAGAATGTCATGGACAGCTAAGAAAGTAATTATGACATTCTAAAAGAGACCAAAGCAAAAATAAACCTAATTTCCATCATCAGTGGGAAACAGTTATCATATTTTGGCCATGTGATGAGTAGGGAACAGCTGGAATATATTGCGACAACTGAAAGAATTGAGGGAAAAGGAGATTGAGGGAAACATAGAAAAGATACAAGACCGTTTAAGAGAATAGTTTGGTTGAAAGTCAGCAGCAGAAATCCTAGACTGTCTATATCCGCCGATCTTTGTTATCAAGTGTCAGACCTTGCATAGGACCCACATTGTATTTTACCAGACTAAAACCTAGTACCAAATTACAATAGAAGGATTATTGCCAACCTCTCCTGATGTGATTAACAGATACATGAATTATATGTTTTTTTTTGTATTAATGAACTATTATTTGGTATTTCTTTAATATTTATGTTACTTTACAAGTATTCATTTTGGTTGAATTTCTGACAGGTGAAGATGTGTAATACAGGCAGATATGATGACATTATTATATAAATAAAGTAGAGTAATCGTACATGAATTCAAGAAAACAAAAGCAACTGAACTGATCTGCTCATATCCTAATTGGGAACATATCAGACCGTGATTAAATTAAAATGATTACAATTTTCCAAGCTTTTAAAGTATTAACATGATTTAACCATTTCTTTTTATACAGAAAAGTTTAAAAAGGTTGATGTTGTATTATTGTATTGCTAATAATAACAACCGTACTAGACATTTTTTTCATGCATTTTGCAGATTGATGTATTTTTATTCTTTGTTGACAATTCCTTTTTCATATGTACTGAAGTGGACAACTAATTTTCTTTTTATTATGGATTAATCGCTGTTAGCAGCCATTTTACAATTCAAACAGTTTATTAAATTTACTGTAGTATTGGCATCATGTCAGAAATCAGAGACAATGGATCCAGTATCTGTGCGAGATGTTATAGAAGACTGGTGTTATTTTCTTCATATTTGTCTAGAGTTGGTGAGCTGTAACAATGTGAATTCATTCTTTTTTTGGACTGCATTTATTGCCCACCTCCACCCTTCTTTGTAACCTCTTCCCAATTTATTATTTTTATGTGTAGTTCTTTCATGCCAGATTTACCGATGTTTTTATGAATAAATAAAGATCTTCCTTTGCTTCTGCCAGTCTCTGTCTGAGTAGGAAGATAATATGTAAACTCTTCATCTGCAGGAAAGAGACAGTCATCTCAGCCAACTCCAGCTACTTCATTGCTTGTCACTCCATCTCTCCAAGAGACTCCAAGTATGAGCAACAGTTATGGAAGTAAAATGCTCTCCATTTTGAAAGCTAATTAAATGACAAATCTGTAAAATATTTCTTTTAATGAAGATAAAATATCAAAAGTTTTGTCTGCCTTATTTACAAGACTTCTATTAATGTGTAAAATGTGTGTTGCACAAAGCACATCGAGATGGTATTTGAGTTAGAGCTATGTTCACTGCAACACAAATTCATCAATCCCAGTGTCATTGATGTCCTATGTACAAATTCATCAATCCCGTGTCATTGTTGTCCTGTGTACAAATTCATCAATCCCAGTGTCATTGTTGTCCTATGTAAAAATTCATCAATCCCAGTGTCATTGATGTCCTGTGTACAAATTCATCAATCCCAGTGTCATTGTTGTCCTGTGTACAAATTCATCAATCCCAGTGTCATTGATGTCCTGTATACAAATTCATCAATCCAGTGTCATTGTTGTCCTGTATACAAATTCATCAATCCCAGTCTCATTGATGTCCTGTGTACAAATTCATCAATCCCAGTGTCATTGTTGTCCTGTGTACAAATTCATCAATCCCAGTGTCATTGTTGTCCTGTATACAAATTCATCAGTCCCAGTCTCATTGATGTCCTGTATACAAATTCATCAATCCCAGTGTCATTGTTGTCCTATGTGCAAATTCATCAATCCCAGTGTCATTGATGTCTTGTGTACAAATTCATCAATCCCAGTGTCATTGTTGTCCTGTATACAAATTCATCAATCCCAGTCTCATTGTTGTCCTGTATACAAATTCATCAATCCCAGTGTCATTGATATCCTGTGTACAAATTCATCAATCCCAGTGTCATTGATGTCCTGTGTACAAATTCATCAATCCCAGTGTCATTGATGTCCTGTGTACAAATTCATCAATCTCAGTGTCATTGATGTCCTGTGTACAAATTCATCAATCTCAGTGTCATTGATGTCCTGTATACAAATTCATCAATCCCAGTCTCATTGATGTCCTGTGTACACATTCATCAATCCCAGTGTCATTGTTGTCCTGTGTACAAATTCATCAATCCCAGTGTCATTGTTGTCCTGTATACAAATTCATCAGTCCCAGTCTCATTGATGTCCTGTATACAAATTCATCAATCCCAGTGTCATTGATGTCCTGTGTACAAATTCATCAATCTCAGTGTCATTGATGTCCTGTATACAAATTCATCAATCTCAGTGTCATTGTTGTCCTGTGTACAAATTCATCAATCCCAGTGTCATTGTTGTCCTGTATACAAATTCATCAGTCCCAGTCTCATTGATGTCCTGTATACAAATTCATCAATCCCAGTGTCATTGATGTCCTGTATACAAATTAATCAATCTCAGTGTCATTGATGTCCTGTATACAAATTCATCAATCTCAGTGTCATTGATGTCCTGTGTACAAATTCATCAATCCCAGTGTCCATTTACCACGTATTTACCACGTTCTCCAGACGGACACTGTTCTCTTTCCTAATGGTCCTTTCAAGATCAGAGAGGGATTCACTTGCACATCGCGTAATATCATTTATGCCATCATCTGCAAGAGATGCAAGTTAACCTACATCGGTCAATCTGGTCATCGGATCGGCGATAGGTGCCGAGAACATTTATACGACATCACCCGAGAAGCTGGCACTCCTGTAGCTGCCCACTTTAACTCGAGTGGCCATCACGGTATAGCCGATGTTTGGGTCACGGCCTTAGTATCATGCTCTTCTGATCACCATAGTCGTCTCACTCTTAAGCACCGTCTGATCGCTCGCTGGGGTTGCCTCACCCCTCGTGGCATCAATGTATCCCAGTCCCTCTGAGGACCCATCTTCCTCTGTACCCTTCTCCCACCCCTACTCTTCTTCTCATCTCATATTTATGCTCATCTGCTCCTTGTCTTCACCCCTATCCTTCTGTACCCTTCCATCTCCCCCCCCCTCTTCTTTTTCCTTTCTGCGTATTACCTTTTTATCCTTCTCCTCCTCATCGCTTTCTCCGTTTCCCCTCTTCCTTTCCTCTCTAGGCACTCCTGCCAGCGTATTATTCTCTGTGTATCCCCTCCGCTTCTCATCCTATCTTTTACCTGTCCTCCTCTGATGTATACTCCTCTTTGTATATATATTCCTAGTATCCTCCTGAGTCTCTCCGTTCCCTACTTCTTTTCCTCGCTGGGCCCTACTTCTTTCGTTCCTTCTTTCTTTCACTTCCTCTCCTCATATTCCCCATTCCGGACTCTCTCAGTCCTTTTCATTTCTCCTCCCCCCCCCCCCCCCCCCCGCCCCTTCTTGTTAGGCCCCGTTATTTCTTGTTACCTTATATCCCCCCCCCCTTTTTTTTCTTGTACGACATTAGCTGTAGAAGCTGTTGTTTGGGTTTCTAGTTCTTTTTTCAGGTGTATGAACTCTGGTCAGTCATAGCCTCGTTTCCATTTTCCCGCCTCGGGAGGTCCTTTTGTAGTCATTCTTTCGTTTGGTTCCCGGCGGATTAACCAGTCGTTCAAGCTAAGTGATTCTGTATTTTATATTTTAATTATACATATATTCTCATATTCTTTCTATATTCTTATCTTAGCTCTCTTCTTTTTTTATTTTTTCATCATCCTACTTTTTTCTTTTCTATCCTCTTCTTCTGATCATGTATTTATAGATAATTGTGTTTCATCGTTTGTTTTCGTTGTCCTTGAACTCTGAAAAAGGCCCCTGGCCGAAACGTCAGTATTGTGTTGTGTTCCTCCCTTGTGAAGCTGTCTTCATACCTTGGAGTGTTCTACACTCCTCACCACTGGCCTCTAATCCCAGTGTCATTGATGTCCTGTATACAAATTCATCAATCTCAGTGTCATTGATGTCCTGTATACAAATTCATCAATCCCAGTGTCATTGTTGTCCTGTATACAAATTCATCAATCCCAGTGTCATTGATGTCTTGTATACAAATTCATCAATCCCAGTGTCATTGATGTCCTGTATATAAATTCATCAATCCCAGTGTCATTGATGTCCTGTATATAAATTCATCAATCCTAGTGTCATTGATGTCCTGTGTACAAATTCATCAATCCCAGTGTCATTGATGTCCTGTATATAAATTCATCAATCCCAGTGTCATTGATGTCCTGTATATAAATTCATCAATCCCAGTGTCATTGATGTCCTGTATATAAATTCATCAATCCCAGTGTCATTGATGTCCTGTGTACAAATTCATCAATCCCAGTGTCATTGATGTCCTGTATATAAATTCATCAATCCCAGTGTCATTGATGTCCTGTATATAAATTCATCAATCCCAGTGTCATTGATGTCCTGTATATAAATTCATCAATCCCAGTGTCATTGATGTCCTGTATATAAATTCATCAATCCCAGTGTCATTGTTGTCCTGTATACAAATTCATCAATCCCAGTGTCATTGATGTCTTGTATATAAATTCATCAATCCCAGTGTCATTGATGTCCTGTATATAAATTCATCAATCCTAGTGTCATTGATGTCCTGTGTACAAATTCATCAATCCTAGTGTCATTGATGTCCAGTATACAAATTCATCAATCCTAGTGTCAATGTGTGTTTACCAATTACACACAGAGGAAATTTGGATTTCCTGTCTCAGGGTGACCGCTTGGATCAGACATATTATTTTGTCTAATCAGATGGACGCCATAAGTTCGTCAGTATTGGCTAACTTTTCATATTATAGGATTGTACCCCCAAAATAGAAAAAAAAACCTATATTAATAGAAACAAATTAAACATTGAGAGGTCACTGGAAGCAGTAATTAGGAAGGTACATGGAGGGGGGTAATATTTGAATACCGCAAACTACCAAATTTTGAAGAATTTGTGTTTTGATGCTGTAATTTTTACTACGGTACCATAATCTAGGGTTAGCAAACACAAGAACACATACTTATTTGGAGTAACACTATAATCCACAGTCTACATAATCACAAGGCTTCACCTACATTTCCTGGAACCTCATGCTACCACAAAACATACACTGGTGAGACAGGCAGACATTTGGGTCATCAGTTTTGTGAACATCTCTACATCTCTTGGGAAGCTGGTACTCCACCCTCTGCCCACATTAACTTTCCTGATCACTGAGGTCCCCATGCAATAACTGGTATCATTGTCGATATTTAGATAACTGAAGTCAATATGCCCTGTCTCTTAGTCTGGCTCGGCTCTCTCGACCAAGATGGGATCATTTCCATTCACTATTTACTCTTTTCTCTGTATCTTCTCCATCAGGTTCTCTTTAGTACCATAATCAGAATCACCCTCAATTTTCTTTTTAGTGTTTCTCTAGGTCTGCCTCTTTTTTAAAATGGTTTCCATTTGAGGGCCTGCTTTGAGATTCTCGTGTTGTCTCTTCACATCACATGGCCAACATATGACCACCTTCTTCTCTTGATTACAGTACAAAATTTATGTTTCAATAACAATGGATGTTTCACGATAGTGGCTTGTTAGCCCACGATAAACAAACAGTCCATAGCAAGATGAAGAATAACAAATCCTCCATCTTGGCTCGTTACATTTAGGAAATATTTGTTCCTATTTCCATTTCCACACTTCTTTTCTAGACTAAGTTATTTTTCTAAACTAACAGTTAAAATTTGGTTATTTCAAGTTTTTAATAGTTACAAAAATGTGTGAATTTTATTTTAATAATTTTTTTTTTTTTTTACTTACTGTCACTACCATTATTGTTAATTGACACATGACTAGAGTAGAATAGAAAAGGTATTTAAATAGGTTAACTTTTAACAGAAAGTTTAAGAATGTAACGTGTTAACTAATTATCTACCAAATAGCTCTGGGTGAATTGATACTATTAAAATTATTATTAAAATTAATGCACACAGCAACTGGTCTTTCTTCTTCTTCTACCTTTTAGCTCCCAGTGGAGCATAGGTCTTCAACAAACACTTTCCAAGTCGTTCTGTTTTTTGCAATTCTTTTAAGATCATTCCATGTCTTCCCCATCATCTTCATCTCTGCTTCGATCTGTCTTCTCCAAGAATTCCTTGGTCTTCCTCTTTGTCATTTCCCCTGGGGATTCCAAAAAAGGGCCTGTTGTGTAATACTCTCAGTTGGCTTCCGTAGTGTGTGTCCTATCCATCGCCATCGTCTTCGCTGTATCTCTTTATCCACTGGTATTTGACCGGTACATTTCCATAATTCCACGTTAGTGACTTTGTCCTGCCATTTCTATCCCTTTATTCTGCGCAAGCATCCATTAATGAAAGTCTGTACCTTCGTGATTGTCAATTTTGTTATTCTCCATGTTTCACAGCCATATAATAGGACCGACTTAACATTTGAGTTGAAAATTTTTATTTTTGTATTTAGCCTAATTTCTTTGGATTTCCATATGTTTCCCAGTGCAATGAAAGCTCCTCTTGCTTTTGATATCCTTATTTTGGTATCATTTTCTGTTCCTCCCTCTTTATCTATATTACTGCCCAGATATATATAAGATTGTACGTCTAGTAGAGGTATTTCTCCTAGTTTTATTTGGTTATTGCCAACTGCATTAATTCTCATAATGTTGGTCTTATCTCTATTAATCTTTAGTCCTAGCTGTTGTGATCTCTCATCTAATATACTCATTTTATCCTGCATCTGTTGATGGTTGTGTGATAGGAGAGCTATGTCATCAGCAAAGTCCAAATCATCAAGTTGTTTGGTCAGTGACCACTGGATCCCATTTCTGTTGTTTTGAGTTATTTTCATAATCCAATCTATGGCCAGTAGAAAGAGAAATGGAGACAGAAGGCATCCTTGCCTTACTCCTGTTCTTATTTCAAATGCTTCTGTAAGCTGTCCTTCATGCACCACACTACATTTTGTTCCTTCATACATTGTTTTTATCAGGTTAATAAACTTTATGGGGATTCCGTAATGACTCAGCAACTTCCAAAGCATTCTTCTGTCTAAACTATCAAATGCCTTTTCGTAATCTATGAATCCAATATAAAGTGGGGATTTTAGTTCTAAACTTTGTTCAACTACAGCAACTGGTGCTTTTGATATAAACATTTGATACAAGCTTTGGCATATGCAAGTTAGTTATAGATCAAAATATTCTTGTCATAAAAAAAAAAATAACGAGTTTCTATTTGATAAATAGGTTTCTTGTATAAAACAATGTAATCCTTAAAAAAATTAACTGTTTAGGATTTTAATAGATTATTTTATTTAAATGTTTAAAATTAAACAAACTCATTTCATAAACTATTTTTTCAAATAAAGTTAAATAATTTTTTTTTGTAACAACCAATTTTTAAATTAACCTTAATATATTGGAAAACAAAATCCAGATACAAATAGTCACTCACTCTCCAACTCTTAGATGGACACCATAGTTCAATTGTGAATGTAGTTTTATTATTATTAATTATTTTTACAATTTTGTTTAATAAGGAAGGAAGTGCACTTTCTATAGGTCTCTTCTGTCCTCATTAAATCATACTTGGAAATTGCTGAAGAACACTAAAAATAAGCAGAGCAAATAAATGCATGCATGTACTTGCAATTGAATAAGCATTCAAAAATAAACTACAGGCTAAAAACAACTGATAATCAATCCACACTATAAATGCAAAATTTATTCAATAATATGGTACCTTTCCACCAAAAAGGGATGCAGCATAGCCTGGCAAACATTCTATAACATATACAGATAGAGTATTAGGTAAATTTTTTGTGTACTGCCTGACACACAGCATACAACATTTTTTTAAAATGGCAACACAACATAATCTCGCAAAATATATCAAAACAACATACATAAATTCAGAACAGCAACACAACCCAATATACTCTCACAAAAAGAAAGCCCATCTGATGAGATTTTTTAGCAATGACCTCCTCACAAAGAATAATCAAAATAATGTCTTTTAAGTGAAGAGAGAGTGGTTGAAGAGAACTGTGGAAAGAAATAAATTTTTTTTGTTGGGGGTCTGACTACAGTTTTTTCTAAATGTGGTGTTCTCATCTCAGATTTATAGCTTTAGCTGTAGGAAATATGAAAACCTTGTGCTGCCATGAAACAACAAAATAACTGAATATTTCAGCTCTGTGAATACAATAATAAATGTTTTATACTTCCCTACTATTCCAAGATCGAGAAGTTCATTTAAATTAGATCTAATACATTTAAACGTAGCCTCTTTTATGAAACTGATCAATTTTCATGTGCCAAGATACATTATGGTGAAATGAACGTTACGATATACAAAGAAAAACTCTGGGACTACTCCGACACATCTCCAGTGTGACTTGCACAGAATATGGTGTTAGTTCCCATATTTTAGGTAATGTTGGCAATACTACACCAGTGCTATCTTATCTTCCCTTCCAAGAAAAAGTACAAAAATATGAACCTGGAAATTGTCAATCCTGATTGAAACCAAATTTTTGTAAAATACAGCATACATTTATACAGTAGAACTCTGATTATTATATTAGAACAAACTGACATGAAATGTATGAGTTAAAAGTAAAGAAAAATGTGAAGACTCTAAGGCACATTATTTCTTTGAGAAATTCCCCACCCATATACATTATGTATTATTGCACAAAATCTGCTATGCAAGCAACGCTGATTTATATTCAATCATGGACAACTATGTAGGTGTTATTTAATGTTATTACTGAAGAACATAATCTAATTGCTTCTGTATCAAATTTCATTTTCTTTTTTTAACAAAAAAAAACATTTAAAAAAGACAGTTTATGGTTTTAATGCAGCCACCCTAAAAATATATTCAGCTTTCATTTCAATTATCTTCTGTGATTTACATTCTTCAGCAAATAAATTTTGCCAAGGATTGATATGCTAATACAAACCTAATACCTTTTGAACTTTATTCCATTTTGTAACTCAATAAAAAGTAAGCAGAAAACTACGAAACAAATTCATGTGACTTCTTCATCAGCTTGTATTACACCAAAAATAGTGATAATTCCAGTTGTTTACATCAAATAACAATTTTACAATAATTAAAAACTGACGTATTACTGTATCAGCATACAAAGCTGGTTAACTTTAAACAAAACTTTAGTTTATTTCAGACCTTTCATTTAATAAATAAATAATTATATATATATATATATCTATCTATCTTATCTATCTATTGACCTTTCGAGCCGTTGCCGGCCCATAGGGCGTAGACCAAGATACACCTTTTCATATCTAAATTTTTGTTCTAGCAGTTTTCTTTTAAAGGTATTTTATCAAATCTCGCCATTTGTCTGTGTTCTGTGCAAGCAGCTCTATCTCATTGAGGGAGCCGAATCCTGTTGCTCTTGCCTCTCTCATCAATGTTCTTCTCAGTGTCTCCCTGGGTCTTCCTCTTTTTCTCTTACCTGTTGTTTCCCATATGAGGGCCTGCTTTGCTATTCAGTTATTATCTCTTCTCATCACATATCCAACATATGACCATCGTCTTTTCTTTATTACTGAAGATATTAGTGGTTGATTGGCGATTTCTCTAATTTCCTCGTTTGTTTTGAATTTGTTCCACGCTATACCAAGTATTTTCCTTAGACATTTATTTTCGAATGCGTTCAACTTTGTTTCTATATATAGACACAATTTGGGCAGTGTATTGTTCTCATTGGAAGCATTTCAGGATGAAGTAATCTATTCATTAACAAACAATATCTTCTATTTTGTAATGAAGGGTACAGAGATTATAAATAATTTATTAAAGAATTATCATTTGGATTGTTTAATTAGAGGAAGATCATAGCAAATGGTGTATCTTTTGCAGTAGAGTAGTACAGTTTATATAATCTTCCCTATGATCCATAAGCATATTTATGAATGGTACAGTCTTTATATAGAACAGTGGTAGGATGCAGTATTAAAACCACTAGGTAAATAAAAATATATTTGTGGCTTAGTTCAGGAGTATTTAACTTAAAACAAAAAACACACAAATTTTCACAGAATATAAACAAAGAAGATGCAAGATCAACACAGATTTGTGAGAAATTAAGAAACATTTCCCAAATAAAAGGTCTAGAATTAAAAATTGGCAAACAATATAATATACATAACTCCAAACAAGTCATGATTTAAAACAGGAAGGTTCAGATGAAGCAACAAACATCATATCATGGGCCACCCATGTGCTAATACATTCTATGCTCAGCCATTATTCTAGAGCTGAGAATACTTGCGTCTTATCAATTTGTACCCTTGAAAAAAAGATAGGGTGGCTAGTTGGGAAAACCATTCGACTAGACTACCGACGTTCGGACAACTCGTGTTCGATTCCCGCTGGAAGCAGTGTGAATTGTACTTGTGGTTGGAAAGAAAAATACCCCCACGGTCGACCCAGCCATTGGCAGAAGTGGGTACCAGGGTATTTCCCTGGGAAGGTGAGGAATGTCACCTCGCATCTGAGTTTCGATGCTTGAGGCGACACTATACAGAAATCTCAGAACATTTCTGGATAGGCGGCCGAGCACATATGAGTGGAAACTCACGTGCTAAGACACCGGTTAAAGTCTCGTACTTTACCTTTACCTTTGAAATATGGAGAAAAGATCATGGTTTCAATCAAGAAGTCAAGTTCTGATTACACTAAAAAAAAAAAAAAAAAAATAAAATAAAAATCAATTCTATGGGAAATCATGAATGAAATCAGCCACGTTTTGCAAATAGAAAAAAGTAGTAGAATATGTTCCTGCCTTGTGTTCAAATACTTTTTTTAAACAGCCAATGCTCAATATACAAAATAAATGTATACATACAGTCCGTTATAATCATTAAAAAAAAATTGAGTTCATGCAAAAATGTTTGTAAAAGTTTGTTTCCTGATAGATTTTTTCAAACACATCACTCACTCTTTCGCCTCCATGGTCAAATTAAATTTTAATTGGAAGGTTGTCCATTATATTAGTGACCATATAGCAACCCATGGCTGGTGCACAAATCTCTCTCAAAGTTCATAGTTAAAACGATTATAAATATAATTTTTTTTATTGGTTCAGCAGCTTGTGAGTGTTTGCCCCTTTCTTATCCACTCCACTGCACTGTATTGTATTTTTCTAAGAGTTTGAGAATTCTTTTCCACTCAAGTTACCTTTCATAAAACACAGGTGCATGCAATGTACTGCTAAGATTAAAACTCTTTCCATAAACATGGCCAATGCTGTAGTGGTCAGTGGGGCTGATGTCAATGCTCTACCTGGTGCTACAGTTTTGGTGTGCCATCTTCACCTAACAGGCTCTCTTCAGGATCAGTCAAAACTTGGGGTCCTGGTCCAACCTAGATTATAATAGATGTTAAAAAATAAACAAATAAAACAATAAATATTATGACATACAGATTTTAAATATAAATAATAGTGTATTTGTGTGTAGATATTACTATAAACTGTGTTTCTAATATTATTTTTATCATTATTACTCTTGTATTATATTTACTTTCATTAATGGATGCTTGCATAGAATAAAAGAATGGAAATGGCAGAACAAAATCACTAACATAGAATTATGAGAAAGGATCTGTCAAATACCAGTGGACAAAGAGATGTGACAAAGACAATGGCACTGAATTAGACACACACCGTGGAAGCCAAATGAGATATACGACAAGCCCTTTTTTGGAATCCCCAGGGGAGGAGATAAAGTGGAAAACCAAAACATACTTTGAGAAAACAGGTGGAAGCATTATACTATCAGTGGCAATGTTCTTAAGTTCTACTATCAGTGGCAATGTTCTTAAGTTCTACTATCAGTGGCAATGTACTAGGGGGTCATATGGCAACTACAGAATTATATAAACACACCATTGGAGAAATTATATAATAGCCCAGTCACTCATACTGGGGACAATAAAAATATAAACAAATTTTCACACATATCTATACAGCTTCTTTAATATAAACGATATCAGGATGCACTTGCCACAAATGTATTTTTTTAAAAAAGCACATATAACAAGTAGAAATGGGCTATAACTGAAAAATCGCTCGCTTAAATGTATAGGGGATTGCCTGACCTTCATTCTGATGTATCTATAGATGAAACAAAACTTGGTACCGCTTTCAGAAACTCTCAATAAAAGCAAGATCCTTTTATGAGCATCTTTCTGCCACTATAGCCCCTGATAATGCACTAAAAATTATTTGCTAGGAAACTACAATACCCAGATGTAAAATGTTACAGATGTTACAGACATTGAAAAATAGTACCTTATATTTAGTGATATACCTAAAAAAAAATGAGTACAAGAGATTTTTCTTGGAAGTAAAAGCAGATCACATCACCCAAAAATGTGGTAATTGACACTACATTTTCCTAGCAAGGCAAGGAGAGGAACTTTAAATGTGGTGGACCCCAGACAGAAAGTGAAAGACAGGCAGACCATGGACTACATATTGTGAGGAATGTGGAAACAGTGTGAGTTAGGCAATTTGTGAAGGTTTGACATGGGCATCACAACTTTGCTGCTGCTGTCCTACAAACAACACAAGGTACTCTGGCCACTGACTGCTTTGTTGGACCAACAAAAGAAGGATGCGGGGGGAAAACACCAAAAAAAGCTCTCACACAAATACTGCTCACTCTCACTTGACCTACCTTAGTGTGGATGATATATTTGATTGCTCCCTGGCTCTGAGGCAAGTTTATATCAGCTATGTCACTCTGTTTAAGAAATAAACTTAGACTTAATGAATTCTGAGGAATTATATATTGTTCTCTATATACAAAACCTTCTAAATACTCAAATAGAGCATGAGGGTGATTCAAAAGAAAATTAAAATCTTGCCAGTATTTAAGAACCAATAACATTGTGCTCAAAACAGTGAACATCAGTAATTTGATCTCTTTTCTCATCAGACAGTATGATCTCATTCAATACTGCACACAAATTCCTTACACTAATTTAAAAAAGTAAAAAAAACTTTTTTTTTTAAATGATGGAAGGCTTTTTTACTAACTAAGGTAAAGGCAGAAAATGAGGAGAGAAATATTCAAACTTCACTATGCAAAAAACACCAAATCTGTCAAAATGGTACAAGTGCACACACTTACAATTAAAGCATCAGTTTCTGGTACTGGAATGCCAGTAACAAAAGGTTCTCCATTGCTTTCTGCTGGAGGGAAGAAATGCTTAACCAAATTCACAACTCTAGGGACGTCTTCTTCAAGCAAATAAAGGCAAGCATTTGGACCAGCATCAAATGTGTATGCAACCTGAAAGTAACATGATTCCTCAATAAACATTCTTCTCACACACATTATTTTTGACAATCAATACAGAAGACTTTACATAGAAACTTCCTCCAATTTTTTTTAACCATTCCTCCTGCAAATATTATTCATTCAAACTGGAATTCTGGATACATTTAGTCTACTATCACCTGTTGGTTACCTGCTAGTTTCTTCATTAAGTCAACTTGTAATAAAGAGAAAAGAATAAGAGTCCTTGTCTTATGCCATGTGGCACATGGGAAATATGGTGTTAGTATCAACATATTTTTTAAAAGCCTCTGGCATATTATTTTTACTTTAATGTGGTCACTATTGTGAACTTGAAATAAAGACCAGTGTCAAATAAGCCTCCCTTGCACTAAGTAGTAGTGAACCAATTGGGAATGGTTTCCAAGGTGAGATTAAGAAAGATGGTGGAAATGTTACTCATATAAATACCACATACGCAGATCCAAGTCTAACAAGGCTTTGTACTAATACTCTCATATGGCTTTGATTCATGTGTCCTATCAAATTCTATCACCTGTCACATGCATCTCTTTGTTCACTCATGTTTGATACATTCTCATAGTTCTAAGTGAGTAATCTTGTCCTGCTATTTACATCCGTTTACTCTGATAATTAAAAAAAATATGTACCCCCATAACTTGTTTTTTGCTTTTTCCTATTTTTCACAGTTATATAATAGGATTGATTTAACATTGGAGTAAAAAATGTTTATTTTGTGTTTTGCTTAATTTCTTTGGATTTTTATGTTTCCTACTGCAATGAAGGCTCCTCTTGCTTTTTGTATCCTTATTTTGGTATCATTCTGTTCCTCTTTGTTTATATTACTGCCTTGATATATATGATTCTATGTCTTGGAGAGGTGTTTCTCCCAGTGCTATCTGGTTATTGCCAGCTACATTGATTCTAGTGATTTTGGTCTTATCTCTATTTATTTTCACCCTAGCCATTGGGATGTCTCATCAGGTATACTCATTTTATCTTGCACTTGTGCATGATCACGTGAGAGAAGAACTAAGGCATCAGTAAAGTCTAGGTCATTAAGCTGCTTGGTCAGTGAATTCCATTTCTGCTGTTCCAAGTAATTCCCACAACCCAATCTATAGTTAGTAGAAAGAAAAATTGAGATATCAGTCATCATAGCCTCACCCCTGCTAACATTTCAAATGCTTCTGTAAAATATCCTCCGTGAGAAAAACTTCATTCCATTCCTTCATATATTTAACAATAATGTTGTACAAGAGCACTGTCTCTCTGAACTGATAAGGTCCTACTATTGGTACTACTACAACTACTACTATTATTAGATGGTTATATGGCTTTTTGTTTGTCTTGTTTAACATATTCTCAGAAGAATGTTGAAAGTTCCCTGGACAGCTAAAAAGACCAATGAGGAAGTTCTCAAAGAGGCCAACACAAAAAGAGAGCTCTTAAAAAACATCAGAAAGAAGCAATCAACATTTTTCGGGCACATTATGAGAAGAGGAAAGTTGAAATACTTGGTTACAACTGGCAAAATAAAAAGAAAGAGAGACCGCGGGTGACAAAGAGAGAAAATACTGGATAGCTTGGTGTCATGGCATGGAAAACAGTCAACAATAGAACTGATACGATCCACTGTAGATAGAAGATTGTGGAGGGACATGATCGCCTACGCCAACCGGTATGGCACATGATGATTAATATAAAGTTGACAGTGGTGTGATGCTGTTTTTATTTTTATTTTCAGTAATCACTGTCAGACATTGCTCTGTCAAGCAGTTGAGGCAGGCCCATACAAGACATTACATTGTATGGCTATAGGGGTGTGTCTTCTCAGGCTCAATCATGATATATTTATTGCAATAAACATACACCATTCAATAGTAAAAACGTTATTTCAAAAACATATGTGATAAATACTTTTTAAAAAAAAACCTACCTTTTCTGTTCCCATAATATCATTGATGCAATGGATAAGCCTGATGATCATCTTGGACGTGTCAGTCAAATAGAATATTGGTGGATAGGTGTCTAAGCACACCGCATGAAGCTGGTTGCTCTCCTAAAATTTACACATTTGGATTCAGACTTTATAGTGAGTATATAAAGTTGAAATTTAAAAAAAACAACTAATAATATAGATTATAAATTTAATTTACTTTTTTTAAATTTATTTAATTTATTATAATTAATATATTTAATAATTAATATATTTAATTTATTATTAATTAATAAATTATTATTATTATTAAATTAATTAAAATATATAAATATAAATTGTCTTATAATTAACAATCATAAAAAAATGTGCTTGATCAAACTTCTGATCAAGACAGCAGAATTTAAACAACTTTCTGAGCTATTAAGATTCCAAATATGACTCAAGAGTTGTCGAAAACAAATGCAACACTCAAGGGTCACCAGAAGTAGTAATTAGGAAGATAAAGGGAGGGGGAATATTTGACCATGACAAACAGCCACATTTTGAAGATTTTTTACCACAGTATCGAAATCTAGGATTAATTCCACTTGTTCCAATCCTGAGAATGGAATCTCATGCCAGGTCATTATGTGGACACCGAGTGGCAAAAGATTACATAGAATACCAAAATAAACTATAGGAAGAACAATTAATATAGAAAGGGCTCATCTATAGCCTTCAGAATAAAATAATACCTACAATATCTTACAGTGGACTGAGTTACGGGTTTTGCCATAAGAGGAACTAACTTTCTTCCAAAAACGACAATAGCTAAATTTATGGAACCCAGAATAATTTTAATATGAAGATTCAATCATAAACTCATTGGACAGTTATCACCACTATTGTCCAACAAGGAAATAACTCTGGAGGCAAAACGAGCACTATACAATACAATCTTCATCCCAACGTTGTGCTACCAATGCCAGACCTGGACCCTAGATGCAAGAACAATAAGAAAAATAACCTCTACAGAGATGAAATGTGTTAGACGAATGACAGGAAACAGTCTGAGAGATAAGACCAGAAATGAAGAACTGTTAAAATAGCTAGGAATAGCCCCCGCCATAGAATATATAAGGAAACAACAGATAAAATGGTTTGGCCACGTGACAAGGCAGAAAGAACAAAACACAACACAACAAGCCTTCAACAAACGTTGTGAGAAAACCAGACCCAAGGGTCGACCACGTAAAAGATGGGTCGATGGAATATTAGAAGCACTAGGAAACATAACAGCAGCAGAGGTGAACAGAAGAGCAAAAGACCGCAAATTACATCTCCCCTCGACGCTGAAAGGCAGATGAGGAAGGAAAGAAGTAGAAGAAGAATCATAAACTGCCAAGTATGTTTTTATCATTTAATTAAGTACATATATATTTTAAGGGCAAGGTTCACAGATAATTCCTGTTGTTGTCTGCAGAACAAACTCCAAAGACATGTTCCAATTTATGGAAAGATAAATAGCAAGTGCTTTGTTCATGCAGCTCTTAAATCCCATGTCTTAGCAGATTGTGCTACTAATTGTGAAACCTACAGATATGAATATGTGCCCAGCTGTCAATTGACAAAAGGTAAAAAGATAGCTGGCATAGCATTGTCTCCCATAAATTAACCCACCACAAGTCAAAGTCCATAATTATTTATAGACATTATTTATTTATTCTCTCCACCCCTAACGACTAATGATATACTTGATTTAGATAGATATCATTTTCAAACCTGACAAATTTGGAAGCAGGGACAAATGAAAGGCAAGATATCAAATTAATATAGCCATCTGTCACAAGAGAGCCAGTAAATAGAAACTATTTTCAAAGAACGCATTTATACTGCCCAAATAACATATTTTAAATTACTACAAAATATTATGTTACAATCAACATGTTAGCTTGTAGCTGACTGAATAAACTGTCTGATTGTGTTTCTCTGCATCAGCAGTAAATGTTTTTTTTTTTAAAATGAGTATTTTCTAGAATAGCTGAGAAAAATTAGTCATTGTGTTAAAAAAAAGTATAATAGGGGTTATTTATAAAGCTATTACAAAGAAATGTTTCATTGAAAATTTAGTTATAGGTGGGACATTATTTCATACAAAAATATTCACAAAATAACATGGGTATCTCCTGATGATAGAACCTCAAATCAAATTGACCAACTGTGTATTAAACAACAATTAAGATCATCATTGAGATAGATGTGCGAGCATACAGAGGTGCTGATGTTAATAGTGACTGCAACCTTGCATTGGGAAAATAAGATTAAAATTTAAAAGCCAACAGAAGAGACCAACTACACATAAAATTGATAGTTGTATACCGAAAGATGAAGCCATCAAGAAAAATTTTAACATAGAGCTAAGTAATTGTTATGCAGCACTCGGTGAAATAGACATAGATATCAATGAAATGTGGGACTCACAGAGCAAAATACTAATGACAGCAGCAGAATCAAGTGCCGAACTGAAGAAAATGGAAAAACGAGCATCGATTTCAGATACTACATGGAAATACATAAAAGAAATAAGAGAAGTGAAGAAAGCCATGACTAATGTAAAGACAGATCTTGGAAAGGTCCTGGCAAAAGAACATACAAATAATTAGACAACAAAGTAAAAAGTTCGGCAAGAATAGATACAATAGCTTATATAGACAATTTGGCAGAGATAACAGAGACAGCTGCAATTACAGGAGACAGCAGAACTCTCTATACTGTACAAAAGTTGCTAACAAACACCTATACATCCAGTGGAACACCAATTCTAGACAAATCTGGTTCAATGCTAACAACAAGCACAGACATAAAAACACGTTGGGTGGAACACTTCAAAGAAATTCTAAACTGTCCACTACCCCACAGTTTAATAGATTTTGAAGCTGAAACACCAGCAGCAGAATTAGATGTAAATTTAGATGACTTCACCTTGAGCAAAATAGAGACCTCCTTAAAGCATATGGCCAACAAGACTGCAGGAGAGGATAAGTTAACAGCTGGGATCCTCAAGGCAATTGATAGCCATAATTTGATACACCTCCAGAAAATGTTCAACATCATTTGGAAAGCAGAGAAGACGCCTCATAAATGGAAAAAAGGAATCAATGTTAAGATTCCAAAAAAAGGCAATGTCAGAAATTATAACAAATCGAAAGGCATGTCACTTTTGTCAGTTGCCTCAAAGTTATTCTGCAAAATCATCATGAATAGAATAAAGTATTCAATAGGATACAGTAATGCGTGAAGAACAGGCTGGGTTTAGAGAAGGGAGACGCTGCCTTGACCACATTTTTACTCTACGATTTATATTGGAGGAACACATTGAAAAACAAAAACCTTTTGTACTTAACTTCATCGACTTCAAAAAAGCATTTGACAGCATTCATAGAGATTCTTTGTGGAAAATTCTGAAGCAATATGACTTAAAATAAAAAATCATAAATATTATTAAAGACATGTATGATGGCTACACTGGCTACACATGTGCAGTTCGAACAGAGGAAGGACTGAGCGAATGTTTCCCAATAGAAACTGGAGTTAAACAAGGATGTATTTTATCATTTTGTTATTTGAGTTGTTAAGGACTTCATAATGAAGAAATGCTGCACTGGTAATAAAGGCATCGAATAGATACAAGGTGACCATAGGGAGCACATATGGGTAAAAACTTGTGTGCTAAGATGCTAATTTAATTTTCTTACTTTACCTTTACTTTAACCATTATCTTTAAATACAAAAAAAAAAAGGAACAATTTATTCAGATTACTTACACGCATGGTTATTTTGGCAAATGTAGGAAAATCCTTTTGTTTAATAGCATCTGTGATTTCCTCTGTAGACTTGGACACTAAGCCTATCCTATGTTTCATAAGCTCACTTGTTTCAAGGCAAGTCTGCATTCCTTCTGTGCTTCCTACCAACTTTTTCTGATCACTAACCTGAGGAAGTAACAATCAAGTTAATGTTTTGAGTAAGACATCAAATCTACCTATACCTGTTGAGTGGATGTGTCAAATCTACCAATACCTGTTGAGTGGATGTGTCAAATCTCCCAACACCTGTTGAGTGGATGTGTAAAATCTCCCAATACTTGTTGAGGGGGTGTGTTAAATCTACCACTACTTGTTGAGGGGTTGTGTTAAATCTCCCAATACTTGTTGAGGGGGTGTGTTAAATCTATCATTACTTGTTGAGGAGGGGGTGTTAAATCTATCATTACTTGTTGAGGGGGTGTGTTAAATCTCCCAATACTTGTTGAGGGGGTGTGTTAAATCTATCATTACTTGCTGAGGGGGTGTGTTAAATCTATCATTACTTGTTGAGGGGGTGTGTTAAATCTCCCAATACTTGTTGAGGGGGTGTGTTAAATTTACCATTACTTGTTGAGGGGTTGTGTTAAATCTATCATTACTTGTTGAGGGGGTGTGTTAAATCTATCATTACTTGTTGAGGGAGTGTGTTAAATCTATCATTACTTGTTGAGGGGGTGTTTAAATCTATCATTACTTGTTGAGGGGGTGTGTTAAATCTCCCAATACTTGTTGAGGGGTTGTGTTAAATCTATCATTACTTGTTGAGGGGGTGTGTTAAATCACCCAATACTTGTTGAGGTGTTGTGTTAAATCTGTCATTACCTGTTAAGTGGGTGTGTTAAATCTACCAATACAAATTGAAAAGTTTTGTCAAATCTACCAATACCAATTGAGGGAATATGTTAATTCTACCAAGATATGTAGACTAAGAAGGTAGAAACTAATGTGACTTCTAGAGTGAATGTAAAAACTAACATGACCAGCAAGGTGGTGGATTGTGTCAATGTACCGAAATCTATAGAGTGAGAGTGTCGAAAAAGACCTGCAGAGTTGGTGTTTATTAAAACTAATGAAGTTAAAAAATAATAAAGAGATTTATATCAAAATTAAAGACTGAGTCTTTAAGCAAAATCTAGCAAGACCTACGGAGTGAAAATGTTAAAACAAGACCTCAAGAGTGTTATTTCAAAACTAACAAGACTTATGGAATGCAGGGAAATGAAAGAGCGGACAGGTTGGCTAGCTGCACTGTCGTTAAAGCTGTCAACCAATGGATTGGGCGAACATCGTCAATGCCCTTTGACATGTGGGAAGGGCAGAGGACTTCAACAACCATGAGCCCATGTCCTTTGGATGAAAGAGATGAGAGTTAAGATGGGCACAGCCAGAAACGAGAAACTTAGTTAGTGGGCGTGTAAGAAGACTTATCAACCAACACAGAACTGAAGTTGTCAGCCGCTGGACATTGGGACTTGCTGAGGAGGGGATCTGAGCACCTATGGACATGTTCAGAGTGCAATGACGATGACCCGCAAATAACTCAATAACAAGACCTGTTTAATATACCAAATCAATCAAGACCTGTATGTTGAGTATGTTAAATTTAGCAAGACTTGTAGGGTGAGCCTGCCACACGTCTAGCAATACCTGTAGAATCAGTTTTATCAAGACTTGCCAGACAAGCTAGCAGAATTCTAAATCTAATGTAAAGTTGTTGGAAAAACAAAAAGAAACGATAAAATGAAACACAACCAACAGACATCCTGACAAATAAACAATATTTGTTACTGACAAACAACGATGAAAGTAACATCTCACATACCACTAAAATTAAGGACCTTAAAATACATCTCATATACCACTAAAATGAAGGATCTGAAAGTACATCTCACATACCACTAAATTAAGGACCTTAAAATAACATCTCACATACCACTAAAATTTAGAATCTGAAAGTACATCTCACATACCACTAAATTAAGGACCTTAAAATAACATCTTACATACCACTAAATTAAGGACCTTAAAATAACATCTCACATACAACTAAAATTTAGAATCTGAAAGTACATCTCACATACCACTAAATTAAGGACCTTAAAATAACATCTTACATACCACTAAATTAAGGACCTTAAAATAACATCTCACATACCACTAAATTAAGGACCTTAAAATAACATCTCACATACCACTAAAATTAAAGATCTCATCTCAGGCCAGTGTGTCTCAGATGCCACTTGAACAGCATGAGAGTCTGAACCATCGGCCTTTTCCCCAGTCTTCCACAGCACAAACCCTCCATACATGCTCCGACATGCACTTCCTGAACCTTGTCTGTGAAAACAAACAGAATCCTGTACTTTACATATACAAGTGTTGTGTTTTGATCTTTTTGCCTTGTCACGTGGCCAAACCATTTTATCTGTTGTTTCCTTATATATTATTCTATGGAGAGGGCTACCCCTAGCTTTTTTCTCAGTTCTTCATTTTTGATCTTATCTCTCAGGCTGTTTCCTGTCATTCGTCTAACATATTTTATCTCAGTAGAGGTTATTTTTCTTATTGTTCTTGCATCTAGAGTCCAGGTCTGGCATTCATAATGGCATGATGTATGGGATTTAATGTTAGTGCCATATTTGTTTTTAACCATCAGCACATGTGGGTAATGTGATCAGCATTAAGCCAGTGCTGTCTTTCTTTCCCAGAAAAATCTAGTACTCATTTAAGGCTGGGTGAACCTAGAAGCCATAAATCAAAATTGAACTTGACCTTATGCCTCAGCAGACCAGTTCACTAACCTCTGCTCTACCATGACCCTCCCACTTGCAACAGGGGAAGGAACAGGATTATGGTAATCAGATGCTACAAAAAATTCTACCCATATCATTTAAACACAAAACACTATAAATAAAGAAGTTCAAAGCTAACCTAGGCTGCATATACATCCCAATGAAGACCTAGTGACTACAGAGAAGAAAAGCATGTGGTATTGTTATATATTGTGGTATGGTTATATATTATGTTATGGCTATATAATGTACTCGTCAGGACTGGAGAAACTGAACTTGCAGGGAACAATGAAGTGAAAAAGAAAATATGAACAATGACGTATAGTGATGAAAAAAAGAAACGAAGGGAAAATAATGTAAAGTGATGGATACACTCTGACACTGGCAACTCATTATATGCAGCTCCAGGAAGAGAAGTGGAATGTAGTCATCTGTTTCCTCAGTGACTATGACAGTTATGAGAAAAGCTGAAAGAAAGAAACTTCTCAGTTGTTTTTTTTTAATATAAATGAAATGACAGCCCTCATTTAGAGCTAAAGTTTCTAAAACAACTCTCATTTATTAAAGAGCTAGAAGTGTCTTATTGTAAAAAATGAAACAACAACACTCATTTATTAAAGAACTAGAGGTGTCTTATTGTAAAGAATGAAACAACAACACTCACTTATTAAAGAACTAGAGGTGTCTTATTGTAAAGAATGAAACAACAACACTCATTTATTAAAGAACTAGAGGTGTCTTATTGTAAATAATCAAACAACAACCCTCATTTATTAAAGAACTAGAGGTGTCTTATTGTAAATAATCAAACAACAACCCTCATTTATTAAAGAGCTAGTGGTGTCTTATTATAATGAAAGAAACAACCCTGCTTTATTAAAGAGCTAGAGGTGTCTTATTATAATGAAAGAAACAACCCTGCTTTATTAAAGAGCTAGAAGTGTCTTATTATAATGAAAGAAACAACACTGCTTTATTAAAGAGCTAGAGGTGTCTTATTATAATGAAAGAAACAACCCTTCTTTATTAAAGAGCTAGAGGTGTCTTATTATAATGAAAGAAACAACCCTGCTTTATTAAAGAACTAGAGGTGTCTTATTATAATGAAAGAAACAACCCTGCTTTATTAAAGAGCTAGAGGTGTCTTATTATAATGAAAGAAATAACCCTCATTTATTAAAGAGCTAGAGGTGTCTTATTATAATGAAAGAAACAACACTGCTTTATTAAAGAGCTAGAGGTGTCTTATTATAATGAAAGAAACAACCCTCATTTATTAAAGAGCTAGAGGTGTCTTATTGTAAAGAATCAAACAACAACCATCATTTATTAAAGAGCTAGAGGTGTCTTATTGTAATGAAAGAAACAACCCTCATTTATTAAAGAGCTAGAGGTGTCTTATTATAATGAAAGAAACAACCCTCATTTATTAACGAGCTAGTGGTGTCTTATTATAATGAAAGAAACAACCCTGCTTTATTAAAGAGCTAGACGTGTCTTATTGTAATGAAAGAAACAACCCTCATTTATTAAAAAGCTAGAGGTGTCTTATTATAATGAAAGAAACAACCCTCATTTATTAAAGAGCTAGAGGTGTCTTATTATAATGAAAGAAACAACCCTCATTTATTAAAGAGCTAGAGGTGTCTTATTGTAATGAAAGAAACAACCCTCATTTATTAAAGAGCTAGAGGTGTCTTATTATAATGAAAGAAACAACCCTCATTTATTAAAGAGCTAGAGGTGTCTTACTGTAAAGAAAGAAACAACAACCCTCATTTATTAAAGAGCTAGAGGTGTCTTATTATAAAGAAAGAAACAACCCTCATTTATTAAAGAGCTACAGGTGTCTTATTATAATGAAAGAAACAACCCTCATTTATTAAAGAGCTAGAGGTGTCTTATTGTAAAGAATCAAACAACAACCCTCATTTATTAAAGAGCTAGTGGTGTCTTATTATAATGAAAGAAACAACCCTCATTTATTAAAGAGCTAGTGGTGTCTTATTGTAATGAAAGAAACAACCCTCATTTATTAAAGAGCTAGAGGTGTCTTATTGTAAAGAATCAAACAACAACCCTCATTTATTAAAGAGCTAGAGGTGTCTTATTATAATGAAAGAAACAACCCTCATTTATTAACGAGCTAGTGGTGTCTTATTATAATGAAAGAAACAACCCTCATTTATTAAAGAGCTAGAGGTGTCTTATTGTAATGAAAGAAACAACCCTCATTTATTAAAGAGCTAGAGGTGTCTTATTATAATGAAAGAAACAACCCTCATTTATTAAAGAGCTAGAGGTGTCTTATTGTAAAGAATCAAACAACAACCATCATTTATTAAAGAGCTAGAGGTGTCTTATTGTAATGAAAGAAACAACCCTCATTTATTAAAGAGCTAGTGGTGTCTTATTATAATGAAAGAAACAACCCTCATTTATTAAAGAACTAGAAGTGTCTTATTGTAAAGAATCAAACAACAACCCTCATTTATTAAAGAGCTAGAGGTGTCTTATTATAATGAAAGAAACAACCCTCATTTATTAAAGAGCTATAGGTGTCTTATTGTAATGAAAGAAACAACCCTCATTTATTAAAGAGCTAGAGGTGTCTTATTATAATGAAAGAAACAACCCTCATTTATTAAAGAGCTAGAGGTGTCTTACTGTAAAGAAAGAAACAACAACCCTCATTTATTAAAGAGCTAGAGGTGTCTTATTATAATGAAAGAAACAACCCTCATTTATTAACGAGCTAGTGGTGTCTTATTATAATGAAAGAAACAACCCTGCTTTATTAAAGAGCTAGAGGTGTCTTATTGTAATGAAAGAAACAACCCTCATTTATTAAAGAGCTAGAGGTGTCTTATTATAATGAAAGAAACAACCCTCATTTATTAACGAGCTAGTGGTGTCTTATTATAATGAAAGAAACAACCCTCATTTATTAAAGAGCTAGAGGTGTCTTATTGTAAAGAATCAAACAACAACCCTCATTTATTAAAGAGCTAGAGGTGTCTTATTATAATGAAAGAAACAACCCTGCTTTATTAAAGAGCTAGAGGTGTCTTATTGTAATGAATGAAACAACAACCCTCATTTATCACTATAGGTTCTACAACAGCCCTCATTTAGAGCTAGGTTATTGCAATAACTGAAATAATATTAAAGAGCTACAGCTGAACAACAAAACTGATTGTGACAATTGAAGGTTTGATTTATTGCCTCACACCAATGAATGTCCTTAATTTCTCTGTTTCATGACATGACATAATTTTCAGCTGACTTTATGCTTACTTGTAGCTTCTTGGATTATAAGTGTCTTCAGGCTATTTTCAGCTTATATAGGCAATAACAGAATTTATCACCAGTGAGCAGAATTTAATATCATCATCATCATGTGCCATATCGGTTGGCGTAAGCAATCATGTCCTTCCACAATCTTCTATCCACAGTGTATCATATCAGTTCTCTTGTTGACTGTTTTCCATGCCATGACACCAAGCTATCCAGTATTTTCTCTCTTTGTCGCCTGCGATCTCTCTTTCCTTCTATTTTGCCAGTTGTAACCAAGTATTCCAACTTTCATCTCGTGATGTGCCCGAAAAATGTTGATTGTTTCTTTCTGATGTTTTTTTAGGAGTTCCCTTTTTCTGTTGGCCTTTTTGAGTATTTCCTCATTGGTCTTTTTAGCTGTTCAGGGAACTTTCAACATTCTTCTGAGAAATCCCATCTCTGTGGACTCTAATTGTCTTTTCATTTGTTTGTCCACTGTCCATGATTCACTTCCGTAGGTCAGAATTGGTTCTATATAGCACCGATGAACTCTCTTTCTCACTTCTATTGACATAGATTTGTTGCATAAGATATTTTTCATTTTCTGAAATGCTGTTTTGGCCTGAGCTATTCTGCCTTTTATTTCTGTGGTGTATCTTACATCTGACGATGTTATTATTGTGCCCAGTATTTGACGCGTTGTAATTGTTTCAGATTTGTCCTGTTCTAGACAATATAACCCCCGTGTGTTACAGGGGCCTCATTATGAGGGAAGTAAAGAATAGTGACACTGTGACCTTCCAGGCATGTCGTATGAGGCGACTAAGGAGGTTGATCGATGGCTTGACAAGCTGTCATTGTAAAAAGTATTGTTATGGAAACAGCGCCATATATTTTAGAGCAGTGATCTCTGCAATATGTGCCGCTTTGGCACGCAAGGTTTCTGATTTTGAGATTGTGGCTCTGCCCTATGTGCCGTCTTCGGCTCGAAATGACAATAGATAGACAATATAAGAAGGTAGTTTCAGAGGACCACAAGCCCCAAATCAGGATACCTTTCATAATATGAATGGATATGAATATATATTATATTATAATGGGCCACTGCAAGAATTACAAAAGACAGTAAACTTTATACAGGAAACGACATTGCAGATAAAAACTATACTTCAGAAGGAAGGAGGGAAGGAAGGAGGGAAGGAAGGAGGGAAGGAAGGAAGGAATGAAGGGAGGGAGGGAGTGAGGGAGAGTGTGTGGGTGGGTAGGAAGGTAGTTAGGTAGGTAGATATAGAACTGGAAGATACATTTAATGACACTGAATTAATTTTTATAGTAGAACTAAACTTAAGATACATATAATGACATTGAATAATTTATTTCAAAATGTAGCTGCAAAAAAAAAAAAAAAAAACATACCTTGCAATAGCTGTGATTTCACCCTCAACACCATAAAGCTTTGCTAATGAATAAACTGAAATTAGAAATAGATCTGTATGGTATTATGTGGAGAAAGGAATAAAGAGAGAAAGATTATGTGTGGAAGAGAGATGGGATGGAATTCACTTAAACATATATTATATCATAATCATATCATAATAAATATATATATATTATATGGAGAGGTGTTGCCTCTTGCTTTAATGTTCTTTTTAGTGTTTCACCTGGTCAGTTTCTTTTTCTTTTACCCTCTGGTTTCCATATATATGAATGCAAATAAGCACATACGTGAAACACATTTATTATCAACGTAAAATAGTTCAGACAACTTCTTAGATTGTTCATAATTATATTTGTGCCTATTCCCAGCAGCGATTAAGTCTGTTGATACAGAAAACATTGCAGAACTCTAGATGCACAACATCCAAATTGTCCAGCAGAACTTTGGTCTAAGAGGTTTATGGCTCAAGTCTACACCAAGGAACATGCATCAACATCATTAAATTTGTGCATAAATCTCATTACATTATATCTGTATCTGCTCTAATCCTGACAAATATCTCTGCCTCTTCACAATTTATATTTGTGTCAGCTCCACTGATAAACTGCTGTTAACTTCTGATGCTAAATAGAGCACCTAAATTTTGGGGTCAGTACAGCTTCAACAACTTGGTATAGCGTGGAACGAATTCTAAACAAACGAGAAAATTAGAGAAATCACCAATCAACCACTAATATTTCCAGTAATAAAGAAAAGATGATGGTCATATGTTGGACATGTGATGAGAAGAGATAATAACCGAATAGCAAAGCAAGCTCTCATGTGGGAAACAACAGGTAAGAGAAAAAGAGGAAGACCCAGAGAGACACTGAGAAGAACATTGATGAGAGAGGCAAGAGCAGCAGGAATCGGCTCCCTCAATGAGATAGAGCTGCCTGCACAGAACAGAGACAAATGGCGAGATTTGATAAAATATGTTTAAAAGAATTGAAAACTGCTAGAACAAAAATTCAGATAAGAGAAGTATTTTGGTCTACGCCCTATGGGCCGGCTACGGCTCGAAAGGTCAGTAATAGATAGACAGCTTCAACAAATCAAACGTTATCTGTTTCTTACACAGTTTAACATTTTTGTAGAATTTTTCTGCAAACTAATGCTATAGCGAGAGATTTGTTTTTCATTAACTATAAATTTCCAATTTTGTTTCAATTAAAAACTGTTACTTTTTAATAGAAGTTTTCCACTTTTTTCTTATTAATTCTTATTTGAAGGATTAACAGATTTAAGTGATTCAAAAACCTTTTAGAATTTCCAACCCCTAGTTGGAAGCATCTTGACTCATTCTTTAATAACAGGTCACCTGAAAGGACTTAAGTGACAAGAAACCTGTACTTGTTTTTAACTCTTTCCGTACGGAAGCTTTTTATTGACGCAATGGAAAGGACTTCAGAGATAAAACTTTTCATGATTTTAAGAATCAATGTACATATTTATATTTATCTAACATATAACATATTATATATGATTTTTTAGATAATTGAACCAAGGTATGAGATTTCACCAATATCAAGATGAGAGAAGACATGTAAAAAGAATATGGTTTGATGGCGTTCACATTAATGAAACTGAGCGTGGCACACTATGTGGCGAAACGTATGGAAAGAGTTAAAGGGTTGATTTTTTTAATAGTTAACATAAAGGAAAATCTGACTATGTCCTTAATGGAGTATAACCCTTCTGTATTCACTTTCTGCGTGGTTTTGCCTTATGTCTTTTGACGTGTGCTGAGACTGCTACGATGGGGACTACAGTTACCTTTCTTTGTTTGGGGGATGAGATATTAATTCGGATGATTACGCTGGCACGGGCGGTTGAGCAATTATGGATTTTAATTCATTTGCAGTGATACAGGGCCTTCCATAACCAAATAACCCTTCTGTGCCATTATACTGCCATTTTGACAGACTACGGTAGAGATGATTATTTCTTCTCAAAAAAAGAACTTCATGATTCATCAATGACATATTTTTTAAGACTTTCTGTCTGAATGTTTTGGGTAATAGACACATAAGATAACAATATATAGTAGCTTGCAATTAAGTTAACAATCAACTACTGACCTAGACAAGCATACCCAGCAGCAGATGAGGCCAAGCCAGCAGCAGTTGGAAAATTATTCTCAGACACAATGTGGACATGCTTGAAGATACTGAGATCATCTTTACCCTCTGCTGGTCGCTTGTGGGCTCGACGACGAACTGAAATAAATTCCACAAAATAAACCAGTTAAACAGGAGACCTAAATTAAGAATGAGACAAGACAATTTATGATAAAATAAAAGTTGTAATATATTTAGAATAATATAAACTCATGACTGTATGTCTGTTTTATAGTATTCAGTCTGGTCAGGCAATTAGGAATCGTGTATTCCTTATATATCATGTGACATAACAATATATATATATATATATATACAGAAGTCATGAATATTGCAAAAGAGAAACAGAACATCAACATAAATATAGAAGGCAGGCAACTGAAACAAGTAGAGGAATTCAAATACCTAGGAATTTTAGTGACAATCGACAATTCACAAACAGTAGAGATGCATCAAAGCTTGTCAAATCATTGGACAGCTATCACCACTATTGTCCAACAAGGAAATAACTCGAGGCAAAAAAGGGCACTTTACAATACAATCTTCATCCCAATGTTGTGCTACCTATGCCAGTCCTGGACCCTAGATGCAAGAACAATAAGAAAAATAACCTCTACAGAGATGAAATGAGTTAGACGAATGACAGGAAACAGCCTGCGAGACAAGATCAGAATTGAAGAACTGAGAAAAATGCTAGGAATAACCTCTGCCATAGAATATATAAAGAAACAACAGACAAAATGGTTTGGCCATGAGACAAGGCAGAGTGAGTATCAAAACACAATACAACGAGCACTCAATAAACGTTGCGAGAATACCAGACCCTAGGGTCAGCCACAAAAAAGATGGATTGATGGAATATTAGAAACACTAGGAAACATAACAGCAGCAGAGGCAAACAGAAGAGCAAAAGACCGCAAATTATGTCACTTCTCAACGCTGAAAGACAAACGAGGAAGGATAGAAGAAGAAGACTAAATTAATCCAGCATAACAACTTTTGTTATCCAGCAAGTGATGGTTAGCTCACCTACCTTCTCTCCTAAACATTTCATGGCACAAGCAGCAGAACAAAATAAAATACAAACGTTTTAAAGATGAATGTTTTATCCTATATTACATACTTATATATAACCCTATACTATATAATATAGGTTATGCATAAAAAAGTAGGAGCTCCCTCCATGTATAACCCTATACTATATAATATAGGTTATGCATAAAAAAGTAGGGGCTCCCTCCATGTATAACCCTATGCTATATAATATAGGTTATGCATAAAAAAGTAGGGGTTCCCTCCATGTATAAACCTATACTATATAATATAGGTTATGCATAAAAAAGTAGGGGCTCCCTCCATGTATAACCCTATACTATATAATATAGGTTATGCATAAAAAAGTAGGGGTTCCCTCCATGTATAAACCTATACTATATAATATAGGTTATGCATAAAAAAGTAGGGGCTCCCTCCATGTCAAAAAGTAAATATGGCGATAGTGTCCATATATTTTAATGACCAAAATAAATGGTGATATTGGTATTATTTCAGGTCAGGCCACCCTACTTCCTAATGGTAAATCAAAATATTAGAATATCAAATCTGAGTAACCCTTTACACCGGAGAAAAAAGCCTAAACATTTTTGTAATTATCAAGTTTTTTTTTTCTAGACAAATAATTAATTTAATTTCATGTAGCAGCAAACACTCAAAATACATTAATATCAATTAATCTTTGAATTAATGATTTATATATAAATATATAATAGAACAGGTGTAATTTGTGAACTGAAATACTTACTTTCCTTCAGAACGTTCTGTATTCTTGGACTTTTTATGGACTCCTCTCTGATGGAAATATAGAATCACACATAACATTATAGAACAATGGTTAGAGTGAAAGGTTTGCCAACAGACAAATTGTTCATCATTGGTTATAGTTGACATCATAACACTCCAGACAAACCAATAGGTTCTCAGTTGCTTTTAGAAGATGATAAAGTGTTTGCACATACAATTAAATACAACAATATGAATAATCAATAACAACACTAAATTAAACCAGTTATTGAGTTATTTGCGGATCATCATCATTGCACTCCGAACATGTCCATAGGTGCTCAGATGCCCTCCTCAGCAAGTCTCGCAGCGTCCAGCGTCTGACGACTCCATAAAATACAAACCGTTTATTAATCATCATGATTATTATATTTCACTTCCATGTTCTCTGTGCTGTTTGATGTGCGATGGGGAAAATTTAACGTCTGACTGTGTGTCTCTATGTTCAGAATTGGAGTCATCAACGATGGCCTAACATCATCAAGTGCTACAACGATCATCATTTTCAAGAGGACATGACTTACCGGTATATGGGGATAGGCGGCGGGAACAGTTGGAGGCTGTGCATGAAAAGTGTTCCTTGTTGCAGTTTCCTCACATTACAAGTCGCATGTCTGTGTTAGTCACCTCTAGTGACTCGGGCAGATGGTGCTCGTAAACCTGGGAATGCCGACCATCTAAGCGCAGAATCCCCCTACAGAAAAGATGATCTGCTGCCTTGCAGGAAGATTGGGGACAATCAAAGGCTAAGGAAAGCAAACCTGAACAAAATGCTGACTGAAATCGGATGCACTGGGCCACTGGCGCAGAACACAGTGCAACGTTTTAACAGGTATTCAATCGGAGTGGATCTAACAGGCTTAAACAGACAGCTGTCTTCGTGCGAGAGTCTGGAGTCCTACTCTGATTGAGTCTTGATCGCAGAGAGAGATGTTCTCTGTATAGCAAAACAACTGCAATAGTTGCTCATTTCTTTAAATTTTGCAAGTGAGACTCCAAACTTTTATGAAGTTTGAGATAATTTTCTGAATTTCAATCCATCATACAAATTTTGATTGATGGTGGCATATAAAGGCCAAATTCTTCTCAAGTCTGCAGGCTGAAGACTGTCTTTTTGAGCATGTTCTGTATGTTGCGTTCCATTACTCTTATCTTTTCACAAATACTACAAGTGATAGAACTTTCAGACAAGGCCAAATTAATTGTTGAGTAAAAAGACATCATGTAAACAATAAATATGAAGCTCTTGTTCAAATGAACAAATGGCCAGGAAACTAATATTGCAGTTACATGTCAAACTAGTCAAATTGTGATCAATGATGGATGCAACAATATTAAACCACAACAATGCAATTGGAGGTGAGTGGACCAGTGATTTTTCTCAATGTAATTCACTCTTTCCTATCCTTCAACACTCAGGGTTGTTGAAACGACATGCTGCAACTACCTTCCTTCATTCTTCCAACTGCCACTACTTTTTGTTACGGTTAGTCGAAGGTCCAGGTATCACTGAAAATGAATTAAAATCCATAATTGCTCAACCATCCATGGCAATAGAATCATCCGAATTAATACCTCATCTCCCAAACAAAGAAAGGTAGCTGCAATCTCCAACATAGCAGTCTCAGCACATGCCAAAAAGACATAAGGCAAAACCGCACAGAAAGTGAACACAGCCATCTGTTCCTCGTCATACGATATCATTCATCGTAAGCCAAGCACAATATTGAAACACTATCAAAACGGATTAAATGCACAGCTCACGGTGTGCACAGAGCACTTAACTCAGTAGATCTGGCAGCAAGCCGGACCTAAAATATGAGGAAACTGCAACAAGGAACACTTTTCCGACTGAGCCTCAATGGTGCCTGCTGCCTAATTGCCATATTGACCGGAAGTCCCACTGTTTTTTTTTTTAACTGATGAAACCATGAGCTTTTTGTTGTTTCTAAATGTCATCACATACACTTTTCCAACCTCCATGCTTTTTTTTTCTTGTCCATTCACTGTTCCATGCAGGTTAGTTATTTTTGCCAACAAGATATACAACCATACCTCTTTTGTTGTTATTTCTACCAAATTCACATATCAGGTACACATTTTTAGTTGGGTTAACAAGCATATCCTCCAAGAAAAAAAAAAAAACTTATGATCTCTTGAGTTAAGAAGTTAACAAGAACAACTACACCATTCCTATGTTCAATGCAACAACAATAAAAAAAAAAAATATATAACAACACACCTAAGACAGCTGAGATCAAAATTCTTGACAAAGGAAAAAGCAGAAATATGAAACAGAGAAAATAAATCTTACTTTCCATTCAACCAAATTCTGTCCTCATCAAAACTCTCACTGAGAGCTACTGATGTTTTAGCCCTCAACTGTGAACAATGACAATAGGAAATGAGAGCATTAGACTTATAAATATTCATACAACAATTAATACATTTTCAAACACTAGCTTTACAAACAATAAATTAATGCATGTTCCAAACAAAATACAATTTTCAAGATAACTGGAAATTAACACTGGACTTTTCCCACAGAGATCTATGAAAGGTATCAATAGTTTTACTGTCCCACTTTATTTTACTTTTCTTAATTTCTACAGCCTTTTAGTGATGATGAAAAATGGAGTGATTTGGCCAATGCTATGTTGTGTATCTCCTGCATGGAGCTCATTTTGTCTGGTGTATCCTTAATCCATAACTTTTTAAGTCCATCTTTAGTCCTCCTATTACTTGTGAGTGTTAAGAGCTCACAAGAATGATATCAGATGATCATGCATCTTGTCCAAACCTGAACACTTTTCCTTATCTTCTCATTTCTGAATGTGTCTGATTGTGTTATGGCATCTGTATATGAACAATGTTTTCTTATACAGCATTTGCTGTTAAGATTACATCAGTTGCATGCAGCTGACTATTTAGAACAGTGTTCAGCTTTAATTATTTAACTTCTAATGAGCTGTTTGACTGTCTCAATGTTTAAGTGTAACATTATTTATTCCTCTTTTCACTGTGATCGACCTATTATTGTCATTAGATTAGTGTTTTCACTGTTCCACCAGTAACATTTGTTTTTAACAGTTACACTTCTGTCCCTCATCCCTGCCTGATGCAATGTGGAGTCTTGGGAGCAAACCCCAAATAGTAAATCAAGAGTTAAGACTCAAAGGCAGCTCATCTGCTATAGACCCTTTCTGACATTTTTCACAGTCAGATTTTTACCAAACATAGCCCGCTTGTGTTCTTTGAATTGAACCGAGACCAGAAAGGGATTTAGAGGCCTGGACAAAACAGAATCTCCAGGCTTGAGTTATGGAAAGTCATCTCAGCATCTTCAGCATAGAAGCAAGACAATCCAAAATATAAGATGTTCAAGCTTGTCAGATTGCAATGTTAGAACATTGAGTCCTAGTCTCTCAGAAGACCATGAGCTGATCATTGACATCCAAAACACTGTCATTATAAATAAATTTCAAAGACAGAGACACTGCGCTTGACAGCAGCAGAGCTGGAATCTGTCAGCGACTCACAGTTGATGGCTTGTGTCTGCCGGATCAGTGAACCCGAACCATACTTCAACCTCTTCATGGTGCCTTTAGAAAAAACAAGCCTGTCCAACCTGGCCAAGCGAATAGGGATTGAAGAGGGATGGCAACCCAGTACTCAAAAATGTCATGTTGAAGTCGGATGTGTTGGCCCAAAAGGGGCAGATATCATGGTTTTACTGTAAACCACAACGCAATGTATACATGTCTACATAACATCATTTTAAGGGCAGATGATGAAGAGATGTATTCCTTCAGTCACTGTGTAAACACAAGCAAGCAGCAAGCAAATTCCAAAAACTTAATGTGAACATCATGGCACTTCAAGAGATTGGTCTTGCCAATAATGGAGCACTTAGAGAATATGAAAGCATTTTCTTTTTTTGACAGGGCAAAGCAGATCTGAAGTTATATAGAGTAGGCTTTGTCACTAAAAATACTTTACTATTTGTTACAGATCCACCAGCAGCTGGCACTGACCATATCTTGTCCATCCGCCTACATACTACCACAGGTTCAATAAACCTTTTCTGTGTCTATACACTTACCCTAAGTCCACATTAGACTTGAAGGATTGGATTTATTAAAATCTAATCTTAACTCTTTCAGTAATGAAGATTTTTATTAATGCAACTGAAGGGATTTCAGAGACAGAATTTTTCATGGTTTTAAAAATCAATCTACATATTTATATTTATTTAACATATAACAATTGAATTTTTATATAACTGAACAGGGAGTCAGATTTCACCAATACCATGATGATACTCTCTCTCTCTCTCTCTCTGCGATCAGGACTCAATCAGAGTAGGATTCCAGACTCTCACATGAAGTCAGCTGAAAGGTTAAGTGTGTTGATTGCCCCCACAGGCAGAACAACTCAATTAGAGTCTGCCAGATTCACTCTGATTGAACACCCGTTAAAACGTTGCACTGTGTTCTGCGCCAGTGGCCCAGCGCATCCGATTTCAGCCAGCATTTTATTCAGGTTTGCTTTCCTTAGCCTTTGATTGTCCCCAATCTTCCTGCAAGGCAGCAGATGATCTTTTCTGTAGGGGGATTCTGCCCTTAGATGGTCGGCCCTCCCAGGTTTACGAGCACCATCTGCCAGAGTCACTAGAGGTGACTAACACAGACATGCACACACAAAGATAGGAGATGTGACCAACACAGACATGCACGCAGCGATACGAAGCATGACGAACACTGACACACATCAAAATATATGACACATGACTAACATAAACATGCGCATAAAGATATGAGATATGACTGACATAGACATGCACACACAAAGATATGAAAATTAATATGGTTTTATGACGGTTTACACTAATAAAATTGAGAGTGGCGCATGGTGGGTCGAAACAAATAGAAAAAATTAATACCATCATCAGAAATGTCCTCAACTCTGAACATCTTATCATCGTTGGAGAGAGACTGACACAAATTTGGATGCATGCAAGAATGCGTGGCCATCAAAATGAAAACGTGCAAAGACTACTATCACAGTCTGCTCATAACAAACATGTTTTTCCAATGTGAAGTCCATTAAGTCCTTTTTTTTTTAAAAAAAACCTTTACAAATTAAGGCAAATCCTTACAATGTGGAAAGTGTGTGACAACTATTTTGTCACTATCCATTAACTTTCTGATATGAACCATTGTAGTTGACAATTTTACCAGCAACATTTTAAAGAAATAAACCAAAATATCTCACAGAGGAAGTAATCTATATTTCATAAAAAAATTATATTTAAATAAATTTCCTAACATAATTACCTCATCTTGTCCCAGTGTTACACTTAGAGAAGGGTTTGTGGGAAGGATTAGACTTTCATCTCTTTTTCCCCCTGAAAAAAAAAAAAAGACAAATGTCACAGTTTGGTATAACATATAATATTTTATTGTCAAACTTAGAGAGATACATCTATAACATAAAAACTTATGTTATTTTGTCTATATAACTTCATTGTGATACTGTTACTTGCTTGCTGCAATAGATTTTGACCATCATCATCAAGTACCGGTCCTGCTGGCGTAGGTGATCATGCTTCTCCACAACTTTCGATCTCGACAGTTATTTATCAGTTCTGTTGTTGACCTTCTGCCAAGCCATTCTCTTAAGCTGTCTGGTATCTTTTCTCTTTGTTTCCCTCTATCTCTTCGTGCCTCAATTTTCCCAGTTGTTACAATATATTCCAGCTGTTCTCTTCTCATTAAATGGCCAAAAAATGATGATTGTTTCTTCCTAATATTGGAAATTAGCTCTCTTTTTGCTTTGGCCTCTTTCAGAACGTTTTCATTACTCTTCTTAGCTGTCCATAGTAAAAAAAAAAAAGTAAAGTACCCCTGTCACGCCAAGTGGCGTATAGGGAAAATATGGTGTTAGTGACCATAAATTTTACAGACCTTCAGCACATGATTTTTGGGGTAATGTGGTCGATATTACGCCCGTGCTGCTTTACTTTCCCAGAAAAAAATCTGGTACCCATTTAAGGCTGGGTGAACCCGGAAGCCGTCGGTTGGGATCGAACCCTACCCCTTGTCCTTTGTAGTCCAGTTCACTAACCACTGAGCTATCGCGGCTCCCAGCTGTCCATAGTATTCTAAATATTCTTCTGTAAAACCACATTTCTACAGACTCCAGTGATTTTCTTGTCTGTTGTCCTATTGTCCATGATTCACATCCATACATTAAGACTGGCTCTACATAACATTTAAGAACTCTTTTTCTTGTTTCTATTGTCAAAAATGGATTGCATAGTATCTTCCTAATTTTTTGGAAAGCTGCTTTTGCCTGAGTCATTCTGCATCTCACCTCTGTTGTACATCTTCCATCTGAGGTTAACAAAGTTCCCAAATATTTAAATTCATTTACCTGTTTTAATATTGTTCCACTTGTCTTTATTTTGCACTGAGGTGATGTCTTTTTCTTTGTTGTTACCAATACTTCTGTCTTTTTGCTATTACGGCTTTATTCTTTGAGTCCTTTATTTTTGCTTTCTTTCACTATAATGTCTAACAATTCTTGTAACTCACTTTTTCACTCTTAGCGATTAAGACTGTATCATCAACATACCTTAGATTATTTATACTATGACCTCCAATTGTTATTCCAGGCATGCCCCTTATGGATCTTAAAATAATCTCACTATAAGTATTAAACAAATCTGGTGACAGCACACAACCTTGCCTAACATCCAGTTTTATTTGTTTAAACATTCCCAATTGGTTTCCAGTTCTTATGGCCGCTTTTGACCATAGCATTTATTAAAGCTCTGAAATTTGTTTTTCATTATACGGAAGATTTGTTTTTCATTATAAGGAAGATTTGTTTTTCATTATAAGGAAGATTTGTTTTTCGTTATAAGGAAGATAATTTTTTTTCAAAAGTAATGACTTTTTGTTGTCAATATACTATTCAATGTTAACTTAAATTTAGTCACCATTCCCATCCCCCATCCCCAGTCAAGGTATTATTCATTCAATTTGTTCAATTTCAACTTGTCTGGATATGGCACATCATCATAATAATCTAGGTTAGCACTCCTAATACAGTCAGTCGGCTTTCGTGCTGAGAAATGCTGGGAAGCTCAGTGGAGCAGATATGGGGATGCCCTGACTGCAGTGAAATGGACTCCATGAATAGAATAGATTTAGGTTACATTTATATTGCATAATATTAAAATTTAAATTTACAAATGCTTCACCTGTATCATGATCATCATCATCATCAAGTACAGGGCCTGCTGGCGTAGGTAACCATGTCTCTCCACAACTTTTGATCGACAGTTATTTATCATTTCTGTTGTTGACCTTCTGCCATGTAATTCTCTGAAGCTGTCTGGTATCTTTTCTCTTTGCTTCCCTCTATCTCTTCGTTCCTCAATGTTCCCACTTGTTACAATATATTCCAGCTATTCTCTTCTCATTACATGGCCACAAAATGATGATTGTTTCTTCCTAATATTGGAAATTATCATGATAGCTTTATGACATTTAGACTTGATGTGTTTATCATATCATGTGTCTCACTTATTTCTTCATTGTTTTCCCTCATTCTCTATTTGGAACTATTTAATTGAAGAGTTTCTTGTTTTCCTTAGTGTTGTTTTTAATATTTTTTCTTCATCACTGCCAGAAATTATATCAATGGCTTCAGATTAATTGGGAGATTCCTTTCAGGTGTTCACTATCTTTTCCTGTGTCACATGCCCACTTCCTCTTTCTAACGAGTCAACACTTCTGTAGATGTTATGAATATGTTATGCAGCTTTTTCATGACATAATAAAACTGCATCTTTTATTTACCTCATTCATGTTTTATGTAACTAATTTCCTCTCATTTCAGTTTATTTTTTCTGTTTGTAAAAAAATGGTGTCAAAAGCCTATATGTGGGCAAATTTTCCATCTTAAAGCTCTGTTATCTATTATGCTATCTGTAAAGTTCTGCTAAAAGATAAAATAGGTACTTAACTATAATCAGAAAAAGAAAGGACAAGAGCACTGGCATGAACTCTTCTAAAAATATGTGCCCAACATTCCACATTAAAATGGCAGCAATAAATAATGCTGTGAGATAATGATACCTCTTGTCTTTGTCTTAGAACCACCCATCATTTAACCTTTTATCTATAGTTACACTTGTTTTAGTATTTCATTCTGCATTTAATATTTATTCTTGTTTATGTTTCAGTACTTGTGAAAATAGCACTGTTCAAGTAACATGGGCTATAGTACTATTTTCTATCTATAGACATGGAGAAAACAATCATCTTGAGTTAGACAAACATAAAAGTAATAAATTGACACTCATAACTGCACACAAGTATTTTTTCTTTCTTATTTCTACCTTTTTAGCTCCCAGTGGAGCATAGGTCTTCAACAAACACTTTCCAAGTCGTTCTGTTTTTTGCCATTCTTTAAAGATCATTCCATGTCTTCCCCATCATCTTCAACTCTGCTTGTATCTGTCTTCTCCAAGAATTCCTTGGTCTTTCTCTTTGTCTTTTCCCCTGGGGATTCCAAAAAAGGGCCTGTTGTGTAGTACTCTCAGTTGGCTTCCACAGTGTGTGTCCTATCCAGCGCCATAGTCTTCGCTGTATCTCTTTATCCACTGGTAGAGAGATGAGAGTGCTATGCAGGAATCCAAAGAAGACATGTCAACCAACACAACACCAGTGTCTTTAGTCGCTACACATTCATGGATATACTTCGGAGGAGATCTGAGTACTTATGGACTTGTTCAATGTGCAGTGAGGATGACCTGTCAACTGAACTAAACTCTAGCCCCGAAGATAGCACATAAACTCTGAGATCATAACTGCACCTACACATCTGACGATGCACTTTTGAATGGACTGTTAAGTAGTGTTAGTAGGCCCTACCTTTGATACTTTGTTTAATTTTTAGTTAAGCTCATACAACAGACTAGTTGATTCCCCTTTTAATATTAATTGTCAAATTGCCTCTGGACCTTTAAAACTGATTAAACTTACTTAATTGACTGCTTGAACTTGATTTTATACTTATTTTATAATTATATTGTTAATATTGTAAGTAAGTTTTAACATGATTTTGATGAAGTATGAAGGATGCGCGATCATTAAATAAAAAACATGAGCTATAAAATAACTACTGACTGATTCTTGACTTGTTGAAATGTGTAAACTAAAAACATTTTAACTTTTACTAACTTTTAGAGTTAGAGCTAGTGAAAGATTGTAGTAAAAAGAAAGTTTTAACAGTAACAGTAACATGATGACTTACTCGTTTTAGTTTCAAAGTTTGTAAACTAAAGTCAAAGTGTCAAAGTACCACTACACACAATAAAAAAAAAAGTAAAATAATTAAAATTTAATTTTACAACTAACAATCTCTGGATCACATAATTTTAAATAATTTGTTTTTATTAATTATATTATATATTTTATTTAATAATGTGTATAGTGTATAGTAGTAAATTAAACAGTAATTGGGTTGTTTGTTTTTATATATTTAAAAAAATTTTTATTTTAAGTTTAAGTTAATTTTTTTTTTTAAAGTAAAAGTTAAAAAGTTGTGTACTCACAGTACTCAGTCAGTACTTACTCGCTACTGTAGTCTTGTAGTCCTAGGCTAGTTATTAGTAAGTAAGTAAAAGTAAGTTGAATAACAAATTTAACAATAAATTAAAATTGAATTAATAATTAATTTTAATTTAATTAATTTAAACTTTGACTTAATCGTTGTTGATTGTTGTAATCATCATAAATCAATCAAATCAATCTTAATTAATAATTTAGTTACTAATAAATAAACTTACTTACAATACTTTATAACAGCAATATTAACTGGCGCTGTGCACGTTACAGACTGAAATTTACAGCTGGAACTCATTTTCCTGTAACTTCTGTGTACAATAATGCAGTTATTCTGTATCTAACCAATGTCCTCTGTGACCAAAGTCTCACTCCAGTACCGGCAACCTCTCCCCTGTTTTCATCACGCCATTCCTCAATCAACGCGACTGCTACATACTACCAACATAAACACTTAAAACAACAGCACAAATTCAATAAAGCGAGGACTTTGTAGAATTTCATCGATATTTTTTATTGAATTATGTTATACAAGCAAAAAAAGTTCAAAACTTCGATTTTTTTTTATTTTAGAAAAATAGAAGATATTAAAAATATGCAGATGTGGATGTATATAAATAATAATAATATATATATATATATATATATATATATATATATCATCATCATCGAGTGCCTTCTCCGCAACGAAGGTTGGCTACCATGGATCGCCATACTACTCTGTTTCTTGCTTTGATGGTGCAGGCTGTCATAGATTGACTTGTCCATCTTTTGATGTTACTCGCCCATGTTAATCTTGGTCTGCCTCTGCCTCTTTTACCTTGTATTTTCCCTTCCAATATGACTTTTAGTAGGCTGTTGTGTCTTTTAACATGCCCCAAAAATGTCATTTGTTTTGCCGTAATTGTACTTAGTAGTTCTCTTTTTATTTTCAGTTTTAAAACTTCATCGTTTGTTTTATTTTCTTTCCATCCAATTCTACCTATTTTTCTATAAATCCATATTTCAAAGGCTTCAATTTTCTGTTCTGTTTTCTTGTCTAATGTCCATGTTTCTGCACCAAACAGGAATATTGAGAAGATGTAACATTTTGCCATTTTAAATTTCAGCCCTGCTGATATTTGTTTTGTTGTTAGTATATATTTCATGGCATTAAAATTACTTTTTGCCATACCTATTCTTTTGTTTATTTCAGTTATACATTTTCCATCATTGGTTATAGTATGTCCCAGGTAGTTGTTGCTCTGGACTGTCTCCAGATGTATTCCCTCAACTGTGATATTTAATTGTAGGTCTTGAACATTTTCTTTGTTTATGATCATAGTTTTAGTCTTTTTGATATTCATATCTAGTCCATATTTTTTACTTGTTATGTTTATCACATTAAGCAATTGTTGTAGGTCTTTAGGATTTTCTGCTAGTAGAACAGTATCATCAACATATCTTACGTTATTGATTATCTTTCCATTAATGTTTAGGCCTGGCATCTCGTGGCCTAAAGAGATGCACCGGTATCCACTCCTCACCAACGCTGATATTGGTAAGCCCACAGACCTGTTTGATGACATCTTCTGCTCGGCCCACCCATGATTTGCCTCTTTTTAGCCTGTCACCTTTCTCTGTGTTGAGCACGTGGTGCAATGGATGCTCTATATCTGTACTAATCTTCAGGTGATGCTCGTGCTCTCCAGATCTTGATTCTGTCATCCATGGTTGGAAAGTCAAGAAGATACCTCATTGCTACACAGGGAGTGTCCCGCGTACATCCCAGGATAATGCGCATGGCTTAATTTTGTATTTTCTCCAGCCTATCAATTTGAGTTGTACTGACAGTAAGAATGGCCAGGGCATACTCGATTGGTGCGAGGACTAATCCCTGGAACAGAAGAGTAAGTAGCTTCTGCTCGATGTTGGCAGCTGCCATGACCTTCAAGGCGGCTAATCCTTTGCGGGATTTTGTTATCACATGGTCGACGTGGTCCCGAAAACACAGACTGCGATCAAACTTAACTCCGAGGTATGTCATCAACTTGTCCCTGGTCACCTCATCAGCTCCCATTCGTACTACCGGTGTGGTCGTATGAACGATATGATTGTTAAGGGAGAACCATTTAACGGAAGAAATGCGATCGAGTTCGTCTTGCATTGTGGAAGCGATTCCCCGTCTGTCTCTTCCCTGTCGATATACCAGAATATCATCAGCAAAAGTCATAGTTCTTACCCTCCCATCCAGCTGTTGTTCCGTGATCGTTATTGTGTACACGTTAAATCGGAATATATGCGGGAGTACGGGGAAATGAAAGAGCGGACAGGTTGGCTAGCTGCGCTGTCGTTGAGGACGGGCAACCAATGGATCGGGCGGACATCATCAATGCCCTCCGAGATGTGGGAAGAGCACGTGACTTCGACAAACACAGATCCACGTCACTTCTTCAGATGATGGAAATGGGAGTTAAGTTGGGCACAGCCAGAAATGAGACACTTAGTGGCCGTGTAAGAAGACTTATCAACCAACATAGAACTGGAGTCGTCAGTCGCTGGACACTGAGGGAATTGCTGAGGAGGAGATCTGAGCACCTATGGACATGTTCGGAATGCAATGATGATGACCCGCAAATAACTCAATAACTCATTAACACGGTTTCAAACAAATGGGAAGAATGTCAGGGAAAGAACCAAACATGGGTGGAAAGATTACTCCCGTCTAGGAAACTTGAACTAAATGTTGTTTCTCTTAAATTGAACTTTTGCTATGTGTAAGTTTTTAATTTAAAACGTATTCAACTCCATATGGATTGAACAAAAACAAATGAAACACTAACTGGATATGTTCTCATTACTGATGATGCAGTTGTAGGTGATCTCATGGCTCAGTGAAGTTTCTTTACAATCACTGGCTGTTAGTTTGGCCAGATCGTGCGACCTGTTTTTATAACAATAATTATCCGGAAAATTGTAATTTTAGCTTAAACATAACAAATATGCAACCTTAAAGTTCAACTACCTTGAATCTACCCTCTCCCTTGGAGAAGAAATAGCTACAAGAATCAATAAGACAACATTTGACAAACTAAAACAAAGAGCACTAAATAACACAAAACTAACGTTAATAACAAAGGTTAATGTTGTATCAAAGAATCATCATTTTTTTGGCCATGTAATGAGGAGAGAACAGCTGGAATATATTGTAACAACTGGGAAAATTGAGGGACGAAGAGATAGAGGGAAGCAAAGAGAAAAGATGTCAGACAGCTTACGAGAAGGTCAACAACAGAAATGATAAATAAATGTCGAGATAGAAAGTTGTGGAGAGACATGATCACCTACGCCAGCAGGCCCGGTACTTGATGATAATGAATGACGTATCGAATCTGCGTACTGAGTACGCCTTTGTAGGGATCTTAAACTTGGACAGCCTATTAAAGACATACACAAAGTCGAAACAAATTCATTGTATGCTACTTCGAACATCAAATGGCAGTTCGAAGTAGCTACTGACTCTAATATCCTGCACCGCTGTAGTCTCAAACTATTATGTCGACGCTCAGCAGATGTAGAGGACGCTTTGACATGTTTAAAACACTGAATGACAAACACACCCCCAAGCAAACATTTTGTGAACAATTTGCATAAGGGAAGCAACCCGTGATTATATTATAATTTGAATGTAGTCAGATGCACTGGGCTAATGAAATAATGTTACGATAGGCCTTATTTTTACAACATTAAAAGTCAGATGCACTGGGCTAATGAAACAATGTTACAATAGGCCTTATTTTTACAATATTAAAAGTCAGATGCACTGGGCTAATGAAACTATGTTACATAGGCCTTATTTTTACAACATTACAAGTCCGCTTAAGAATGAAGACGAAAAAAAGTCAATAATATGTTCATTTCTTCTATATGTGCGTGTCTGATTGTTTTGACCTCTTCCAGAACGTTTTCATTAACTCTGAGAGAGACCAAAGCAAAAAGAGAGCTAATTTCCAAGATTAGGAAGAAACAATCCTTTTTTTTTTTTTGGCCATGTAATGAGAAGGTTTCTGTGTGTTACCAGGGCCTCATTATGAGGGAAGTAAAGAATAGTGACACTGTGACCTTCCAGGCATGTCGCAAGAGGCGACTAAGGAGGTTGATCGATGGCTTGACAAGCTGTCATTGTAAAAAGTATTGTTATGGAAACAGCGCCATATATTTTAGAGTAGTGATTTCTGCAATATGTGCCACTTTGGCACGCAAGGTTTCTGTTTTTAAGATTGTGGTTCTGCCCTATGTGCCGTCTTCGGCTCGAAAGGACAATAGATAGATAGAATGAGAAGGGAAAAGCTGTAATATACTGTAACAACTGAAAAATCGAGGGACGAAGATTTAGAGGGAAGCAATGTGAAAGATGGGAGCAACAAAGGACAACAAAGGACAAGAGGTAGGGTTTGATCCCAATCGATGGCTTCCCGGTCCACCCAGCCTTAAATGGGTACCGGATCTTTTTCTGGGAATGTAAAGCGGCACGGGCGTAATGCCGACCACATTACTCCAAAAATCATGTGCTGAAGTTCTGTAAAAATGTATGGTCAGTAACACCATATTCCCTATACCCCACTTGGAGTGACGGGGCTCTTAATTTTTTTTTTTTTTACTCAATTTGTAAACAGGACAACAATGACACTGGGATTGATAATTTGTATACAGGACATCAATGATACTGGGATTGATGAATTAAGGTCTTTAAAATGTATGGTCACTAACACCATATTCCCTACACGCCACTTGGCGTGACGGGGGTACTTTACTTTATTATTTTTTTTTTTTACAATAATCCTTCAGTATGACAGAGGAATTTGCGTACATCTATGGTTCTACATACAGGTACAGTAAGATGTCTTAACACTAAATACTTTAGAATTGGAAAACTGTGATGTTAGATCGATAACCTGGTCATCGCTCTGTACAAATAGTATTCACCTGAGTTACTTCCCTTGACCTGCATTTCCCGCCAAACTTTCGTTGACAATCTTCTCACGATATGAGTTCTTTCACGTTGTGTCACAGTTTGAGGGAAACTTCAAAGTTTTGCTCTCTAATCTTTGTATTTATCAGTTCATTTTTATTCTCTCTCTCTCTCTCTCTCTTTCTGTGTCTCTCTCTGTCTCTCTCTCTCTGTCTCTGTCTCTCTCTCTCTGTGTCTCTCTCTCTGTCTCTCTCTCTGTGTCTCTCTGTCTATCTCTCTCTCTCTCTCTGTCTCTGTCTCTCTCTGTCTCTCTCTCTCACTCTCTCTCTGTCTCTCTCTCTGTCTCTCTCTGTCTCTCTCTGTCTCTCTCTGTCTCTCTCTGTCTCTCTCTGTCTCTCTCTCTCTGTCTCTCTCTCTCTCTCTCTCTCCCTCTCTTCGTCTACCGCTTGAGAGTGTTTCCAGTCGTTTGGTTTTGGCAAGATTGTTAGATCTTGTGTTCCACTGCTTAGGGTTTGCTGTTGCCATGTTCTGAAGGGATGCCTACGATGACGTTGATGTTGGTCTCCATCATCATGAAGTACCATCTCTGCAGGCGAAGGTGGTCATGTCTCTCCACAACTTTCTATTTCTACAGCTGTTTATCAATTACGTTGACATCTACCAAACCAAACTCCTAGAATGTCTTGAATCTTCCCCCCCACCCCCCCACCCCCTGTCTTTCTCTATCTCTTTCTCCCTCAATTCTTCAAGTTGTCACAGTATATACCGACTATTTCTTTCTCATCACATGGCCAAGAAATGATAGCTTCAGGTTTAGGTGATTAATACCATTTTGTGTTTATTTTCTATGTCCTCTACAGCTTTACTCGCGGTTTCTGCATGCTATTCCAGATTTGATATTTGTTCTTATCGCCAAGAAATGAAAATTGTTTCGTCTGATGTTGGAGATTAGCTTTCTTTTTTACTTTGGTATTTTACAACGTCCTCTCAGAACAGCTTGTCTAGAATATTCTCAATATTCTTCTGTAAAAAGAATGCCCATTTCTGTGGCCTCCAACGATTTTCTGTCTGCTGTTCTATTTTCCAGGATTCTCATCATATTTCAACTCATTGCATCATTGCATCAGACTCCACATAACGTTGTTATTACGTCAGGTAATTACACTGCTGCACTACTACTTGCACTTCTCCTGCTACCTTGCACTGATAACCACCGACGTAATTTCTTTGTATAATCTTGTGTCGCCAGTGTTATAGTGAAGTAAAAAAAAGTAAAGAGCCCCCGTCATGCCAAGTGGCGTATAGGGAAAATATGGTGTTAGTGACCATAAATTTTACATACCTATGGCACATGATTTTTGGGGTAATGTGGTCGGTATTACGCCCGTGTCGCTTTACTTTCCCAGAAAAAAATCCGGTACCCATTTAAGGCTGGGTGAACCCGGAAGCCGTCGGTTGGGATCAAACCCTACACCTTCTCCTTTGTAGTCCAGTTCACTAACCACTGAGCTATCGCGGCTCCTCGCCAGTGTTATATCGATAGCAAATTCTTGAAGCTGACCATAGGTCTAAACAAAAGCCAAAACAAGATAGTTCTTTAAAAGCAATATATAAAATATCTAGATATTGAAAACTCTCCGTCAAGTAAAAAGTAAAAAGTAAAAAAGTAAAAGTAAAGCTACACGGGCGTAATACCGACCACATTACCTCAAAAATCATGTGCCGAAGGTCTGTAAAATTTATTATCACTAACACCATATTCCCTAAACGCCACTTGGCGTGACGGGGGTACTTTACTTTTTTTTTTTACTCTCTTAGAGTGTCAAGAAAATAAAGGGCCGAAACACTTGTTCGACGGTGATGCTTCTGATGATCAGACTGTCTTCTACTGCGAAGTACTGTATGCCTGCTTGCTCCCTAGCTTGAGTTCACCCGATGACTATAGGAATACACCTCCTCATCATCCGCCCTTAGGAGGACATTAAATGGGCGTGTCTACCTTGTGTTGTGGTTTGCAGTAAACCGGTGATATCTGAACCTTTCTGCCAACATATCCGACTTTAGCATGTTGTTTTTGAGTACCGGGTTGTCTTCCCTCTTCGTTCCCTACTCGTTTGGCCAGACTAGACAGATTAATCTGTTAATGGAGGCACCACGGAGAGGTGGAGTAGGGATGAGTTTTGGTTCACCGATCCAGTCGCAAGCCATCAGCTGTGGGTCGCTGACAACTTCCAGGTCTGCTGCTGGGAGGCGACTTTGCCTGTTCTGTATAATAAGTTTTCCTATTATTTACTTTATTCATTGTCACACTCGACAGGAAAAGTAGGGAACATAACTCAGTCGTAATCAATGCAGAGGTCAATAGTCTCATCTGCGATAACACCGACGTGAAAGATGCAGTCATCTATAAAGACGGATCTGTAATACGACACCAAAGAAGTTGGGTTGGGCATTTACAGCACGCTCCGCAGGCAGAATAGCCAAAGAAGACAGTGGTGCATACGTCATGACCGCGAGTAGCATGACGATGGAGGTGATGGCAGTGACCAAGACATTCAACTGGTTAGAGTCACAAGACTACGCCCATGCTTGTATACTGAATGATTCGATGAGCATGATAAAAAAAAAGTGGAGGTGGGCTCTGTCATTGCAGAAGTCAAAAATACATAACGTCATCTTTGTCTGTGTCCCCGGACTTGCGGGAGTACGGGGAAATGAAAGAGCGGACAGGTTGGCTAGTTGCGCTATTATTGAGGACGGGCAATCAATGGATCGGGCGGACATCATCAATGCCCTCCAAGATGTGGGAAGAGCACAGGACTTCGACAAACACAAATCTACGTCATTCCTTCGGTTGAAAGCGATGGGAGTTAAGATGGGCACAGCCAGAAATGAGAACTTAGTGACTTAGTAAGAAGACTTATAAACTAACACAGACCTGGAGTCGTCAGTCGCTGGACACTGAGGGACTTGCTGAGAAGGGGATCTGAGCACCTATGGACATGTTCGGAGTGCAATGATGATGACCCGGAAATAACTCAATAACTCAATAACTTTATTCATATTGGTACCGTAATCAGGTAAATGTTTACCACTATACTAAAGGGAGAGGGAAGGTTGTGAAAAAGAAAAGAATTGTTCTGTTCTCTGTTCTTTTGTGTTTACTACTCTATATTGCTAGGACCGGATAGGCTGTTTCTAAGCTAGTGCGGCGAAATGAACAGGATTCAATCAGTTCTGGTTCACTGATACTGATTCCAGCAATTAGCTGACCTCATTGTAGCCCATACGCTGCCCAGCGTCATTAACCTGTCCCTAATATCAATTACCATGTCAATTAACTAATACATTTGCCTGTTTTTTTCACTCTTGTCATGCCTTCTACGATCTTGTAATGTCTTCTACAATCTTCTCGTGCCTTCTTCAACCTTATTCTGTCTTCTACAATCATCTGATGTCTTCTACAACCTTGTCATGTCTTCTAAAATCTTGTTATGTCTTCTACAATGTTGTCATGTCTTCTTCAATCTTCTGATGCCTTCTACAATCTTGTCATGCCTTTTACTATCTTCTCATGCCTACTACAATCTTGTTATGCCTTTTACATTCTTGTCATGCCTTTTCAATATTCTCATATCTTCTACAATTTTCTCATGCCTTCTACAATCTTCGCATGCCTTCTACAGTCTTGTCATGCCTTCTACAATCTTCTCATGCCTTCTTCAATCTTCTCATGGCTTTTACAGTCTTCTCATGCCTTCTACAGTCCTGTCATGCCTTCTACAATTTTTTCATGCCTTCTACAATCTTCTCATGCCTTCTACAGTCCTGTCATGCCTTCTACAATCTTCTCATGCCTTCTACAGTCCTGTCATGCCTTCTACAATTTTTTCATGCCTTCTACAATCTTCTCATGCCTTCTACAGTCCTGTCATGCTTTCTACAATCTGCTCATGCCTTCTACAATCTTCTCATGGCTTTTACAGTCTTCTCATGCCTTCTACAATCTTCTCATGCCTTCTACAGTCCTGTCATGCTTTCTACAATCTTCTCATGCCTTGTACAATCTGCTCATGCCTTCTACAATCTTGCCATGTCTTCTTCAATCTTCTCATGTCTTCTACAACATTGTCCTCTCTTCCACAATCTTTTCATATCTTCTTCAATCATGTTCTATTTGCTACAATCGTGCTCTGCATTATAAGTAAATGAAATCTCAGTTCGAGTACTTTAACTAAAAAGTGTAATTGATATGAAAAAATAGATAGATTAACAAGTAGAGTAATAGACAGACATACAGATAAATACACTACCAGACAGACTAGACAAGATAGACATACCAGATAGACATACAGATAAATACACTACCAGACAGACTAGACAAGATAGACATACCAGATAGACATACAGATAAATACACTACCAGACAGACTAGACAAGATAGACATACCAGATAGACCTACAAAAGACATATATACATACAGATATAGAGAAACAAGATTTTTTAAAAAAGTGACAGACATATCTGATAGACAGCCAGACAGACAGATAAACAGGCAGACAGACGGACGGACGGACGGACGGAAGGACGGACGGAAGGACAGACAGACAGACGGACAAACAGACATACATACAGACTGACAGACAGACCGACAGACAGACAGACAGACAGACAGACAAATAGATAGATAGATAGGCAGGTAGGATGGCAGGCAGGCAGATAGGTGGGTAGGTGGGCGGGTAGGTAGGTAGGTAGGTAGGTAGGCAGGCAGGCATGTAGGTAGGTAGGTAGTTGGTAGGTAGGTTGGTTGGTAGTAGGTAGGTAGGTCAGACCAGACAGATGGAAAGATATATAGAATCGATTGCTGAAAATATAAAAAGAGGGTTTATATTTGCCAATCAAAACGTTGAGGCGCTATTACAAACATCAAATGACATTTTTCAGGCATGTTAAAAGACACAACTGCCTACTAAAGGTAATATTGGAAGGGAAATACAAGGTAAAAGAGGCAGAGGCAGACCAAGACTAACATGAACGAATAACATCAAAAGAATGACAGGTCAGCCTATGACAATCTGCATCATCAAAGCAAGAGACAGAGTGGAATGGCGCTCCATGGTAGCCAACCTTTGATGCGGCGACGGCACTCAGTGATGATGATGATGATGATGATTACAAACATGGGCCAAAAGTAAAATAGCTTCAGTCTGCAAACAACACTTGTGTCATCTAATGGTTTATTTGATATCAAGTTTACTGATATGATCATCATCACTATTTTTGAGAGAGGGAGAGAAAGAGAAAGAGAAAGAGAGAGAGAGAGAGAGAGAGAGAGAGAGAGAGAGAGAGAGAGAGAGAGAGAGAGAAATCAAAGAGTTGTCACAAACATTGTACAAAAAATAAATGTGTTCATATATCAGATACTAATGAACCGTGGTCTGGTACTGATAGAGCAAGGGCTGAGAGCGGTCAGCAACTTAAAGCTGGCAGTTTGCATCAAAACCAGAACAGACCATGATGAAGATTCATCTCTACTTTCACGTGGTAGATCATGCTGTTTTTATGGAATTATTTTCTATAACCAAAGAAAAATGGCGTTATCATTCCAAAGATGACTACCATACACACACTAGACTAAGACAACATAACAACTCCAGGTTTAAAACTGGTCGTAATAAACTAGATAAACACATACATGCTGTGAGATACACCATTATGCATATGATGGCTAATGATGAAACTACGGGACATATATTAGAGAATTGCCACACATTTTTATTAAATAACCGATAAGGAAACATTGGCCCTAAGACTAACATTACAGTAAAGCCGAAAGAGTTAAAGAGAAGCTCGAGACAATAGTGAGATTTATCACAAACACCCGTCAGACTGCGTGAACACCATGATGCGAATACAGAAAGTACAAGAATAATCAGCTATTTGATGTAGTCTTTGTAGTCTTTGTACAATATTAGATTTGTAATACTTCGAGGGTTATGTAAGAGATGCGTTTCTTAATAGATTTTTAACAGCTGAGGCAACGCAAGAAAACTGTTTATTACATCTTCAAGTTCAGCTATGAGCTACAGAACTCCAGAAATAAAGAATTCTTTTGAGAACTATTTTCACTGAGTGCCGTCTCCGCATCGAAGGTTGGATACCACGGAGCGCCATTCCACTCTGTCTCTTGCTTTGATGGTGCATATTGTCAAAGGTTGACTTGTCCATCTTTTGATGTTACTCGTTCATGTTAGTCTTGGTCTGTCTCTGCGTCTTTTACCTTGTATTTTCCCTTCCAAGATTACTTATATTAGGCTGTTGTGTCTTTTAACATGGCCCAAAAATCTTATTTGCCTTGTTTGAATTGTGTTTAGTAGTTCTCTTTTCATTTTTATTTGTTTTAATACTTCATCGTTTGTTTTCTTTTCTTTCCATCCAATTCTACCTATTCTACTATATATCCACATTTCAAAGGCTTCAATTTTCTGTTCTGTTTTCTTGTCTAATGTCCATGTTTCTGAACCAAATGCAGGAATGTTGAGAAGATGTAACATTTTGCTGTTTTTAGTTTTAGCCCTGGTGTTATTTATTTCGATGTAAGTGTATATTTCATAGATTTAAAATGACTTTTTTGCCATTCCTATTCTTTTGTTTATTTCAGTTTAACATTTTCCATTACTGGTTATAGTATGTCCAAGGCAGTTGTAGTTCTGAACTGTCTCCAGGTCTATTCCTTCAACTTTTTTATATCCACTTGTAGGTTTTGAGTATTATCTTTTGTGTCTGAGGGAGCCGCGATAGTTCAATGGTTAGTGAATTGGACTACAAAGAACAAGAGGTAGGGTTCGAGTCAAATCTACGGCTTCCGGGTTCACCCACGCTTACATGGGTACCGGATTTTTTCTGGGAAAGTAAAACGGCACGGGCGTAATACCGACCACGTTACCCCAAACATCATGTGCTGAAGGTCTGTAAAATTGATGGTCACTAACACTATATTCCCTATACGCCACTTGGCGTGACCAGGCTCTTTACTTTTTTTTTTACTTTTGTGTCTGAACGTAGTTTTATTATTTTTTTAAATATTCATATCTAATCTACATTTATTGCTTGTCATGTTTATTTCGTTAAGTAATTGTTGTAGATCTTAAGTACCATCAGCTTATCTTAGGTTATTGATTATCTTTCCATTAATGTTTAGGTCCTTGCTTCTCTGCGATGTTTTAAAAGATTTGCTCTGTGTCTAGATTGAAGAAGCTTGGTGATAGGATACATCCTTGCCTTACTCCTCTTTTTATATCAATAGGTTTCTTCAATTTTTTCCAAGACGGCGTCAGTTGTCCACTTTTGTTTTTTGTTCTTTTCCATTTTTTGGGTAAGATGTCGCACGTTTCTTGTATGCTTTTCTTTATGCATTGCCATTTGGTTGTAACTTTTTCATCAGGATTTTCACATTCTGTACTGCTCTAGCCCTTCTTCTAGCAGTTTCTTATATTTATTCTTTGCGTGTATTATATAAGTATCTAACATCTTTTTGATTTAAAGCTGTTATGTCTAGTGGTATTTTTGATGAATTAATCTTGTGTTTGTATCTCTTTAGATTTATTTTCATTTTAATCATTACAGGATTGTGATCTGAGTTAATATCTGCTCCTGGATAGGTTTTGGTTTTCTCGATGCTGCTACGGAATCTGTCTTTTATCATTATGTAGTCTATTTGATTCCTCTTGTTATCTCCAGAGCTTTTCCATGTGTATAGTTACCTTTTCTCTTGATCAGAGAAGGTGTTACATATTATAAGCCTGTTTTCTTCACAAAATATGTTTTAATCTTTCTCCTCTGTCAATTCTTTTTCCTAAATCATAATTTCCTATAACGGTCTAATTTCCTACTTTAGCATTCATATCACCTATTACAATCAAGATGTCCGAAGATTTCACTTGCTTGATAGCTTTATTTTGATCTTCATAGTATGCCTCTATTTGTTCATCTGTATAGTCATAAGTAAGTTTGCATGTTTGTAATATTGCTGTAGAATGGTTTTGCTTCCATTTTGAGAAGCATAATCCTATCATTGTATGTTCTGTGTGTAATTATATATTTTTGTAGATCTCTTTTTATTAGTATTCCTACACCTCTTTGGTGTTCTGTTGTGTTTCCTGAATATATAAATATATATTTTTCGTCCTGCATGTACACACACTCTCTCTAGAGAACTGTTAACATGATCAATAATTATAACAATCCTTTTTAACAACGACAATAAAAAAGGATCACCAGGCTTCTAAGTATCCCTTGCAGGTTAATTCTACCATAACAAATCACAGATTATGCAAATTTAAAATTGCGAAAGAATTTTATATGAATCGGTAGAGAGGAGGTGGATGATTAAAGTGCATGCAGTTTGTTACAGTGAGATTAAATGAGTTAAGGATACAGGGAGATTTAGAGTTAATAAATAAGCGTGTGTGAGCGATAAGATAGAAACATGAATATGAAATAGAAAATGTCTACATTACACTTTAGTTTGTCTCTGGTGAGAACTTTGCCTTAACATCTTTTGTCTGTTGTTAGCCACCGTATTTCCTTGCACACTACGTAAAGGCTATAACAATTTAAAGGCTTTTAAGCGCGTAGATTTTTGCTGTAATATGGAGTGGCGGTGAGAGGGAGAGAGATAGATAGAGATAGATAGAGAGAGAGAAGATGACGGAGCTAAAAGATGGTGAGAAAAAGTTAAAGAAATACACAGGAATGATAAAAAAATATTGGATAAAAGGTGATCAGAAAATGTAAGAAAATATCAATGGCGGTGAAAAAAGGTTATAGAGATAAAGTGTGGGGAGAATAAGTTATGGAGATAAAAGACGTGAGAAGAACATATGGAGATAAAGTGCTATGAAAATCAGGTACAGACATAAAGGATTTTAAGAAATAGTTATGGATGTAAAGGACATTAAAAAGGTTAGATAGACAAAGGGCCGTGATAAAAGGTGATGATGATAATCCTATATAGAGGTCATGAGCATTAGGAAAAAGTTATTGAGATGTTGAGCGGTAAGAAAGGTTATAGAGAGATAATGAGCATGCGAAAAAAAGTTATTGCGATGAAGAGCGGTAAAAAAGGTTATAGAGATAAAGAGCATGCGAAAAAAGTTATTGAAATAGTGGATGGTGATAAAAGCTTAAGGAGGTAGGAGTGATGAGATGAAATTATAGAGATAAAGGGCCAGAGAAAAAGATATGGAAATTAAAGGCGTATTAATTAGTTACAAAAGGCAAAGGGCACAGAGGAGAGAAATAGTTTGTAGAAATAATGGTGGTGAGCGATATTTGTGAAGACACAGAGCGGTAAGAAATAGTTAAAAAGGATTGTTAGAAAATTAATGGAGATAAAGGGTGGAGAGAACAGATTGTAACTATACAGGGTGGTGAGAAAATGTACGGAGATAAAGGGCGATAAGAAAGGGTTATTGATGTAAAGGGTTGTGAGAAATGTTATGCAAATTAAAGAGTAGTGAAACGAGTTATAGAGGTAAAGGGCGGTAGGTAAGCCTTATAGCGATAAAGGGTAGCGAGAAAAAACTTATGGAGATAAAGGGTGGTAGGTAAGGCTTATAGCGATACAGGGTAGCGAGAAAAACTTATGGAGATAAAGGGCGGTAGGTAAGGCTTATAGCGATACAGGGTAGCGAGAAAAAACTTATGGAGATAAAGGGCGGTAGGTAAGGCTTATAGCGATACAGGGTAGCGAGAAAAACTTATGGAGATAAAGGGTGGTAGGTACGGCTTATAGTGATACAGGGTAGCGAGAAAAAACTTATGGAGATAAAGGGTGGTAGGTAAGGCTTATAGTGATACAGGATAGCGAGAAAAAACTTATGGAGATAAAGGGTTTGTAGGTAAGGCTTATAGAGATACAGGGTAGCGAGAAAAAACTTATGAGATAAAGGGTGGTAGGTAAGGCTTATAGAGATAGAGTGGAGGTTAGAAAAAGTAAGTGATGGAGATAAAGGGCGGTATGTAAGGCTTATAAAGATAGAATGATAAATAGCATTTTCCATACCAACTTTGTGTTATAAAGTCAAACATGGACCCTTTCTAAATCACATTTAAGGAAGATCAATACATGTGAGATGCTTGAGAAAAGTAACAAACAACACAAGAAGAGACAGAATACCAAATGAAACCACAAGAAAAATGGTAGGAACAAAACTCTGCCAAGAATATATAGAACAACAAGTTAAATGGTTGGGCCACCTGGTCAGAATGAATCCTCAACAATCACCATCAAGGGCGTTCTTCTCGAGAATCCATGGAAAAAAGACCAAGAGAAAGACCCAGAACAAGATGATGAGATGCAGTGATAGAGACATGTAACAACAAAGGTAAATCACTAATTCAGACAGTTCGAGCAGCTCAAGAACAACAAATGATATAACCACGACACCTTTTCGGTATCAGTGGGGAAGTGAAAAAAAGAAGAAGATATAGATAGAGGGGTGGTAAAAAGGGAGTTATGGAGATAAAGGGCAAGTTCCAAAAAAGTATGGAGACAAAGTATGATGAGAAACATTTCATTTGGCTTAATGAAGAGCGATTAGTTTATCAGCTAAATGATGCAGTTTTACAGCAAGACCCAAATATTTAATTATGCATATTAGTCCAGTGCATCACGTGGCCAGTTGAGCTTTTTTAAGATGCTGCCGCAAGGCCTGGCGTAACCACCGTACTTCTCTAGTGCAAGGATCTTGTCTGCAGATCGCCAGCCCACTTCTCCCGCTGTAGTTTTTGGTACTGGTTTTCTTGAAGGCAGTACGGTAATATACCTATTTGGAGAGAATGAAAATTGTGATCAACGTTGGGAAAAAGATATTGCCGTGGTAACAGGTAAAGTTGACCTCAGAAGGTAGATGCACAACAGAGGTGAAATAGTAGATGTACAACAGAGGTGAGATGTTAGATGTACAAAAAAGGTGAGATGGTAGATGTACAACAGAGGTGAGATGTTAGATGTACAAAAAAGGTGAGATGGTAGATATACAACAGAGGTGAGATGGTAGATGTACACCAGAGGTGAAATAGTAGATGTACAACAGAGGTGAGATTGTAGATATACAACAAATGTGAGATGCAGAATGGGTCAGGCAAAACCAGCTTTCTAAAAAAATGTGGAAGATACTGTGTAATTCATTTTGGACAATAGAAACAAGAAAAAATAGTTCTTAACTGTTATGTAGAGCCAGTCTTAACACGTGGGTGTGAATCATGGACAATAGGACAACAGACAAGAAATCACTGGAAGCTTAAGAAATATGGTTTTACAGAAGAATGTTCAGAATACCACGGATAGCTAAGAAGAGTAATGAAAACGTTCTGAAAGAGGCCAAAGCAAAGAGAGAGCTAATTTCCAATACTAGGAAGAAACAATCATCATTTTTTTTGGGCCATATAATGAGAAGGGAACAGCTGGAATATATTGTAACAACCGTGAAAAATGAGGGATGAATAGATAGAGGTAAGCAAAGAGAAAAAAATACTAGACAGCTTAATAGAACGGCTTGGCAGAAGGTTAACAACAGAAATGATAAATAACTGTCGAGATCGAAAGTTGTAGAGAGACATGATCACCTACGCCAGCAGGCACGGTACTTGATGATGAGTCTATTTCACGAAGGTAATTGCTTGCACCACAGAAATGACTTGTGTCAGACACATAACAGGCAACAGCCTCACAGATAACATCAGCAATGAAGAAATACGAAAACTAGGATCGGAACCAGCTATTGAATACACGGCAACAAATAAAGAGTCTCGGACAAGTGATAAGACATAAAGAATTAAATCTAATACAATTAGTTACTAATACATTATAGGAGAACACTAGACCAAGAGGCCGACCAAGAAAAGATGAATAAACGAAATACTAGAAACACTCGGAGGTATTAAAGCAGAAGAGGCCAATAGAAATAAAGACAACGCGAAATATATCCACTCGACGCCGTAAGGCAAATGATGAAGGGAAGAGAGAAAGAAAAGAAAACTGCTTGCAAATAAATCCCAAATGTTTAATAAAGTTTAAATCAGGGGAATTTCCAGTCCTGTACAATATGTTATTACAAGGGAAGAAACTCTTCACTATTTTCGATGAGTTGCATTGCGAAATCCTGTTGAAATGTCCTGTCAAGAAATATATTGTCTAGCTCTGGAACAACTCTTCAACATCGATAAACTGCGACGTCCCGTTGTGCTCTGGGCAGGATGCAAGCAGCCGACATCGTATTATCTGAATCACCCCAAGGCATCTATTTCTTAGAGAGCTTGAGGCATTGGTCCATGTGAGAATAACAAAGCTTTTCTCCAGGTGACCTTTGAACTTACTGATTTTGGACGAAGAAATGGCGTTCATCACTAAATATGACTTTTCTCCCCATTTCTTTAGTCCAGTAGTTATATTCTAGCCCCAACACCCCTATTTTTTTAACTTTTCCGTTAGATGATTTTCGCCAGGAGCTCTGTCTGTCATAGAAACCTCCTTATCGTCTGTCATAGAACCTCCTTATCGTCTGTCATAGAACCTCCTTATCGTTTGTCATAGAAACCTCCTTATCGTCTGTCATAGAACCTCCTTATCGTCTGTCATAGAACCTCCTTATCGTCTGTCATAGAAACCTCCTTATCGTCTGTCATAGAAACCTCCTTATCGTCTGTCATAGAAACCTCCTTATCGTCTGTCATAGAAACCTCCTTATCGTCTGTCATAGAACCTCCTTATCGTCTGTCATAGAAACCTCCTTATCGTCTGTCATAGAACCTCCTTATCGTCTGTCATAGAAACCTCCTTATCGTCTGTCATAGAAACCTCCTTATCGTCTGTCATAGAAACCTCCTTATCGTCTGTCATAGAAACCTCCTTATCGTCTGTCATAGAAACCTCCTTATCGTCTGTCATAGAAACCTCCTTATCTTCTGTCATAGAACCTCCTTATCGTCTGTCATAGAACCTCCTTATCGTCTGTCATAGAACCTCCTTATCGTCTGTCATAGAACCTCCTTATCGTCTGTCATAGAACCTCCTTATCGTCTGTCATAGAACCTCCTTATCGTCTGTCATAGAACCTCCTTATCGTCTGTCATAGAACCTCCTTATCGTCTGTCATAGAACCTCCTTATCGTCTGTCATAGAACCTCCTTGCTTTCCTGCCCAATTTCATGAGTCGAGATCGAACCGTAGAAGAACTGACTACTACATTCCTCTCTCCTTCCTCTCTCCTTCCTTTATCCTTTATTTAACATTTTAATGTGCCACTCGTCTTTAAGTATATCCACACATTCCTGTAGAAGCTAACCGTGGTATTTAGTGCTTGCGTTCCTCTTGCGATCATATTTTCTTTTTGTGTTGATCTCTTTTCCATCATCTTTTATTTTCATTGTATGACCGACGATTATCAGATGACACATGCTGTTCTTGCTATTTCTTTGTATGACGTGAGTGTGTTTCCGGCTGTGTGTGTGTATGTGTGAGTGTGCTAATGTACGTTGGTGCATGCTTGTTTGTGCGTGTTCCTATCGAGTCTCAAAATTCATGCGCTCTCTGGAGGTCACATGCACCCCGCACAACGACTGAATCATAACTAACGAGCAGTCAAAACAATAAACCTCACGAACCAAAAAAAGTATGATGTAATCTTGGCTGATATAACGATTGCGCATGGGCGATCATTGCATTATCTAATTCTCAATCAAATTATGAAATATCCAGTATCATCTGCAGCAAAATAAATAGGTGCCAAAAGGCACCTTTCCAGCATGAATATGGCAATAAATGAAAAAGTGAGAGAAATCCACCGTTTTCTTCAAATATTTGCACCTGAACAGTGACAAACACATTCTGGAAACATCATCGTAACATAAGATGGAGAAGGCAGCAGATATATAAATATAATGCATCAATTAAGACTTAATCACCGTTGTTAATTTAAGCACTTGAAAATCCACACAAGACCATACTAAAGATATATCAGAGTTGTGTACTTTCATTGCTTTTGTATGGACTTTTATACTAAATAAGCTTCGATGGTTACGTATTTAGTGCGTTCGATTTCTGACCAGAGTGGTTAAAGATTAGACCCAACAAGTAGTAGATTATTTTTGTTCGGACCAACAAGGCTCTGTGGTTCATCTATACTTTAAAAATGGATTTAAGATATTTTAATAGGAAGTAAGGGCAGCCTAGCGTGAAATTAACCACTGACAACTCTTGATAACTCTTTATCATTGATCAGCCAATGGATCGGGCGGACATCATCAATGCTTTCCGGGAAGTGGGAAGGACACAGGACTTCAACAACCACGAGTCCACGTCACTCATTCGGATGAAAGAGATGGGAGTTAAGATGGACACAGTCAGAAACGAGAAACTTAGTGTGCCTGTAAGAAGACTAATCATTCAACACAGAACTGGAGTCGTCAGTCGCTGGACACTGTGAGACTTGCTAAGGAGGGATCTGAGCACCTATTGGGAGACATGTTCGCAGTGCAATGATGATGACTCCGCTAATAACTCAATAACCACTGACCCAATAATGTGCCGTTAATCATGAACAGATATAATCACTGAAACCATATTAGGAACATGTTCGCAGTGCAATGATGATGACTCCGCTAATAACTCAAAAACCACTGACCCAATAATGTGCCGTTAATCATGAACAGATATCATCACTGAAACCATATTAGGAACATGTTCGCAGTGCAATGATGATGACTCCGCTAATAACTCAAAAACCACTGACCAAATAATGTGCCGTTAATCATGAACAAATATCATCACTGAGACCATATTCCCCATACTCTCAACAAGTTCAAACTTTGCTTGACTTATGAAAGAAAACAACTGCAAAGACAATATCACGATTGCCTTCATTTTCTACCATCTACCTCATAAGGATAAATGTATATAATGTTAACGCCATGAAAAATATAATAACATCAAAACAAATAACACCAGGGCTAAAAAAAACTAAGAATAGTAAAATGTTATATCATCTCAACATTCCAGATGGTGCAGAAACATGGACATTAGACAAGAAAACAGAACAGATAATTGAAGTCTTTTAATGTGGATGTATAGAAGAATACCAAGTATTGAACGGAAAGGGAAGAAAATTAAGTCTTAAAAGACCTAAAAATGAAAAGAGAACTATTAAACACAATTCAAACAAAACAAATGATATTTTTGGACATGTTAAAAGACACAGCAGCCTGCTAAAAGTACTCTTGGAAGGGAAAATACAAGGTAAAGAAGGTAGACCAAGACTAACATGGACGAGTACATCAAAAGATGGACAAGTCAGCCTATGAAAACCAGAGAAAGCGCGGAATGGCGCTCCCCATGGTAGCCAACCTTCGATGCGGAGCCTGTACCCAATGATGCTGATATAATGCTATCTATCAGTGTATTGTCTTTTCGAGCCGACGACGGTACATAGAATAGACGGTACGGGCAGAAATGTTAGAGCCGCAATGTTCGACGATACTTGCTATCAAGTGTCAGAACTTGCACAGGAACCACTTTGTACCTCGCCACACGTCCTTTTTCTGAGAGAACCGCACAATCTCTACGAGAGACCTGATTCCTGCTGTTGCTGCCTCTCGCCTCAGTGTTCTTTTCAGTGTTTCACTAGATCAGCTTCTTATTCTTTTGCCCTCTGATTCGATGGCTTGATTTGAGATTCTCTTGTTGTCTCTTCTCATCAGATGGTCGACACATGGCTATTTTCTTTTATAAATTATAGATAATATTTTTGGATGCTATGTAATTTTTCTTATTTCCGCATTTTTCTTGAATTCATTCCATACAATATTATGGCTAAATAAAAAGAACAACCAGAAATATATATATATATGGCCTTTGGCGTATTGACAGACGGTTGGTAGCAAGCAATCATGATAAGTCAGTAGTTTGACGCTATATATATATATATATCGTGTGAGGCAGACATGTGACACCCTAACAAAGATTGTCCAAACTGCGTTAAGTGGAGAGATATTAATATTTCATCGCAATAAAATACTGTGTATAAAAAAGTGATCATAATAACATTGTGTAATAGTTAAAAACATTATATTTTATGGATTCAGTGAGAAACATTTAGAAACTACGGCTATACAACTTTCACGTAAATACATAGCTTCAAAACGATGGTCCGGCGCAGTCGTTATACATATGGAGCATCGGCATCAGTAAAAATAGGGAGGCAAAAGAGTGACCAATGGACTACATACGAGCTAAAAGTGGTATGCGACTCATTCATTATTGGCTTCAGAGCCTAGAACTAGTACTGACCAAAAGCTTACCCCACCTTCATGCAGTTATTCCAGAAAAAGAAAAACTAAGCTGGTGAATATTGTAAGGATCGAAGGTAAATTCGGAACCAAAAATATGCAGCTAAAAATTCAGAAATGTCTGGTTGAAATGTGCATCTATTGCTGATTCTCTTGTAGACATGTACCAAGCATAGCATGAGCAATTATAATTCCAGGCTCTTAAAACATGAGTAAATAAATGAAATTAAAACAAAATCAAAATGAACGAATTGTTGCAGGTTCTCCCATAGTAGATATGTTTCACAGTTGTGTGTCACTGATGCTTTAGTTTGTATGCTCATATCTTTATATCTTTCGTTCGCTCGAAGTATTGTCTATATCAGCAATGTCGTTTCCTGTATGAATTTTACTGTCTTTTGTAATTCTTGCAGTGGCCCATATAGTTTTGTCTGTAGTGTTGTATCTATGGGCCAATGGATTTTCCTCAGTCTACTATATTCAGTGCAGTCTTGAAGTATGTGTTCAGCAGTCTGGGGTGCCTGTCCACATGTACAAGTAGTTGATGTGCCGATCTTGAATTTTGTATACATGTGACTATGGAGTCGATTGTGTCCTGTTCTTAGGCGTATAATGATAACTTGTTCATATCTATTCATATTATGAAAGGCATCCTGATTTGGGGCTTGTGGTCCTCTGATTGATTTGATTATCTGTTTCTTATGATGGTATGTAACTGGTGTATCTAGTTATGCTCATATGTGTCCATCCAAGAAGGTATACGTTTACTGCCACATTAATATTTATTAGAAGAAGCTTTATATTAAAACGTAAACATTTTGTGTCATTAAACAATGAATATTCTAAAACTCTCAGGTTTGCCAATTTTCATTCATATTTTTGTATTCAACATCACAACAGAATTATCATTCACATATTCATATTGACTTTAGCTAAAACTGTGATTGTTTGTGTGCAGTGTCACAAATTATGACCACTTCCATAAAATATCCATTTTTAGAATGAGGGGAGGTGCTACGCTCAAGTCATCTTCATACATAAGTGATAATAAATGTTCCAGATTATAACTAAAATTCCCCTTTCTAACGAAACCTAACAGCTACAAAAATAATAACAACAACAACAAACAAACTATCCTGACGGCATTATCCCATTTTGCTGTGGTCTTCAAGGGGTGGGGAGGGCAAATAGAACAGGAAAATAAAAGCCGCATGAGCTGAGGTGTCGCCACGTGGTGTTTGAGCCTGTGTTTTATTTCACCTATCAGCTGTGATCTTATAATGGCATCGCCCTTCTCTATCCCAAAATTATAAATAAAAAGTGTGGGAACAAAGAGTGAAAATCATTGTTAAAGGTAGAGATACAAAAGAAAATAAAAGGATCCCCGTTACTTGTCGAATGTGGTGTTTAAGAAACGAGACGTAGTGGCTCATATTTTTCAACAAATCAGCATTTTTTGTGTTCTGGACACCCTTCTTCTTCTTCTTCCTTCTTCTTTCCTTCCTCATCTGCCTTTCAGCGTCGAGGGGAGATATAATTTGCGATCTTTTGCTCTTCTGTTCGCCTCTGCTGCTGTTATGTTTCCTAGTGCTTCTAATATTCCATCGACCCATCTTTTCGTGGTCGACCCTTGGGTCTGGTGTTCTCACAACGTTTGTTGAAAGCTTGTTGTGTAGTGTTGTGGACACGATTGATTGAATCCAAATTACGATATTTTTTAAAGTGTTCTCTCTCAGACTATTAAGGACATTAAGTAGGCGTTGATGCGCCGTGTCGTTAGTTTATGACAAGTAACGACATCCGATCCTGTCGGCCTAACAGTTGACTTTGATAAAGATACTACTTTAAATGTTTAATTTTGCTCGAACAACGGTCATTTTGCCCTCCATTTTCAACTGCTCGTTGCGAAAGTCTCTTTAAAGTTGCGCAGAATACATGCAGTACAACTTGTATTTTGTTGTTATCCGAGAGCACGGATATTGAATCTCACTTCCTAAACACCGAGGAAGGATAAGACAGCAACTGAATAACGGAGTGAAGAGAAAATTCACAATTCATGTAGCGAGTTTCGAACCCCGATCTCTTGTCCCGCGGCCGCTGTCCTAATTCTAGATCACCCAATCTCAATAGGGAGCCGCGATAGCTCAGTGGTTAGTGAACTGGACGACAAAGGACAAGAGGTAGGGTTCGATCCCAACCGACGGCTTCCAGTTCACCCTGCCTTTAATGGGTACCGGATTTTTTTTCTGGGAAAGTAAAGCGGCATGGGTGTAATACCGGCCACCCTACCCCAAAAATCATGTGCTGAAGGTCTGTAAAATTTATGGTCACTAACATCATATTTCCTATACTCCACATGGCGTGACAGGGGTACTTTACTTTTTTTTTTTTTTTTAGTCTCAATACCATCTTTCATCTCCAAAAACAATCTATGATAAAAGTTTAAGGTTGGAAGTGCCTATAAGTCACCGACAGGGGCTTCTTGCTCCAAGCAGTTAGTTTGTTGGATGGCTGGCTGATTGGTTCGTTAGTCGTCGGGTTATTCTCATAGTAAAACTGTCTATAAACGCTCATATTTCCACTTTAGTTAACTCTGCAATATGTAACGACAAACTGGTTTACTAGTCTTCTCCCGTTCTTCTCGTACCTCTCCTGAATTTAAGCAACATCCCTCTTGACTAGAATGAATATCCAGGAGTCGCACCAGGGCTGCAGATTCACGAACAGCATCGAACTCTTTATCATCGCTCCCTTCTTTTCGAACGTACAGTACGGATATACGATCGCTCATCTTTATGCCGCAGCCCGCACATAAATGCACACGGACTCCGTATCATCGACGCGAATCCGTTAAGTGGAACATTCTGTTGACATTAAAGCAGCGATCTACATTAGAGAGCTGAGATTAATCAGTCTTCGAACGCAAATCCTACACCGTTCGATATAATGCAATCTCTATTCCACTACCTTGAATCCGGAGCAGATCAAATCTACAAATGTTAAATGTTTGTAGGGCGCCGAGAAGAGGTACCATCTTTTATATATCTGTAATCAAAATTATCCAACGCTGGTTAAATGGGCAATGAAGTAAGTATGGCAAATAGTAAGATATACCTCATTTTAGGACAATTAGACTGTCTGCTGCACAGCAAATCAGGCGCAAAGAAAAATATTACAATGCATTTTCATTAAATCCACTGGAACTGGAGTCAAATATGATCACTCACGAGAAGTCACAAGTAGAAATTAGTCCCGACAGGAACGATATGCTAAACAAAAGAAGTAGGAGTAATACAATAAAGAATATTTTTAATGGGCTATAAAATAACAATAAAAATAATCAGCACAGAGTCAGTCTTAAAATACATAAAGAAATTTAATAAGAACTTATATAAATACGTGCAATTCTGAGAAGAATGCCTTGCAATTTTAAAATACTGAAAACGTTTATTTAAGAAAAAAAAAGAATTGTGCAGGCAGAGCTAAGGTAATCAGACCCAGAGTAAGATGAGTGGCGTCATAAAGGAAACAATAATAAAATGAGATACAAATGTTTGAGGCTGCCTGAGATTGTTGAATGCTTATATCTCCCTCCACACCCAAACCAGGTCACACCAGAAAGTGAAGAACTACGAAAAAAGGCATAGCTGGAGGGATAGTTGTTTTCGAAACTGAGAGATAGAAACGCTGAATCGACCCAAAGATGAGGTACTTCTGTAAACATTTGCACGAAACAGGTCACCTTGCCTCCACACTTGAATGGTTGTTACGGTTTGCACACATTTTTTCCTTCGCTTAAGTCGACATTTTAGCAAGGCAAATAATAATTTGCGCCCGCCATAACTATCTAATGAGCATGTTTTATTTATGCAAAACTCTCCAATTTCCATCCAGCTAAATTCAGCGCCTTCGTCAACATGTTTCTTTTTTATATTCCGTTGAAATTGTTGTCTGGACTTGCTTTAAGAGGATTACTTCCCTCTTGGCTGGAAGGTTATGACGTCATGTGAAATCCCCCCAAAAAGTTCGCTCACCGTCCAATCACCGGCAAGCAAAAGGTTAGAATGACCAGTTTCATTTTTGTCCGCGGTTTTCAAAATATAAAAGTGAGTGCTAGTTGGTGGTGAATGCTGTTCAGAGCGGAATGCAAATCTACTCATTTGGAAGTAATCTTGTGTGAACATGAAATAGAGCTGTATTAGACAGAAGAAAAGAAGGGAATTCAGAGTCGTGAAGTCGAAATCTTAATTCTAAAATCAGGGGAATGTGGCATTTTTTAGCTACGTAAGTAAGGAATAGCTGGTACATATTGTCATGGTTAAAACAATAAAGAAGATGCTAGACAACTCGCGAAGTGGTCGAGTAGGGAAGTTCACCCCATGAGTTAGTTCAGATTAGGGTTGCCATCCGTCCCGCTTTTTCCGGATTGTCCCACTTTTTCATCAAAAATTAATTGTCCCGCCTAAGGGTCTGGGGGACAGCAATTTGTCCCGCTTTTTAATCCAGCCAAATTTTTCACCTACAAATTTTAATATTTTCTTAAATTATTTATTATTGGTTTGAGTTTTGTTACAAAATGAAGCTTCTTAGTCCGAAACGTCTATTTGTAGAGTCCTGCGCTATCGCTGTTTAATAATAAAGTTTGTAGATACAACTCATAAATACTCATTTGAGAATATCCAGCACAAAATTGTTAGTGCGGAAGGCGGTATTATTTAAAAATTTACAAAAGATGACGTCTTCGGCTTCGTCTTACTCTTAGGCGACTCTTAGCCGAGGCGCCGAGCCTTACTCTACCCATCTCACCGCTCACGTGATCTGTGCCTACGTGACAATCTGCATGCTTTTGTCCTTGTCGTATTTCTGTAGGCGCTAATAATTCATTCAACAACATCGGGCCATCCTCACCAGCAGCAAGAAGAAATTTTGGCTTCATTCTTTCTTTATGTGTTGGAGGCTGGAGGAATTATAATGTAATAATAATTAGTCTATGTGTGTGCTATCTCTGACTTTTCCTATGGCTATTATGCTTTACATGATGTGTCCCGCTTTCGCGTCTAAAAAAGTTCCATTTGTCCCGCTTTCTGCTTCGAAGGTTCTGGCAACCCTAGTTCAGATGAAAAGTTCATGTCGTAAAGTAGTCGAGGTGGGAAGTCCATGTCGTGAAGTGGTCGAGATGGGAAGTTCATGTCGTAAAGTAGTCGAGATGGGAAGTTCATGTCGTAAAGTAGTCGAGATGGGAAGTTCATGTCATAAAGTAGTCGAGATGGGAAGTTCATGTCGTAAAGTAGTCGAGATGGGAAGTTCATGTCGTAAAGTAGTCGAGATAGGAAGTTCATGTCATAAAGTAGTCGAGATGGGAAGTTCATGTCGTGAAGTAGTCAAGATGGGAAGTTCATGTCGTAAAGTAGTCGAGATGGGAAGTTCATGTCGTAAAGTAGTCGAGAGGGGAAGTTCATGTCGTAAAGTAGTCGAGATGGGAAGTTCATGTTGTAAAGTAGTCGAGATGGGAAGTTCATGTTGTAAAGTAGTCGAGATGGGGAGATGAAGTTATGAAGTATTTGAGATGGGACCTAAAGTAGTAAAGTAGTCGAGATGGGGAGATGAAGTTATGAAGTATTTGAGATGGGACCTAAAGTAGTAAAGTAGTCAAGATGGGGAGATGAAGTTATGAAGTATTTGAGATGGGACCTAAAGTAGTAAAGTAGTCGAGATGGGGAGATGAAGTTATGAAGTATTTGAGATGGGACCTAAAGTAGTAAAGTAGTCGAGATGGGGAGATGAAGTTATGAAGTATTTGAGATGGGACCTAAAGTAGTAAAGTAGTCAAGATGGGGAGATGAAGTTATGAAGTATTTGAGATGGGACCTAAAGTAGTAAAGTAGTCGAGATGGGGAGATGAAGCTATGAAGTATTTGAGATGGGACCTAAAGTAGTAAAGTAGTCGAGATGGGGAGATGAAGTTATGAAGTATTTGAGATGAGACCTAAAGTAGTAAAGTAGTCAAGATGGGGAGATGAAGTTATGAAGTATTTGAGATGGGACCTAAAGTAGTAAAGTAGTTAAGAAGAGGTTTCCATACTGTGAAGTAGTCGGGACTATGACTTGAAATCGGGAGACAGTTGAGAAATGAAGTTCATGTTTGTGGTTGAAGTCAGTGTCAATATTTGGCTGTCAAGATTTGAGTCGGTGTCGACGTTTTTGTGTCAAGATTTGAGTCAGTGGAAATGCTATACATAAGGGTGTCAAGACATGAGTCTGTGGGAATGTTGTACATTTTGGTGTCAAGACTTGAGTCACTGTCATTGTAAATTTGGGCGTCAAGATTTGATTCAGTGTCATTGTTGCAGATCTAGGTATTAAGATATGAATCAATGTCATTGTTGTAGATTTGGGTATCAAGATTTGAGTCAGTGTCATTGTTATAGATTTGGGTGTCAAGATTTGAGTCAGTGTCATTGTTGCAGATTTAGGTGTCAAGATTTGAGTCAGTGTCATTGTTGCAGATTTAAGTGTCAAGATTTGAGTCAGTGTCATTGTTGTAGATGTTGGTCTCAAGATTTGGCAGAATAAAAAGAACATTTACAATGCACGCGACCTCGGTTTTGCATTGTGACCGAAGAGGTTCGGTGTTAATGGCAGTTCGAATTACCAGAAGCAGTCTTATCGTACACATAATGATAACCGTTTGATTTTGACTGTCAGAATTAGAGTTGAAATACATCACTAGGAAGGAAATACTGGTAATCCGTTAACATATCAAATAATTTCCACATGCGCTGTCTTCGAAATATAACGATCTTCAAATGGTTGGACAAAGTAACCAAATCAGATTTCCCGCAGTGTCCAAGGCTTTTATCCCAAATGTAAACATTATTGAGCCGGAGACTAAGGTGGCGGCTAGGAACTGTTTCTTGATGAATGAATAAAAGTAAATACATTGTGGAAATTAGAACAAGACAAATGCCATTTTTGGGGCATGTTAAAAGACACAACAGCTTACTAAAAGTAATATTGGAAGGGAAAATACAAGGTAAAAGAGGCAGAGGCAGACCAAGACTAATATGGCACGAGTAACATCAAAAGATGAACAAGTCAGCCTATGACAATCTGCACCGAAGATCTAACGAAGCAAGAGACAGAGTGGAATGGCACTTCATGGTATCCAACCGTCGATGCGGAGACGGTACTCAATGATGATGATAATGATTGTCAAGGGGGCTTACTGAAGTGTAGCGACCTGTGGGTTTGCTAAAAGCAAAGTACAAGGAAATCTGATAGGTATCTCTGAAAGACTAATCCATATGCGAAAAGGAGAAAAAAACTGGTCAAAGATTGAGGCACGCCTAGAACAGACTTGAAAAATAATCAACTAAAGAGGATATGTAAGTCCTTAAAACATAGATCTGCTATGTTCATCATTTTGTATGATATGCTGTTCAGATAGTGTAATAATCAACCACGTGAGAAATAGCATAGCAAAATAGCTTCTAGTAGTTAGTATTTACTATCTACAATAACATTCCTATTGCTAGTGTCTCTTTATTTTTTTTAAATCTTGCATACAGTATGCGAGAAAGCAGATCAATAAAACAAAAAAGTAAGGTGCCCCGTCACGCAAAGCGGCGTATAGAGAATATGGTGTTAGTGACCATAATTTTGTTTAGACCTACGGCACATGATTTTTGGGTAATGTGGTCGGTATTACGCCCGTGCCTAAGAAAGCAGAATAGCTCAGGCCAAAATAATATATCAGAAAATGAAAAAATTCTAATGCAACAAATCTATGTCAATAGAAGTAAGAAAGAGAGTTCATTGGTGCTATATAGATTTCCCCCCTCCCCCCCCCCCCCTCTCTCTCTCTGCGTTCAGGACTCAATCAGAGTAGGATTCCAGACTCTCACATGAAGTCAGCTGTCAGGTTAAGTGTGTTGATCGCCCCCGCCGACAGAACATCACAATTAGAGTCTGCCATATAGATCCAATTCTGACCTATGGAGGCGAATCATGGACAGTAGACAAAAAAAAAAATGAAAAGACGATTACAGACCACAGAGATGGGATTTCACAGAGGAATGTTGAAAGTTCCCTGGACAGCTAAAAAGATCAATGAGGAAATTCTCGAAGAGGCCAACACAAAAATGGGGCTCCTAAAAAACATCAGAAAGAAACAATCAAAGTTTTTTTTTTTCGGGCACATCATGAGAAGATGAAAATTGTAATATTTGGTTACAACTGGCAAAATAAAAAAATGAAAGAGAGATCGTGGACGAGAAAGAAAGAAAATACTGGATAGCTTGGTGTCATTTCATGGAAAACGGTCAACAACAAAATTGATACGATGCACTGTAGATAGAAGATTGTGGAAGGACATGATCGCCTACACCAACTGGTATGGCACATGATGATGATGACAATAACATTGTCTTTAGCATACGTAAAGAGGACAAAAGGCTACACTATATCCCGATCTACCGAAAGCAAAGTTAAGTCTTCCAGTGCTATTCCTTATTATTATTATTATCTCCCCCAAACCAGCACAGAATTACCCACAATTCTCACAGCTGATGCAATTAGGCGTATATGAAAAGGAACTAGCTATCACTGAATCGTAAGGCCTGACAGTTCCCACATAAATTAATATTGTAGAAAAGCCAAACTAGCACGCACATTATTAAAACACACACACACACATCAAACACACCACACGTACACATACACGCACACACATCACGCACACACATCGTGCACACACACACACTACACACACCCTACACATACACACCATACACAGAGACCACACACAGCACACGCATCACACACACCAAACACACCACATATACACACACACGCACACATATCACGCACACACACTGCAAACACCCCACACATACACACCACACACAGAGACCACACACAGCACACGCATCACACGCACACCAAACACACCACACATACACGCACACACATCACGCACACACATCATGCACACACACTACACACACCCCACACATACACACCATACACAGAGACCACACACAGCACACGCATCACACACACACACCAAACACACCACACATACATACACACACACGCACATACATCACGCACACACACTGCAAACACCCCACACATACACACCACACGCAGAGACCACAAACAGCACACAAATCACACACACACATATCACATACGCACCACACACATATACACATCATCATCATTGAGTGCCGTCTCCGCATCGACGGTTGGCTACCATTGAGCGCCATTCCACTCTGTCTCTTGCTTTGATGGTGCAGATTGTCATAGGTTTACTTGTCCATCTTTTGATGTTACTCGTCCATGTTAGTCTTGGTCTGCCTCTGCCTCTTTTACCTTGTATTTTCCCTTCCAATATTACTTATACACATACATTGAAAATAAATAAATGACTTCGGTATTTCTATGTGCCTTTAACCTTCATAGAAACCCATATTCTCAATCAGTATCAGATGCTGTTGAAAGGATGTATAGCAATTATCATATCTACTGATTCCGTCGATGTGACTATTTGTTTACAGAAATACACTTTCAGAAAGAGGTGACCATTTGTTTGTAGAACTTATCATACACTTATATGACGAGGTAAACATTCGTTTGTTGAAGTTATCACACACTTATATGGCGAGGTAAACATTAGTTTGTTGAAGTTATCATACACTTATATGGCGAGGTAAACATTAGTTTGTTGAAGTTATCATACACTTATATGACGAGGTAAACAGTCGTTTGTTGAAGTTATCATACACTTATATGGCGAGGTAAACATTCGTTTGTTGAAGTTATCATACACTTATATGACGAGGTAAACATTAGTTTGTTGAAGTTATCATACACTTATATGGCGAGGTAAACATTCGTTTGTAGAAGTTACCTAACACTTATATAACGAGGTAAACATTAGTTTGTAGAAGTTACCCAACACTTATATAACGAGGTAAACATTAGTTTGTAGAAGTTACCCAACACTTATATAACGAGGTAAACATTTGTTTGTAGAAGTTACCTAACACTTATATAACGAGGTAAACATTAGTTTGTAGAAGTTACCCAACACTTATATAACGAGGTAAACATTTGTTTGTAGAAGTTACTCAACACTTATATAACGAGGTAAACATTTGTTTGTAGAAGTTACCCAACACTTATATAACGAGGTAAACATTTGTTTGTAGAAGTTACCCAACACTTCCATAACGAGGTAAACATTAGTTTGTAGAAGTTACCTTACACTTCCATAACGAGGTAAACATTTGTTTGTAGAAGTTACTCAACACTTCCATAACGAGGAAAACATTTGCTTGTGTGGGAGCGCGCCTGCGACTTGCAGACCATCAGCTGACCAAGACCTATCAGCTCTACCTCCTCGTTGGTCTCCATTGGTAAAAATCTGCGTCAAAACGGGCGGGATAACAGGAGCTAATACCGCGTGTTCTCTATAGTGGTAGTTCCTATTGGGACAGAAGACCTAATATTGCAGTAAATCTTGGCTGGACAAATTATTTCCCTCCATAGTCTGGAATTTGATGTAACTCCAAATTCTCCAATAAAAACCGAGAATATCAAAATTACGACCTACCACATTCAATGAGTCAAAGGACCTGTACCAACTCGTGACAATACAACAAATATCATCTGTCTGTAGAAAATACCCTACACTACTGTAAAGAGTTTAACTGTTTGTCTGTAGAGCGTACCCTACACTACTATAAAAAGTTAAACTGTTTGTCTGTAGAACGTACACTACACTACTATAAAGAGTTTAACTGTTTGTCTGTAGAAATTACTCTATCTATCTATCTATTGACCTTTCGAGCCGTAACCGGCCCATAGGGCGTAGACCAAGATACACCTATTATTTAGAAATTTTAATAATTTTTATAATTTAGAATTATTATTTAGAAATTACTCTACACTACCATAAAGAGGTTAGTTGTTTGTCTGTAGAAATTACCCTACACTACCATAAAGAGGTTAACTGTTTGTCTGTAGAAATTACTCTACACTACCAGAAAGAGGTTAACTGTTTGTCTGTAGAAATTACCCTACACTACCAGAAAGAGGTTAACTGTTTGTCTGTAGAACTTACCCTACACTACCATAAAGAGGTTAACTGTTTGTCTGTAGAAATTATTCTACACTACCATAAAGAGGTTAACTGTTTGTCTGTAGAACTTACCCTACACTACCACAAAGAGGTTAACTGTTTGTCAGTAGAAATTATTCTACACTACTATAAAGAGGTTAACTGTTTGTCTGTAGAACTTATTCTACACTACCATAAAGAGGTTAACTGTTTGTCTGTAGAAATTACTCTACACTACCATAAAGAGGTTAACTGTTTGTCTGTAGGAACTTACCTTACACTACCATAAAGAGGTTAACTGTTTGTCTGTAGAAATTACTCTACACTACCAGAAAGAGGTTGACTGTTTGTCTGTAGAACTTACCCTACACTACCATAAAGAGGTTAACTGTTTGTCTGTAGAAATTACTCTACACTACCATAAAGAGGTTAACTGTTTGTCTGTAGAACTTACCCTACACTACCATAAAGAGGTTAACTGTTTGTCTGTAGAAATTACTCTACACTACCAGAAAGAGGTTAACTGTTTGTCTGTAGAACTTACCCTACACTACCATGAAGAGGTTAACTGTTTGTCTGTAGAAATTATTCTACACTACCATAAAGAGGTTAACTGTTTGTCTGTAGAACTTACCTACACTACCATAAAGAGGTTAACTGTTTGTCTGTAGAAATTACTCTACACTACCAGAAAGAGGTTAACTGTTTGTCTGTAGAACTTACCCTACACTACCATGAAGAGGTTAACTGTTTGTCTGTAGAAATTATTCTACACTACCATAAAGAGGTTAACTGTTTGTCTGTAGAACTTAACCTACACTACCATAAAGAGGTTAACTGTTTGTCAGTAGAAATTATTCTACACTACTATAAAGAGGTTAACTGTTTGTCTGTAGAAATTACTCTACACTACCAGAAAGAGGTTAACTGTTTGTCTGTAGAACTTACCCTACACTACCATAAAGAGGTTAACTGTTTGTCTGTAGAAATTATTCTACACTACCATAAAGAGGTTAACTGTTTGTCTGTAGAACTTACCCTACACTACCATAAAGAGGTTAACTGTTTGTCAGTATAAATTATTCTACACTACTATAAAGAGGTTAACTGTTTGTCTGTAGAACTTATTCTACACTGCCATAAAGAGGTTAACTGTTTGTCTGTAGAAATTACTCTACACTACCATAAAGAGGTTAACTGTTTGTCTGTAGAAATTACTCTACACTACCATAAAGAGGTTCACTGTTTGTCTGTAGAACTTACAATACACTACCATAAAGAGGTTAACTGTTTGTCTGTAGAATTTGCTCTACACTACCAGAAAGAGGTTAACTGTTTGTCTGTAGAACTTACCCTACACTAATAAAAAGAGGTTAACTGTTTGTCTGTAGAACTTACCCTACACAACCATAAAGAGGTTAACTGTTTGTCTGTAGAACTTACCCTACACTACTATAAAGAGGTTAACTGTTTGTCTGTAGAACTTGCCCTACACTACCATAAAGAGGTTAACTGTTTGTCTGTAGAACTTACACTACACTACCATAAAGAGGTTAACTGTTTGTCTGTAGAACTTATCCTGCACTACTATAAAGAGGTTAACTGTTTGTCTGTAGAACTTGCCCTACACTACCATAAAGAGGTTAACTGTTTGTCTGTAGAAATTACTCTACACTACCATAAAGAGGTTAACTGTTTGTCTGTAGAAATTACTCTACACTACCATAAAGAGGTTAACTGTTTGTCTGTAGAACCTACTCTACACTACCATTAAGAGGTTAACTGTTTGTCTGTAGAACTTACCCTACACTACCATAAAGAGGTTAATTGTTTGTCTGTAGAAATTATTCTACAATACTATAAAGAGGTTAACTATTTGTCTGTAGAACTTACCCTGCACTACCATAAAGAGGTTAACTGTTTGTCTGTAGAAATTACCCTACACAACGATAAAGAGGTTAACTGTTTGTCTGTAGAACGTACACTACACTACCATAAAGAGTTTAACTGTTTGTCTGTAGAAATTACTCTACACTACCATAAAGAGGTTAACTGTTTGTCGGTAGAACTTACCCTACACTACCATAAAGAGGTTAACTGTTTGTCTGTAGAAATTACCCCACACTACCATAAAGAGGTTAACTGTTTGTCTGTAGAACTTATTCTACACTCCCATAAAGAGGTTAATTATTTGTCTGTAGAAATTACTCTACACTACCATAAAGAGGTTAACTGTTTGTCTGTAGAACTTATTCTACACTACCATAAAGATGTTAACTGTTTGTCTGTAGAACTTGCTCTACACTACCATAAAGAGACAAGATACACAAATATGAGCTACCCTTCGTAATGTTCGTTGGAAACACAGCGTTGTGAATAACATGGCTACTGACAAGATCGGTCAGGGATCAGTTTTTCAGTTCGGAAACTTTGTGAAGACCGGCAAAGTTTAAGGGTTCACTAAGTCTCTAATTACAAAACACTCTTTTTTCTCAATTCTCTGTTCTATTTTCTTGTCTAATGTCCATGTTTCTACACCATATAGGAATGTTGAGAAGACATAACATTTTGCTATTCTTAGTTTTAGCCCTGGTGTTATTTGTTTTGATGTTAGTATGTTCTTCATGACATTAAAATTACTTTTTGCCATTTCTATTGTTTTGTTTATTTCAGTTGTACATTTTCCATCACTGTTTATAGTATGTCCACGGTAGTAGTAGTTCTGAACTGTCTCCAGGTCTATTCCTTCTATTTTGATATCCATTTGTGGGTTTTGAGTATTTCCTTTGTTTATGATCATAGTTTTAGTTTTTTTTATATTCACATCTAGTCCATATTTTTTGCTTATCATGTTTATTTCATTACGTAATTGTTGTAGGTCTTTACGATTTTCTGCTAGTAGTACAGTATCATCAGCATATCTTAGGTTATTGATTATCTTTCCATTAATTTGTAGGTCTGGCATCTCTATGATGTTTTTAAAGATTTGCTCAGTGTATAGATTGAACAAGCTTGGTAATAGGATGCATCCCTGTCTTACTCGTCTTTTTATATCAATGGGTGTAGAGTTCTCTTTGTTATATGTTATTATTGCTGTTTGCTCCCAGTATAGAGTACATATTGGTCGTATATCCATGTCATCTAGGTTTATCTAGGGATGTTCCAAAACCGTCGATGTAATTGTATGACGCCAAGTTCTTGCATTGTACAACTCCTTGCTAAGCTCTGCTCAGTCTAGTCAGTAGCAGTTATCATTTTGGAAATTGTGCATCAGCTTTTCGTGTGCTGTCGGCTGCTTTTACTATAGTAACTGGGATATTGTGAGTGCAGCCATAGTTGTGTGAGCTACGTCATCAAGTTAGTAGCATAGCCCTAGGACGGTCGTACTCTAATCAATGAAAGACGGAGTGGGGTTTCGTACATGACTTGTCAGCATCGGTGAGACTCCCGGAAGTTCGTGATAGTTAGGAGGGTCTTATAGTCTTTTGTTTGATGTGTGATGGTGATGGTCTAATCATCAACTAATTACTACATCAAGCTTGGGCAGATGGTGCTCGTAAACCTGGGAGGGCCGACCACCTAAGGGCAGAATCCCTCTACAGAAAAGACAATCTGCTGCTGCCTTGCAGGAAGATTGGGGACAACCAAAGGCTAAGGAAAGCAAACCTGAATAAAATGCTGGCTGAAATCGGATGCACTGGGCCACTGGCGCAGAACACAGTGCAACGTTTTAATAAGTAATCAATCAGACTGGACCTAACAGACTCTAATTATGATAGAAACTACCGCTGACCGGAAAGGCTTCAAGAAACAGCTGAATATAATACACTGGAATGCGGAGGGCATATACCACAAAAAAAAAACAAGCTCTAACAATCAGACTAACTGAGGAGGAGATAGACGTTGCCTGCATCCAGGAAACTCATCTTAATCCTCAGCACAGATTTATAATCAGGGACTAACAAACATTTAGACAAGACAGGGAAGGTCACAAGGGTGGAATTCTTATACTTATTAACAATTCTATCCCAGCAAAACTGATAGAATAGTCACAAACGGAGAGGCAGAGATCATCGGTACAGACCTATACATTAACTCCGCTAGTATCAGGATATTTAATATATACTGTCCAAATAACAAATTACTGAAGCTTGAGTCAATGGAAATAACACCATCAAAGTGTATGGTAGTAGGAGACTTTAACAACCACTCTGAAAGATGGGGATATAAGGAGTCCAATGTTCGAGGTAAAGAAGTGGAAGAATGTGAAACAGACAACAACCTATTCCTCATAAACTCTAGGGAGGACCCCCCCCCCCCAACCTTCTACTCAAGAACATGGAAAACAACTTCCACTCCCGACCTAGCATTTGCAACTGGAGACATATCTATCAAAATAACCAGAAAAGTGATGGACCAACTTGGTGATAGTGACCATAGACCAGTCAATTTTTCAGTGGCTCTTGTTCCCCACTGGTACTATAAGAGAGCAGATTAGGCAAAGTTTGCAAGGCTCACTGATGCATATACTGCGCATACTAACACTCACTAAAAGAAGGTCAATAATATGACAGAGCGGTTAACAAATGGAATCATGAGAGCTGCTAAAGAATCCATTCCTAGAGGAGCAAGAAGAAACTTCAAGCCATACTGGAGCAAGGAAATACAAAGACTAGAAGAGGAACTGGACTCCGCCAGAGAACTAACTAACACATCACACAGCACAGAGAGCAACATTGCCTACAAAGCAGCCTCTGCCAAATACAGACGTAAGGTCATGATATCAGCAAGACAGAGCTGGATAGACACAACAGAGAGCCTTAATCTAGATAAAAATAGGCATAAACTATGGAAACTTGCACAAGCTCTGAGCGACGAAAACAACTGCCGACCTCCAATATCATTAGCACACAATCAGAACATCATCACAGGCAAAATGCAGGCAAATCTACTGATAGAGACTTACAAAAACATTAGTAAAATAAACATTACAAAAGACAAACAGAAAGCTGCAAGACGGGAAAACCAAGATGCAAAACGCATGCCTTTAGCACCAGAAGAGAATCAGACGACCATCTTTACCCCAACTGAATTAGATGTTGCCCTCAAAGGATTGAAGCTCAAAAGTTCCCCTGGTAAAGATGAAATCACCAACGAAATGCTACTAAATCTGGGACAGAAAGTCAAGAACCAGCTTCTAAGGATAATAAATGCTAGCTGGAAGAGAGGTCATGTGCCGGCAATCTGGAAAGAAGCTATTATGGTGTCCATCTTCAAGCGTGGAAAAGACCCACTAGACCCAAATAGCTATAGACCAATTAGTCTACTGAGCTGCCTGAGTAAACTCATGGAAAGGCTGGTTAACAGAAGACTTGGCATTTGGAGACAAAACAACAAATCGTACCACAACAAAGTGGCTTCCGTCAGCACAGATCAACTGAAGACCTGGTAGTAGTATACAAGGGTCCATTTGATTAGCATTTGGCCCGTAAATTAACAAAGATATATAGTGTGGTGCGCAGCGCACCACATGTACACGAGAGACAGGGGGAGTTAACCATGCCATTTCGTGTCGGTGACCCCGGAGGTGACGTGTTTATGTTTGGTGTAGGCTGACTTTGGAGTTCTTGAGCGATAGTGATAGGTTAGTAGATTATACAACATCAATGAAAAACGATCAATATAAGACAGAAGACAAAGATATATTTTATTCTTTTATTATCTCAATAGGTGTATAACATACAGTGGATATTATATAACATTACAAACATATTCAGTACATTGAGTAAATATATAGTACAAGGATAACAATTATTTATAGCTATGTAGTTGGGTGTCTGCTTAGCTCTATGTCATAAATGAATCATAAGGGGTGAAACTGTTAGAGATTGCTGGGTAGTCTAAGCTGGTAGTGTAAAGAGTTAAATATCTAGAGGCGTAGTCGAGACGTTATCATCAGCTACCTTTCTTTTTATATAGAAATAGGAAAGAGCATTTCTTGTTTGACTGTAGGAAAATATAGAATTATTTAAGACTTTGAAACCTACATTTTTCCCACCCTTGGCCTTTTGCGTGGCGAGAACCTCTAAAAACATATCTTTATCTAATTTGTTGTGTTGCTTGCTTAGCCCTTTACAACTGATTTTATCGTAATCCCCACTACAATGGTACGTCTTACTACATAAGCTAACAAGAGCTGTCCCTTCGTACTCTAGTTTAAAAAGCCCGGGCGTTCGTTTGGTGTACGCTTTAACACCCTTACAGTTTATACAGTCTGTCTTGCTAGTATGTTCATCGCAGCGATGGGTGTATGGAGGTCGCCTAGTGTGTAATAAGGGCTGTATAGGGGTCGTCTAGTGTGCCGTGATGGGTCAATGGAGGTCGGCTAGTATGTCGTGATGGGTGTACGGAGGTCGTCTAGTGTGTCATATTGGGTGTATAGAGGGTGTTTAGTGTGTCATGATGGTTGTATAGGGGTCGTCTAGTGTGTCATGATGGTTGTATAGGGGTCGTCTAGTGTGTCATGATGGTTGTATAGGGGTCGTCTAGTGTGTCATGATGGTTGTATAGGGGTCGTCTAGTGTGTCATGATGGTTGTATAGGGGTCGTCTAGTGTGCCGTGATGGGTCAATGGAGGTCGTCTAGTGTGCCGTGATGGGTGTACGGAGGTCGTCTAGTGTGTCATATTGGGTGTATAGAGGGCGTTTAGTGTGTCATGATGGTTGTATAGGGGTCGTCTAGTGTGTCATGATGGTTGTATAGGGGTCGTCTAGTGTGCCGTGATGGGTCAATGGAGGTCGGCTAGTATGTCGTGATGGGTGTACGGAGGTCGTCTAGTGTGTCATATTGGGTGTATAGAGGGCGTCTAGTGTGTCATGATGGGTGTATAGAGGGCGTCTAGTGTGTCATGATGGGTGTATGTAGGTCGTTTAGTGTGTCATATTGGGTGTATAGAGGGCGTTTAGTGTGTCGTGAGGGGTGTATGGAGGTCGTCTACTGTGTCGTGAGGGGTGTATGGAGGTCATCTAGTGTGGTATGTGTGGTGTATAGCGGTTGTCTGGTATATCATACTTTAATCAACCAATAAGAAAAATGAAGGAACATTACATTCAACATTACTTATCTTAACTACTTTACATCAATACAGTTGAATAACGTGTTATCGTTAAGTCTTACCATACTTTAAGAGAAAACATTCAAACTTACAGCGTAAAATATAGTCTCAATCATCTACACCGAATATAACCTGTTATCGATAAGCCTTAACATACGTTAAGAGAAAACAAGCCAACTTACTGTGCAAAAATCCGCTAGTGTGAACAGTAACTTTCCTTGAATCAACCAAACTTATAACGCCGTCTAGTTTAAATATAACCTGGTAAGAAATGAATAAATTAGCCAATCAGCGAGTGACTATGCCAACATCGCTTGATATCGGGATTAACCAATCAGAAAAGAGTATTAACATAGGAGGCGGGGCGAAGAAATGGCTGACAGGTGGATTAACCAATCAGAAAAGCGCGTTAGCCCAAGCGTAGGTAGTGGCTGTCGGGTCAGCAGTGGGGGAAAAATGCGGGGTGGTGGGTTACTTGAACTCGTTTTGACCCCTGAGGCAATTCCAGAAGAGTTCTATGACCTCATTTTGACCGCTGAAGGCTTTAATACCAAGGTTTCCCACTTCAACGAACGACATATATCATTAAAGGTGATTACTTCAGCTCTTAGACTTTGGAGTTCCATATCTTTATCACTTCAACGAATGACAGACAACAGTAAAGATGATCATTTCAGGTAAGAAAACTTAGTTCCAAACCCTAAAATTTTGGTTCATACTCACAAAGTTGAACACAAACTCTACAAATTTAGGCCCAAAGTTGTAATTGTTAGACACGAAAGTCGTAAATGTTATATGCAAAGTCCAAAAGTTTGTCAAAAAGACAACCCAAACTCAAAATAGTTAGATGCAAAGCTCAAAAATGTATATGCAAAGTCCAAAAAGTTACTCCAAAAGACAACTAATGTAACTCTTAATCCCAAAATTTCGGCTCATATGCACAAAGTTGAACACGAACTCTACAAATTTAGTCCCAAAGTCGTAATTGTTAGACACGAAAGTCGTAAATGTTATATTCAAATCCAAAAGTTTGTTAAAAAGACAACCCAAACTCAAAATAGTTAGACACAAAACCCAACAATTTATAGGTAAAGTCCAAAAAGTTACTCCAAAAGACAACTAATGTAACACTTAACCCCAAAATTTCGTCTCATAACCAAACAGTTGAACTCAAAACCCTAAAAATTTAGTCCCAAAGTGATACTAGTTCGACACAAAAGTCGTAAATATTATATACAAAGTCTAAAAGTTTGTCAAAAAGACAACCCAAACTCAGAATAGTTAGACACAAAACCCAACAATTTATAGGCAAAGTCCAAAAAGTTACTCCAAAAGACAACTAATGTAACACTTAACCCCAAAATTTCGTCTCATAACCAAACAGTTGAACTCAAAACCCTAAAAATTTAGTCCCAAAGTGATACTAGTTCGACACAAAAGTCGTAAATGTTATATACAAAGGCCAAAACTTTGTCAAAAAGACAACCCAAACTCAGAATAGTTAGACACGAAAGTCATAAATGTTATATGCAAAGTCCAAAATTTTGTCAAAAAGACAACCCAAACTCAGAATATTTAGACACAAAAGACCAAATAGTTACATTCAAAGTCCAAAAGTTTGTCAAAAAGACAACCTTAACTCAAAATAGTTAGACACAAAACCCAACAATTTATATGCAAAGTCCAAAAAGTTACTCCAAAAGACAACTAATTTAACAACAAGCCCTAAAATTTCGTCTCATAACCAAAAAGTTGAACTCAAAACCCTAAAAAGTGTCCACTTATCAACCAAAGTCTTTAATACAGCTGAGAAAACCCTAATAAATAATTACAATTTACTAAAAATGTTGCACTTGATGATAGTTGCGACTGTGTCTAAATCATTATTGAAAATATTCATAGAACTCTAGTAAAAGCCAAACACACTAAAACACCACATTGAAAGAATGAACTTAAAGTTCACGCCCCTGTCACAACTCTGCTAAGAAAAGTACTGCAAAGCATGAAAGTTATGTCCCCTGCTATAACTCTACTAAACGAAAGTATTACCAAACACGTAGGTTACACTCCTACCATAACCCACTAAGAAAAACAAGATTTTGCTTAAAATACCACATTTATGATTGTTACGCCCCTTGTCCCTTTATGAGGGGACGCCCATGAAACTGTTACAAATAGTAAATTTAACCTAGTGGCATACCCCTGATGTTATATTAGACATCCCCATAGCAAAAATTTACTTAAAAGTCACTTTTATGGTGGTTACGCCCCTTGACCCTTTATGAGGGGACGCCCATGAAACTGTTAGAAATAGTAAATTTACACTCTAGGGTTACTCCAAACTTTACATTAGACACCCCCATAGCAAAAATTTGCTTAAAAGTTCACTTTTATGGTTGTTACTCCCCTTGAGCCTTTATGAGGGGACGCCCATGAAACTGTTAAAAATAGTAAATTTAACAGCTAGACATACCCCAAACATCATTTTAGTCATCTCCGTATCAAGAATTTACATAAAAACAACTTTTGAAATTACTACCCCCATACCCATTTTTGGTGGTTACGCCCATGAAACTGTTAAAAATAGTAAATTTAACAGCTAGACATACCCCAAACTTCATTTTAGTCATCCCTGTATCAAAAATTTACATAAAAACAACTTTTGAAATTACTACCCCCGTACTCATTTTTGGTGGTTACGCCCATGAAACTGTTAAAAATAGTAAATTTAACAGCTAGACATACCCCAAACTTTATATTAAACATCCCCGTATCAAGAATTTACATAAAAACAACTTTTGAAATTACTACGCCGGTACCCATTTTTGGCGGTTACGCCCATGAAACTGTTAAAAATAGTAAATTTAACATCTAGACATACCCCAAACTTCATTTTAGTCATCCCTGTATCAAGAATTTACATAAAAACAACTTTTGAAATTACTACTCCGGTACCCATTTTTGATGGTTACGCCCATGAAATGGATAAAAAATTGAAATTTAACATCTAGACATACCCCAAACTTTATATTAAGCATCTCCGTATCAAGAATTTACATAAAAACAACTTTTGAAATTACTACCCCAGTACCCATTTTTGGCGGTTACGCCCATGAAACTGTTAAAAAATTGAAATTTAACCTATTGGTATACATCAAACATAATATTTGACACGCCCATGTATCAAATTTGCCTGAAAAATCAACCAAAAATTAGTAGTATATAGCCAGTGATTGGCCGGGTAGACTCTCATATAAGGAAAAACGGTAGACTCTCATATAAGGAAAAACCGCACCAAAAAATGTGCGTTGATGCACGTGTAGACTATTTATATAAGGATTTAGGTGCGTTTGAACGCACTTTTGGGGGTCCAATCACTGGCTATATACTACTAATTTTTGGTTGATTTTTCAGGCAAATTTGATACATGGGCGTGTCAAATATTATGTTTGATGTATACCAATAGGTTAAATTTCAATTTTTTAACAGTTTCATGGGCGTAACCGCCAAAAATGGGTACTGGGGTAGTAATTTCAAAAGTTGTTTTTATGTAAATTCTTGATACGGAGATGCTTAATATAAAGTTTGGGGTATGTCTAGATGTTAAATTTCAATTTTTTATCCATTTCATGGGCGTAACCATCAAAAATGGGTACCGGAGTAGTAATTTCAAAAGTTGTTTTTATGTAAATTCTTGATACAGGGATGACTAAAATGAAGTTTGGGGTATGTCTAGATGTTAAATTTACTATTTTTAACAGTTTCATGGGCGTAACCGCCAAAAATGGGTACCGGCGTAGTAATTTCAAAAGTTGTTTTTATGTAAATTCTTGATACGGGGATGTTTAATATAAAGTTTAGGGTATGTCTAGGTGTTAAATTTACTATTTTTAACAGTTTCATGGGCGTAACCGCCAAAAATGGGTACAGGGGTAGTAATTTCAAACTTTGTTTTTATGTAAATTCTTGATATGGGGATGCTTAATATAAAGTTTGGGGTATGTCTAGCTGTTAAATTTACTATTTTTAACAGTTTCATGGGCGTAACCACCAAAAATGAGTACGGGGGTAGTAATTTCAAAAGTTGTTTTTATGTAAATTCTTGATACGGAGATGACTAAAATGATGTTTGGGGTATGTCTAGCTGTTAAATTTACTATTTTTAACAGTTTCATGGGCGTCCCCTCATAAAGGCTCAAGGGGAGTAACAACCATAAAAGTGACTTTTAAGCAAATTTTTGCTATGGGGGTGTCTAATGTAAAGTTTGGAGTAACCCTAGAGTGTAAATTTACTATTTCTAACAGTTTCATGGGCGTCCCCTCATAAAGGGTCAAGGGGCGTAACCACCATAAAAGTGACTTTTAAGTAAATTTTTGCTATGGGGATGTCTAATATAACATCAGGGGTATGCCACTAGGTTAAATTTACTATTTGTAACAGTTTCATGGGCGTCCCCTCATAAAGGGACAAGGGGCGTAACAATCATAAATGTGGTATTTTAAGCAAAATCTTGTTTTTCTTAGTGGGTTATGGTAGGAGTGTAACCTACGTGTTTGGTAATACTTTCGTTTAGTAGAGTTATAGCAGGGGACATAACTTTCATGCTTTGCAGTACTTTTCTTAGCAGAGTTGTGACAGGGGCGTGAACTTTAAGTTCATTCTTTCAATGTGGTGTTTTAGTGTGTTTGGCTTTTACTAGAGTTCTATGAATATTTTCAATAATGATTTAGACACAGTCGCAACTATCATCAAGTGCAACATTTTTAGTAAATTGTAATTATTTATTAGGGTTTTCTCAGCTGTATTAAAGACTTTGGTTGATAAGTGGACACTTTTTAGGGTTTTGAGTTCAACTTTTTGGTTATGAGACGAAATTTTAGGGCTTGTTGTTAAATTAGTTGTCTTTTGGAGTAACTTTTTGGACTTTGCATATAAATTGTTGGGTTTTGTGTCTAACTATTTTGAGTTAAGGTTGTCTTTTTGACAAACTTTTGGACTTTGAATGTAACTATTTGGTCTTTTGTGTCTAAATATTCTGAGTTTGGGTTGTCTTTTTGACAAAATTTTGGACTTTGCATATAACATTTATGACTTTCGTGTCTAACTATTCTGAGTTTGGGTTGTCTTTTTGACAAAGTTTTGGCCTTTGTATATAACATTTACGACTTTTGTGTCGAACTAGTATCACTTTGGGACTAAATTTTTAGGGTTTTGAGTTCAACTGTTTGGTTATGAGACGAAAATTTGGGGTTAAGTGTTACATTAGTTGTCTTTTGGAGTAACTTTTTGGACTTTACCTATAAATTGTTGGGTTTTGTGTCTAACTATTTTGAGTTTGGGTTGTCTTTTTAACAAACTTTTGGATTTGAATATAACATTTACGACTTTCGTGTCTAACAATTACGACTTTGGGACTAAATTTGTAGAGTTCGTGTTCAACTTTGTGCATATGAGCCGAAATTTTGGGATTAAGAGTTACATTAGTTGTCTTTTGGAGTAACTTTTTGGACTTTGCCTATAAATTGTTGGATTTTGTGTCTAACTATTTTGAGTTTGGGTTGTCTTTTTGACAAACTTTTAGACTTTGTATATAACATTTACGACTTTTGTGTCGAACTAGTATCACTTTGGGACTAAATTTTTAGGGTTTTGAGTTCAACTTTTTGGTTATGAGACGAAATTTTGGGGTTAAGTGTTATATTAGTTGTCTTTTGGAGTAACTTTTTGGACTTTGCATATACATTTTTGAGCTTTGCATCTAACTATTTTGAGTTTGGGTTGTCTTTTTGACAAACTTTTGGACTTTGCATATAACATTTACGACTTTCGTGTCTAACAATTACAACTTTGGGCCTAAATTTGTAGAGTTTGTGTTCAACTTTGTGAGTATGAACCAAAATTTTAGGGTTTGGAACTAAGTTTTCTTACCTGAAATGATCATCTTTACTGTTGTCTGTCATTCGTTGAAGTGATAAAGATATGGAACTCCAAAGTCTAAGAGCTGAAGTAATCACCTTTAATGATGTATGTCGTTCGTTGAAGTGGGAAACCTTGGTATTAAAGCCTTCAGCGGTCAAAATGAGGTCATAGAACTCTTCTGGAATTGCCTCAGGGGTCAAAACGAGTTCAAGTAACCCACCACCCCGCATTTTTCCCCCACTGCTGACCCGACAGCCACTACCTACGCTTGGGCTAACGCGCTTTTCTGATTGGTTAATCCACCTGTCAGCCATTTCTTCGCCCAGCCTCCTATGTTAATACTCTTTTCTGATTGGTTAATCCCGATATCAAGCGATGTTGGCATAGTCACTCGCTGATTGGCTAATTTATTCATTTCTTACCAGGTTATATTTAAACTAGACGGCGTTATAAGTTTGGTTGATTCAAGGAAAGTTACTGTTCACACTAGCGGATTTTTGCACAGTAAGTTGGCTTGTTTTCTCTTAACGTATGTTAAGGCTTATCGATAACAGGTTATATTCGGTGTAGATGATTGAGACTATATTTTACGCTGTAAGTTTGAATGTTTTCTCTTAAAGTATGGTAAGACTTAACGATAACACGTTATTCAACTGTATTGATGTAAAGTAGTTAAGATAAGTAATGTTGAATGTAATGTTCCTTCATTTTTCTTATTGGTTGATTAAAGTATGATATACCAGACAACCGCTATACACCACACATACCACACTAGATGACCTCCATACACCCCTCACGACACAGTAGACGACCTCCATACACCCCTCACGACACACTAAACGCCCTCTATACACCCAATATGACACACTAAACGACCTACATACACCCATCATGACACACTAGACGCCCTCTATACACCCATCATGACACACTAGACGCCCTCTATACACCCAATATGACACACTAGACGACCTCCGTACACCCATCACGACATACTAGCCGACCTCCATTGACCCATCACGGCACACTAGACGACCCCTATACAACCATCATGACACACTAGACGACCCCTATACAACCATCATGACACACTAAACGCCCTCTATACACCCAATATGACACACTAGACGACCTCCGTACACCCATCACGGCACACTAGACGACCTCCATTGACCCATCACGGCACACTAGACGACCCCTATACAACCATCATGACACACTAGACGACCCCTATACAACCATCATGACACACTAGACGACCCCTATACAACCATCATGACACACTAGACGACCCCTATACAACCATCATGACACACTAGACGACCCCTATACAACCATCATGACACACTAAACACCCTCTATACACCCAATATGACACACTAGACGACCTCCGTACACCCATCACGACATACTAGCCGACCTCCATTGACCCATCACGGCACACTAGACGACCCCTATACAGCCCTTATTACACACTAGGCGACCTCCATACACCCATCGCTGCGATGAACATACTAGCAAGACAGACTGTATAAACTGTAAGGGTGTTAAAGCGTACACCAAACGAACGCCCGGGCTTTTTAAACTAGAGTACGAAGGGACAGCTCTTGTTAGCTTATGTAGTAAGACGTACCATTGTAGTGGGGATTACGATAAAATCAGTTGTAAAGGGCTAAGCAAGCAACACAACAAATTAGATAAAGATATGTTTTTAGAGGTTCTCGCCACGCAAAAGGCCAAGGGTGGGAAAAATGTAGGTTTCAAAGTCTTAAATAATTCTATATTTTCCTACAGTCAAACAAGAAATGCTCTTTCCTATTTCTATATAAAAAGAAAGGTAGCTGATGATAACGTCTCGACTACGCCTCTAGATATTTAACTCTTTACACTACCAGCTTAGACTACCCAGCAATCTCTAACAGTTTCACCCCTTATGATTCATTTATGACATAGAGCTAAGCAGACACCCAACTACATAGCTATAAATAATTGTTATCCTTGTACTATATATTTACTCAATGTACTGAATATGTTTGTAATGTTATATAATATCCACTGTATGTTATACACCTATTGAGATAATAAAAGAATAAAATATATCTTTGTCTTCTGTCTTATATTGATCGTTTTTCATTGATGTTGTATAATCTACTAACCTATCACTATCGCTCAAGAACTCCAAAGTCAGCCTACACCAAACATAAACACGTCACCTCCGGGGTCACCGACACGAAATGGCATGGTTAACTCCCCCTGTCTCTCGTGTACATGTGGTGCGCTGCGCACCACACTATATATCTTTGTTAATTTACGGGCCAAATGCTAATCAAAAGGACCCTTGTATACTACTCCTGGTCACCTACATTGCACAGGAAATAGAGGATGCTCTACAAGAAAGGAAACACACACTGGCAGTGTGGGTCGTACATGGAGAAGGCTTTTGATAGGGTTTTGGCGAGAGGGTTTAAAGAACAAGCTTTCTAGACTTGGCATCCAGGGTCGTTTATTCAATTGGGTCTCTCAATACCTTCAGGATAGAACGGCCAGAGTACAAGTTCAAGGTCAAATAAGTAAGAAGGTCACTATCGAACAAGGTGTCCCACAAGGCGGAGTCTTGGCCCCTACACTCTTTTTAATTTTCATAAATGACATCGTAATGGACATTCCACCCAGAATACACTCAGCAATATACGCAAATGATCTGGCGTTATGGGCTCGCGAGGAAAGTATGTCGGTGGCTGGACCCAGGATGCAAGATGCCCTAGGTGAACTTGAAAAATGAACGAACACTTACCAATGAACGAAAAAAAAACTGCATATACAATTTTCAGCCTATGAAGAAACACACTCTCTGCAAACTTGAAGTGACCATACACTCCCTATTGACCAAAACCCAACATATCTTGGCGTCACCATGAATCGCAGAATGACTTGGAAAAATCAGATAGACAGAGCAAGGAAAAAAGCCAGAAAAGGAACAAATATTATGAAGAAATTGGCAGGAACGGACTGGGGGAGGGGAGGGGGGCAGACAGCAATATTTTAAAAAGACTATACGTAGGAAGAGTCAGGCCAGTTCTAGAGTATGGAGTCACAGCCTGGGCTATGGCTTCCAAATCACACCTTAGCAAAATTAACAGAACACAGAACCAAACTGCCCATATCATCACTGGTGCTATGAAATCTACACCTATCAAGACTATAGAAACAGTAACAGGTTTACAACCCTTAGATGACAGACAGGTCTCTAAAGTATTGCAAGAAGCGGAGAAATATAGAAGGCTCCTTAGCCACCCCATGCACCAAAGAATAACTGGTTCCGGAATTGTACGACTAAAGAGAAGCAACTTCGCTGCAATTGCCAATGAACTAACTACTGGAGACCCAGTACTTTCCCAAACATTATCGAAACCCTTGGGCTCATCTGATATGTCTCCTCATGGAAAACATAAAATACCAGAATTTAAGGAAAATATAACATGAATCATGAAAAAAGGCACCCAATCAGACACAGAAAGAAAACACGTAGCAGAAAAAAACACATACACGATACCTACCTACGGGACTCTTGGTCCCACATATACACAGATGGATCTGCTACAAATGCCACCAGAAATGGAAGGGGTAGGTGTGTTCTTGACGCTGAATAATCAGGATGAGATCACCAAGTCAATAGCTACTGGAAAATTCTCAAACAGCTTTAAAGCAGAAACTGAGGCCATCAGAGATGCTGCACCGAAATGAAATGTGTCAGAAGAATGACAGGAAACAGCTTAAGGGACAGAGTAAGAAACACTGACCTGAGGAAGAAACTAGAAATTGAACCAGCCATCGATAACATAAAGAAACAACAGATAAATTGGTTCGGCCACATAACAAGACAAAAAGAACTAACAATGAATCAAAAAGCCATAAACAAACGCTACGAAAACGCCAGATTAAGAGGAAGACCGAGAAAGAGATGGATAAAGGGAATACTAGAGTCACTAGGAGGAATAACATCAGAAGAGGCCAACAGAAGAGCAAAGAATCACAGATTGTTTCTCCCCTCGACGCCAACGGCAGCAGAGGAAGGATAGAAGAAGAAGAAGAAGAGAGATGCTGCAACACTGGCTAATCAACACAAAAATAACATGCACAATAAATTGGTGATTCTCACTGATGCACTGTCAGTACTATCAGCTCTAAAAAGCCTCAATAACAATGAACTAGATGACTTGAGAACAACTCTGGACCAACTATGCAATAACTTCCAGAGAGTGGTCATTCAGTGGATAACATCGCACTGTAATATACACGGGAACGAACGCACAGACAAATTAGCTAAAGAGGCAGGGAGATTACCATAAGAGAACCATCCGCTCAGTTATGATGAAGCCAAATCTATCCTCAAAGGTCAGTTCCATGAAAAATGGAAACGAGAACACCCAAAGCATAACGAGAGTGACGGATACCACTAACTATCAAGGAGGGATCATGTCATCATACTTCGCCTACGCACTGGCCACAATAGAATGAGAAATCACATGTTCACCAAATTCAAAATAGGTACAACCAGCCTATGCCACTGTACACTGGACAATATGACTACAAAACATGTTCTACAGGATTGCCCCCAGTACACAGACCTGATAAGAGCAATGTGGTCCACGCCCACCTCCCTGGAAGAAAAACTATATGGGGCAATCGATTCGCTTAAACAGACATTTGACTTCATAAGAGAGTCTGGAATCCTACTCTGATTGAGTCTTGATTGCAGAGAGAGAGAGAGAGAGAGAGAGAGAGAGAGAGATGTATCTCTTTTAGGCATTCTATAAGTTGTTTGTGGTGTACTCTATCAAAAGCTTTGGTGTAGTCTATGAAGCAGGCATATATTGGGTTGTTTACTTCTGTGTACTTTTCGATTAATGTTCTCATGCAGAATATTGCATCTTTTGTCCCGCTATTTTTCCTAAATGCAAATTGCTGCTCATCTAATTCAGTATTGATTTTATTCTGGATCCTGCCTTGTATAACTTTTAGCAAGATTTTTGTAACATGGCTCATTAGGCTTATTGTTGTAAAGTCACTGTATTCATCTACACTATTCTTTTGTAGGCAATGCAATGAAAGTTGATGTTTTTAGTTCATTTGGTATGTATCCTGTGTGGTATATGTCGTTGCATATGTCTGTAATCACTCAGTGCCAAAATCCTCTAGTGCCTGTATCATCTCTATCTGTATGATGTCATGTCCTGCTGCTTTTCCCTTTTCATTTGCTGAAGGTCTCTAAAATTCATGGTCACTAACACCATATCCCTATACGCCACTTGGCGTGACGGAGCTCTTTACTTTTTTTTTACTTAATGGGTAAAACCAATTTTCTTCGACTGGTCATTAATCAGAACATCGACATCTTGACATTGACAATAATTCAGGTTTCAGTTTGGTCTCAAAGGTCACCTATGAGTCCTCATTAACAGGGAAAGTTGACATCTTCGCCGATACAATGAACAAATAGCAACCTACGTATGTCGGTAACTGTTACCAATCATTAACATCTGTGATGCTTTTGTCTCTTATGTAGGAGTTCTCGAAGCAGGTCTAGCAGCAGAATCATTTTACGTCATTTCTGTGTGAGCAAAGACAGTGGGCAATATAAGCTAATGTATGTAAATCTACATAAGTGGCAACATATTCAACATATTGCCAGGACATAGATATGCTGATATACATGCTTCTAGCTGAATCATCATCATCATCATCAAGTACCACGGCTGCTGGCGTAGGTGATCATGTCTCTCCGCAACTTTCGATCTCGACAGTTATTTACCATTTCTGTTGTTGACCTTCTGCCAAGCCATTCTCTTAAGCTGTCTGGTATCTTTTCACTTTGCTTCCCTCTATCTCTTCGTTCCTCGAATTTCCTATTTGTCACAATATTTTTCAGCTGTTTCCTTTTCATTACATGGCCAAAGATTGTTTCTTCCTAATATTGGAATTTAGCTCTCTCTTTGCGTTGGCCTCTTTCAGAACGTTTTCATTACTCTACTTAGATGTCCGTGGTATTCTCAATCTTTCAAGCTGAATACCGTTTCTATAAATCGAGCCAGTTATCTTTTAGATAACTTCCTACCATTAATAGCGGGATTTCTAGCTCCCTTTCGCGGAACTTCATAACTAATCTTCCTCTAACCTTTAGCTATCCTTGACAGAACCCCTAAATGCACTCGTGGAACCCCTTAAATACCCTTCGAGTAACCCTCTCTAGTTAGCCATCGTGGAAGCCCCTATCAACCTTCTATGTTACCCAATGTGGAAACATTAGCAAACTCTTTGCTACCCTTATTAGAACCTCTAGCAACCCTTGCGGAGCCCCACATCTACCTCGTGCATAACCCTCTAGTTGTCTCTCGCGGAAGCCCTTTCTACCCCTGGCTGCCCCTTGAGGAAGCCCATTAGCGAAATCCTGCATTAGAGACTTTGTTAGCACAAATAATGTGATAACGTGCTAGTTGGGTGTTGTCTGAATTAGAATTACGTGCAATTTTTCAGGGGAATAAATAGACTGGCTAGGTGTTGACGTCAAGCTGCTATTTATAGCGAATATTTATTGCTAGAGGCTAGTAGCCATAAAATATTGAATTAAAAACGACGATAAATTCGCGTGTTTAGATTGGTTGTTTGCTTGGTTGGTTGGTTGGTTTGCTGGCTAGTTGATTGTTATTAGTCTTGCAGCACGTTTAGTACCTTCTTGTATGCCTAATGCTATTTATATATTTTTTAAATTGTTCTATTATATTCAAGGCTCTTTAGCCTTTCTTTGGGAGACACGCCGTCCTCAACAAGAGCTCTCCAGTTGCTCCTGCCATTTGGTTGTGACTTTTGTCTCAAGCTCACGCTTCGTTTCTTATTACTTCTCTCTTGTTACACCAAGGAGCATTGGTGTGCATAAAAGACAACAACCACAATGTGTCAGCTTAGCCGACACGACTACACTCAACATGTAAACAGTGGATAGAGTCATCTACCGCCACCAGGAATCTACACATAAAATGAGACGTCATCTTGCACACACACACACATCCACACCCACACACCCACGCCAACATCCACCCACACACACACACACGCACACACACACACAAAGGTGATAGACAAGAGGCTCTTAAACAGCATTTTAAAAAAAAGACACATAAAAATGCAAATGAAACGTCATGAAAAGAACTTTGAGTATCATTAAATAAAACAATGAAAAGGACTGTTCCATCATCTTATGCTCGGTACTAAGATAGTAAAGAACACTTTTCAACACCTTGCACGGCTGGCATGTTGGATGGGGTCAAAGCAAAGAAATGTAGAAAAATGCGAAGCTGCGGTAATGATGATTGTAAAAGAGAAATGAAAAAAAAAAAAAGGGGGGAAAATGGTATGATTAAAGCTTTACGTATTTAATGGACGGCAAACATTTGAACAACATTTCGGCTCAATAGACCTTCCGCAGGAACAACAACCAACACACACATATATATGTGTAATTAAGTAACATTAGTTCTACATAGCTAACTAATAATGAAGTATCTAAAACAAAGTAATTTCAAACTAGAATGATACATTTTTAAAAACGTCTTCCTTGCGTATGTCTTCCCTGACATATTGGATGATTGGGCGTGCTAATGCGGTGAGGCTGAGTGCTTCACTCGCTGATGACACTAAAATATGTTTCGAGACACCCTTTAATTGTAACTTGTTGTACGATAAGCTCCAGGTCCCTTCAGTATAACAAACGAAAAGACAAATGCATTAGAAGAGCTGAGAGTACAAGCCATAACAAAACTACTTAATGACATTTATGAAAATGACACATACCCGAATATCTACTAAAATCTATCTTTGTAGCCACACCGAAAATGTCAGACCCCACTGATTGTGAAGACCATCGCACTATTAGTCTCATGCACCAAATGACGAAAATATTACTAAGAAACAACATGAGACGTGTAATGAACAAAATAAAACCAGAAATAAGTGAGGAACAGTATGGATTTGTGGAAGGAAAGGTCGCCATTAATGCAATATACATCCTGAGAACATTTATAGAAAGATATATAGAGACAAAGAAATCTATATATATGTGGTTTTTAGACTACATAAAAGCATTTGACAAAGTAAAGCATGTGAAAATAATCAATATACTGGAGAAATTAAACATTAATGGCAAGGATATGAGAAAAAAAAAAACATGTACTGGCAACAAACAGAAGCTATAAGAATTAGCAACCAAACAGGACAGTCCCAATATATAAAACAGGGATCAGACAAAGCTGTGTTCTGTCGCCAGATTTGTTTTCACTTTACAGCGACAATATTATGAGATCAATAGTAAATATAAAATGAATTGAAGTCAACGGTCACAACATAAACAATTGCAGATGACACAAATGCGATATGCAGATGACACAATCTTATTAGTCGAGACAAAGAATGAACAAGAAATGATAGACATAATAGTAAAAGATAGCAATAAGAAAGATCTCAGTCTGAATAGTAAGAAAACAGAAGCAATGATCGAAGAAACAATCATCACCATTAGGCAGTATATAAAAAAAATAAACAGGACAAATCTGAAACAAGTGCAACGTGTCAAATTCTTGGCCACAATAATAATAGCAGATGGAACTTGCACTACCGAAATAAAAAGCAGAATAGCTCAGGCCAAAATATCATTTCGGAAAATTAAAAACGTCTTATGCAACAAATCTGCATCAAGAGAAGTGAGAAATAGAGTTCGTCGGTGCTATATAGAGCCAATTCTGATCTATGGAAGCGAATCATGGACAGTAAAAAAAAAACAAATTAAAAATACGATTAGAGGCCACAGAGATGGGATTTCTCAGAAAAATGTTGAAAGTTCCCTGGACAGCTAAAAAGACCAATGAGGAAATTCTCAAAGGGGTCAATACAAAATTAGTACTCATAAGAAACATCAGAAAGAAACAATCAACATTTTTCGGACACATCGTTAGAAGAGGAAATTTGGAATACTTGGTTACAACTGGCAAAATACAGGGAAAGAGAGATCGTGGACGACAAAGAGAGAAAATACTAGATAACTTGGTGTCATGGCATGTAAAGCAGTCAGCAACTGAATTTGTATAATGCACAATGGATAGAAGATTGTGGAAGGACATGATCGCCTACGCGAACCGGTATGGCACAAGATGATGATGCTTCTGTACGAGACATGGTTTATGTAGTAACTTGTATTCTAATATCTAGTAAGTCCACGCTTATCGTATAGAGCGTGAGTTTGACCACAACCATCTATAGATGTAAGCCTGATGGCTGAAAGAGAAACCCCACCTTGATTCCCCCTCCTATATAGCTTGACGTTTTCAGCCTAGAGAGCAGAGACGGCCGTGGGAAGAAATTTCGACAGCCTCTGACGTTCAGCTCCTATATCTGAAAACGTTACGTTAGTTAGCGTGTTTTGGAATCTATTGTTTAACCATCAGGCTTACTTTTATAGATGGTGTTTGGCGGACTAGGGCGGTTCCCGGTCCGTGCAGCACACGGTTACGTACGAGAACATTGACAAATATAAGTTGGTTTGAGAACATAAATAACACAAATTGTGTAGCTGCAACACAGGATAAATGGGAAGAATCAAACAAATCCTTCTAAATTTACAAGATATCACTAGAAACATTACGAAGACGCAGAATGAAAAATAACAAGGGCTGATTTTCAATGAAGCAAAGACAATACTGAGACCAAAAAAGCAATGACATTGATAAAGACAAATATGATAGAGAGTATGAACCAGGATAGAACAGTGTTGGCCGTGTGCTCTGGCGTTTGATTTCTCGTGGCAATGCGCAAACGGATGGCATTGGCAAGGATCATTTTGAATCTACGAAGTGGGCTCATTGTGTGTTTAACTCAAAAGCATAAGTGCTTTTTAACCAAAGACCTTTTTTTGGGGGGACTCAATGAAGATATCCCCGATGGAAGAATAAATTGTACTATTAGTCCCTTAAATGATTCGCTTCCAGAGGTTTATGATGTAAACAAAGCAGTTTTGTCATTGCAAGTGAATAATGTCCACACCTATAATTGGTCAGGATTGTGTAGCAGCAGCAGCTTTATAGCGAACACAGAAAACATCATAGGATTGTGCTGTTCTGAAACAGATATGCCATGCTACCCTAGAATTGCCTTTAATGGGATTACTGTGACCACAAACCACTCTCCATGTGTGTGCCACATATTTACACCCCAGAAAGAAATACTGAATATAACAACATCATGTGCCGTCTGTGATATTAATGACCATAAACCAGGAGCCTCCGGTATGATTGATACAACTGTTGCACCAAGCACTTCATCAGCAGAGCCATATCTATGGAATGTTAATCTGACATTGTTCTTGAATGATGTCCAAGTTAATGAGACATCAGAATCGTGTGGCAGCAGCTACATGAAGGGAGCGGAGAACATCAAGTTCTGTTGCTATAAAGGAGACTTGCCTTGCTATCCCAGAATTGCCTTAAATGGGATCACTGTAGTTGAAAACTTCTCCTCTTGTGGAAACTACACATTCACATCCAAGAGTGAATCAGTGAAGGTCACAAAATCATATTCTCTCTGTGGTTTTACTAACTACAGGTCATGTGGCTTCTGCTGGATTGGAAATGATAACTTACCACCACTGTGTGTCTTTATGTTTGGAATTGGAATCACCAACGATGGCCTAACATCATCAAGTGCTACGACGATCATCTTTTTCGGGAGGACGCGAACTTCCATGGTATATGGTGGATAGGCGGCAGGAACCATTGAAGGCTATGTCTGAAAAGTGTTTCTTCTTGCAGTTTCCTCATATTCCAAGTCCGGCTTGTTGCAGGAGCTACTGAGTTAAGTGCTCTGTGCACACCGTGAGCTGTGTGTCTCATCCGTTTTGATCCTGTTTCGATATCCCGCTTGTTTACGATGAATGATGATATCGTATGACAGGGAACAGTTGGCTGTGTTCACTTTCTGCGCGGTTTCGCCTTATGTCTTTTGGCGTGTGCTGAGACTGCTACGATGGGGACTACAGTTACCTTTCTTTGTTTGGGAGATGTGTTAGTAATTCGGATGATTCCACTGGCACGGGCGGTTGAGCAATTATGGATTTTAATTCGTTTGCAGTGATACCGAGGCCTTCCATAACCAATAACCAATAACCTTTAGAGAATGGGGGAATCTGCTGCTTACAAGTGCGGGCTCCCAGGAACTCTTCGTTGCTCTTGTAGCAAGAGAGCGACTTCATCAGCCCAGCATGGCAAACTATGGGGGAGCTGGCATAGCTCTCAAGTGCACTGTCCTGTTTGTCGCCTATACTTTTCTAGATCTAGATGTACAAAGGATGTTGATTGTTGGAGATGATGTAAAATAATAAGATAGAGAAGAAGAATGATGAATTAGAAAGGGAAATGTGGAAATAAAGAGGAAGAAGAAAAAGATACGATCCTAAGACTAATAAGACTTCAAAGTACAAAGGAAATACAAACTCGTGTAAAAGAAGTAACTTAAAAGGAAGAAAGCTAAACCTTACATGTTTCTAACGATGTGTGTAGGGAATACGGTGTTAGTGACCACTTATTGGTTATTTTGGTTATTGGTTATGGAAGGCCTCGGCATCACAGCAAACGATTTAAAATCCATAATTGCTCAACCGCCCGTGCCAGTGGAATCATCCGAATTACCAACTCATCTCCCAAACAAAGAAAGGTAACTGTAGTCCCCATCGTAGCAGTCTCAGCACACGCCAAAAGACATAAGGCGAAACCGCGCAGAAAGTGAACACAGCCAACTGTTCCCTGTCATACGATATCATCATTCATCGTAAACAAGCGGGATATCGAAGCAGGATCAAAACGGATGAGACACACAGCTCACGGTGTGCACAGAGCACTTAACTCAGTAGCTCCTGCAACAATCCGGACTTGGAATATGAGGAAACTGCAAGAAGGAACACTTTTCAGACATAGCCTTCAATGGTTCCTGCCGCCTATCCACCATATACCATGGGAGTTCACGTCCTCCCGAAAATGATGATCGTCATAGCACTTGATGATGTTAGGCCGTCATTGATGACTCCAATTCCAAACATATAGACACACAGTGGTGGTAATTTGTCATTTTCAATCCAACAGAAGCCACATGACCTGTAGTTAGTAAAACCAAAGAGAGAATATGATTTTGTGACCTTCACTGATTCACTCTTAGATGTGAATGTGTAGTTTACACAAGAGGAGAAGTTTTCAACTACAGTGATTCCATTTAAGGCAATTCTGGGATAGCAAGGCAAGTCTCCTTTATAGCAGCAGAACTTGATGTTCTCCGCTCCCTTCTTGTAGCTGCTGCCACACGATTCTAATGTCTCATTAACTTGGACATCATTCAAGAACAATGTCAGATTAACATTCCATAGATATGGCTCTGCTGATGAAGTGCTTGGTGCAACAGTTGTATCAATCATACTGGAGGCTCCTGGTCTGTGGTCATTAATATCACAGACGGCACATGGTGTTGTTATATTCAGTATTTCTTTCTGGGGTGTAAATATGTGGCACACACATGGAGAGTGGTTTGTGGTCACAGTAATCCCATTAAAGGCAATTCTAGCGTAGCATGGCAATGCTGTTTCAGAACAGCACAATCCTGTGATGTTTTCTGTGTTCGCTATAAAGCTGCTGCTGCTACACAATCCTGACCAATTATAGGTGTGGACATTATTCACTTGCAATGACAAAACTGCTTTGTTTACATCATAAACCTCTGGAAGCGAATCATTTATGGGACTAATAGTACAATTTATTCTTCCATCGGGGATATCTGCATTGAGTCCCCAAAAAAAAGGTCTTTGGTTAAAAAGCACATATGCGTTTGAGTTAAACACTCAATGAGCCCACTTCATAGATTCAAAATGATCCTTGCCAATGTCATCCGCTTGCACAAGTTAGGTCCTTAGCTACCAACGTAAAAAATGTCTGAAACGAAGCCATCCAATTAACGACTTTATCTTTAGCGAAGGTTAACGAACTGTGAACAAACATTTATGTTCAAACCCTTGAAAACATTTTCAAAAATCTGCCAACTCGCAGCAATAACATTTATCGTGTTGTTCAATGTAAACATTGCTTGGTCCATAGCTCGAATATAAATAAGCTGCCATTTTGGTGCGTCCCATGACGTCATGCCGACCACTTATTTTTTTTCTATAAATAGACACAGCTTGGGGTAAAGGTTAATTACAAGACTTAAATCGCCTATCCAGAATGTTTGGGTTAATGTGGTAGTATCACAAGTAAAAGGTGAAAGAAGGAAAGCTAAGCAGAGAACGAGATAGGAATATAACAATTAAACTCGGACAGGTCTCGACCTCACAGACCTAAATATAATGAAAATTCATGGAAAATATGAAAAGAATAAGAGGTGGCAGGGACACAACGACAGGCCGTTTTTTCTTTCTACAAAAATGAAATCTCAAGCATCTATCCTATCAAGGCTGGGAAAACCGAAAAATCGATCAATGAGCTGCTTGAACTCAAAATCTAGTTTCGCAGTAGACTAGTGCAATAATCTTGATCTCTTGGTCTCTATAGACCAGTTCAATAAAACTCGATCTTAATTTCACAATAGATTAATTCAATAATTTCGACTTCTTGTTGTCTGTTAACCATTTCAATGATCTCGACTTCTGGTTTTCAATAGACCAGTTCAATGATCTCGACTTCTTGCTGTCTGTTGACCAGTTCAACAATCTCGACTTCTTGTTCTCAGTAAACTAGTTCACTAAAGTTCACCTCTAGTTCTCAGTAGACTAGTTCAACTAAGTGACCTTCATGCTCTCATTACACCAGTTCAATAATCTCGACTTTATGTTCTCATTACACCAGTTCAATAATCTCGACTTTATGTTCTCATTACACCAGTTCAATAATCTCGACTTTATGTTCTCATTACACCAGTTCAATAATCTCGACTTTATGTTCTCATTACACCAGTTCAATAATCTCGACTTTATGTTCTCATTACACCAGTTCAATAATCACTAATCTACCGCGGTTGCTGTGAGAAAATCGTCTTTAAAATATAGTTGAGGATATTTTAATAACTGAAGCTGGACCCAGCAAGCGTTTATTCATAAAGAAACACAGCTTCTTGTGGTGATGAAGTATAGTTTATGAAAACATTATCGAAGATGTGGCGAGTGTACACAACACAAGTATATACAGGAGTTTTTAAAAAAAAGATCGAATGAGGAGGTACTAAAAGAGCAGCTGAAGAGAGCGGCGATTGTACAACAAATTAGAAAAGGGCAAATCAGATTTGCGAAGCAAGTGTGGTGACGAGTTAGAATATTTGGTTACAGAAGGAAAACGAGAAAGCTGAAGAGATAAAAGTAGATAAAGAGAAAGACTGCTGGGTGGTTTCATGGCGTGACGCGGGAAAAGGTAGACGGTGGAACTGTTAGACGGCAGAACGAATGTTATAGAGGAAAATGATATCTAACGCCTTTTGGTATGTACCATCAGAGAATGAATATAAAAGTAAGTAAAGTGCCCCCGTCACGCCAAGTGGCGTAAAGGGAATATGGTGTTAGTGACCATACATTTTACAGACCCTCGGCACATGATTTTTGGGGTAATGTGGTCGGTATTACGCCCATGCCGCTTTACTTTCCCAGAAAAAAATCCGGTACCCATTTAAGGCTGGGTGAACCCGGAATCCGTCGGTTGGGATCGAACCCTATCTCTTGTCATTTGTAGTCCAGTTCACTAACCACTTAGCTATCGCGGTTCCCAAAGAATGAATATAAAAGTTACTAACTTTCTCTGACCTTGGCATGAAATTGGTAGAGATGTAATGGCTTTGTACAGCTCCAAAAAGATTATTGTGTATGTTTTCTTGTAAGCTACTTGGAAAATAGTGTCAGAATAGAAAGTGATATCTAATTTAAAAATAAAGCTTCGTACACACTCCCAGACACTGTCGACAGCTGCAGACCAACGATGGTGAGATACGTTACAATGAGACATTCACACACGATATGGCCCATAATTACAGTATTAGTCTGTGTTTGTGGCTTTTTTTATCCTGACAATGGATACTACAAATTTGGGTAAAGTCCTAGTTTAGGGACATAAATTATTTCAGTTCAGAAGAGTAACGTTCCCTTCTTGAGTGACATTGCACTTTATTTGCTGGTTCTCTAATCTGCCATTAGAGGACCCCTAATTGTAGAAAGAGAAACAATGCAAGAGTAAAGCCCTGTTTCCTAACCATAACCCAAACCTTGACCTAAACACCTAACTCAAAAATAAAATATATTACGTTAGAGATGAAAATTGATGAACATAAAGATAATTTTTAGCATTTGAAAACCACTGTAGTTTTTTTGTGACGCCAACTAAGGGAAGATCACTTTTATTTTCTCCTAAACTAGGATTTTACCCAAAATTGACTTTGAAATACGTTTTGATATACTCTTTCCTTGCATGTAGACTCAGTCTTGTGATTGATGAAGCAGATTGCGGATTCATTCACAGATTTGAAAACAACATTTCTATTGGAAGTATGGACATCATAATCGCAATCTTCTATGTACTGTTTTGCTACACGATTTTCCACTGTCGCATGTGTATCTAGAATCGGGGCATCCAAGTAGCGGATATCCAATTCTGGGAATATATGGAGAACATTGCTTCACTGGTGACATACTCACATACCGAAATGACTCAGAAAATTTAATTGATGTACCCATTAAAGAGATTTGACATTCCATCTAGCAATGGTGAATTGAGTTCAGCTAACAGAAGAGCCCCAACGTAGGCTATACAACGTTTTTGTCATTTAAAAAAACGGACAGGAATTCCCTGCTATTTTAATGATGGGCCATATCAATGAGTGACACGGAAAGGTGAAAGTAACCGATATGTGATCGCATTATTTCATATAGTCACGTTGCACAAGCACGTGATTCAAGCTAGGTCGTGCAGTCCTCAAAACAACGGCAGGTACCAATTTGGAGCAAATGCTGTTCATTATGTATCAAGAATTGATTTTGCAGGTAATCGATCATGGGATGGGGTGACCTCGCGCTGTTCATGTCACAGCGTGGATAGTTTGTGCGCATTCAAAATGAAGTAATATGAGTAGTGCTGAGCTGTACTAGAGAAACTGATGAGAAGAGAATTGCGAAAATAGATAAGCATACACACTGGGCATACAACGCCAGTATTAATTATCAAAATGAAAGTAAAACCTTTCACCATAGCAATAAGACAAAAATATGCATTTTCATTTTCACAGGATTAAACGTTTTTTTTCCTTCCTCATTTGTCTTTCAGCGTCGAGGGGAGTTATAATTTGTTGTCTTTAACTCTTCTTTTGATCTCTGCTGCTGCTATGTTTCCTAGTATTTCTAATATTCCTTACATCCATCTTTTTTTTTTGCTGTCGGCCCTTAAGTCTCGTGTTCTTGCAATGTTTATTAATGGCACGTTGAAATGTGTTTTGGTCTTTCTCTCTTATAACGTGGGCAACAAAATGTTATGTTGTTTCTTTATGTATTCTATAGCGGGAATTATTCCTAGCTTTCTCAGTTCTCCATTTCCCATCATATTTCTCAGCCTGTTTCATGTCATACGTCTAAGAGTCTAATAGGACTAATCAAATGATCAAATAGAGGAATATTATGAAGCATAAAGAAAAGCGATGAAACAAGTAAAGTTAAGCAACAATTTCATTGTAAAGGGTGGTCACGAATGCTAAAGTAGGAAAAGTAAAACATTAAAACAAAATAGAGAAGTATGGCCTAGGCAAAAGTAACAAAAGTGAAGTAAAACTAACATAATTTTGTGAAGGAAACAAGCTAATAGTATGTTAATATCTATTTCAAGTTAGAGAAAAATAAGGTAAATGCATTGAGAAGATAAAACTATGCTATATAGATTAGACCATGATTGAAGATAGAATTCCAAAAAGTGTCATACAAGCAAGTATATATTCAGAGGTGCATCCGAATTCAGTCCATACCTTGCTATCATCAAACTGAGAATAAAAATAAAGAACGTATAGAAGAATAACTAACCAACAGGAGCACTAACAGCTTTAAGTCAACAGTGAATTTAATTTACTTATACAACACTATCAGCAATAGCCAGCAAAATTGGGCTTGAGATCAATCATGAAAAGACTAAAGTCACGAAAAGCTTAATTCCAACAGACGACAAAATATACACGGAAAATAAACCAGTGGAAGAGATCGACCACTTTATCTATCTTGGAAGTCACATTGATCGAGAAGGGGATACAAGCAAAGAAATTAGAATCAGAATAGCTGAAGCAGAAATGTTTTTCAGAAGCCTTGAAAAGTTGTGGAAATCAAAACTCATCAGCACAAACACAAAACTTAGACTGTTCAAATCAAATGTACTATCAACCCTTACGTATGCATGTGAAAGCTGGAAAACAACAAGCGATATGGAAACTAAGTCGAACGCATTCGAAAATAAATGTCTAAGGAAAATACTTGGTATAGCGTGGAACGAATTCGAAACAAACGAGGAAATTAGAGAAATCGCCAATCAGCCACTAATATCTTCAGTAATAAAGAAAAGACGATGGTCATATGTTGGGCATGTGATGAGAAGAGACAATAACCGAATAGCAAAGCAAGCCCTCATGTGGGAAACAACAGGTAGCAGGAAAAGAGGAAGACTTAGAGAGACACTGAGAAGAACATTGATGAGAGAGGCAAGAGCAGCAGGAATCGGCTCCCTCAATGAGATAGAGCTGCTTGCACAGAACGGAGACAAATGGCGAGATTTGATAAAATATCTTTAAAAGAATTGAAAACTGCTAGAACAAAAAATTTAGATATGAGAGGGAGTATCTTGGTCTACGCCCTATGGACCGGCTACGGCTCGAAAGGTCAATACATAGATAGATACAACACTAGTAAAGAATCCATTTAAAATGCTGTTGGCAGAAGGAAATGAGCAATACAGAAAGGGAAAACGTGATTTAAAAATTACAAGAAAATGTAAAGACATAAGAAACAAATGTACAAACAATCAATAGCATCTTGCCAGAAAAGGAAAATAACAGAAAGCAAAAATGGATAACTGAAGCCATTTTGAAAATATTGGAGGAACGAAGAAAAGCAAAAACACTAATAAAAGTACAAGAATAGTTGACGAAATGTGTAGCATGTCCCGAAAAGGCAAAATAATATTGGTTCAAGTAAAGTTGTTTGGAAAAAAAGAAGCCATGTGAAAGAAACATAGAGGAAACATGGCGTTTGCTGGGAGCAAACAGCAATAATAAAATATAACAAAGAGAACTCTACACCCATTGATATAAAAAAGACGAGTAAGACACCGGTGCATCCTATCACCAAGCTTGTTCAATCTATATACTGAGCAAATCTTTAAAAACATCATAGAGATGTCAGGCCTACAAATTAATGGAAAGATAATCAATAACCTAAGATATGCTAACGATACTGTACAACTAGCAGAAAATCCTAAAAATCTACATTTACTTAATTAAATAAACATGACAAGCAAAAAATATGGACTAGATATGAATATCAAAATGACTAAAACTATGATCATAAACAAAGAAAATGCTCAAAACCAACAAGAGGATATCAAAATTGAAGGAATAGACCTGGAGACAGTTCACTACTACAACTACCTTGGACATAGTAGAAGCATGGACATTAGACAAGAAAACAGAACAGAAAATTTAAGCCTTTGAAGTGTGGATATATAGAAGAATAGGTAGAATTGGATGGAAGGAAAAGAAAACAAACGATGAAGTCTTAAAACAACTAAAAATGAAAAGAGAACTACTAAGCACAATTCAAACATGACAAATGTGATTTTTGGGCCATGTTAAAAGACACAACAGCCTACTAAAAGTAATCCTGGATGGGAAAATACAAGGTAAAAGAGGCAGAGGCAGACCAAGACTAACATTGACGAGTAACATCAAAAGATGGACAACTCAGCCTATGGCAACCTGCACCATCAAAGCAAGAGACAGAGCAAAATGGCGCTCAATAGTAGCCAACCTTCGTTGCGGAGACGGCATTCGATAATGATGATGGTGTAGAAGAAACAAGATTAAGGCGTGATGCTATATATAGATTTTTTAAAAAGGAACTACTAAAAAAAAGTGAAAAGAAAGGCTGAAAAAGTAGAGATGTAAAACGAAAGAGAGAATATGTGAGAGAAATGATAACAAAGATAAAGGTATTTACATAAAAGTTATCATATAAAAAAGTTAATGCGTGTTTCATAGATTACACCAACGCTTTTAACCGGGTAAAACAAAAATTGTCTGAAAAAATATGCACCTTGATGATGCTGACACAAGACTGATTTATTATTTACGCCCAGAGCAATAGCAGTGATAAGACATAAATCTTCACTTGCTGACACAAAGGGAAGAGTCAGGCAGAGTCTAGCTCTGTGCCCATATCTGCGCAATTAATACTCTACGACGATCTCAATAAACTATACGGCAAATGTCACGTTTAAGCATCAATGCTGATATATTAACAGCCTAAATTATGTTGATGAAACTGATAGATAATCAAGAATAACAACAACCGATTTTTTTAAATAAAGAAAAGCAGAATTTGGACATGATACACATATATTAAGAAGACATAAACGAATATAATAAACAACGATAACATACACAACCTACAAGTGAATATCAAAGTGGACGGAAATGACCTACAGAGTCCACGAATATAATAGACGACGATAATACACACAACCTACAAGTGAATATCAAAGTGGGCGGAAATGACCTATAGAGTCCACGAATATAATAGACAACGATAACACACACAACCTACAAGTGAATATCAAAGTGGACGGAAATTACCTACAGAGTCCACGAATATAATAGACAACGACAACACACACAACCTACAAGTGAATATCAAAGTGGACATAAGTTGACCTATAGAGTCCACGAAAATAATAGACAACGATAACACACACAACCTAGAAGTGAATATCAAAGTGGACGGAAATGACCTATAGAGTCCACGAATATAATAGACAACGATAACACGCACAACCTACAAGTGAATATCAAAGTGGACGGAAATGACCTATAAAGCCCACGAATATAATAGACAACGATAACACATACAACCTACAAGTGAATATCAAAGTGGACGGAAATGACCTACAGAGTCCACGAATATAGATGTCTTCTACATGTTATAAAGTGTGGTGGAAAATGCGAGGCAGAAGTAAATAACAGAAGAGGAATGACAAAAAGTGTATACAACATGAAACATATCTTGATCCTTCCAACGCTCCTAGACGTCACGGAGAGCTCTTTTTGTTGTTCCACATCCGTCTCTATTCTTGGCGACATTTTTGATCTTATCTAATGAGTCCGTGTCTGCCAACTTTGCCACTCTTATAAGTGTTCTTTTTAGTGTCTCTTTAGGTGTTCCTCTTTTCCTGTATCCTGATAAATGTACCAGTCAAATACCAGTGGATAAAGAGATACAGCGAAGATGATGGCGCTGGATAGGACACACACTGCGGAAGCCAACTGAGAGTATTACACAACAGGCCCTTTTTGGAATCCCCAGGGGAAAAGACAAAGAGGAAGACCAAGGAATTTTTGGGGAAGACAGATGGAAGCAGAGATGAAGATGATGGGGAAGACATGGAATGATCTTAAAAGAATGACAAGAAACAGAACGACTTGGAAAGTGTTTGTTGAAGACCTATGCTCCACAGGGAGCTGAATGATAGAAGAAGAAGAAGAAGAAGAAGAAGAAGAAGAAGAAGAAGAAGATGTTATCCATAGAATGACCCAGTTTTGAAATTCGTTTGTTGTCTCTTCGCAGCACATGTTCGACATAATCCCATCTTCTCTTTCTCATTATATATGAGATTGGTTGCATGGCCGTTTCTCTTATCACTACATTAGTCTTGAATTCATTCCATTGTACACATACATTTCTTCTTAGACATTTGTCTTCAAAAGCGTTTAGTTTTATCCATCTCTTTTGTTGTTTTCCAGCTTTCATATGCGTCGGTAAATGTTGATAAAACGTGTGAGTTGAATATTCTCAGTCTAATTGTCTTGCTTAGTATTTTTTATTTCCATATTTTTCCAGCTATTTAATATTTGCTTCTACTTTCGCTTCTGCTTTTGTTTCTGAGAAACACATACTCAAATACAGTAAAATAACGTCAGGATCATAAAGAAAGAAAAACAGAGTGCTACATATACTCGATACTCTAACATGGTGCAGAAACAAGGAAAATATATAATAAAACTGAAGTCCTTGAAATAATGAATTGTTTGATAAATTGGGAGATTTGGGTAGAAAGAGATGAAAATAGCAAATGAAGTTTGGAAACACTTGAAAATGAAGGAAGACATGTTTGAATACAATTCTAACAGGTCAAAGGACACATAAAGAGACACATTAACCTGGATGAGAAAATACAAGGTAAACGAGGCGAAGACTAAAGTAGACTGACAACATGAAGAGATGGATTGGAGAGCGTATGATAGAGAGATCAAGACAAGGGACATGATGAAATGGGGGCTTCATGGTAGCTGACCTTCCATGCAGAAGATGATGGATACTGGAGTCACAAATATTCCAATATGAGATTTATAAATATTCGGATGTGAGATTTACATCGCTTCGATATTTCCGTCACAAGACTATACAAGAGTTACTGATAGCAAAATAATCCCACTATGGTGATGCGTTGTGCTCCGAATCTTACTCGTTACAGACGGCCGTCGAAAACTGAACTCTTCAAAGTCCGAATAAATTAGTTTTTATTCAAAAATTGAACGTGATTTAATAAAATATCAGACTCTAAACAATAACTATTTTTATAAACTTAAACAGCAAATGTGTACAATTCAATTACAAATTTAACATAACATAGTTAAAGGAAATGTATAGTAAATGAAAATATGAAAAGTATGAATAAAGCACGTAAATACGAAGAAGTCAGGTGCCACTGTTTGTGAAGACCATCGCACTATTAGTCTCATGAGCCATATAACGTTAATATTACTAAGAATATCAACATGAGACGTGTAAGGAACAAAATAAAACCAGATAAAAGTGAGGAACAATGTGGATTTCTGGAAGGAAAGGGCACCCTTAATGCAATATACATCCTGAGAACATTTATAGAACGAGCTATAAAGGTAAAGAAATATCTATATATGTGCTTTTTAGACTACACAAAAGCATTTGACAAAGTAAAGCATGTGGAAATAATCAACCTCCTGGAGAAATTAAACACTGATGGCAAGGATATGAGTATAAAAAAAAAAAAACATGTACTGGCAGCAAACAGAACCCATAAGAATTAGGAACTAAACAGGACAGTTCCAATATATAAAACAAGGAGTCAGACAAAGTTGTGTTCTGTCGCCAGATTTGTTTTCACTTTACAGCGAAAATATTATGAGATCAATAGTAAATATAAAATGAATTGAAGTCAACGGTCACAACATAAACAATTTGCGATATGCGGATGACACAATCTTATTAGCACAGAAAAGGAATGAACAAGAAATGTTAGGCATAATAGAAACAGAAAGCAACAAGAAAGGTCTCAGTCTGAATAGTAAGAAAACAGAGGCAATGGTCATATCGAAGAAAAATCATCACCATCAGGCATGGGGTCTACAGATACATTTCTTAGTTTGGGAGATGAGTTAGTAATTCGGATGATTCCACTGGCACGGGCGGTTGAGCAATTATGGATTTTAACTCGTTTGCGGTGATACCGGGGCCATCCATAACCATAACCATCAGGCAGTACAAAAAAATTAAACAGGACAAATCTGAAACAAGTGCAACGCGTCAAATACTTGGTCATATCAGATGGAAGACGCACCACAGAAATAAAAAGCAGAATAGCTCAGGCCAAAATACCATTTCGGAAAATGAAAAACGTCTTAGGCAACAAATCTATGCCAATATAAGTGAGAAAGAGAGTTCATCGATGCTATATAGATCCAATTCTGACCTATGATAGCAAATCATGGACATTAAACAAACAAATGAAAAGACGATTAGAGGCCATAGAGATGGGATTTCTCAGAAGAATGTTGAAAGTTTCCTGGACAGCTTAAAAGACCAACGAGAAAATTCTCAAAGAGGCCAACACAAAAAGTGAGCTTCTAAAAACATCAGAAAGAAACAATCAACATTTTTCGGGAACATCATGAGAAGAGAAAAGTTGGAATACTACTGGCAAAATACAGGGAAAGAGAGATCGCGGATGACAAAGAGAGAAAATACTAGATAAAGTGGTTTCATGGCATGTAAAGCAGTCAGCAACAGAATTCATATGATGCACAATGGATAGAGGATTGTGGAAGGACATGATCGCCTACGCCAACCAGTATGGCACATGATGGTGATGACGTAAATACTAAATAACACAAACGACAATTGCATTTACTGTAACTTAATGTTGGTGGTGAAGAGGAAAATACTGGTTTCTGTTTGCAATGAGTTCCCTTCAAAGAAACACAAAATGTCTGTGCTTTTGGTGCTTTATTTCTGTCTGTCTGTCTGTTTGTCTGTCTGTCTGTCTGTCTGCCTGTCTGTCTGTTTGTCTGTCTGTCTGTTTGTCTGTCTGTTTGTCTGTATGTCTGTCTGTCTGTCTGTTTGTTTGTCTGTCTGTCTGTCTGTTTGTCTGTCTGTCTGTCTGTTTGTCTGTCTGTCTGTCTGTCTGTTTGTTTGTCTGTCTGTCTGTCTGTTTGTTTGTCTGTCTCTCTCTCTCTTTAGTGTCTGCCTCTAAGCACTATTTTCTGTTGATTTTGAGGCCGACATAAAGGGCATCAACGAGTGTACGTTGGATACAGAAACAGCTATTGATGACGATGTCGTATTGAAAACATTTAGAAATCACAGTCGAACAAGTAAGAATGTTAGTCTATAAGAGCCCGCTACACGTGGACATATGCAGTGAGCTACTGAAACCACCATGCGCATGTGTTGTCATCTGTTGAAGGCAACTAATGATGTACCCAATGTACTGTAATGTCAGCTGTAACAACATGGAGTTATGAATAATGGAAATTCAAGATATGACTCAGTGACTTAGTAACGTCCGATTGCGGAACATCCATACCGACATCAGACTATGGGGAGCTGGTTGGTCTCGAGGCAAGACGCCGGTCTCGAGACAGAGAGGTTGTGGGTTCAAATCCTGGCTGCACCAATTGGGATTTTTATTTGTGATTTCTCTCTGCGGCGACCATCCCTGGTCTCAGCAGCGAGGCCCGGCTTGAAACGTCAATTACTCATCGATGGAAAAAATATGAGTACCACTGAAAACGGAGTTATCTGCCTGTACGACGAGGGACCCCTGTGCACACGGCTGACAGGGAAAAAAACGGATTAACACGCAAAATTCAGTTCCGAGTATCTAGGGAATTCGTCAGAGATAGAAGCTGACGAACGCAAAAAAAAAAAAAAAAAAAACCCAATCCCATAGGACTGCAACACTTTCAACACCATAAGAACACAAATATGGATAATGGAAACATCTCTCCATGACAAGTTATGAGAAACCAGTGAAAGCCTCAAACACACCATCATGTTCGTGACCCATGTTGGTCTATATATATATATATATGCTGAATGCATAGTGGCAGCTGAATGCTGACAAATAAGAAGAGATCTGCTGAATGCTATGACAATGACTGCACACACACACACAATGGAGAAGTGGAACCAATTCTGTTTACTGGTATCTGAACTTTGCAACGCCCCAGAAGACTCACATCATTCGAATCTATCATCGAGCTAGCACTATGATTCGGGTAAAGAATGCCACTCTAAAGGCTTTCTCTGACAGTGGCGGAGTAGTGTTCCAGTATAATGATATATCATACCCTAATTTATCTGTGAACACTATTGTAGTCAAGACACAAACGTCAATGGCACACATTAAGATTGAGTTCTCACCGACCATTTCGCAGGCCGACAGTGCACTGACGGTATGTGAGGTGCAAACATTTACAGATACCTATTGTCTGGACGAGCATTCTTGGTCGTTTTGTGCAGTGTGTAGTGGGTGTAGTAAAGGCTGCAATGTCATCATCGGTACTTGTCACGGCAACTGTTCACATGGGATCTATGGACACGACTGTTCCGGGTCTTGTCTCAGTGTTTGTCCTTTATTTGAGGAAAAATCTGGAAAATGCCTACAATGTAAACATCTTGGCTATATCTGTAATGACACTTGTCCCGATGGTAATTTTGGGCTACAGTGCGAACAGATGTGTTCTGATGGCTGTGACATCATATGTACTCTCAAATGTCCGGACAACTGTTTCAACGACGCATGTCAACAGTCGATCAGGAATCTATACATGCAAGAGAACGTTCTATGGGTGCGACTGCACTCTCAAATCTCCGGACAACTGTTTAACGAAACCTGTGATTCCCACGTTCAGAAGAGTCTGCCGACTACAACAAGCCCAAGCATATGGGCACTTTAATGTGTTTCTGTGATAGACATGGTTCATTTTTTGGTGATTTTTTTAGTGAAGCCATGGCTCATATCTTGCTGTGTTTCTGTCCTAGCAATGGCTCATATCTTAGCTTGTGTGTGCTGGCCATGGCTCATATCTTGGTGTGTGTCATGTTAGTCATATCTCGTATCTCGGTGTGTCCGTGTTAATCATGTCTCATATCTTTATGTGTGTCTGTGTTTAGTCATATCTCATATCTTAGTGTGTACCATTGTTAGTCATATGTCATATCTTTGTGTGTGCATGTCTGGGTTAGTGATATCTCATATCTTTGTGTGCATGTTTATGTTGGCCATATCTCATATCTTTGTGTGTGCATGTCTGTGTTTGTCACATCTCATATCCTTGTGTGTGCATGGCTATGTTAGTCCCATCTCATATCTTTGTGTGTGCATATCTATGTTAGTCATATCTCTTATCTTTGTGTGCATGTATATGTTAGGCATGTGTCATATCTTTGCGTGTGCATGTCAATGTCAGTTATATCTCATATCTTTATGTGCATGTTTATGTTAGTCATGTGTCATATATCTTGATGTGTGTCAGTGTTAGTCATGCCTCGTATCGCTGTGTGCATGTCTGTATTAGTCACATCTCATATCTTTGTGTGTGCATGTCTGTGTTAGTCACATCTCGCATCTTTGTGTGTGTATGTCTGTGTTAGTCACATCTCACATCTTTGTGTGTCCGTGTCTGTGTTAGTCACATCTCACATCTTTGTGTGTGCATGTCTGTGTTAGTCACCTCTAGTGACTCGGGCAGATGGTGCTCGTAAACCTGGGAGGGCCTACCATCTAAGGGCAGAATCCCCCTACAGAAAAGACAATCTGCTGCCTTGCAGGAAGATTGGGGATAATCAAAGGCTAGGGAAAGCAAACCCGAATAAAATACTGGCTGAAATCGGATGCACTGGGCCACTGGCGCAGAACACAGTGCAACGTATTAACGGGTGTTCAGTCAGAGTGGATCTGACAGACTATAATTGTGATGTTCTGTCTGTGGGGGCGATCAACACACTTAGCCTGACAGCTGACTTCATATGAGAGTCTGGAATCCTTACTCTGATTGAGTCCTGAACGCAGAGAGAGAGAGAGAGAGAGAGAGAGAGAGAGAGAGAGAGAGAGAGAATGCATAGTAGCAGCTGAATACTGAAGAATAAGAAGATGATGAAAAAGGTGATTCAGAGGATGATGACGATGATGATGAGGCAAAGTATGATATTGTTATTCCTTTAAACTTTTTCTAAAGTTCTAAATATGTGATGCTAAATTCGAAAATGGTGCTTTGGTCTTTAATTTAAATAATTTTGGTCTATTCAAAACAACAACAGCAAATAAGAACAACATATACATAGCTTGTAAAAAAAAAATATGGTTCAGGAAGATTTTAATCTAATTTATAATAGAGTAGTAGCAATACGAGTACATCGCCCTGAAAATGTTTTGTGATTAAGCACCAGGATCACAACCCAGACATAATTTCTAAAAGTTGTGTCAGAATGTGGGTCTCTGTTTAAAGGAATGTTGTTTTCGATATTTCGTCGCCAAATTAACTCTAGTTTGGCCTTGAAGCCGCAAAAAGTAGACACAGACCTGGTTTAGCTCTATATTAACTGTCCTTGTTTACTGCCGATAATGAAAGCTTTTCGCCATCTACACTCAACGGAGAGCTGTAGAGAATGTAATATACGAAACGGAATTTTACACTTAGTGTCGGGGTTAAGATGCGATACAGCAAATGGGTTAAAAACTGTCAGCAACTCAAAGCTGGCTGTTTTTTTTTTGTATCAGGTTAAAATAAACCAGAACTAATAGAAATCCTCCTCGTGGTGGCTCGCTGTATCCTATCTGATTTAGTGAAAAGGTAGATAAAAATATAAACTAAAGTCGGACGTTTTGGGAGAAAAAGCTCAGGAATCGCAACTTACTTTTGATCACAGGGCAATAAACCACCAATTTCATGAGTCAGTGCCGATGAAAAGGTGTAGTTGTCGAGGTAATGCAAACAACATCAGTTCTATAACTTTAACGCTAACACTTGCATAATTCATTACATAAAGGACGGAGTTTGAGCTTCCTTTAGACCCGCTGTATGAGTTCATTGTGCATGAAAAATGAAGAGTTAATTTATTGGTTATTGGTTATTGGTTATGGAAAGCCTCGGTATCACAGCAAACGAATTAAAATCTATAATTGCTCAACCGCCCGTGCCAGTGGAATCATCCGAATTACTAACTCATCTCCCAAACAAAGAAAGGTAACTGTAGTCCCCATCGTAGCAGTCTCAGCACACGCCAAAAGACATAAGGCGAAACCGCGCAGAAAGTGAACACAGCCAACTGCTCCCTGCCATACGATATCATCATTCATCGTAAACAAGCGGGATATCGAAGCAGGATCAAAACGGATGAGACACACAGCTCACGGTGTGCACAGAGCACTCAACTCAGTAGCTCCTGCAACAATCCGGACTTGGAATATGAGGAAACTGCAAGAAGGAACACTTTTCAGACATAGCCTTCAATGGTTCCTGCCGCCTATCCACCATATACCATGGGAGTTCACGTCCTCCCGAAAATGATGATCGTCATAGCACTTGATGATGTTAGGCCATCATTGATGACTCCAATTCCAAACATATAGACACACAGTGGTGGTAATTTATCATTTCCAATCCAACAGAATCCACATGACCTGTAGTTAGTAAAACCACAGAGAGAATATGATTTTGTGACCTTCACTGATTCACTCTTGGATGTGAATGTGTAGTTTACACAAGAGGAGAAGTTTTCAACTACATTGATCCCATTTAAGGCAATTCTGGGATAGCAAGGCAAGTCTCCTTTATAGCAGCAGAACTTGATGTTGTCCGCTCCCTTCTTGTAGCTGCCGCCACACGATTCTGATGTCTCATTAGCTGGGACATAATTCAAGAACAATGTCAGATTAACATTCCATAGATATGGCTCTGCTGATGAAATGCTTGGTGCAACAGTTGTATCAATCATACTGGAGGCTCCTGGTCTGTGGTCATTAATATCACAGACGGCACATGATGTTGTTATATTCAGTGTTTCTTTCTGGGGTGTAAATATGTGGCACACACATGGAGAGTGGTTTGTGGTCACAGTAATCCCATTAAAGGGTCACTTGAGCCATAACTGGCAGCAACCAACTTTTAAAAATCCTCTCTGTTTGCGCCTATTGATGTGAGCTATTCTATTTTATCCATTGAACCAGTTTCATCGCAATACTGAGTTTCCCATACACGCCCTATCACTTTTCACAGCATTTCCTAAAATGCATCGATAAATTATGTTGGCAAGGTTGCTCCGTGCATGTCCTACTCGAATGCACAGGCGACGATTCCAAACCTCTTTACTTGCTTCTTACTACATGCACAGCAGGTAACAGTAGCTCTATTCTCTTCTCCCTTCCCAGCAGGGGACCCGATAATCACACAAGAAGAAGCTGATGAAGTTAAAGTTTCCTTATTCTTACATCTTTTCTATCCATCTTTTCTTTTGTTTCCGTCTAGATGTATTGAAAATATTCATCGCCGAAGAATAAATCAGTAACTTTTTTCATCTCCTGTTTCGCCAATTTATAATTTTCCGTAAAACATATTTTTTTCAAAGCTGGCGATTGGAAAACACAATCTAACAACCTGATAAATTAATAATGACATAAACATATATGTAATGCTAGTAGTATAGTGGTTATTGCATCGATTGAATGATACATTGAACTCTGGTTATTTTAATTTGCTTGCGTCTTCTTCGCACTCTTATTAATAGATTGTGTGACCCTGCGATTTATTACCTCACAAAGCAAATAAAGCAGAAAGGAGGAGGGACAGAGCCATCAGGCCCAGAGTAAGATGGACAGATACCATCAAGGAGTATAAAAGCAAGAATGCTCAACCATCGTCAACTCCAAGAATTCCTTCATCACGTAGATTCGGATTATGACAATCTGGTTTACCATTTCGATGAAGTACGCTGGTTACATCGAGGGGGAAATGCTGAAAAGATTTTATGACGTGCATGCTGGAGTAGAACTTTGCATGGACATGAAGGGTAATCCGGTCGAAGAATTATCGGACCTCAATGGATCTGCCAGCTAGCGTTTTTAGTTAAAATGACTCAACATTTTAATTACCACAATCTAAATTTTCAAACACAAAGACAACTGGTACACGAAAATGTTTGGCTTTCCAGAAAGAAAAACTGATTGTGGGAAAGTAACCTGCGAGAAGGAAATACTATTTTTTTTGTAAGGCTTGGAGAACAGAAGAAATCTATTATTAATTTCATCAGCTATGCTGACACCGTTAATGATATTACTGCCAATTCGTGGTGCGTATCAAAGGTTTTGCTGCACAGCAAACATTGGTAGAATATTTCTCAACACCATTTGATATCGATGTAAATACTACTCACACAAAGATACATATGGAAATTATTGATTTGCAAGAAAAAAATATCCTGAAATTAAAATGGAGATACTCGAAGATGCTGGATACAGATACATCTTGTTTCCCACGTGAACAATATCTAATGATCACATGAAATTGCCCAAAATTGACTTCATTGTTTTTAGCACTTATGTTTGTGAACAATTATTTTCTTCAAAAACTAAGGTGGACTTAATCAAATGCAAGAGTATAGATTAACTTACACAATCTTAGAAAATATACTACGCACTGCTTTTAGTCAATACCACAAAACATGGACAACCTTGTGCTTGAAGTTCGGCACAAAGCTCTCGTTAAACTAGTAAGCTTTGTATTTATAATCTATTGTTTTATCTATCTATTTTCACTCGTCCCCTTTATTTGTATAACCCCTCTTTTTTCATTTCACTCTCTTTTCTGTCTTCCACTCTCCATCATTTATAGGGTTTTTACTTAGCAATCGTATGTGACTGCAAATTAAGTAACTTATGTAATGGCTTTGTTAGGTGACAGTATCTGGCCTTCAGGGTCCTCATAGGTGTCATGTTTAGCCCCCAGAAAATAAAAGGTTGCCCACCCCTGGTTTAAAGGCATATATGAAAGTCTTAATTGTTGCGCATATCAATATCATATACATATACATATAATGACTCTAAAACGTTTTTAAAATCATTTTATAAGTCAGATTTTCGTTACCACAGAGAGAGAGACAATAACATAATAGTTTCATTAAATAGATCATACAAATATATGACTAAATTAAGGCTTTCGAATATGCTGTTTGCAAGATGTGTTTTATTTTGATCCACGCAAACTGAAAAAGACCAGATCCAGTTCCACCATCAGTACATACCATCATACCACTTTTCGTTTCACTAAAAAAAAAAAGAGAAAAACTTGCATGAAAAATGATTTCTTACTTATTAGTGGGCGTGGCTGGTCTCACTGCATACAGATTCTTCAATGCGGTCTTTGCTGTTTCTCGTTTAGATCTGTCTGGTTCTCGGTTTGGAAATTCTTGTTTGACTAACTGAAAGAAGAATATTTCTTCAGCTGTATACAATATTATCAAAAACGTTGCTAGTTTAGTTTGATAGTAATGAGTTTTTGTTCCACCTAGCCACTGAAAATATCACATTGCAGGACAAATAGGTCCCCAGATCATCACAAAAAGCTACAAAATGATTTTAACTACACAACCAAAAAAATAAGATGCAATACAACAATCCTACAAAAACAATCGAGTTATTGAGTTATTTGTGGGTCATCATCATTGCACTCCGAACATGTCCATAGATGCTCAGATCCTCTCCTCAGCAATTCCCGCAGTGTCCAGCGACTGACGACTCCAGTTCTATGTTGGTTGATAAGTCTTCTTACACAGCCACTAAGTTTCTCATTTCTGGCTGTGACCATATTAACTCCCATTTCCATCATCCGAAGAAGTGACGTGGATCTGTGTTTGTCGAAGTCCTGTGCTCTTCCCACATCTCGGAGGGAATTGATGATGTCCGCCTGATCCATCGGTTGCCCGTCCTCAACGACAGCGCAGCTAGCCAACCTGTCCGCTCTTTCATTTCCCCGTACTCCCGCATGTCCAGGGACATAGACAAAGGTGATCTTACATATTTTAGATTTCTGCAACGACTCTACCCATTGCATGCGTACATAGCCCGCCTCCACTTTTTTATCATGCCCATCGAATCACTCAGTATACATGCGTGGGTGTAGTCTTGTGACTCTAACCATTTGAATGCCTTGGTCACTGCCATCACCTCCATTGTCATGCTACTCGTAGCCATGACGTATGCGCCACTGTCTTCGTAGACTATTCTGCCTGCCGAGCGTGCTGTAAATGCCCATGCACTTCTTTGGTGTCATCTTACAGATCCGTCTGAATAGATGACTGCATCTTTCTCTTCGGTGTTATCGCAGATGAGACCGTTGACCTCAGCATTAACCACGACCGGGTTCTGTTTGTCGCTGAACGTCGATGCTGTGGATGGTCCAAACTCACGTGCACTTACTCATTCGCACGATCCAGAACCCGCTTCCACGTTATAAACTGGCCAACTCCAGTAAATAGCTCTGCAGCACGCGGATACACTGTGAGCTTTTTACAAATTAAATGAATCACGCGTCCTTGACGAAACAAACCGCCATTTTTTGACGCGTTCAATAAAAAAAAATTATGTGTAATGACCCGCATCAAGTGCTTTTAGCAAACTTACAAGTAACTAGAGATTTAAATTACATTACAAAGAAAACAACAAAACTCAGACTATTTAACTCACGTGGGATACTAGTGTTAAATCATGGATGCGAGAGCTGGGAATCTAGTCAATCTATAGAGAAGAAACTAATTGATTTTGAAGATGAATGATTCCTAACACTTTTAAACACAAAATGGAGAGATTGTACCGAAGAAACAGAACGAAACAGTAAGAGGAGCAATCAAAGAAGGAAACGTAACAAATTACATAAAAGAAGCACACATATTAAATTATATAAAAGAAGAAAACACATTAAATTATATACGGAGAAAACGCTGGAAGTACTATTCATGTGCTCAAAATAGACAAGAGAAGACTCCATCGCCAAACCTAGGTGTGGTTACATAAAAACACACGTACTGGGAATACAAACCAACTAACTAACTACTTAACTAAATAACTTACTAATTAAAAACTAACTAATTAGCTAATTAACTAATCAACAAACTAATTACTAACGAACTAAAAAAACTAACAAGCCACCAAATTAATTAACCATCTAACTAACTAGCTAGCTAAGTAACAAACTAATTAATTAAATAACTAACTAACATACAGGTTAAATAACCAACTTGTCAAATAAACAACGAACTAACTAATTAACTATGTATTAACTATTAACTATTAACTACTAAATAACTAACTAACTAACTAACTAACTAACTGACTGCCCAACTAACACAATGATTTCAAGATGTGTTTTATTTTGATCCAAGCAAAATGAAAAAGACCAGATCCAGTTCCACCATCAGTACATACCATTATACCACTTTTCGTTTCACTAAAATATAAAAACTTGCATGAAAAATGTTTTCTTACTTGTCAATGGGTGTGGCTGGTCTCATAACATAACTAATTAACCACCCAACAAACTGACTGACTAATTAATGAAATAGCTAACTAACCAACCAACCGATTAACTAGCTAACCAACAGAAATCCCAGCCAACCACCCAACTAACTGAGCTAATCAATCAAACAGCGAAATAACCAACTAACCAATTGTCTGACTGACTGCCTGATTAACTAACTAATTAGCTAACTAATTAACCAACAAATTAACTAACCTATTGAACTAAGTTGTTGAACTAACTATCCAACTAACTAAATAACAAACGAATTTAGTAAATAACTAATTAACATACATGATAACTAACCAACTAACTAATTAATTAACTAACTAACTAGCCAACTAACTAACAAAAAAACAAACAAACTAACGAACTAGCAAACTAATTAACCAACTAGCTAACTAACTCACCACCCACTCAACTAACTAACCAATTAATTAACTAATTAACAAACTAACTATCGAACTAACTAATCAGCCAACCAATCGCCTGATAAACTAACGAAATAGCTGCTAACTAGCTAACTAACCAACTAGCAAACCAACCAACAAGCCAGCTAACTAATTAACTAATTAACTAACTAACTACATAACCGACTAAATATCTTACTAACTAATCAACCAACCGACTAACTAACGAAAGAGATAGCTAAATAACCAATAGAGACAACCAACCAATCAACCGATTAACTAACGAACCAGATTTCAAGCCGACTAACCGATTAACTAAACTAATCAATCAAACAGCGAACTAATCAACCAACCAACCAACCAACCAACCGACTAAATGACTGACTGAACAAATAACAACAACTAGCTAACTAACTAACCAAATAACTATGAGTACTAAAGATTTATAAGTGGAAAAACTGGCAGTCATTTAAAATGTGACCTTTCTCAGAGAAAATTGTGAATAGCACTATATTCCTCATTCGCCTTATAGGGACGTAGAGCATCCAGACCATCCAGCTTCAGAATTTTTTCACTTGTCTCTTGGTCGCTAATTATGTTTGAAACATGAAACCCTAAAGACACATCCTACCTCTTCATAATCAGTTGTAAGGAAGCCCCATTTCGCTGGCCACTGGTTAGTCATCACCTGCTCATTCTCGATGTGGTCTTTCCTAAAGATTAGAGAAAAATGTCATGACTACCCGTAGAAGCAAGAGTTAGGACATTCTAATTAACGAGTCCGTTAACAAATATTGGGCATTGAGGTAACACATATATTGATTGTTTTGAGTGGGTTGTTGTTTACTTTCTTTGTTCAGTGAGACTTATATTTGGTTAATTTTTAGAGTGAGCACTGTAATTAATATTGGTGTTGGCTTGGCACTATCTTTAGTTTCTTTATTGTGTATGCTGGGTGCTTTGTTTCGTTGTTGAGTAGACTAAACATTATTTTTTTTTGCTGTGAGCTCATCATCATCATCATCATCATCATCATCATCATCATCATCATCATGTGCCATACCGGTTGGCGTAGGCGATCATGTCCTTCCACAATCTTCTATCTACAGTGATCCTATCAGTTCTGTTGTTGACTGTTTTCCATGCCATTACACCAAGCTATCCAGGATTGTCTCTATTTGTCGTCCGCGATCTCTCTTTACTTGTATTTTGCCAGTTGTAACCAAGTATTCCAACTTTCCTCTTCTCAAGATGTGTCCGAACAAAAAAATGTTGATTGTTTCTTTCTAATGGTTTTTGGGAGCTCCTTTTTTTGTGGTGGCCTCTTTGAGAATCTCCACATTGGTCTTGTTAGCTGTCCAGGAAACTTTCAACATTCTTCTGAGAAATCCCATCTCTGTGGCCTCTAAGCGTCTTTTCATATGTTTGTCTACTGTCCATGATTTGCTTCCATAGGTCAGAATTGGCTCTATATAGCACCGATGAACTCTCTTTCTCACTTCTATTGACATTGATTTGTTGCATAAGATATTTTTCATTTTCTAAAATGCTATTCTGCTTTTTATTTCTGTGGTGCATCTTCCATCTGATGTTATTATTGTGCCCAAGTATTTGACGCGTTGCACTTGCTTCAGTAAAAAAAAAAAGTAAAGTACCCCGTCACGCCAAGTGGCGTATAGGGAAATATGGTGTTAGTGACCCTATATTTTACAGACCTTCAGCACATGATTTTTGGGGTAATGTGGTCGGTATTACGCCCGTGCTGCTTTACTTTCCCAGAAAAATATCCGGTACCCATTAAAGGCTGGGTGAACCCGGAAGCCGTCGGTTGGGATCGAACCCTACCCCTTGTCCTTTGTAGTCCAGTTCACTAACCACTGAGCTGTCGCGGCTCCTCACTTGCTTCAGAATGAGACCTTTCTTGATGCTTTCTTTTACTATTATGTCTATCATTTCTTGTAGGTCATTTTCTGTCTCTGCTATTAAGACTGTGTCATCCGCATATCGCAAATTATTTATGTTGTGACCGTTGACTTCAATTCCTTTTTTGCCTGCTATTGATCTCATATGTTCGCTGTTAAGTGAAAACAAATCCGGCGACAAGACACAACCTTGTCGCACTCCTTGTTTTACATATTGGAATTGTCCTGTTTGGTTGCTGTGAGCTACTGGTATTTAATCTTCTTGCTGTGTGCGCTTGGTTATTTCTTTTCGCTGCCTGTGTTCGGTGTTTAGTTAATCTTTTTGTTGGCCTTGTCCGGCACAAGTCAATATTTTTGTTGGCCGTTTCAGGCGATAAGTCAATTTTTTTGTTGACAGTGTCCAGTGTATAGTGATATATTTTTGCTGACTTTTTGGTGTTTAGTTATCTGTTTTTGTTGACTGTATCCGGTGTTTAGTTATCTGTTTTTGTTGACTGTATCTGGTATTTAGTTATCTGTTTTTGTTGACTGTATCCGGTGTTTAGTTATCTATTTTTGTTGACTGTATCCGGTGTTTAGTTATCTGTTTTTGTTGACTGTATTCGGTGTTTAGTTATCTGTTTTTGTTGACTGTATTCGGTGTTTAGTTATCTGTTTTTGTTGACTGTATCCGGTGTTTAGTTATCTGTTTTTGTTGACTGTGTCCGGTATTTAGTTATCTGTTTTTGTTGACTGTATCCGGTATTTAGTTATCTGTTTTTGTTGACTGTATCCGGTGCTAGTTATCTGTTTTTGTTGACTGTATCCGGTGCTAGTTATCTCTTTTTGTTGACTGTATCCGGTGTTTAGTTATCTGTTTTTGTTGACTGTATCCGGTGTTATTTATCTGTTTTTGTTGACTGTATCCGGTGTTTAGTTTTCTGTTTTTGTTGACTGTATCCGGTGTTTAGTTATCTGTTTTTGTTGACTGTGTCCGGTATTTAGTTATCTGTTTTTGTTGGCTGTGTCCGGTTTTTAGTTATCTGTTTTTGTTGACTGTGTCCGGTGTTTAGTTATTCGTTTTTGTTGACTGTGTCCAGTATTTAGTTATTCGTTTTTGTTGACTGTATCCGGTGTTTAGTTATCTGTTTTTATTGAATTTGCCAGGGTTTTAGTTAGCTCCGTTTGTTAACAGAATTCGGTGATTTCCTATCTATTTTTGTTGACAATATCATGTGATTTCTCATCTGTTTTTGATGTTTGGATTCGGCATTTATTCATCACTTTTTGTTGATAGTATCCGGTGAATAATCATATATTTTTGTTGACAGTATCCGGTGATTTGTCATCTCTTTTGATGACTGTATTCGGTCATTAATCATCTAATTTTGTTGACTGCATCCAGTGATTAGTTCTCTTTCTGTTGACAGTATACGATAATTAGTTTTCTTTTTTTTTTTTGACTGTATCTGGTAATTAATTATTTTGTTTTGAGAGTATTCAAGGACTAATTCTAGTTTTGTTGACAGTATCCGTGATTAAGTCTCTTTTTTTGACAATATTCGGCGTTTAGTTCTATTTTTGTTTACTGTATCCAGTGATTAGTCATCTCTTTTTTTTTAAATAGTATCCGGTGATTAGTCAATTATATTTATTGGTTGTGTCCGGTGTTTAGTGAAACTTGTTTGTTGGCAGAGGTATAAGGGGGTGAAAATACAGATGGACTGTGAATAAATTCTACTAATGACTATTATGAGGAAGATACTATGCAATCCATCTTTGACAATAGAAACAAGAAAAAGAGTTCTTAAATGTTACGTAGAGCCAGTCTTAACATATGGATATGAATCATGGACAATAGGACAACAGACAAGAAAATCACTGGAGTCTGTAGAAATGTGGTTTTACAGAAGAATGTTAAGAATGCCATGGACAGCTAAGAAGAGTAATGAAAACGTTCTGAAAGAGGTCAACGCAAAAAGAGAGCTAATTTCCAATATTAGGAAGAAACGATCATAATTTTTTTGGCCATGTAATGCGAAGAGAACAACTGGAATATATTGTAACAACTGGAACAATTGAGGGACGAAGAGATAGAGGGAAGCAAAGAGAAAAAAATAACAGACAGCTTAAGAGAATGGCCTGGCAGAAGGTCAACAACAGAAATGATAAATAACTGTGGAGATCGAAAGTTGTAGAGAAACATGATCACTTACGCCAGCAGGCCCGGTACTTGATGATGATGAACGACTACGATGGCACACAACATGCAGGTAAACGTTTGTTTCTCAAACTGTATTTTAGCAAAAGACAAGGAACTCGAATCTAGCAAAAATTACTTAAAGTCTTACTTACAATTACCAAATAAAGTTGTAACCAAATGGTCGCAATGTTAATCAGCTTGATCACAGTACTCACACGCGGCTTCACACAAAGGCTCTTGTTGTTTTGTTAATTTTCTCTTTTTGAAAATACGATGTGTGTAATTTTATTTCCCTGACTGCTTGTAAGTCATTATTTACATTTTTAACCACATCCGGTGGAGGAAGAAATTGAATATATTTTCACCACAATATGCCAGATTATCACTCATTGCCAACCACAATCAAAGACGTTCTTCTCGAGAATGCATGGGAAAAGACCAAGAGGAAGACCCAGAAGAAAGTGGATAGATGCAGTGATAGAGACATGTAACAATAAAGGAAACTCACTAATTCAGACAGTTCGAGAAGCGCAAGAACGACACATTATATAACCACGATACCTTTTCGGTACCAGCGAGAAAGATAAAAGAAGATTTACTCATTATTTTCATCATTTTTTTTAACTTCTTCAGTTTCTCGTTCGCATTTCAGCGTCGAGGGTAGACAAAGTTTGTTGTTCTTTGATCCTTGGTTAACTTATTAGGCTATCACTTGGAAGCTGGGCACAAATATAAAATATATTACATATGGTGGTGGACAGCGAGTAGAGATGCAGAGAATATATTTAAAAAAACATAAAATGGTATTAAGCAGCTTGTAGCTACTTTTATTTTATTGTCTTTAGTTATGCTATAACTCCCCTAGTATTATAGCAATCCGTTTATCTATAATTTCCGAGGACGTCTTTTCGGTCGGTTGTTTTCCTAGCTTTTGTTGATTGGTCCGTTTTGACTGTCTTTAACTGTTTCAGTCTCATCACATGGCCACTATTTAAACTATTTAATTTATTGCTTCTTATATAATCTACTGCAGGGGTGATCCCTGTCTTCTTAGTTGTTCATCTCTAACGTGGTCTCAAGCTGGTTCCAATTAAAGTCTGACACATTTCACTTCACTGGTGCTTATCTATATTATATACTGCGATATACTATATTTAAAGACATGAAAAATATACTAACATCAAAACAAATAACACCAGGGCTAAAACTAAAAATATCAGAATGTTATAGCTTCTCAACATTCCTGTATAGAGCAGAAACATGGACAAAAGACAAGAAAACAGAACAGAGAATTGAAGCATTTGAAATTTTGATTATAGAAGAATACGAAGAATTGGATGAGAAGATAAGAAAACAAACGATGAAGTTTGAAAACAACTAAAAGTGTAAAGAGAACTACTCAACACAATTCAAAGAAGACAAATGCGATGTTTGAGGCATGTTAAAAGACACAGCAGCCTACTAAAAGTAATCTTGGTAGGGAAAATACAAGATAACAGAGGCAGAGGCAGAGGCAGACCAAGACTAACACAGACGAGTACATCATCAAAAGATGGACATGTCAGCCTATGGCAACGTGCACTATCAAAGCAAGAAACAAAGCGGAATGGTACTCCATGGTAGCCAACCTTCGAAGAGGAGATGGCACTAGATGATTGTGATGAAACCTGTATTGTTACCTCTTGATGATGATACTGCGAGATGTGTCTAAAAAAGAAGTTCAGTAAATGGTTTAATATCTTACCGGCAACATGGACAGGGTTGCACACATTCACATACCCATAGACGAGTCGAGAAGCGACACCTAGCGCGGAGTTTGTGTAGCCATATGTGTAAACATGCTGTGGGTAGTCGAACATAGTCGGCATGAGAGGTAGGATCATAGTGCAATGGATCAACAGGAGAAAATGGAGTTCAACTGCAAATTTGGGAAAACAGCAACGGAGAAGCTTGACAACTTTACAGGAAGTAGGTTCTCGATCATCCACCGTACTCCCCTGATCTGGTTCATTTCTAGTTGGTTTATATTCTAGAAAATAGCTCCTACGTTTGACATTGTGATACCATACTGTTGAAATGAATATTATATTAAAAAAGTCATTTTAAAGTTTTTGAAATTATTCGCACCCTATTCGCTCATAAGCATTAATCTACTAAAATGTACTACAAGCATCAAAATAACTAAAGAAGCAGAAAATTGACTTTGTTGTGAGGTTTCACAAACTGACATGAAAGATATGAGTTTTTAGAAAAGATGTCAGCGCCATAGCAAAATGTGAGATTCAGGACCTGATCCTATGAGTTTTTAGAAAAGATGTCAGTGCCATAGCAAAATGTGAGATTCAGGACCTGATCCTGGTGAGGAGAGAAAAGAATAGAGCCACTATCACGTGCCAAACATGTCGTTTTAGGAGGTTGGGGCAAGATCTTCGCCGCTGCTATGGAGTTCGTGCATCAGAGCTGAAGACATCTTCAATGTTTTCGCTGGTGTATGGTGATCGTGCTTCATACTGAGCACTGGGATGAGTAAGTGATGTGAACATTACGGAGTTATCCATAAAGTATCATGTAAAGATGATTTGTCGACTAAAGTGAACTACACTATCAATGTCATAGATTCAGATCATTTTCACGTTAACAAGCTGCACAATTAATAGAATTAGAGATGCTGATCTTAATGTCATGACATCGATACCAGCCGTTAGCTCTCGAATTCAGGAAGGTGATATAGCAGGCTGTAATGGCACTCTTCATTTAGGAATACACACGCAAAGTCTTGTAAAGCCACTAAAAAGTTGGACAATAAAAGACAAGTAGGATGTTTCTGCGACCGTTTCATATTTATTTCTTTACGTTCTCTGAACGATTGAGGCGTCTTCACTATTCACAGTTTTAGAATAACTGTTTTGTTGATTTTTGTTTTCTTAATGATGTCTCATTTTGCAAGTACTTACATGACGACGATAGATGACTGTTTACTGTTCAGATTTCTTCTGTTTCTTAAGGATTTGTATTATTTTTTGTTTGTTTTCGTCCAGTTGAAGACCTTTCGACCGAGATGTTGGCATTTTGTGTAGTCTTGTCTTGTTCGTAAGCTGAATCGTCCTACTTGATTTTTTTTTTTCCAACTGCACTCTTCATTTCTCGAGATGTAGTGCAGATGTTAAATCTTGTCCTTTTCGGAGGAACTGCTAGTACTAGATCTACTATGTCAACGAACTTCACAATAGTAAGGATGACATTGTCTGAACTGGGATCCTTCTGGTTCATGATTTAGAAATTAAAATGGGAATTTGATAACAAAACAAGGAGTGATGGACTGATAGCAAACTTTAGTGTTGCCGAAACAAACTTTCTGCTTAAGGTTTTTATTTAAATAGTTCATCTTCCAAATGCCGAATAATTCAATATAAACAAACTACCTTTAAGACATTATTCCATTTCTGGGACTACCGGGAATGAAGGGGCGGGCAGAAAGGGGGAGGAGAACTTACAGGACTGAAGAATATAGATCGCTTTCTGGTCCATTCGTCATGAGGTTTTCCGCTCTGTGGATTGTTTCACCCCAGATAGAACCTGCCGTGATTTGAATCTGCGTTGTCCTGATTGGGATCACGCAAAGTTATTTATTTACTCGCCCACCTAATTTCCATCCAATAATTCAATATTTATGTTTTATATACAATCATTATTGGTTGTGAATACATAGCTGTTCTTTGAGCAATATTGCCATGGCAATCGCTCAGACGTGTACTAAGGTCTGGTGGTTGGAAAAATAAACATCTCATGAATAAGAAAACAGAACAAAGTACAGATGAAATGACAATAGCCGGAATATGATGAAAGTGACAATCGATATCGGCGGTTGTTAATGCTGTCATTGCGATCTGAGCAGACTCTGGAGTTATGGTGACCAGATCTAGGGTAGCCTGGCCTGGGATGTGGCAAAACTTGGGTCCAGTCTCTGTTTATTTTCGAGGTGAATGTGACAATAACAAGTCTGGTCAGTTATATGGATAGCAAGCAGACAAGAGGGAGGTCATACCTGAAGTCAAAGTACGTGTAGTGGATTAATCATTAATTAATTTTTTTATTGCGAGCAGCTTGTGGCTATTTTATTTGTTTTGTTTTGTTGCTTATTAGGACAGTGGTGGTTATTGATTTACATGGCCTAATGAGCCATGTTACAAAAATCTTGCTAAAAGTTATGCAAGGAAGGATTCGGAATAAAATAAATACTGAATTAGATGAGCAGCAATTTGAATTTAGGAAAAATAGCATGACAAAAGAAGCCATATTCTGCATGAGAACATTAATCGAAAAGTACACAGAAGTAAACAAACCAATATATGCCTGTTTCATAGACTACACCTAAGCTTTTGATAGAGTACACCACAAACAACTTATAGAATGCCTAACAGAGATACATCTAGATGACATGGACATACGACTAATATGTAATCTATACTGGGAGTAAACAGCAATAATAAAATATAACAAAGAGAACTCTACACCCATTGATATAAAAAGAGGAGTAAGACAGGGATGCATCACCAAGCTTGTTCAATCTAAACACTCAGCTAATCTTTAAAAACATCAAAGAGATGCCAGGCCTACAAATTAATCGAAAGATAATCAATAACCTAAGATATGCTGACGATACCGTACTACTAGCAGAAAATCCTAAAGATCTACAACAATTACTTAATAAAATAAACATGACAAGCAAAAAATATGGACTAGATATGAATATCAAAAAGATTAAAACTATGATCATAAACAAAGAAAATACTCAAAACCCACAAGTGGATATCAAAATTGTAGGAATAGACCTGGTGACAGTTCAGAACTACAACTACCTTGGACATGCTATAACCAGTGATGGAAAATGTACAACTGAAATAAACAAAAGAATAGGAATGGCAAAAAGTAATTTTAATGTCATGAAGAACATACTAACATCAAAACAAATAACACCAGGGCTAAAACTAAGAATAGCAAAATGTTACATCTTCTCAATATTCTTATATGGTGCAGAAACATGGATATTAGACAAAAAAACAGAACAGAGAATTGAAGCCTTTGAAATGTGGATATATAGAAGAATAGGTAGAAATGGATGGAAGGAAAAGAAAACAAATGATGAAGACTTAAAACAACTAAAAATGTAAAGAGAACTACAAAGCACAATTTAAACAAGACAAATGCGATTTTTGGGCCATGTTAAAAGACACAACTAAACTACAAGCCAGACGGAGAAGCTGGAAAGAGAAAACAGAGTCCTTGAATCTTGAACGAGACACAAGAAAAGTGTGGAAGCTTGTAAAACAGCTGAATGATGAGGGTACAGAAAGGAACACCAAAATTACACTGAAGAAGGATGGAAACATTCTAACAGGTAAACATGCAGCAAATTACTTTGCAGACTCGTTTGCAAATGACAATAATATTGAAATTAGCCTAGAAAAACGACAAGAGACCTGTCTAAAACAACAAAATGCAAGACAAGAAGAGACCACACATGAAGTCATGGAAACACCCATTACACAAAGAGAGCTAGAGCTGGCAATATCCAAATTAAAAATGAAAAAGTCACCAGGCAATGATGGAGTGTCCAATGAAATGATTAAGAACTTGGGAACTGCAGCTAAAGCAAAACTACTGCAGATTTACAACATTTGCTGGATCACAGGTAGAGTGCCACAGGCATGGAGAGAAGCAATTATGATACCATTACTAAAGCCAGGAAAAGATAGTTCAATGACATCCAGCTATAGACCAATCAGCCTTACAAGCTGTTTGTGTAAAACAATGGAACGTATAATCAATCTCAGACTGCAGTGGTACCTGGAAAGTGAAAATCTCCTTGTCCCACAACAAGCAGGCTTTAGACAGTGTTACTCTACCGAAGATCAAGCAACCTATCTTTCCCAGGAAATTGAAGATGCGTTTCAAGAAAAGAAACTGGTACTAGCAGCATGGATAGACCTAAAGAAAGCATTTGATAAGGTATGGAAGGAAGGGCTTTTGAAGAAACTGAGAAATTATGGAGTAAATGGCAGGATGTACAAATGGGTCAAAGCATACCTGCATAACAGGAGAGCCAGAGTGCAACTGGATGGTCTTAAGAGTAAGAAGGTCTTATTGCGCCAGGGCGTTCCACAAGGAGGGGTACTATCTCCAACACTTTTTCTGATCTACATCAATGACCTAGTTACTGAACTACCACATGGCATCAAAGTGGCAATGTATGCAGATGACTTGGTAATGTGGTGCACAGAGGAGTATGCAACAGTGGCCTCCAAATTGCTACAAAGAGCTATGAATGCACTGAATTCATGGACAAATAGATGGTGTATCAGCATCAATACAGACAAATGCAGTACTACACTTTTCACACTCTCCCCAAAACAAAAAGCAGGAGCCATCTACATAAACAATGAGTCTTTGAAAGAAGACATACAAGCTACATATCTCGGAGTTACATTTGATAACAAACTATCTTGGAAACAGCAGATAAATAAGGCAACCCAAAAAGCAAGGAGGAAATTGGCTATTCTAAGAAAGTTGTGTGGAACCACATGGGGTGCGAGTGGGAAAATACTCAGTAAAGTTTACCAACAGAGTATACGCCCACATTTAGAATATGGATCATCCGCATGGTGCTCAGCATCAAACACCACATTGCAAGAACTGGATAAAGTACAAAACCAGGCACTTAGGGTCATCACAGGAGCAATGAAATCAACACCAATATTGGAGATGGAGAAATTGTGGAGGATACAAGCACTGAGAGAACGGAGAGACACAAAGGTGCTGATACAGGCAGAAAAATTTGTATGCATGCCGAGACATCCAATGAAGGACAGATTCCAAAATCTTGCATTGGGACGACTTAAGAGAAGCAGCTTTATCCACCAAGCCAAGCGTATTAGTAGACAAACACCAGACATGCCAAGAGTTGTTAAACCCCTTCTGCCCATACCAGAACAGACTCCCTGGACAGATGAATCAGGATTATCAGTTCAAATACGGACAGAAGTGAAAGGAATAGTTGACAAAGAGGAACAAAATAGTCTACAGCGAAAAACAATAGCTCTCAGTTTCCTGGATGAAGAATACCCACAAGACCTATGGATTCGTGTGTACACAGATGGATCAGCACAGAATGCAGTAAAGAATGGGGGAGCAGGTGCATATATAGAGTACCCAAATAACACTAGGGATATGGATAAAATAGCAACAGGGAAATATTGTCACAATTATGATGCAGAAATACAAGCAATAAAGTTGGCAATAGAAAAACTGCTGAACAGTAATCTTAGCCCACAGCCTGTAGTGTTTTTGACAGATGCAAGATCAGTACTCCAGGCACTACAATCCAGAAAATTACCACATCTGCAGACCTTATTGACTGAACTCTGCAAGCACCACAGGGTTGCCCTGCAGTGGATCCCATCTCACTGTGGAATACCAGGAAATGAGAAAGCAGATCAGTTGGCAAAGGAAGGTTCAACAGGCACACAACTAGATACACCAGTTACATACCATCATAAGAAACAGATAATCAAATCAATCAGAGGACCACAAGCCCCAAATCAGGATGCCTTTCATAATATGAATAGATATGAACAAGTTATCATTATACGCCTAAGAACAGGACACAATCGACTCCATAGTCACATGTATACAAAATTCAAGATCGGCACATCAACTACTTGTACATGTGGACAGGCACCCCAGACTGCTGAACACATACTTCAAGACTGCACTGAATATAGTAGACTGAGGAAAATCCATTGGCCCATAGATACAACACTACAGACAAAACTATATGGGCCACTGCAAGAATTACAAAAGACAGTAAAATTTATACAGGAAACGACATTGCAGATATAGACAATACTTCAGGCGAACGAAAGATAGATAGATAGAAAAGACACAACAGCCTACTAAAAGTAATCCTGGAGGGGAAAATACAAGGTAAAATAGGTAGAGGCAGACCAAGACTAACATGGACGAGTAACATTAAAAGATGGACAAATCATCCTATGACAACCTGCACCATCAAAGCAAGAGACAGAGCAGATTGGCGCTCAATAGTAGCCAACCTTCGTTGCGGAGACGGCACTAGATGATGATGATGATTGCTTTACAAAATATGCTATATTGCATTCGGAAACTGTCTGTCTGTTTCAGTGCATAACTTTACATATCTAGTGACGTCCCCTGAGTTGTTGCGTGAATATTACTTACTTCTTATTTTCAAAACAGCAACCATGTGTTCAAGTGTCCCTCGCCATACAGGCAGATATTCTCCAACTTCAGATGTAATCTCATGTTTTTTTATTTGTCGAGAGTTTTGACGTTTTATGTATGTTTTTTTTTAAAATCAATTTTGTCCCGAAGAGCAGGCATTTTTGGCCGTTTCTTTTCGATTTGCAACTGCCGATGATTCTTTAACACCCGCTGAATAAACAGAGGACTTCTTATTTTTAACCGTTATCGGAGAATAGTAGATATCAGATCTCACTACCGTGAGACCCAGGGAGGGTAAAGCCTCGAGGAAACCACATATTCGAAGTGAAAAATTCCCACCGTTTGTGGAGTGAATTGAATCTCCTTGCCCGGAAGTCGATGACATATTTTTGGATCAGTAGTCCTCTCGAAAGCAGTAGCAGAGCAATGCTTAGTAAAATAATCTAGCGAGTGTAAGAGGCCGAGTTTGATCTGGAGCGACAGCTTCTAGGTTCACTCAGCATTAAATAGGTAGCTTTTAATCGGAGAAATAATGAAGGCAATGAAATAATGGTGACAACAAAATCTAAACTTGTGTTCGACAGTTTAAAGAAAAATGTGGGCCTTAATCTATCTATCTATTGTCCTTTCGAGCCGAAGACGGCACATAGGGCAGAACCACAATCTCAAAAACAGAATACTTGCGTGCCAAAATGGCACATATTGCAGAGATCATTGCTTCTAAAATTTATGGTTCTGTTTCTATAACAATACTTTTTACAATGACACCTTGTCAAGCCATCGATCAACCTCCTTAGTCGCCTCTTACGACATGCTTGGAAGGACACAGTGTCACTGTTTGGGTCTTAATACTAGAACCCCAATATGTTAGTGGCGTTAGGAGTTTTTTTTCTGTCTTTTTGTTTCTTATTTTACACTCAGGTTAGATCCAAATAGTGCTCAGCTCTGTCTAACTCAACAGATGGCGCTGATTGTCCATTTATAGTGACTCGTGTGGCTCGCTTGTTACACACACTCCCGACTTGTCCTTTCAGTCGGTCTATGCTCTACTCACACTTAGTCAAGTTCCAAATTCTCATAAACTTTTCTTTACTGACGTAGGCTTAAAGCAATCGTGCCTACGATTACCAGTAGATACAAAAGAAAAGCATGGACATTTGATCTGAAAAAAACAAGACATTTTTAACTTAGAAGAAAGACATTTTTATCTCAGTAAAGCAAGGCATTTATTCGAAAAAGCAAGATATTTGAACTAAGATATTTTATCTGGAAAAAAGATATTTCTAACCGAAAAGAAAGATATTTTACGTAAAATAGCAGGACGTTTTATCTTAAAAAAGCAGGACATTTTTATCTCAGAAAAGAAAGATATTTTAACCGAAATAGGATTTTCACACGCACACGCACGCGCGCGCGCGCACACACACACACACAAAACACGTTGCGTTTATTCTCAATGCCTTTTAAAATGTGGTGGATGCCTAGAGGGACCGGGAATGCACTCCTAAAAAAGCAGGACATGTCCGGCTAAATCCTGGTCTCTAGTAAGCTCAATAAAAGCATCATCTGTTACATATCATAGCTGTTTGTCACCGATATTTTAGTTGTTTTATTTATTAGTTCATGTGAGAAAAATAACATGTATATTGTTCTTGTATGGTAAATTCATGTTGAATAAAGGAAGAGACACCTTCTGTAGCATACATTTGGCAATGATCATGTCAGCTTGTTGTCAGCTTGATCATGTCAGCTTGTTGTCAGCTTGATCATGTCAGCTTGTTGTCAGCTTGATCATGTCAGCGTGTTGTCAGTTTGATAATGTCAGCTTGTTGTCAGCTTGATCATGTCAGCTTGTTGTCAGCTTGATCATGTCAGCTTTTTGTCAGCTTGATCATGTCAGCTTGTTGTCAGCTTGATCATGTCAGTTCCTTTATATGTGGACAAGGAGAATCTTTTTTCTGATCCGCCTGACAACTACTCTTCATAATCTGCCCTTAAAAGTATGTAAGGTGGTCATAAATGTTTTGTTATATTGTCATAGTTACATAATCTATGAAAGTGTTCCTTGTTGCAGTTTCTTCATATTCCAAGTCCGGCTTGTTGCAGCAGCTATTGAGTTAGGTGCTCTGTGCACACCGTGAGCTGTGTGTTTCATCCGTTTTGATTATGTTTCGATATTCCAATTGTTTGCGATGAATAATGATATCGTATGACAGGGAACAGTTGGCTGTGTTCACTTTCTGTGCGGTTTCGCCTTATATCTTTTGGCGTGTGCTGAGACTGCTATGATGGGAACTACATCTACCTTTCTTTGTGTGGGAGATGAGATATAATTCTGATGATTCCACTGGCACGGACGATTGAGCAATTATGGATTTTTAATTCGTTTGCAGTGATACCGGGGTCTTCCATAACCAAAGAACAAAAGAGACACCTTGAACCAGTAGTTCCCTAATTTGTGCGCTTCGGTTCCCATAGTTGCCGTTAAACATTGGAAAAGGTGCCGCGCCGAAAATGTTGTCGTGTGCCTACTCACTTGTTAGAAATTGTAATAGGACAACATCCACTTGGGCGTAACATATTTTAGCATATAGAAGAGTTTCTTCTAGATCGACACCATGATCAAGCGTCGTGTCTGATGTCGTAGATGATCATGTCTCTCCACTGCTTTCGATCTCGACAGTTATTTATCATTTTTGTTGTTAACTTTCTGCCAGGCTATTCTCCTAAGCTGTCTGGTATCTTTTCTCTTTACCTCCCTCTATCTCTTCGGTCTTTAATCTTCCTATATTGTCCCACTATATTCCAGCTGTTACCTTCTCATTACATTGCCCAACAATTATGCTTGTTTCTTCCTAATATACTAAATTAGCTCTCTTTTTGCTTTGACCTCTTTCGTTACTCTTCTTAGCTGCCCGTGGTATATTCAATATTTTTCTGTAAGACCACATTTCTATAGCCACGAGTGATTTTCTTGTCTGTTGTCCCATTGTCCATGACTCACATCCATATGGTAAAACTGGCTTTACATACCATTTAAGACCTATTTTTCTTGTTTCCATTGTCAAAATGGATTGCACAGTATCTTCCTAATTTTGTGGAAAGCTGCTTTTGCCAAACCTATTCTGTATCTCCCCTCTGTTGTACATCTATCATCTGAGGTTAACAAAGTTAGTCGCATCTCCTGCGGCGCAGTTGGCACAACACTGTTCTCGGCGCAGTTGGCACAACACTGTTCTCGGCGCAGTTGGCACAACACTCTTCTCGGCGCAGTTGGCACAACACTGTTCTCGGCGCAGTTGGCACAACACTGTTCTCGTCGCAGTTGGCACAACACTGTTCTCGGCGCAGTTGGCACAACACTGTTCTCGGCGCAGTTGGCACAACACTGTTCTCGGCGCAGTTGGCACAACACTGTTCTCGGCGCGGTTGGCACAACACTGTTCTCGGCGCAGTTGGCACAACACTGTTCTCGGCGCAGTTGGCACAACACTATTCTCGGCGCAGTTGGCACAACACTGTTCTTGCCCCGCTATAAACTCTGTGGGTACGAATTTCTGAACTATAGACCTTTGAATCGCTCAACTGCGTGGAGAGAAGACACATGTTGCATGGGCAACAACTTGTCTCTTTCTTCTTCTGCCCAAGCTCGCGCATTGCCAGCTTCGCTATTTTGGTCATTTCTAGGGACGCCGAAAAATCTATAGTCAACTATGACTGATGGAGGCCACTATATATACGAATATTAGCAATAAAGTTCAAATTGTATGCGTGTAGTACAGATTGGATGCAGTGCAGACAAATATCAATTGTAAGGGTGAATGAAATGTAGAACATGAACATTTTCCTAAGGTAAGGGGGCGTTGAGCACCAACACTGAAAGTTGTCAGGCGATCACAACTGAGGGCTTACGCCAGGATCGGTGAAGCAGAACTAACTTGATACTATTCCAATTCTTCTAGCCACAGACTAACAAGTCTAGTCTGGCCCAGTGAATAGGGATCGAGAGGGAAGGCAATCCAGTACACAAAAATACCTTGCTGAAGTCGAATCTGTTGGTCCGAAAGGCACAAATATCATTTGTTTTGCTGCAAACCTCAACATAATGTATTCATGCCCACTTAACGTCAATTTAAGGACGGACGCCAACAAGTCTATTCTTGTAGTCATTGAGTGAACACAAGAAAGCAAGCCCGGTAATTTTCAACTATTTCTCTTGTACCCTTTCTGGAGGGTTGAGGGAGATGCAATATTCTTGTTCTTGACCTTCTGACAGCCTCAGCCATAGTCAATAGATGTTGTCGTAGCGCTTCTCGGATGTTCTCAGTATATCTTACTCTGGGTCTACTACGGCTATTATTTTATCCCTTATACCAATATGTTTAGTATGGTATATCTTTTGACAGTCTTTCCAGATGATCATATGTTGTCTGTGCATGTAGTTTAGAATTCACTGAATGCCCAATCTCTCTTTCTCTCTCTCTCTCTCTCTCTCTCTCTCTCTCTCTCTCTCTCTCTCTCTTACATCATCATTTCTTTTTTCCTTTTCTTCTGGTCACTCCAATCACTTTTCTCAAACATCACATTCCTATGGTGACTTGCTTCTTTTTAGGTTTACTCATGAGCAACCATGTTAGGCACTGAAAATCCCAGATAGGAATGAATATACTCTGGAGAAGATGTTCTTTGTGGTGATTGGTACTGTCTCGTGCTGACGTGAAGGGGCTATCTGTCCCAATATTTGGTTTACATCGAATGACTATTTCTTTATCTATTTTGTCATCTCCTAATATTAAGTGTTCCTAGATATCTGAAGTCTGTCATAATTGTTGTAAAATATTCAGGATTATAACTTTATTTATCACATATTAACATCCCACTTTGAATTTTAAACAAGCTGCCGTGACTTTAAGAATAACGCATTAGAACTGAGCAAGATCATCGTCCAGCTCCTGTGGTCGCCCAGGACACAAATTATGACTAAAGTAGTAGGAATACAAGAGAGGAAGCAAATTCGCAACCAATAAATAAACGTGTTTGACCTATTGGTGCAAATCTGACAGCTTCATTTATACTATAAACCACCACACAATGCAACAACGTCGATTCTTTTTGCGTTCTCATGCTTTCACCTCTGGAGACAAGGAACTGAATCTTGCGTTTTAATACCTTTTTCACTGGCAGCCGTGTGCACATGGACCCCTCGCTGCACAGGCAGATAACTCCGTGTTCGGAGGTAAACAAAATTTTCCGTCCATGTGTAATTGACATTTCACACCGGGCCTCGGTGCTGAGACTAAGGGTGGTTGCCGCAGAGAGAAATCAGAAATAAAAATACCCACTGGTATAGCCGGGAATCGAACTCACAATCTCTTTGTCTCGAAACCGGCATCTTGCCTCGAGACCAACTAGTCCACCCCCCCCCCCGTCCTCAACGTCTATTTAACGCTGTTAAGGGGTGGACGACAAGAAGAAGTTATGGATGAGCGAACACAGGAGAAATATTTCCATGAATCTCTGCCTCAGTCTTCCAGCTAAAAAATTCAATGAGAGAAAGAGATTGTAAAATTACTGCCATCTCCCTCACTAAAGTTCTGCTAAAAGGTAACAGAATACAGGGCTAGAGTTTTTATTAAGTGTTAACATTTGCCGTTTTTTTTTTTGGGGGGGGGGCGGGGTGGGGAGGGGCGGGGGGGAGGCGAGGGGGGGGGGAGAGGTGGCAATATGGACATCATTACGCCAGTGCTGTTTTTCTTTCTTAGGCGAAAATATTCACGAATTTAAGCCTGGGTGAACCTAGTAGTGGTTGATCTGAATAAAAACGTGTCATCAGTAGACAAACTCACAAACTATAGCGACTCTTTTAAAACATTAAAGGTATGCTTATTAATGAGAAGGCACCCGAGAGCGATATATATAAACATGTCTAGACTTGGAGAACCTTCAATGCTGAATTCTGGGCTGGAATGAGTATTTGTTGACATTTCCGTTGGACTGTACTAATGGGAACTGGGCGGAGTCTCCCTGAGTGACAGTTACTAAAATAGTATTGCCAAAAAAAAAATGGGAGACAGTCGAGAGTGAGTGGGATGTATGATCACATTATAGAGACGAACGTGGATTTTTTAAAGCACTCTAGATTTGCCGGAATATTAACGGGAAGCAAAGAAAGCATTTATACAAGTGATTATTACAGTAAATATAGTAATTCATTATTTATTAATAAGAAAATATCATTCGTGAATTTAGAAGTATTAAGATCGTTTCAATTATTTTCTTGTAGTGCAAATATACTCATGTCTACATTTATTTAATATCATTATTTAATTATTCCAGAGAAGACTTTCTATCTGGTAATAATTTTCTCACAGCTCACTTCACACTATCATCAGCTACAGATAAGTAGACAAGATGACAAATGAAGGGAGCAGCTGGCAAACAACCACATGTACAAGTTTACATACCAGTATAATCAAATCAATCAGAAGAGTATACATCTCAAATTAAGATGCCTACCATAATATGAAAAGACTGGAACAAATCATCATTACATCCCATAGAAAAGGACACAATCGAGTCCATAGTCACATGTATACAAAATTCAAGATTGGCACTTCAACTACAATTACATGTGTACAGGTGCTCCAGAACACATACTTCAATTCAAGACTGTACTGAATAGTGAGAGTACTGAAGGAAAGCCCGTTGTTACATATATACACAAGGGAAAAATTACAAGGGTATCTGTAAGAACTGAAAAAAAAATAGTAAAATGTATACAAGAAACGAAAATGCAGATAGAGACAATACTTGAGGCAAACAAAGGTTAGAAGATAGTTATATCATTATGTACCCCCTCATTTAATGAGTCGTTTGGTAACGTTCAAAAGATGCAACAATTCTATTACAGTTTTCTTTGTGTCTTATTACTATCTATATCTTTACAACACATACTACCATTGCTGGTGTATGTCGGGGGGGGGGGGGGGAGGAGTTTCACGATAAAACCAGAGGGATAAAGGCCGCTTGGTCAAGCAGTCGCCACGACGTGTGAGACTCAGGATTATTATTTCACCCCCGATAGAAAACATCCTTTCTCTCTTCCGCGGGCTTCGAACACCGTACGTTGGCCTATCAGCCAGCGAAACAGTGGTTTTAGCCGCACGGTTTCTACTTGACATCTGTTATTTGGCAGAGTTGTAAGAACAGTTAATTTCTCGATTGTATGTTTCTATTTCTTGTTATGTCTACCTATTCGTCTTACGCCTTTCATCAAAGCTTGTCAAATTATTGGACAGCTATCACCACTATTGTCCAAAAAGGAAATAACTCTTGAGGCAAAACAGGCACTGTACAGTAAATCTTCATCCCAACGTTGCGCTACCAGTGCCTGACCTGGACTCTAGATGCAAGAATAATAAGAATAATAACCTCTACAGAGATGAAATGTGTTAGACGAATGACAGGAAACAGCCTGAGAGACAAGATCAGAAATGAAGAACTGAGAAAAAAGCTAAGAATAGCCCCCGCAATAGAATATATAAAGAAACAACAAATAAAATGGTTAGGCCACGTGAAAATTCTGAAAGTTCAAAACACAACACAACGAGCCCTCAATAAACGCTGCGAGAATACCAGACCCAAGGGTCGACCACGAAAAAGATGGATCGACAGAATATTAGAAGCATTAGGAAACATAACAGCAGCAGAAGCAAACAGAAGAGCAAAAGACCGCAAATTATATCTCCTCTCGACGCTAAAAGGCAAATGAGGAAGGAAAGAAGAAGAAGAAAAAGTACGATGCATTTTTTTTTATTCCTGATATGCGTAACATGTGGCAGCACAGTCTCAGCGTTTGTTTCTTTTTAAATACGTTTAGGAGTTCGCTATATTGGCCATTATTTGTTTTAATTCTGTACTGGACCTCTTTGTTAGTAATGCAGTTTGTATGATCTGTTAAGCAGGATATTACACAAGCATTTCATATAAAGGGCTGTGATTTTTCATTACAAATACAGTTATTAGGACTCATGTCACGCAAGCGTACAAAAAGCTGGATTTAACGAGAGCATTCATCAATTGTTGATTAGAAGTTTAGGTTTTTCTTTCTTTTCTTTTCTTTCTTTCTTTCTTTCTTTTCTTTCTTTCTATCTATCTTTCTTTCTTTCTTTATTTATTTCCTTTTTTTCTTTTCTTTCTTTCTTTCCTTTTTCTTTTTTTCTTTTTTGTCTTTCTTTCTTTGATCTTTTTTTTCTTTCTTTCTTTCTTTCTTTCGATGACCACTCCATTTCATCTTCCGCCCTTAAGAGCCTAGAAATGATCGACATATTCATATCTTTTCTGGTTAGTTGAAGCAATCAATTCTGCAACTGTCATTTCATTAAATTGAAATAAATAGCGTGACAATCAAGATGCAGAGCCACATTTATATACTTCTGTTGTGAGAAATATTGGCTGGGTACAGAGATATGCACAGAGGTGCTGGGACGGAGCTATATGACATGGCTAGTATATGGGCATATGTGCTGGCATATCAGACAAACATCTGCGATGAAAGAATCTATTTTATGATGGACTGTTAATGGGCAATTATAAACTAGATAGAAGAAAGGTTAAAGAACAGGTACTTCCGATTGGCGTGACCTTGAGAATGAAGCTCTGCAGTGATGGTTATTTCGACCTTCCCAAGCCTGAACTTTAGTGCTCATTTTGCCTGGTGACTGGGTGGGTCATGGGAGGTTTTGCAAATACTACTACTACTGCTGCTACTGCTGCTGCGACTGCAGCTACTACAACTACTACTGCTACTACTACTATTACAACTACTCCTACAGCTGCTGCCACTGTTGCTGCTACTGCTACTACTAGTATTACTATTACTACTACTACTACAACTACTAATGTTACTACTGCTATTACTACAACTGCTACTAGTACTGCTATTACTACTACTATTGCTACCACTATTTTTGTACTACTTCTAATGCTACTGCAACTAATGCAACTATTACACTCTACTACTACTACTACTACTACTACTACCACTACTACTACTTCTAATACTCCCACTTCTACATTTCAACTCCCAATGGAGTATAGCACCAACAAAAACTTTCCTAACAATTCTGTTACATTTCTTTTCATAGCGCTCCATGTTCTCTCCAACGGTTTCATATCTCCATCTATCTTCTCAAATAATACTTTAACTTTCCTTTTTGTCTCACTGGCTTTAACAATGTATGTCCTAATGAACGCAATATCCTTTGTGGCAGTTCTTCAAGACAAATATGGACACGATCAAGTGTATTGTTTGTTTGCTCTCGCCGGCTGCATATTTATAGTGAAGTCTCGAGGAACTGAATTTTGCTTGAATATCACTTTTTCCTAATTTTAACACCGGCAGCCATATTCTCAGGTATCTTCCACCATACAGGCAGATATTCTCCGTCTTCAGAGGTACTCTCATATATTTTTTTATCGTCGAGAGTGTTTACATTTTAGGTCGATTTTTTTTCTTCCTGATTTTGTTCGGGCCATCTTTTGGCTTACTCTTTTTGATTTTCATCTGCCAAGAGTTCTTTAACGCAAAACGCGCAGAGAATGCACACGGGGTCTCCTGTTCAGTAAACCTCAACGTAAAGTTAAATCTCAATAGACCCTGTATAGTGTAAGATTAACAAAAGTTTAGAATCGAACCATTTTTATTCGTTTATTAACGTCAAGCAGTTTGGTTGGCCTTCATACGTCATCACTGAGCACCAAGAGAAGACATGTTACAATGCATAGAGAATGATTCAGTAGATGCCTGTTATATCAATGTACGCTAAATGTGTCATCATGTAAATAGCACATCAAGAGTAACTTTCAATGTTCAATGAAGTTAACATTATATCTACCCACTCGAGCTTTCTAATGCTGATACAACTTTATATTCCGTTCATACATGCTGATGGAACTTTCAAAGGATTAACTGAGACTCCGTCACAAAAAAAGCGTCATTCAGCCGTGCCGTTGAAACATATAGAAACACATAGAAACACATAGAAACAATTATAAGAAAAGCAGTTACTGTTTAAATTTCCGTTCTCATACTACAGCTTTTTATATTGAGTTATTGAGTTATTTGCGGTTCATCATCATTGCACTCCGAACATGTCCATAGGTGCTGAGATCCCCTCCTCAGCAAGTACAGCAGCGTCCAGCGACTGACGACTCCAGTTCTGTGTTGGTTGATAGGTCCTCATATAAGCCTACTAAGTTCCTCGTTTCTGGCTGTGTCCATCTTAATTCCCATTTCTTTCATCCAAAGGAGTGACGTGGACTCATGGTTGCCGAGAGTCCTGTGCCTTTCCCACATATACGCAGCCTGTTATTACGGTAATAGTAAAGGTGAATGAAAGTATGGGGCCGGTACCCATTACTTAATAGACTATGACAGTAGCATAAAATAACGGTCATCAGTGTTAGGGACAGAATAACAAGTTATGGGAATGGAAAATTCATAGAGAGTGGTGGACAAAGCCGAGGACTAAGAAGCGTGTAGAATAGTACTGGACATAATAATTTTAGGGAAAGGAAATTTTCCGAGTTGTTGTGGAAGTGGGGATAAGCGCATGGCTTGACCGTCCGGTAAATAGGTTGACAAACAACTACCACGACAGGTCAAAGTCAAGAAGTAAACATTATTTTGAAACTCAGGAGAGGTCAAAACTGACCAGAGGTTATAGTGACGTCACAAAAACAACTTGTTATTGTGAAATCTTAGACATAGTTCAACTATGGGTCAGAATGATGAGAATTGATTGGCTCAAGGGGTTGCAAATTGTCACTTCACGACAATTACGACAAATTCATTGGCTGCAGATATTCACGCACAGAGTTAGGTGGGAGTATTTAACCTTCGACGCGATAGGTTTTAAGAAGTTAAGTCAGAAATGTAGACTAAGTAAAGTTGTTAAGTAGTAAGGCTCGCAACTTAGAACAATTCAAGTCAGAAAGTAGTTATGAATCTTTAAGCTAGTTGAGAAGTTATGAAGGAACAGACTAGAGAGTAGTAAAGATAACAGTGACTTAAGATATTAGTCGAGAAGTAAACTGAACAAGTGAATTAGAACATACGAACATATATTTGCTGTGAAAGTGTTTTGAGAGTGTTTCCAAGTTGTGCTTTATATTTCCTAGAAGAAGTCGTAAGTAAGGTGAGTGAGAGAGAGAGAAGAGAGAGAGAGAGAGAGAGAGAGAGAGAGAGTAATGTAATGTATAATATGCATTTGTGGACAGTTCAATAAATACTAGGTGATAACATCCTGAATGTCCAGAATTAAAGAACATTAATTCTAAGAGAAGTGCATCCACTATTATGTATCACTTGCCAAGATAAGAGTTCAATAATCATGATTATGATTATAATATAACATATTAAGGGAGTCGGTGATGATTGTTATCAACTATAAATGTGATGTGCTGTGATCAATGAACAATAATAATAAAAAGTTATATAAAGAAATAAATAATTCAACTTCTTTTACAATTAAGTGTCATCTACGCAGCATGTTATAGCCTGTCACATTTGCAGCCTGTTATAACGTGTCAACTACGCAGCCTGTTATAACGTGTCAGCTACGCAGCCTGTTATAACGTGTCAGCTACGCAGCCTGTTATAACGTGTCACCTACGCAGCCTGTTATAACGTGTCACCTACGCAGCCTGTTATAACGTGTCACCTACGCAGCCTGTTATAACGTGTCACCTACGCAGCCTGTTATAGCGTGTCACCTACGCAGCCTGTTATAGCGTGTCACCTACGCAGCCTGTTATAACGTATCGCTTACATAACCTGTTATAACGTTTCACATCATCATCATCATCATCATCATCATCAAGTACCGGGCCTACTGGCGTAGGTGATCATGTCTCTCCACAACTTTCGATCTCGGCTGCTATTTATCATTTCTGTTGTTGACCTTCTGCCAAGCCATTCTCTTAAGCTGTCTGTTATTTTTTCTCTTTGCTTCTCTCTACCTCTTCGCCCCTCAATTTTTCCAGTTGTTACAATATATTCCAGTTGTTCTCTTCTCATTACATGGCCAAAAAATGATGATTGTTTCTTCCTAATATTGGAAATTAGCTTTCTTTTTGCTTTGACCTCTCTCAGAACATCTTCATTACTCTTCTTAGCTGTCCATGGTACTCTCAACATTCTTCTGTAAAACCATATATCTACAGACTCCAGTGATTTTCTTGTCCGTTGTCTTATTGTCCATGATTCGCATCCATATGTTAAGACTGGCTCTACATAACATTTAAGAACTCTTTTTCTTGTTTCTGTTGTCAATAATGGATTGCATAGTATCTTCCTCATTTTTTGGAAAGCTGCTTTTGCCTGAGCCATTCTGCATCTCACCTCTTGTACATCTTCCATCTGAGGTTAACAAAGTTCCCAAATATTTAAATTCATTTACCTGTTTTAATATTATTCCACTTGTCTTTATTTAGCTCTGAGGTGATGTCTTTTTCTTTGTTGTTACCATTACCTCTGTCTTTTTGCTATTAAGGCTGAGTCCTTTATTTTTGCTTTCTTTCACAATAATGTCCAACATTTCTTGTAACTCATTTTCACTCTTAGCGATTAAGACTATCATCAGCATACCTTAGATTATTTATATTATGACATCCAATTGTTATTCCAGGCATGTCACTTATGGATCTTAAAATAATCTCACTATAAATATTTAACAAATCTGGTGACAGCACACAACCTTGTCTAACACCCTGTTTTGTTTGTTGAAACATTCTCAATTGGTTTCCAGTTCTTATGGCCGCTGTCTGTTGCCTGTACATGTTCTTTATTATTCTTAGATCTTTGCTGTCTACGTTTATGCAACATGTCACATACGCACCCTGGAATATAGTGTCATCTACCAGACTGTTATAACAAGTCACCCACGTAGTCTATTATAACGTGTCACATATGAAGCCTCATTGAATGGCTCATCGTACATCCCTAGACCGACCGTACGCTGATCTTACGGTCTGTTTTTGATGTGCGACAAGGATAATCTGACGACTAACTGTGTGTCTATATATTCGGAATTGGAGTCAACAACGATGGCCTAACATCAACAAGTGCCATACATTTTTTTAAAAATACGACGATGATCATTTTCAAGACGACGTGAACTGCCGGTATATGGTGGATAGGCTGCGGGAACAATTGAAGGCTATGCATGAAAAGTGTTCCTTGTTGCACGTTTCCTCATATTCCAAGTCAGTCATATTACAGTCATATCCATAGCAGGAGCTACTGAGTTAAGTGCTCTGTGCACACCGTGAGTTGTGTATCTCATCCGTTTTGATCATGTTTCGATATTCCAATTGTTTACGATGAATGATGATATCGTATGACAGGGAACAGTTGGCTGTGTTCACTTTCTGCGTGGTTTCACCTTATGTCTTTTAACGTGTGCTGAGACTGCTACGATTGGGACTACAGTTACCTTTCTTTGTTTGGGAGATGAGATTCGGAACATTACGCTGGCACGGGTGGTTGAGCAATTATGGATTTTAATTCGTTCGCAGATCCATAACTAAATAACCAAATACGAAGCCATTTATATTGGGTCCCCTACGCAGCCTGATGTCATCTACGCAGCCTGTTATAACGTGTCACCTACGCAGCCTGTTATAACGTGTCACCTACGCAGTCTGTTATAACGTGTCACCTACGCAGCCTGTTATAACGTGTCATCTACGCAGCCTGTTATAACGTGTCACCTACGCAGCCTGTTATAACGTGTCACCTACGCAGCCTGCTGTCATCTACGCAGCCTGTTATAACGTGTCACCTACGCAGCCTGCTGTCATCTACGCAGCCTGTTATAACGTGTCACCTACGCAATACATAAATGACGTAGTAAAAATAAAGTAAAGTACCCCCGTCACGCCAAGTGGCGTATAGGGAATATGGTGTTAGTGACCATAAATTTTACAGACCTTCGGCACTTAATTTTTGGGGTAATGTGGTCGGTATTACGCCCGTGCCGCTTTACTTTCCCAGAAAAAAATCCGGTACCCATTAAAGGGTGGGTGAACCTGGAAGACGTCAATTGGGATCGAACACTACCTTTTGGTTTTTGTAGTCCATTTCACTAAACAATGAGCTATCGCGGCTCAATGACGTAGTAGGAGTGATCTAATGCTCAAATTATCCAAAAATATGAACTAAACAACGAGCAGGTCGTTTAGACCTCCTACATTACTCCATCCCCACACTCTCATCCCGTTTAACCTACATCGAAGCAGTCAATTGACCAAAATTCCTGGCGTATGTGGATGACCTTTGCCCTTTCACAGTTTGCCGGAAAGATGAATTGATCGGACGCACTGCTAAACGGATGTTCTTGTTGTGGCAGTTACACGCTGGAAATTACTGGCTTAGACCGAAGTTTCTCAAACCACTATATGTCAAAGCACTTCAGGAAAACTCATGCAAGGCATCCAGTCGTTTTGTTGTCATTTAACCTCCAGACATAAACATCACTATTCACAATTAACCGATAACATGGCATCGCAATGTACTTTTGTAACGCCTCATCACAATGTACTTTTGTAACGCCTGCATATAATTGTATTACTCTGAAATAAAAGACAATAATTATAATTACAATTTTTTGTTCTATATAAAGGAGCTGATATAAATGAACGACATCTTAAATTTAGAAGATTTTGAAATGAACTAAACGTGTTGGAAATCTTATTTCTTTTTACCACAAAAACATTCCGTAAATACAAGTAGCTCTAAAATCAAAATTCATTTGAATATTCCTCTACATTAGTGGCTACAGTTGAAACAACTCTTAAGGTTTCATGCCTACAGTTGCATGAGCTCTTGAGGTTTTTGTTCCTACAGTTACATCAACTCTTAAAGTTTCATGCCTACAGTTGCGTCAACTTTTAAAGTTTCTTTCTACAGTTGTATCAACTCATCAACAACCTGTTAAAAAAATGCTCAAGCCTTCATAGTTCTTGCTGTATCATCTTCTTCTGAGCCTCACTTTCTACCGATGTTACCAAGATTGGTAAATGCCCCTAACCTTCTAGATTCTTCTCATGAGCCTCACTTTCTACCAATGTTACCAAGATTGGTAAATGCATCCAGACATCTAGATTCTTCTAAGCCTCAATCTCTAGCGATGTTACCAAGATTGGTAAATGCATCCAGGCATCTAGATTCTTTTGAGCCTCACTTTCTACCGATGTTACCAAGATTGGTAAATGCATCCAGGCATCTAGATTCTTTTGAGCCTCACTTTCTACCGATGTTACCAAGATTGGTAAATGCATCCATGCATCTAGATTCTTCTGAGCCTCACTTTCTACCGATGTTACCAAGATTGGTAAATGCCCCTAACCTTCTAGATTCTTCTCATGAGCCTCACTTTCTACCGATGTTACCAAGATTGGTAAATGCATCCAGACATCTAGATTCTTCTAAGCCTCAATCTCTAGCGATGTTACCAAGATTGGTAAATGCATCCAGGCATCTAGATTCTTTTGAGCCTCACTTTCTACCGATGTTACCAAGATTGGTAAATGCATCCAGACATCTAGATTCTTCTGAGCCTCACTTTCTGCCGATGTTACCAAGATTGGTAAATGCATCCAGACATCTAGATTCTTCTAAGCCTCAATCTCTAGCGATGTTACCAAGATTGGTAAATGCATCCAGGCATCTAGATTCTTCTGAGCCTCACTTTCTACCTATGTTACCAAGATTGGTAAATGCATCCAGACATCTAGATTCTTCTCATGAGCCTCACTTTCTACCGATGTTACCAAGATTGGTAAATGCATCCAGACATCTAGATTCTTCTAAGCCTCAATCTCTAGCGATGTTACCAAGATTGGTAAATGCATCCAGGCATCTAGATTCTTTTGAGCCTCACTTTCTACCGATGTTACCAAGATTGGTAAATGCATCCAGACATCTAGATTCTTCTGAGCCTCACTTTCTGCCGATGTTACCAAGATTGATAAATGCATCCAGACATCTAGATTCTTCTAAGCCTCAATCTCTAGCGATGTTACCAAGATTGGTAAATGCATCCAGGCATCTAGATTCTTCTGAGCCTCACTTTCTACCTATGCTATCAAGATTGGTAAATGCCCATAATCTTCTAGATTCTTCTCCTGAGCCTCACTTTCTACCGATGTTACCAAGATTGGTAAATGCCCCTAACCTTCCAGATTCTTCTCCTGAGCCTCACTTTCTGACGCTGTTACCAAGATTGGTAAATGCCCCTAACCTTCTAGATTCTTCTCCCGAGCCTCACTTTCTACCGATGTTACCAAGATTGGTAAATGCCCATAACCTTCCAGATTCTTCTCCTGAGCCTCATTTTCTGACGCTGTTACCAAGATTGGTAAATGCCCCTAACCTTCCAGATTCTTCTCCTGAGCCTCACTTTCTGACGCTGTTACCAAGATTGGTAAATGCCCCTAACCTTCCAGATTCTTCTCCTGAGCCTCACTTTCTGACGCTGTTACCAAGATTGGTAAATGCCCCTAACCTTCTAGATTCTTCTCCTGAGCCTCACTCTCTACCGATGTTACCAAGATTGATAAATGACCCTAACCTTCTAAATTCTTGTCCTGAGCCTCACTTTATACCCTACCGATCTAACTTCTTTCTTCTTTTCTCTTTCACTGATACCTAAAAGGTGTCGTGATTTATATCATTTGTCGTTCTTGTGCTGCTCGAATTGTCTGAATTAGTGATTTTCCTTTGTTGTTACATGTCTCTGTCACTGCATCTATCCATCTTCTTCTGGGTCTTCCTCTTGGTCTTTTCCCATGCATTCTCGAGAAAAACGCCCTTGATGGTGATTGGTGAGGATTCATTCTGACCAGGTGGCCGAACCATTTAAGTTGTTGTTGTTCTATATATTCTTGGCAGGGTTTTGTTCCTACCATTTTTCTTATGGTTTCATTTGGTATTCTATCTCTTCTTGTGTTGTTTGTTACTTTTCTCAAGCATCGCATCTCACATGTATTGATCTTTCTTAAATGGGATTTAGAAAGGGTCCATGTTTGACTTTCATAGCACAAAGTTGGTATGAAGATGCTATTTATCATTTGTTGTTTAGCTGGCATAGAAATGTTTGGATGTCTTAATAATGGTGAAAGCTGGTATGTGACAGCATTTGCTTTTTGTATTCTCATGTCAATTTCTCTGTCTAGTTTTCCATCTTCTGTGAACATTGCGCCTAAATACTTGAATTCCTCTACTTGTTTTATTTCTTTGTCTTTGATCTTGATGTTTAATGGGTGTCTCAATTTGCTTATTCTTATAGCCTCTGTTTTTGCTGTGTTAATTTTCATACTGTAGTTTGTGCAGCTTTTATCTAGAGATGTTAAATGCTGTTGTAGCAGGTTTTCATCCTCATATATTAGGCATTGGTCATCTGCGAAGAGTAGCTCATTGATGTTGGAGTTTTCTACCTCTATGTTATTATTTGATTTGTCCTTGTTGTTGGTTGTTTCCTGATTTATTTTGTCCATATATATGATGAAGAGGAGTGGTGAGAGGACACATCCTTGTCTTACTCCTGTTGTAACCTGAAACCATTCTGACAGACCTTCCGATGTTCTGACGGCACTTTGACTGTTTTTATATAGTGCTATTATATTTTCTAGTAGTTGTCCTGCTACCCCGTATGTTTCTAAAGTTTGCCAAAGTTTGTTCCTGTCCACACGGTCAAACGCTTTTTCCTGATCTATAAACACTATATTTAGGTTTCTGTCATATTCTATTGTTTTTTCACATAGTTGTCTCAATGTAAATATAGCATCAGTGCAGCTTTTGCCTTTTCTGAATCCGAATTGATTATTACTTAATTGTGGTTCTATTATGTATCTTACTCTCCTCTCTAATATTTTAGCAAACATTTTACCAACTTGACTCAATAGGGATATTCCTCTGTACATTTCACACTCCCTTTTACTTCCCTTATTCTTCCAAAATGGGACAATGATAGCTTTTTGCCAATCGTCTGGGACTTTTCTTTCTTCCCAAGCCATATTGAATATGATAGTAAGCCAATCTATAGCTGTTTCCTTACAAGCTAGTAGCATTTCTGTTGTTATTCCATCTATACCAGCTGCTTTGTTCTTTTTATTCTGTTTCAATGCCCATTCTACTTCTGCTTTAAGTATATTCGGTTCCTGTTCATCATACTGCCTATATTTAAACTCTGTATTTCCGTTTGTATTTCCCTGGTTTAATAATTCCTTAAAGTATTCTCTCCATCTGATTATTATGTTTTTCCTGCTGCTGATTGGTCTACCTTTCTTGTCGTTTATTATAGTGGTTGGGTTATAATCATTATTTCTTACTCTCATTGCTTTTACACTTTTGAAAAATTCTCTGGGTTCTTCTCTACATGTTTTTGCTAATTCTTCACCAAATGCTTTCCATGAGTCTGCTTTTGTTTGTTCTAGGATCTTTTTGCTATCATTTCTGGCTTGTCTATAGTGATTGTAGTCTTCTGTTGTTTTTGTCTTCTGCCACGTTTTATACTTGTCTTTCTTGTGTTTCACTGCTGATTTTACTACTTCATTCCACCATCTTGTAAGTTTCTTTCTGCTCTTTCCTATATTTTTCAGACCGCATTTCTCTTGTGTTGACTCTATTAAACCTTCTTTAAACTGTTTCCATGCTTCTTCTATGTTTGTAGGTTGTATTCGGGTTTGGTATTTGTTGGTTACGGATTCTTCTATTTCTTTTTGTATGTTTCCATTCTTTATTGCTTTTAGATCGATTCTTTGTGCTTGAGGTCTTGTCATCTGTTGTTTCCTAACCCATTTTTTCTGCCATAGTAAAACAGGCTTATGGTCTGTATCTAATATTGCATTTGGTATAGATCTTGAGTCTGTTATGTCCCTCCTTTGATGTCTTCTAGTCAAAATAAAATCGATTTGGGAGGCCTTGTCCGTGTCATTCCATTTATACCAAGTGAGTATTTGGTTATGATTGTGCTGATTAAACGTGTTTGTTATATAAAGATCATGTTCTGCACAAATATTTAGTAGGTGTTCACCGTTACTGTTACACTCTGTTCTAATGTCACTAAATGGTCCTAGGTATAATTCTCATGGTGTTCTCCTTTGTCCTACTCTACCGTTGAAATCTCCTAGTACAAACAATTTCTCTGTGTCTTTGACTTTATTTATTGTGGCTGATAGATAGTTCATCAAAATATTCTTGTTTGCTGTCCTCACTATATGTGTCGTTGCATGGAGCATATGTTTGAATATAAGTGGTATTTCCTCCTTTTTCTGCTAATTTGATACTTATAATTCTTTCCGAGATGTAATCTATTTCTAGCATATTTTTGGCAGTATTACTTTCGATAATGAAACCGACTCCGTGTTTGTTTACTTCCGCCATGTTGTTAATTCCGCTCGTGACGAGTGTGTAGCTTTGGTGTATTTCTTTAATGATTTTACCTCTCTTCCTTGTGTCAGCTAATCCTAAGATTTTTATATTCCTTTTCTTCATAAATTCAACTATTTCTGTACTTTTATCCCCTAATCCGCAGATGTTCCAAGTGCCTATTAAACGTTCCGATTGTTTTCTTTGTGTTGTTGTAGATTTCCCGCTTTTTGACATTTTCGTTCGTGATCGTAATATCGTAATAGCACAATGATGTAAGGTACTATTCGCACAAACTATATAAGTCACATATAAAATCCATTTGAAATAGCACAAGAACGCTTGATTTTCTGTTTCTCTACCGATCTAACTAAGATTGGTAAATGCCCCTAACCTTCTAGATTCTTCTCCTGAGCCTCACTTTCTACCGATGTTACGAAGATTGGTAAACGCCCCTAACCTTCTAGATTCTTCTCCTGAGCCTCACTTTCTACCGATGTTACCAAGATTGGCAAACGCCCCTAACCTTCTAGATTCTTCTCCTGAGCCTCACTTTCTAACGATGTTAACAAGATTGGTAAATGCCCTTAACTTTATATATTCTTCTCCTGAGCCTCACTTTCTAACGATGTTACCAAGATTGGTAAATGCCCCTAACTTTCTAGATTCTTCTCCTGAGCCTCACTTTATATCGATGTTACTAAGATTGGTAAACGCCCCTAGCCTTCTAGATTCTTCTCCTGAGCCTCACTTTCTAACGATGTTACCAAGATTGGTAAATGCCCCTAACTTTCTAGATTCTTCTTCTTCCTCCCATAACCCTAGCGGTTGTTGGGGCACCACTGCCTAACTTCGCCAACCTTCTCCATGACTCTTTATACTCTGTCATTCTTTGGGGTTCTGGAAAGTCGAGGCCTTTTAATACTGTGATGTTATCTTTCCATCTTTTTCGCTGCCTATCTCTCATTCTAGTTCTTTCACACTTTCTAGCGGAACTTCTAAGTTACTGATTAGTCTATTCCAAGCTCCCTGTTTCCTTTGTTTCTGCTAGGGAAATTTATAGCAAATGCGTATTCTTTTTGGTTGATTAGTTTCAAGCAATTTGGTTCGGTTATTAATTTCAAGCAGTTTGGTTGGTCTTCACACGTCGATGAAGCGTTGATAGGTTCAATTAGCCAATATGGTTAATCAATATGGGGGACAATCAATAGTGCATTAGTTCAAACAACGATTGAATGGAATTAGTTTGATCGAGGGATCATGCGTAATTTATTCCAACGCCCAAAGCATTTGGTGCATTCAGTATGCTTGAATGTATGTATCTATGTATGTATGTATGTATCTATGTATGTATGTATGTATCTATGTATGTATGTATGTATCTATGTATGTATGTATGTATCTATGTATGTATGTATGTATCTATGTATGTATGTATGTATCTATGTATGTATGTATGTATCTATGTATGTATGTATGTATCTATGTATCTATGTATGTATGTATCTATGTATGTATGTATCTATGTATGTATGTATGTATGTATGTATATATCTATGTATGTATGTACGTATGTATGTATCTATGTATGTATGTATGTATCTATGTATGTATGTATCTATGTATCTATGTATGTATATATGTATGTATGTATGTATGTATGTATGTATGTATGTACGTAGTTATGTATCTATGTATGTATGTATGTATCTATGTATCTATGTATGCATGTATGTATGTATGTATGTATGTATCTATGTATGTATGTATCTATGTATGTATGTATCTATGTATGTATGTATGTACGTATGTATGTATCTATGTATGTATGTATGTATCTATGTATGTATGTATCTATGTATGTATGTATGTATGTATGTACGTATGTATGTATGTATGTATCTATGTATGTATGTATGTATGTATCTATGTATGTATGTATGTATGTATCTATGTATGTATGTATCTGTGTATGTATGTATCTATGTATGTATGTATGTATGTATCTATGTATGTATGTATGTATGTATCTATGTATGTATGTATGTACGTATGTATGCTGTGGTTCACAGAAGGTTGAGTTATCTACGTCGTTTAACCATACACATCCGACTTTATCACGGCATTGTTTGTACCGTATTGTTTTCCCTCTAGAATCTTAGTGTCTTTTTGTGTCCAGGTCCACCACGTGGAAGTGAAGTAGGAGCATGATCGGGTTTAGTTCATTTGTCTTGACGTAGTAGATATGAGAATGTTCCGCTTACAGTGACGTCAATCGGTTTCAAAATCTAAACGCTAAATCCTATACTCTCAATATTCGCTATTTCAGAGATCTTCGCTACTTTGTGTCAAACTTTGCACGGGATCCGCAATGCATCTAGCCCTGTTCTGGGCGCGCCTCTCAAATTCCACAAGAGAGTTGATTGATCTCTGTTGCTTCTTGTCTCCGTGTTCTTTTTTTTTTTTTTTAGTGTTTCTATAGTCAAAATTGGTAGTTCATTTTCGTTGTTACTGTTCTGTAAAATTAGTGAGAAATAACGTTTGTGATAATAGAAACAAAAGTAATCAAAAATAAAAACAACAACAATAATACAAAACATGATTATTGTTGTCTGTCTAAAAATAAAAATCTGTGTGAAGGTTCGTAAATGATATATCTGCAGTTATCAAGATGATTGATAGCGCATGAGCTGAGGGTGGTTAGCGACTCATAACTGACTAATGACGTCTGGGTCGATGTACCAGAACTGACAATCCTACTGCACCTGCCCGCGGTGACAATACAAATATTAACCAATCTACTCAAGTTAATAATGATCAAATAAGGAAGGCAAACCCTACACTACGCTGTAGTCGGATGTGTTGGCTTCTTCTTCTTCTGCGATCATGTCTCATTCAGACTAGGACTCATGACCCTCCTATAAATGCAGCTGTTTCAGTAGTTCTTTTGCCCCGTATAGTTTCACTTCTAGGGAGGTGAGTGTGGACCACATTGTCCTTCCCATGTCTGTGTGCTGGGAGCCATCCGGTAGAACGTGATATTGTCATGTTATACAAGTTACTGTAGCATTGGCTGGTTGTTCCTATTTTGGGTTTGGTGAACATGTGATTTCTCATTCTATTGTGGCCAGTGCGTAGGCGAAGTAAGATGACTAGATCCTTCCTTGATAGTTGGAGGTATCCGTCCCTATTGTTATACTTTGCATTTTTTTTTCCATTTTTCGAACACGTTGACCTGAACAACATATATCTCTAATTCATGTAAATCAGACTACATGCAATAATTTACATTTAACATTATTTTAATTGCTTTCTTTCTGGTTTAATTCTTCGCAGGACGTAAGCAGAAATGAAACATCAACAGCTGCATCCTAATAACTGTTTTCTTTAATCGCATCGAAGATAATACACAAGAATGTACGAAGAAGAAGAAAGAAGAAACAAGAAGAAGGCACACATAGACATATGAGAAGAGAAATTAACAAGAAAGGGAATTTTAAAAAGTAAAGTACCCCCGTCACGCCAAGTGGCGTATAGGGAATATGGTGTTAGTGACTATAAATTTTACAGACCTGCGGCACATGATTTTTGGGATAATGTGGTCGGTATTACGCCCGTGCGGCTTTACTTTCCCAGAAAAAAATCCGGTACCCATTTAAGGCTGGGTGAACCCGGAGCCGTCTATTGGATCGAATCCTACCTCTTGTCCTTTGTAGTCTAGTTCACTAACCACTGAGCTATCGCGGCACCCAAGAAAGGGAAGTTTAAAAAAGTAAATAGCTGAACCCATGAACTTTAATCATCGTCATCATCAAGTACTCAGTCTGCTGGCGTAGGTGATCATGTCTCTCCACAACTTTCGCTCTCGACAGTTATTTATCATTTCATTTGCTGACCTTCTGCCAAGCCATTTTCTTAAGCTGTCTTTTATTTTTTCTCTTTGCTTCTCTCCATCTCTTCGTCCCTCAATTTTTCAAGTTGTTACAATATATTCCAGTTGTTCTGTTCTCATTACATGGCCAACAAATGATGATTGTCTCTTCCTAATATTGGAAATTAGCTCTCCTTTTGCTTTGACCTCTTTAAGAACATTTTCATTACTCTTCTTAGCTGTCCATGGCATTCTTAACATTCTTCTGTAAAACCATATTTCTACAGAATCCAGTGATTTTCTTGTCTTTTATCATATTGTCCATGATTCATACCCATATGTTAAGATTGGCTCTACATAACATTTAAGAACTCTTTTTCTTGTTTCTATTGTCAAAAATGGATTGCATAGTATATTCCTCATTTTTTGGAAAGCTGCTTTTGTCTGAGCCATTCTGCATCTCACCTGGGTTGTACGGCAAAAAACGGTAATTTGTGTACTTGGCTTGGATTTAGAGAAAGTAAAAAAATCGAAGTGTATAGCGATTCGTGTTTCCTCTCTTACGAATTGGGAAATGTATATATATTTTAAGTACGTCATCACTGTCCAATATGTTTTAGAAAGGGACTACCATAACCTTCTTTTCAGGCCTGTTTTGAAACGTAAAATAGACCAAAGTTCGTCACTTTCTTTATTAAATCTGTGACAAATGTCCCGCTCATCAAATCACATGTTTTTTTTTGTTTTTTTTTTTAATTCCTTCCAAACATTTGACAACCTCATTTCGCTCTGGTAACTTTGATTTCTTGTTGAATGTTCATCGTGACATTTATTTTCTCAAATTTTATTCGTTTCTCATCAAACTTCATCAAAATTGTCTTGTTCTCTTAATTAAAAAAAAAAAAAAACTCCTATTTTCTGCCGCCAATCATTAAATCAACTTTAGTTGTTTCTTCTTTTTCTTTCATTTTTTTTCTTTAAACACTAAACATCACATCATTTAATTTCTTAGTATTTTTGTTGCAGCCAATCATTGAAAAGATTTAGATTTCCTCCGTTATTTGCTTTATGATTAAGCGACTCGACAAAATTGGACACTCGAAGATTTCGTAAGTTTTGTTGACAGAAGACCAGTGAAGATTCAATCAATAATTCCATATAAATTAATGATTGGACTAGCTTCCTGACGTCAGATAGTCTTCACCTGAGACCATTTCTCTTGTGCCAGCTTTTAAATGTAATTGCGTACGATACTTACTCAACTACACTTATAACGCTCTAGCTCCGGACCTAATTTATTATCACTGTGAAACAGTGCTTATCTTAAGCTTAAATATGCTCCGAACAAATCTCATATTAAGGTACTATTAGATATACAAGTATAAAGTAAACGTCCCACACATTGAGAAACGTTTCCGATATTCTAATACAAACTTTACACCAACTCTTCATCATCATCATCATTATCATTATCATCATCAGCATCACCATACAGTACCATGCCTGCTGGCGTAGGTGATCATGTCTCTCCACAAATCTCGATCTTGACAGTTATTTATCATTTCTGTTGTTGACCTTCTGCCAAGCCATTCTCATAAGCTGTCTGGTATCTTTTCTCTTTGCTTCTTTCTTTCTCTTCATTCCTCAATTTCCCCATTTGTTACAATATATTCCAGCTGTTCCCTTCTCATAACATGACGAAAAAAAAAAGTAATGATTGTTTCTTTATAATAAGGGAAATTAGCTCTCTTTTTGCGTTGGCTTATTCAGAACATTTTCATTACTCATAACGTCTTCTTAGCTGTCCATGGTATTCTCAACATTCTTCTGTAAAACCACATTTCTACAGCCTCTAGTGATTTTCTTGTTTATTGTCCCTGACACACATCCATATGTTAAGACTGGCTCTACATAACATTTTAAGAATTCTTAATTGGATTGGATTACACCACCTACCTATGGCTCTATTTTGGTTAGTGCTATACATTTTAAACACCATAACTCAAACAGAAATCCTTTTCGTCATGCCGGTGCACATTTTGTACCATACTTTCTACTTAAAAGACGAATCAATTGTTTAACGATAGGGAAGTTTCGTAAAAAATTTGACGTTAATTGTTAATTCTTAATTGATAATTGTAAATTTATAACTTTTTTTTCGAATTTTATTCTGCCCAATAACGACTTATAACGCTCTGTCTTCGGAGCTATTTTATTATCACAGTGAAACAGTCATAAACTGGCTTCCCCTGAAAGAGTTAATGAATATGGTGCTCGTCAACAGATTTTTTGTGTAGCTATTGACGCATTTTTGGATGGTATGGTCGGTGTCACGCCGGACCACTATATTTCCCTGGGTAACCCCATTTTTTTAAAAATGGAGGTGTGCGTGGCCGTGCGGCTAAAACCACTGTTCCGCTGGCTGAAAAGCCGACGCTCGGTGTTCGAAGCCTGCGGTAGACAGAAAGGATTTTTTCTATCGGGGGTGAAATAAAAATCCTGAGTCTCACACGTCGTGGCGACTGCTTGACCAAGCGGCCTTTATCCCTCTGGTTCTATCGTTGCCCCCCCCCCCCCCCCCCGTCATACACCAGCAATGGTACTATGTGACGTAAAGATAGTTTTTTAAATTTTTTTTAACAACCCCATTTTTACAAGGTGAATAAACTCGGAAGGTCCGGATGGGGGGGGGGGGGGGGGTGAGGTTTGGTCACCTCTGGGAATCGAACTCTGATTCCTCCGATCAGTATCGAGCGGACTATCCACTCAACTAAAGTTACAGTATCTAACGAACTTAGGCTCAGAGTGTTTCATTTCACTGCCATATTCGTAAAAGTCCTGACACTGACAATTTGGCAAACAAATGATATCTACGACTGGCATTGGGACAATGACTGGTGAACACCTGCAACAAATATGCCCAACGCTTGACGAACAGAGAAGGCCGTTGTGACTATCACCAGAGTCATTCCTGGACTAACTCTATGCAGATGCTCCCAGTCTTGGGCTGGAGAATGAACACATTACACCACCGTTTGTTAAAGATGTTACTACTTTAATTGTCTTGGTAAACTTTCTCAGTTATGAAAAATGACTTGAGTAAAATTATGCTATAAAAGTAAAGTAAAGTGCTCCATTACGCCAAGTGGCGTATAGGGACTATGGTGTTAATGACCATAATTTGTATACACCTTCGGAACATGAGTTTTAGGGCAATATGGTATCACGCCAGTGCCGCTTTACTTTCCCAGAAAAAAATCCAGTACCCATTTAAGGCTGGGAGAACCTGGAAGCCTGTCTATCAGGATGGAACCTGACCTCTTGTCCTTTGTAGTCAGGTTCACTAACCGCTGAGCTATCGCGGCTACCAAAATTCTGCTATAGTACATTACAAATTATCACGAGATATCTATAACTTCAATGTTTATCATGTCTATGGTTTTCTTATGATTATTTTAAATCACAAAATGGCTCAATTTAGCAAATCTTGAAAAATAGTTATTCTCATAAACATTATTGGACTAAAATAATAACAGCATAAACAGATAAATGTTCTAGAATATTAATATATTTGTAGTGTCACAAATTTGAACCATACCAATAAAATATCAGTCTCATGAATGAGTGGAATGTACTTTTCTTGGGACATTTTATTTCTACGTGTAGCAACATGTTATGATTATACCTAGAATACTACTTTGAGATTAAAGCAAGTAGCTGTGATTAAGAAATTGGCGTCTAAAAGTTCATCATCATCGCATGCCGTCTCCGCAACGAAGGTTGGCTACCATGCATCGCCATTCCACTCTGTTTCTTGTTTTGATGGTGCAGGTTGTCATAGATTGACTTGTCCATCTTTTGATGTTACTCGTCCATGTTAGTCTTGGTCTGCCTCTGCCTCTTTTTCCTTGTATTTTCCCTTCCAATATTACTTTTAGTAGGCTGTTGTGTCTTTTAACATGCCCCAAAAATTTCATTTGTCTTGTTCTAATTGTGTTTAGTAGTTCTCTTTTTATTTTTAGTTGTTTTAAAACTACATCGTATGTTTTCTTTTCTTTCCATCCAATTCTACCTATTCTTCTATAAATTCACATTTCGAAGGCTTCAATTTTCTGTTCTGTTTTCTTGTTTCATATCCATGTTTCTGCACCATACAGGAATATTGAGAAGATGTAACATTTTGCTATTCTTAGTTTCAGCCCTGGTGTTATTTGTTTTGTTGTTAGTATATTTTTCATGGCATTAAAATTACTTTTTGCCATACCTATTCTTTTGTCTAAAATTTACAAAGAGAAAGAATAAAATGCCGAGCAATCTTTACCGTTTAAATAGCTTCGTTTAACTCATGATCTAATGGTAGTTTAATTACAGTGCTTGGTCTATCGATGACAAACGATAAACAATAATTAATGTGTTCAAACATAAAAGAAATCAGACACACACAACCTAGGTACAGCGTAACATTACCATTTCTTTTTTTTAAGTTTTAAATTTACGAGAAAATAATATTAAAATGTTTTCTTTAAGACAATTACTTGTCGATTTAAGGCAATTACGTGTCGATTTAAGGCAATTACGTGTCGATTTAATAATAGGTGCTTAAAGGTTTGATTCCTGGTAGGGGCAGTAGCTGTTTAGATCGGATTTGGAGAAATAAAAAACACCAAAATTAAAGTTAGGCATAGAGCTCTGTGTAATATAGCCAGAGAGAGTTTGTATTACATAATCATCATCAGCTGCACTAATAACTGCAGGGTTATTGAAATTAATCGTATTGCTACGTTGAATCAATGTTGATAGGAGAGTGGAGACGCGATAACCTGACGTGCTCCAGACCAGGGGAACGCGGGTTCGAATCCCGATAGAGTCAAAAGATTTTTCTTTCAAAACCAAACTCAGATATTAACACATTGTTGCGACTGCAATGGACAAGCGGCTTTTATTCTTCACTCCTATAAGTCCCCCTGGCATACCCCAGACGTTCATTTAAAAGATATAGCTTTTTTACGTGAAAAGTTATTGATTTTCATCATATTTCTGCGCTGAAGGGTTATTGATATTTATCATATTGCTACGCTGAAGGATTATTGATATTTATCATATTGCTACGCTGAAGGGTTATTGATATTTATCATATTGCTACGCTGAATGGTTATTGATATTCATCATATTGCTACGCTGAAGGGTTATTGATATTTATCATATTGCTACGCTGAAGGGTTATTGATTTTCATCATATTGCTGCGCTGAAGGATTATTGATATTTATCATATTGCTACGCTGAAGGGTTATTGATATTTATCATATTGCTGCGCTGAATGGTTATTGATATTCATAATATTGCTACGCTGAAGGGTTATTGATATTTATCATATTGCTACGCTGAAGGGTTATTGATATTCATCATATTGCAATACCGAAGGGTTATTGATATTCATCATATTGCAATACTGAAGGGTTATTGATATTCATCATATTGCAATACTGAAGGGTTATTGATATTCATCATATTGCAATACTGAAGGGTTATTGATATGCATCATACTTCCACGCTGAAATGTTATTTATATTCATAATATTGCTACGCTGAAGGGTTATTGATATTCCATCATATTGCTATTTAAAGAGTTATTGATATCCATCATATTGCTGCGCTGAAGAGTTACTGATATTACTAGCCACATGGATAATTTACACGTAGTCTCTGATCAGCGATGAGGAAGATCACCACATTACGATATAGTGCTGTTTTTATGAATGATATCATTTAGTGCTAATAGGAAACTCTCTAAAGAGCAAATAGATTACTCTTAATTATATTTATCTTGTTGATTCATAACTGTCAATTGTCATTCTCGTGTTGAGTCAAATCAATCAGTTGTATTTCTCTTGGTGAGTCATGACTCCCACTTGTCATTCTACTGTTGAGTCATACATAACCCTCATTTTATTTTCTTACGTTGAGTCATGATTCTCGATTGTCTTTCCTCTAATGCAACCGGTCTGAAGATTTGTTTTTGCTAAACTGTCGTTAGATAAATCAAAGAAAGCGCTTTTGCAAAACAAAAATACAAAAATATGCAAGTAGAGATGAAGTATAACAAAAGAGCTAACAGAACATATTAATAACATTGACCCGGGTCACAAATGGAGAGATATCCCAACAGGATTGAGAATCATAAACATACACAACAACGGCAGAAGCTGAATGAAAAGAACAAATTGGGGGCATTTAACCATTTGAAAAGAAAACCAAAATGAGCTTTCATTGATTATATTTTTTTAAGGAAAGGATTTATGAAATTGAAATAAATTAATTCAAATGCATAGCCATAGTCTGTAATAATCAATAACTCGTCGTACCCGAAACAGGAGTGCGTTGGTTCGAATCCCGGTAGGGGTAACGGGTTTTATTTATATCAAAGGTGAAGTAAAAAAAGAAAAGACCGGAGGCCTCGTGGCGACCTCTCAGTACAAGCGGCTTTTATTTCCAGGTGCTATTTGATCTCAACACCCCCACCACTTGCAGTTTCCTGTAATGGCATAATGTCGTAAAGAACGTTCTTTTTTTTACAAGCCATAACCATTCAACTGAGAGTCGCAAAAGCCCAGTAGTTAGCGAACTGGACTACACAGGACAAGAAGTTCTTTTCTTATCGACAGCTTCCAGGTTCACCCAACCTTAAATGGATCATCATCATCATCGAGTGCCTTCTCCGCAACGAAGGTTGGCTACCATGGAGCGCCATTCTGCTCAGTCTCTTTCTTTAATGGTGCAGGTTGTCATAGGCTGATTTGTCCATTTTTTTATATTACTCGTCCATGTTAGTCATGGTCTGCCTCTTTAACCTTGTATTTTCCCCTCCAGGATTACTTTTAGTAGGCTGTTGTGTCTTTTAACATGGCCCAAAAATCGCATTTGTCTTGTTTGAATTGTGTTTAGTAGTTCTCTTTTCATTTTTAGTTGTTTTAAGACTTCATCGTTTGTTTTCTTTTCTTTCCACCCAATTCTACCTATTCTTCTATATATCCACATATCAAAGGCTTCAATTCTCTGTTCTGTTTTCGTGTCTATTGTCCATGTTTCTGCACCATATAGGAATATTGAGAAGATGTAACATTTTGCTATTCTTAGTTTTAGCCTTGGTGTTATTTGTTTTGATGTTAGTATGTTCTTCATGACATTAAAATTACTTTTTGCCATTCCTATTCTTTTGTTTATTTCAGTTGTACATTTTCCATCACTGGTTATAGTATGTCCAAGGCAGTTGTAGTTCTGAACTGTCTCCAGGTCTATTCCTACAATTTTGATATCCACTTGTGGGTTTTGAGTATCTTCTTTGTTTATGATCATAGTTTTAGCCTTTTTGATATTCACATCGAGTCCATATTTTTTGCTTGTCATGTTTATTTAATTAAGTAATTGTTGTAGATCTTTAGGATTTTCTACTAGCAGTAAAGTATCGTCAGCATATCTTAGGTTATTGATTATCTTTCCTTTAATTCGTAGGACTGGCATCTCTATGATGTTTTTAAAAAATTGCTCAGTGTATAGATTGAACAAGCTTGGTGATAGGATGCATCCCTGTTTTACTCCTCTTTTTATATCAATGGGTGTAGAGTTCTCTTTGTTATATTTTATTATTGCTGTTTGCTCCCAGTATAGATTACATATTAGTCGCATGTCCATGTCATCTAGATGTATCTCTTTTAGGCATTCTATAAGTTGTTTGTGGTGTACTCTATCAAAAGCTTTGGTGTAGTCTATGAAGGAGGCATATATTGGTTTGTTTACTTCTGTGTATTTTTCGATTAATTTTCTCATGCAGAATATGGCTTCTTTTGTCCCGCTATTTGTCCTAAATGCAAATTGCTGCTCATCTAAACAGTTATGATTTTATTCTAAATCCTTCCTTGTATAACTATTAACAAGATTTTTGTAACATGGCTCATTAGGCTTATTGTTCTAAAGTCACTGCATTCAACTACACAATTCTTTTTAGGCAATGCAATGAAAGTTGATGTTTTTAGTTCATTGAAATGGATACCGGATTTTTTTTGGGAAAGTAAAGCGGCACATGCGTAATACCGCTCACATTACCCCAAAAATCATGTGCTGAAGATCTGTAAAAATGATGGTCACTAACACCATATTCCCCATACGCCACGTGACGTGAAGAAAATATTTTTTTTTTTTAAATAAGCATTGAACTGCATTAAAAAAATAGCATCATCAATATCATCATATTAGTTATCTGGCCTGTCCCTGTTTGAACATGGCTCCCAGAACCTACTTAAAAGTTGTATCTGTCGTAACCCCCTCGCTACTCTCTTTAGATGTGCATTGCATTCATCTTTTTTTATGAAAACCATATTTCTGTGGCCTCCAACCACGTTCTTGCCTATTGTTCGATTGTTTACTATTCACCTCCATATGTCATGACTGGCGAATAAGAAATACGAACTAACTAAATTATCAATAACATATACATTAATTAAGCTAGAAAATTAATTTACAATCTATAAGCTACGAGATAAAGAGTCGTAAGATTTTGGGTATTTCTTACTTAAATATATATCACACATGAAAATGTTCGGAAAATGATACAACAAGCAATCGGAGTACATGATGATCTTTGGACTATTGTGTAAAACACAAAATAAAAAGGTCAAGTGATCAATCGTCTGACTTAGCAAAGGCCATTCTTGGAGGCACTGAGAAAAGAACCAGAAGGAGAGGTAGCCAGAGAAAGAAAAAAAGGAAAGATAACATCAAGGAATAGATAGACCTCGATTTTGCAGAGTCCAAAAGAATGGATGAAAATAGAAAGAAATAGAGATGGCTAACGAAGTCTAATAGTCCACCTCTGAGATACCCAGTAAAGAAGATGATAACAATGAAGAAGAAGAAAATGTACATTTAAAAATAATTGCACATTTAACCTCAAATACAAGAATTTAAATTGCGAGAATAGGGGAAATATTTTAGGGTCAGGACATCTTCACACACAAATGCTTCTAATCATTCAGCTTGTAACTTAACTACTACGTTGAGATTAAAATAAGCAGCTGTAAATAACGATAGGATTCTGACATTATTTTGCTGGTTCCCACGGAATTATCTGACTTCAATTTGAGAACTTAAAGACTTATGACTTAGATGACTTAATGCTATAAAGTTACAAATTACACATCGTTTGTACTCCTAATCAAACGTAAGGCTTGTCTATAGCGTGAGCTGGCTGGCGATACAATAAACATGGATTCAAGCACAGATTACCATCTTTCAGTTCATCCAGCAGATAATGGAGTGGGCTCTTGGCTCACTAAGTTGGGGAAAGGTAATGACTGCTAGGAACAAGCACTGGCCGCCTCACGCAAAATATTCTACGTCCTAGCTCGGTGAAATATTATATCACTCCCCTACGACATGCGCCACAGGAAATTACTTGCTAATTTAAAAGTTATCACAGTATGGATCAAATAATAGAGAAAATTGTGCAAATGAGTGGCTTAGCACATGTTTCGACAAAACAATTTCCAATCATCAGGACATTTAATCCTAATTTAAATAGATATAGAACTTGCAGGCTATAATGAATAGATGTGTATGTATCTATTTGTGTTTGTATGTGAGTGTGAAGTATACGGACTCCACTTCTTCCGCTTTTATCACTTAATTAGATTTGGACATCTGGATTTTTTTACAGAGTCTGCATTCCTTTTTTTTTCAAAGTTTTAATTCCATCAGATATTTCTTCATTAAAAGTGTTGAGCGAATGTTGCATTCTACAAATAGATGAAATGAAAGTGAAATACACGATTTCTAATGGGGAATTCGTTAGAAAAAAACCTTGAAAATCTAATTAGCAATGGAGAAGATGGATATGGTACATGAAAAGGGAAACAGAATGATCAGTTTAGGGTCGAAAATGCCTCAGTAAAATCTGGGTTGTATGTGATCAGCGACAAACAGATGACTACTAGAGTCAGGATAAGTGAAACAATAGCTGATCAAGATCCTACTCCGCCTCTTTGTGGTGCTTCTGACTGGTCAAGTGGGTAAAGATCGATCGAGAGAAAACAAGTTGGAACTAAAATTGCCGCGATGGAGTCGGATGTGCACGCCAAAAGTTGTACAATTAAAATAAACATGAAATAGTAATAAACAGCTAGACAGAAAGACAGAAAAAAGAATGTTTGATAACTGCAACAAACTACAACGTGTCGGCAAAAGCCTATGCCAGGTATAGCAAACAAACTATACGTATTAAACACAAAAATTCAAGCCAGAAAACACAAGACAGCTCTTAAAAAATGGCGGAAAAGATGGTGTTCAGGATTTACATAGTCTGGTTAAAAGATTAATAAACAATAGGACAGGTAGGATTTAATTAGTTCAAAGGAACCAAACAATAAAATAGGAAAAAAGGAAAGGAGGTGTTCCTTAAGGTACGAAGGAAACGAGAAGAAGAGTAAAATAGAGAGAGGATAGGGGTGGCAAAGTGGGGACAAGAGCAAGAAAGGTAATAAAGATAACGCGGGGAGGAATAGGGATAGGACACAGGAAAGACATGAAGAGAAGACCAGTGATTAAAGAAAAGAATGAAAATCGTTTAATCCTCTCTGTTGGAGAGTACCAAAACGGGCTATGAGTTGAGTTCTATAATGAGAACCAAGACGATTAAACTCTTTTCACTCTTTTCTTTAATTCCGAAAGAATTAAACTCTCAGGCTATTGAGTTCTCTGTCGCTCAGTGGTCGAGGAAAATTTAAAGAAAATGACAACAACGATGATAATGATGAAGACAAATAAATATGGAATTATGTCGGAAAAAAACATAAGGAAGTTTTATTTTAAAATAAATTTAAGAAAGACAGAAAAGGCATTGGTAGTAAGTAAGATAGAACTGACATCTGTTTGTAGAGAGATAGTAAGAACGTAAAAGGATGGACTAAAATGGCATATAGAGTAAGAGAGACATAGAAGGTATATCTGGAAAGAGGAATTCAGAGAACATGAATAGTAAGAGGAATCATCATCATCAGAGGGTACCCCGAAGTAAAACAACCCCACTGCCTTGTGGGTGAGACTTTTTAGTCAAAGGCTGGCGGAGCCAACCGTAAACAAACCGACGGAAGGCAACAGAAAACCACCGTCGTAACATCTTTGTACAATCATGAATCGCCACAACAATAGTAAGAGGAATACAGATAAGAATTTTAAGAAGGATAGAGAGGGAAACAATTTTAAGATGGATAGAGAGGGCATGGACATTAAGAATGATAGTGTGAGCTTGGATTATACGGATAGACAGCTTGTATAGTGAACCTAATCATATGAAAACCCTACTCAGTTTTACCCTGTTAAAAAAAAAAAGATTGACGATCTAACCAAGAGAATGGGAAAAAAATATTGACAATCTAAGCAAGAGAATGGGAATAAAATATTGACAATCTAACCAAGAATTTATTTTAAAATATTGATAATCTAACCAAGAGAATAGAAAAAAATTATTGACAATTTAACCAAGAGAATGGGAAAAAATAATGGCAATCTAACCAAGAGAATATTTTAAAATATTGATAATCTAACCAAGAGATTATAAAAAAATATTGATAATCTAACCAACAAAACAGAAAAAAAAAGATTGACAATCTAATCAAGAGAATAGAAAAAAATATTGATAATCTCACCAACAAAATATTTAAAGATATTGACAATCTAACCAAGAGAATAGAAGAAAAAAAGTTTGATAATCTAACCAAGAGAAGAGAAAATTAAAGACTGATAATCTAATCAATTGAACAGTAAAAAAATACTGACGATTTAACCAAGAGGATAGAAAATAAAATTAACAATCTAACCAAGAGAAGAAAACTTATGATCTAATCAAAATAATAGGAAAAAAAGACTGACAATCTAACCAAGAGAACTGACAAAGAGAAGAAAACTAGCAATCAAACCAAGAGAAAAGAACTGACAATCTAACCAAAATAATAGAAAAAAAAACACTGACAATCTAACCAAGAGAAGAAAACTGACAATCTAACCAAGAGAAGAAAATTGACAATCTAACCAAGAGAAGAAAATTGACAATCTAACTAAGCGAATAGAAAAAAAAAGGCCGGTCTAACCTAAGGAATAGAGAACAAAGAGGAATAGCAAACCCAATATCCTAAAAAATGTCTTGCTGCGGTCAAACGGCATGGATTTCAACTGGTTACTATGCTATTTACTGTCTTTTAATTGACTGACGACATGGAGTACAGTTGACCGAACACATACGTAGGATAATAGACTGTGTTTGCATAGCTGCTTCTTTAAGTCACAGAGAGATATTTTAATTATAGTCATAGAACATTTTCGGAGCCGCAATAGCTAAGTGGTTAGTGAACTGGACTACAAAGGACAAGATGTAGGGTTCGATCCCAAGCGACGGCTTCCGGGTTCACCCAGCCTTTAATGGGTACCGGATTTTTTCCTGGTAAAGTAAAGCGGCAATAATTGTATTATAATTATTATAATATTAATAACCGAATAGCAAAGCAAGCGTGGGGAAACAACAGGTAAGAGGAAAAGAGGAAGACCCAGAGAGGCACTGAGAAGAACATTGATGAGAGAGGCAAATCAGCAGGAATTGGCTCCCTCAATGAAATAGAGCTGCTTGCACAGAACAGAGACAAATGGCGAGATTTGATAAAATATCTTTAAAAGAATTGAAAACTGCTAGAACAAAAATTCACTGAGAGAGGGAGTATCTTGGTCTAAGCCCTATGGGCCGGCTACGTCTTGAAAGGTCAATATATAGATAGAAAGCGGCACAGGCGTAATACCGACCACATTACCTCAAACATCATATACTGAAGGTCTGTAACATTTATGGTCACTAACACTATATTTATATTCCCTATACGCCACTTGGCGTGACGGGGGCACTTTACTTTTTTTTTTTTTTTTTTTTTTTTCATAGAACATTTTCAGTCTTTGTGGGATAACATGACCTGAGTTATCTCATTCCAACAACTGATATTTTATTTGAGTGGTTACACTTTGTGACGTCACACGCAGAATAATGTGAATTCTCTAAATGAAATAATTTGTTTAATTTATAAGCATTCTAGTTGATTAATGCGTATGCGATGTCATGCTATGAAAGCCTGACCCGGTTCGACTCAAGAACAATTTGAAAAATTAACTGATTCCGAAATGCTATACTCCAAAAATAAGAAATAAGAAAATAAAATGCTATGAATTATGCCCACATAAAAAACAACAACAAAACACGAAGATACAGACCTTCATTAGTGGATGCAGAATAAAGGGATGGAAATGGCAGGATAACATCGCTAACATAGAATTATGGAAAAGTACCATTCAAATACCAGTGGAGAAAAAGATACAGTGAAGACGATGGCGCTGGATGACACACATTGCAGAAGCCAACTGAGAGTATTAGGCCCTTTATTGGGATACCCAAGGGAAAAGACAAAGAGGAAAACCAAAATATTGTTGGAGAGGACAGGTGGAAGCAGAGATGAAGATGATATGGAAGACATTGAATGCTCTTAAAAGAACAAGAAACAGAACGGCTTGGAAAGTGTTTGATGAAGACCTATGCTACAAAGGGAGATGAAAGATAGAAGAAGAAGAAGAAGGAAAAGAAAGAAAGAAACAAGAGATAAAATAGTCTATGGGCTAGCCTTCTGATAAGGCTGAAAGAACAAAAGCGAGTTATGGACAAACGCTTGGAGAACACCAGAACAAAGAACCGACCACGGAAAGGATGGTTTGATAGAATATTAGGCACACTAAGAAACATAATACACTAAGAATAAGAGAGACTAACTTAAGAGCAAAAATCCGACAATGTTCCCTCGATGCTGAAAAGCAAAGAAAGACAAAGGAGATGTTTATGAGAATAACGGTTTTAAATGTCACCGAATTTGACACTGTCTGGTGTGAGATATTCAATTCTAGTAACACATGTTATTTCTATTTCAGGTGTATTTTCCCCTTAATCGATATACAGTATAGAAGGAAGATGCAAGTACAAGTTGTACATAAAGAGGCACAATATATTATAATGTATAAAAGGCACAACACCTACAAGAAGCCTTTTAGAATGGAAAATATTAAGCAAACGTGGTAGAGACAGACACATAATAACGTTTACTAATAGCATAAGAGTTCAAATAGGATAGCCTAGGACAGCGTGTGCCAGCGAATTAATTCAGAGGAAGAGGTATGTTTGCAGCACTTGGAAAAAATGACAAATAATAAACAAAAGAAACAAAACAAAGAATAATATATGGTCCTAAGCAGGATCGAACCCGTACTCCTTGGCACAGCGCCTTGCCACGAAAAGCCACACGCTAGAGAACACTGCCAACTCGGCTAAATTGTTATTTGTTTTTTTTCTGTTTATTATTTGTCATTTTTTCCGAGTGCTGTAAATATACCCCTTCCTCTGAATTGATTCGCTGATTATCGCCTCGGAAGTTTCCTTCTGTAATAATATTCATTATTATTACTTGTCTACAGCGTGTACGGGAGCCGCGATAGTTCAGTGGTTAGTGAACTGGACTGCAAAGTAAAAGAGGTAGGGTTCGATCCCAACCGACGGCTTCCGGGTTCACCCAGCCTTAAATGGGTACCGGATCTTTTTTCTGGGAAAGTAAAGCGGCACAGGCGTAAATCCAACCACATCACCCCAAAAATCATGTGCCGAAGTTCTGTAAAATGTATGGTCCCTAACACCATATTCCCTATACGCCACTTGACGTGACGGGGGCTCTTTACTTACTTTACTTTTACAGCGTGTACCATGAAGGCAAAACTGGAATTGTGCTCAATGGTAGCTAACCTTTAGTGCAGAGATGGCCCAATGGGAGACGAGTTTACCGGAAGATGATGCATCTCAGAAATGCCAAATGTTCATGGCAAATAAAATATCAGTAATAAATAACTGTGCGTAGAGTAGCTCCCTCTCCACTCACCCCAGATAATAACGATGATAACACAGCATGTATGTGTTACTGGTGATGTGGTGACTGACACAGCAATATAATTATATAATAAATATGTAACGGACAGACACGTACGTCAATAGGCAATTATCTCAGCTCCCATCAGTTTTCCCTCCCATTTCCCATTTTCCACAAGGGAGAAAAAAAAAACATGATTCTAATTCACTCTCCAGAAATTTGGTTAGAATGTCATCTGTCCCTCCTCGTGTCACCCTAACCAGAGCAAGAGCAGGCCGTGCTCTGCATGACCTAGTCTAGACATATCGATCACTCGCTTAAGCCCGCAAGGGATTTTCGTTTCCCCGCGTATTAGCGTGAGAGTATGTGTGTGAGGTGGATGTGTGTGTGTGTGTGTGTGCTTGTTGAGTGGATGTGAGGTCCTGTGTGTGGATGGTTTGGGATGGTCCAAGTAATGAAAATGTTCCCACAATGTGAGGCTCTCTTCGGGGCAATTTTAATGAGCTGTGTCAGTCGAAGCCAGCAGGGCGGTAAACAGGTTGTTTAATGCGAGATAAAGTATTAGGGGAGGCAAGCACAAGATACTAATAATAGAGGCCATGTAAAAGAAACTCGTAATAGAGGATTGGTGGAAGAAAGTAATAGGAGAGAAACAGTACGAGAAAGTAATAACAGAGGGTGGGTGAAAAAAGCAATAAGGGGATCGATGCGAGAAAGTAATAAAATAAATTCAGTGAAAGAAAGTAATAAAAGAGGATCAGTGCAAGAATGAAAAAATAGGCAATCTATGGAAGAAAGCAATAAAAATTTTCTCGGTGAAAGAAAGTAATAATAGAGAATTGGTGCAAGACAGTAAAATTACAGGCGCAATGAAAAAAAAGTAAAAGTAGAGCCTCAATGAAAGAAATGAATGATAGAGGTTTTGCGAAAGAAAGTAATAATAGAGGTTTTGTGAAAAGTAATTAGCAAGACAGGTTTGATGCAAGAAAGTCATAATTGAGGTTTGGTGAAAGAAAATAATAACAAGAGGATCGATGTAAGAAAGTAATAACAGAAGTTTAGTGAAAGAAAGTAATAATTGGGGATATGTGCAAGAAAGTAATAATAGGAGATAAGTGCTTGAAGGTAAAAATAGGGAATATGTGCTAGAAGGTAATAATAGGGAATATGTGCTAGAAGGTAATAAAAGAGGATCTGTGCAAGAAAGTAATAGCACGGGATATATGCAAGAAAAAAAAATAATAGGGATATGTGCAAAAAAGTAATATAGAAAATCTGTGCAAGAAAGTAATAATAGGGGATCATCATCATCATCATCATCGAGTGCCATCTCCGCAACGAAGGTTGGCTACCATGGAGAGCCATTCTACTCTGTCTCTTGCTTTAATGGTGCAGGTTGTCATAGGCTGGTTTGTCCATCTTTTGATGTTACTTGTCCATGTTAGTCTTGGTCTGCCTCTTTTACCTTGTATTTTCCCCGCCAGGAATACTTTTAGTAGGCTGCAGTGTCTTTTAACATAGAGGCTGTTGTGTCTTTTAACATGGCTCAAAAATCGCATTTGTCTTGTTTGAATTGTGTTTAGTAATTCTCTTTTCATTTTTAGTTGTTTTAAGACTTCATCGTTTGTTTTCTTTTCCTTCCATCCAGTTATACCTATTCCTCTATATATCCACATTTCAAAGGCTGCAATTCAATAGGAGATGTGTGCAAGAAATCAATAATAGGGGATATGTGCAAGAAATCAATAATAGGGGATATGTGCAAGAAATCAATAATAGGGGATATGTGCAAGAAATCAATAATAGGAGATGTGTGCAAGAAATCAATAATAGGAGATGTGTGCAAGAAATCAATAATAGGGGATATGTGCAAGAAATCAATAATAGGGGATATGTGCAAGAAATCAATAATAGGGGATATGTGCAAGAAATCAATAATAGGGGATATGTGCAAGAAATCAATAATAGGAGATATGTGCAAGAAATCAATAATAGGAGATATGTGCAAGAAATCAATAATAGGGGATATGTGCAAAAAATCAATAATAGGAGATATGTGCAAGAAATCAATAATAGGGGATATGTGCAAGAAATCAATAATAGGAGATATGTGCAAGAAATCAATAATAGGGGATATGTGCAAGAAATCAATAATAGGGGATATGTGCAAGAAATCAATAATAGGGGATATGTGCAAACAAGTAATAATATAAGTTCGTGTTCGTGGAATTCGACAGAGTGAACAGAGAACAACTGTGGGAGATGCTAACAACATACGGAGTAAGCCAACATCTAACAGAGAACAACTGTGGGAGATGCTAACAACATACGGAGTAAGCCAACATCTAACAGAGAACAACAGTGGGAGATGCTAACAACATACGGAGTAAGCCAACATCTAACCAACATTATTAAAAGTCTCTATGTCAACAGCAGCTGCAGGGTCAGAACAGCAACAGGCTACACAGACCACTTCGAAGTTAGATCAGGTGTAAGACAGGGGTGCGTACAATCCCCCCTACTGTTTATTACATACATGGACCATATATGCAAGCTAGCCAACCCATCAGAGACAGAGGAGATCAACGAGCTTCTATTTGCAGACGACCAGGCACTAGTACATGAAACAATAGAAGACCTACAAGAAGACTTAAACAAACTCAACATCTTAGGAACAAAATACAACATGAAAATCAACATCAACAAAACAGAAGTCATGAATGTCGCCAAAAATAAACAGAACATCAACATAACTATAGAAGGCAGACAACTAAAACAAGTAGAGGAATTTAAATACCTAGGAAGTCTAATGACAAACGATAATTCCCAAACAGCAGAGATAGAATCAAGATGCAACAAAGCTTGTCAAATCATCGGACAGTTATCACCATTATCGTCCAACAAGGAAATAACTCTGGAGGCAAAACGAGCACTATACAATACAATCTTCATCCCAACGTTGTGCTACCAATGCCAGACCTGGACTCTAGATGCAAGAACAATAAGTAAAATAACCTCTACAGAGATGAAATGTGTTAGACGAATGACAGGAAACAGTCTGAGAGATAAGATCAGAAATGAAGAACTGAGAAAAAAGCTAGGAATAGCCCCAGCCATAGAATATATAAGGAAACAACAGATACAATGGTTCGGCCACGTAACAAGGCAGCAGAAAGAACAAAACACAACACAACGAGCCTTCAACAAACGTTGTGAGAACAACAGACCCAAGGGTCGACCACGAAAAAGATGGATCGATGGAATATTAGAAGCACTAGGAAACATAACAGCAGCAGAGGCGAACAGAAGAACAAAAGACCGCAAATTATATCTTCCCTCGACGCTGAAAGGCAGATGAGGAAGGAAAGAAGAAGTGTTCGTGGAAGAAAGTGCGTGGGGAAGTCGATGAATAAGCCACAAATGACTAAAAAAAAAAAATAACTAGAAAAAAAAGGAGTTCCCAAACTTTTATTTTTGTAACTACACTATCTCTCTAGCTCTCAATATAGTTTCCATCAATATTGATGCACTTATCACATTGCTTTATCAGTTATCCAATTACTGAAGCATATAATTAATTCTCTGGTCTAGAACTTTAGCAAGAAATTCACTTCACCTGTTCATCAATTATAAAACTTTCCGGAAAATAAATTGATCGTGCGTTATGATGTAGTCTAAATCATATGAACAGCTTATTGTTGTTGTTGCACAGTCTATTGTTACTTGCGTATCACCTCTAATCTTCACCTGCACGCGCCGCACAGACGCTTCTGTTGCAATCTGAACAATAGGGTCAGGTCGAATTTCATCAAATTTTGGTGCGTCCTTGAGAACATTTTTCTACCCAGAAATGCACCGATTTACAGTCAAACAAGTGTCAGCATAAACAGGTAACAATTCAATTTTAATGTTCTTTGCAGAAAGTGTTTTTGTATTAAACAAAATGCTTTTCTTGAATTGTACACTATTTCAGTTCAGTAGCCTTTTTTTTTTTTTTTTACTGCACTGCGGATGATCATAGTAACGTCCGGTGCCCCTTGCCTAACGACATTATAGAGTTGGATGTTGCTACCATCTAATGTCACCTTTAGAAGCCACCAACTAAATTTTCCTGCTAAACCGGATCACTTTGTGACTTATTTATCGACTTCCCATAATAATAGATGTTCGGTGCAAAAAATCGATAGTAGAGGTTTGGTACAAGGAAGTAATAATAGAGGATCGGTACTACAACGTGATAATAGAGGGGGATCGGTACTAGAAAGTAATAATAGGGAATACGTGCAAGAAAAAGATTTTAAAAATTGTTGTTGCAAGAAAGTAATAATAGAGGATCGGTGGAAGAAATTGATAGTAGAGGTTTGATACAAGGAAGTAATAATAGAGGATCGGTGGAAGAAATTGATAGTAGAGGTTTGATACAAGGAAGTAATAATAGAGGATCGGTGGAAGAAATTGATAGTAGAGGTTTGATACAAGGAAGTAATAATAGAGGATCGGTGGAAGAAATTGATAGTAGAGGTTTGATACAAGGAAGTAATAATAGAGGATCGGTGCAAGAAATTAATAGTAGACGTTTGGTACAAGGAAGTAATAATAGAGGATCGGTGCTAGGTAGTAATAACAGAGGATCGGTACTAGAAAGTAATATTAGGGAATACGTGCAAGAAAAAGATTTTAAAAAATTGTTGTTGCAAAAAAATAATAATAGAGGGTCGGTGCAAGAAATTGATAGTAGAGGTTTGGTACAAGGAAGTAATAATAGAGGATAGGTGCAAGAAATTGATAGCAGAGGTTTATTACAAGGAAGTAATGATAGAAGATAGGTGCAAGAAATTGATAATAGAGGTTTGGTACAAGGAAGTAATAATAGAGGATATGTGCAAGAAATTGATAGCAGAGGTTTGGTACAAGGAAGTAATAATAGAAGATAGGTGCAAGAAATTGATAGCAGAGGTTTGGTCAAGGAAGTAATGATAGAGGATAGGTGCAATAAATTGATAATAGAGGTTTGGTATAAGGAAGTAATAATTGAGGATCGGTGCAAGAAATTAATAGTAGAGGTTTGATACAAGGAAGTAATAATAGAGAACCGGTGCTAGGTAGTAATAACAGAGGATCAGTACAAGAAAATAATAATGGAATATGTACAATAAAAAGGTAAAAAAAATGTTGTTACAAGAAAGTAATAATAGAGGATATGTGCAAGAAATTGATAGTAGAGGTTTGGTAAAAGGAAGTAATAATAGAGGATCAGTGCTAGGTGGTAATAACGGAGGATCGGTACTAGAAAGTAATATTAGGGAATACGTGCAAGAAAAAGATTTTTTTTTAAATTGTTGTTGCAAGAAAGTAATAATAGAGGATCGGTGCAAGAAATTGATAGTAGAGGTTTGGTACAAGGAAGTAATAATAGAGGATCGGTACAAGAGATTGATAGTAGAGGTTTGGTATAAGGAAGTAATAATAGAGGATCGGTGCAAGAAATTGATAGTAGAGGTTTGGTACAAGGAAGTAATAATAGAGGATCGGTACAAGAAATTGATAGTAGAGGTTTGGTATAAGGAAGTAATAATAGAGGATCGGTACAAGAAATTGATAGTAGGGGTTTGGTATAAGGAAGTAATAATAGAGGATCGGTACAAGAAATTGATAGTAGTGGTTTGGTATAAGGAAGTAATAATAGAGGATCGGTACAAGAAATTGATAGTAGAGGTTTGGTACAAGGAAGTAATAATAGAGGATCGGTACAAGAAATTGATAATAGAGGTTTGGTACAAGGAAGTAATAATAGAGGATAGGTGCAAGAAATTGATAGTAGAGGTTTGGTACAAGGAAGTAATGATAGAGGATAGGTGCAAGAAATTGATAATAGAGGTTTGGTACAAGGAAGTAATAATAGAGGATAGGTGCAAGAAATTGATAGCAGAGGTTTTGTACAAGGAAGTAATGATAGAGGATATGTGCAAGAAATTGATAGTAGAGGTTTGGTACAAGGAAGTAATAATAGAGGATAAGTGCAAGAAATTGATATCAGGGGTTTGGTACAATGAAGTAATAATAGAGGATAGGTCTTAGGTAGTAACAATAGAGGATCGGTAGTAAAAAATTAAAATGCCCCGCCACGCGAAGTGGCGTAAAGAAAATATAGTGTTAGTGACTATAATATTTTACAGACCTTCGGCACATGATTTTTGGGGTTATGTGGTCGGTATTACGTCCGTGCCGCTTTACTTTCCCAGAAAAAAAAAATCCGGTACCGATTTAAAGCTGGTTGAACCTGGAAGCCGTTGATCAGGATCGAACTCGACCTCTTGTCCATTGTAGTCCTGTTCACCAACCACTGAGCTATCGCGGCTCCCCCAACAGAGAATCGGTGCTAGAAAGTAATAATAGGGGATATGTGCAAGAAATAGAAAAGAGGTTCGCTGCAAGAATGTGATAATAGCAGATATATATATAAGAAATAGATAATAGAGGCTTGATACAAGAAAGTAAAAATTGATATGTGCAAGAATGCGACAATAGAGGTTAGTGCACGAAAATAATAACAAAGGATATGGGCAAAGAATATATAATACAGATTTAGTAACATAAAGTAAAAATAAAGCTTTTGTAAAAAAAAAGAGGAATAATAAAGAATTGGTAAAGAAAGTAATAATAGACGTTTCATCACCATCAATGCGTGCCGTCTCCGCATCAAAAGGTTGGCTATCACAGAGAGTCATTTCGCTCTGTCTCTTGCTTTGATAGAGCAGGTTGTCATAAGTTTACTTGTTCATCCTTTGATGTTACTCATCCATGTTAGCCTTGATCTGTCTCTGTCTCTTGTACCTTGTATTTTCCCTTCTAAGATTACTTTTAATAGGCTGCTGTGTCTTTTAACATGCCTCGAAAATCTCAGTTGTCTTGTTTGAATTGTGTACTCCTACTTTCATTGTTAGTTGTTTTAAGACTTCATCATTTATTTTATTTTCTTCCCATCCAATTCTACCTATTTTTCTATAAATCCACATTTCAATGGCTTCAATTTTCTGTTCTGTTTTCTTGTCTAATGCCCATGTTTCTGCACCATACAGGAATGTTGAGAAGATATAACATTTTCCTATTCTCAGTTATAGGCTATTTTCCCATTCTTAAATATAGCATTCCTTCTGGCTTTCTGCCATGTCTTGGCCGTTTGTCTCTTGCTCCGTCAAGCTTCCTCGACATCTACGTTCCACCAGGGTGGCTGCGTCCATCTCTCCTGCCTCCTACGAGGGGCGCTCTGTTTCCTATGTCTGATTTTGCTAATGACGTCCTGGTCTGTTCTCTCGTATTTGAATGTATGGAGCTTTCTTTTCTGGCTTCTATTTCTGTTTTTCTCAATTAGGAGGACACATGGATAGTGATCACTTCCGTGGAACCCCAGTGCACTCCACCTGCAAACCGGTGCGAAGGTGGAAGACACCAGTGCCAGGTCTATGACACTATCAGAGTCCCCTGTTCGAGTGGCCATTCTTGTTGCCCTTCCATCATTCAAGCACACTAAATCGGCCGACACCAATGCGTTCTCTAGGTCTTCTCCCTGCTTGTTGGTTATCACGTTACCCCACTGGTTTCCTCTAGCATTAAATTCTCCGCAGAAAATGACGTTCTCTTCATCGAACTCGAAGAGATTCTGCCATTGTTGTGTGTTGACCTTCCCATTACAGGCATGCACATTTACAATCACGAAATGAACTGGGGTCTGCACCCTAACCGCATGTACCTGCAATTCTGCATTGTCCCACGCAGACACATCAACCTCAGCTGCCATCATATTGTTGCGCACAAGGATGGCCTGCCCAAGGTGTCGTCTATTGTAAAAACAATGAAAGCCACGAGTACTTACTGTCCTGTCACCAAGAAGACTTTCAGAGCACAGGCCGGATATGGCACAAATCTGATGAGAGCAAAGGGAAGGCCCTGCTTGCCCGCGACATTGAGCAGACGGACCAAAGAAATGAAGCTGTAAGAATGAGGATACGGGGATCGTTGTCAAAATTGTGTAAGGATGTAGTGCTGGAAGAAGATCTTACAATCACAACCGATACCATTCGCATGACACTTAAAGGGTCACACAACACTGCTCCTGGTCCAGATGGTGTTCGGTACGATGACATAGGCGATTTAGCTGACGACGACTTGACAAAACTGGCCAATGAGTTTAAAGCCAGTATTCGGAATGGCCAGATTAAGGAGGAGTGCCTACACAGCTACTTACTACCGCTACCGAAGCCAAACAAGGACCATTCTCATTTCAGTGCCTACAGAATTATCACAATGCAGAACACTGTGGGCAAGCTGCTGGAGAAAATAGCTGCCCGTGTCCTCACCTGTCACCTTGAACAGAAACGCGTATTCCCACCCACACTCGGAGGTTATAGATATAACAAAGAGACATGGCTCAATGCGGCAGTCTTTGCCTATGACGTCTTCGAAGGCTTCCACAGACGAGAGGAGACATGCGCTGCTGCTATAAATCTGGAGGATGCATACAACAGGGTACCTTTTGAATATCTCATGCATCTGCTCCTCAGACTGGCGGTGCACACCTTCCTCATTAGATGGATCGCCGCGGCACTGTTTCAGAGGAAGGTGATACTCAGATGTGGAAGTTGGTCTTCCGAGCCAATATCCATTACTCCAAGGCTGCCACAAGGCTCACCATTGTCACCAGTTCTATTTAACGTGTACACAATAATGATCACGGAACAACAACTGGATGAGAGGGGAAGAACTATGACTTTTGCTGATGATATTCTGGTATATCGACAGGGAAGAGACAGACGGGGAATCGCCTCCACAATGCAAGACGAACTCGATCGCATTTCTTCCTGGTGTGGGTTTCAGGTGCCTTGGTTAATCCTAATAAAGCATCAGTTTCTTGGTTCTCCCTTAACAATTATATCGTTAATACTACCACACCGGTAGTACGAATGGGAGCTGATGAGGTGACCAGGGACAAGTTGATGACATACCTCGGAGTTAAGTTTGATAGCAGCCTAAGTTTTCGGGACCACGTCGACCATGTGATAACAAAATCCAGCAAAGGATTAGCCGCCTTGAAGGTCATGGCAGCTGCCAACATCGAGCAGATGCTACTTACTCTTCTGTTCCAGGGATTAGTCCTCGCAGCAATCGAGTATGCCCTGGCAATTCTTACTGTCAGTACGACTCAAATTGATAGGCTGGAGAAAATACAAAATTAAGACATGCGCATTATTCTGGGATGTGCGAGGGACCCTCCCTGTGTAGCAATGGGGTATCTTCTTGACTTTCCAACCATGGATGATAGGATCAAGATCTGGAGAGCACGAGCTTACCTGAAGATAAGTGCCGACAAAGAGCATCCATTGCACCACGTGCTCAACACAGTGAAAGGTGCCAGGCTAAAGAGAGGCAAATCATGGGTGGGCCGAGCAGAAGATGTCATAAAACAGGTCTGTGGGCTTACCAATATCAGCGTTTGTGAGGAGTGGATACTGGTGCCTACGTCATTCAAGGGGACTTTATCATGTATTGTCACACTCAACAGGAAAAGTAGGGAACAGAACCCGGTCAAGGTTAATGCCGAGGTCAATGGTTTCATCTGCGATAACACCGATGAGAAAGATGCAGTCATCTATACAGACGGATCTGTAATACGACACTAAAGAAGTGCATGGGCATTTACAGCACGCTCGGCAGGCAGAATAGTCAAGGAAGACAGTGGTGCATACGTTATGACCACGAGTACCATGACAATGGAGGCGATGACAGTAACCAAGGCATTCAAATGGTTAGAGTCACAAGACTACATTCACGCATATATACTGAGTGATTCGATGAGCATGATTAAAAAAGTGGAGGCGGGCTCTGTACGCATGCAATGGGTAGAGTCGTTGCAGAAATCCAAAATACGTAAGGTCATCTTTGTCTATGTCCCTGGACATGCGGGAGTACTGGGAAATGAAAGAGCGGACAGGTTGGTTAGCTGCGCTGTCGTTGAGGACGGGCAACCAATGGATCGGGTGGACATCATCAATGCCCTCCGAGATGTGGGAAGAGCACGTGACTTCGACAAACACAGATCCACGTCACTTCTTTGGATGATGGAAATGGGAGTTAAGATGGGCACAGCCAGAAATGAGAAACTTAGTGGCCGTGTAAGAAGACTTATCAACCAACATAGAACTGGAGTCGGCAGTCGCTGGACACTGAGGGAATTGCTGAGGAGGGGATCTGAGCACCTATGGACATGTTCGGAGTGCAATGATGATGACCCGCAAATAACTCAATAACTCAATAAATATAGCATATTTTTCCTGGCTTTAAAATTACTTTTTGCCATTTCTATTCGTTTATTTATTTAAGTTTTCGACCAGTTTTCGATTACTGGTTATAGTATGTCCAAGGTAGTTGTAGCTCTGAACTGTCTCCAGGTCGATTCCTTCAAATTTGATATCCGCTTGTGGGTTTTGAGTATTTTCTTAGTTTATGGTCATAGTTTTAGCCTATTTGATATTCGTGTCAGTAGTATAGCAGGAAGGATTTGGATATTATTTGACCCGTAAATTAACAAAGATATATAGTAGGCGCGCGGCGCGCCTAATGTACTGTAGGCGCAGGGGAGTTAACCGTGACAGCTGGTCCCAGTGACCCCGGAAGTGACCTGTTTATGTCTGGTGTATGCTGACTTTGGAGTTCTTTATGTACTTGATCGTTAGTGATAGGTTAGTAGATTATACAACATCAATGAAAAACAATCAATATAAAACAGAAGACAAAGATATATTTTATTCTTTTATTATCTCAATAGGTGTATAACATTACAAAAATATTCAGTACACGAAGTAAATATATAGTACAAGGATAACATTTAGTTATACCTATGTAGTTGGGTGTCTGCTTAGCTAGGGTGAAACTGTTAGAGATTGCTGGGTAGTCTAAACTGGTAGTGTAAAGAGTTAAATATCTAGAGGTGTAGTCGAGACATTATCATCAGCTACCTTTCTTTTTATATAGAAATAGGAAAGAGCATTTCTTGTTTGACTATAGGAAAATATGGAATTATTTAAGACTTTGAATCCTACATTTTTCCCACCCTTAGCCTTTTGCGTAGCGAGAACCTCTAAAAACATATCTTTATCTAATTTGTTGTGTTGCTTGCTTAGCCCTTTACAACTGATTTTATCGTAATCCCCACTACAATGGTACGTCTTACTACATAAGCTAACAAGAGCTGTCCCTTCGTACTCTAGTTTAAAAAGCCCGGGCGTTCGTTTGGTGTATGCTTTAACACCCTTACAGTTTATACATTCTGTTTTGCTAGTATGTTCATCGCAGCGATGGGTGTATGGAGGTCGCCTAGTGTGTAATAAGGGCTGTATAGGGGTCGGCTAGTATGTCGTGATGGGTGTACGGAGGTCGTCTAGTGTGTCATATTGGGTGTATAGAGGGCGTTTAGTGTGTCATGATGGTTGTATAGGGGTCGTCTAGTGTGTCATGATGGTTGTATAGGGGTCGTCTAGTGTGTCATGATGGTTGTATAGGGGTCGTCTAGTGTGCCGTGATGGGTGTACGGAGGTCGTCTAGTGTGTCATATTGGGTGTATAGAGGGCGTCTAGTGTGTCATGATGGTTGTATAGGGATCGTCTAGTGTGTCATGATGGTTGTATAGGGGTCGTCTAGTGTGCCGTGATGGGTCAATGGAGGTCGGCTAGTATGTCGTGATGGGTGTACGGAGGTCGTCTAGTGTGTCATATTGGGTGTATAGAGGGCGTTTAGTGTGTCATGATGGTTGTATAGGGGTCGTCTAGTGTGTCATGATGGTTGTATAGGGGTCGTCTAGTGTGCCATGATGGGTACATGGAGGTCGGCTAGTATGTCGTGATGGGTGTACGGAGGTCGTCTAGTGGGGTATGATGGTTGTATGGAGATCGTCTAGTGTGTCATATTGGGTGTATAGAGGGCGTCTAGTGTGTCATGATGGGTGTATGTAGGTCGTTTAGTGTATCGTGAGGGGTGTATGGAGGTCGTCTACTGTGTCGTGAGGGGTGTATGGAGGTCATCTGGTGTGGTATGTGGGGTGTATGGAGGTCATCTAGTGTGATATAAGGCTGTATGCCGGGCGTCTAGTGTGACATGAGGGCTGTATACCGGTCGCCTAGTGTGGCATGAGGGCTGTATGGCGGTTGTCTGGTATATCATACTTTAATCAACCAATAAGAAAAATGAAGGAACATTACATTCAACATTACTTATCTTAACTACTTTACATCAATACAGTTGAATAACGTGTTATCGTTAAGTCTTACCATACTTTAAGAGAAAACATTCAAACTTACAGTATAAAATATAGTATCAATCATCTACACTGAATATAACCTATTATCGATAACCCTTAACATACTTTAAGAGAAAACAAGCCAACTTACGGTGCAAAACTCCGCTAGACTGAAGTGTAGTATGACCTTCCTTGAATCAACCAAACTTATAACGCCGTCTAGTTTAAATATAGCCTGGTAAGAAATGAATAAATTAGCCAGTCAGCGAGTGACTATGCCAACATCGACTGATACCTGGATCAACCAATCAGAGAAGAGTATTAGTATAGGAGGCGGAGCAAAGAAATGACTGACAGGTGGATTAACCAATCAGAGAAGTGCGTTAGCCCAAGCGTAGGTAGTGGCTGTCGGGTCAGCAGTGGGGGAAAAATGTTGGGTGGTGGATTACTTGAACTCGTTTTGACCCCTGAGGCAATTCCAGAAGAGTTCTATGACCTCATTTTGACCGCTGAAGGCTTTAATACCAATGTTTTCCACTTCAACGAACGACATACATCATTAAAGGTGATTACTTCAGCTCTTAGACTTTGGAGTTCCATATCTTTATCACTTGATTGAATGACAGACAACAGTAAAGATGATCATTTCAGGTAAGAAAACTTAGTTCCAAACCCTAAAATTTCTACTCATAGTCACAAACTTTGATGCAAAACCCTAACAATTTAGTCCCAAAGTGATACTAGTTCGACACGACAGTCGTAAATGTTATATGCAAAGTCCAAAAGTTTGTCAAAAAGATAACCTAAACTCAAAATAGTTAGACACAAAACCCAACAATTTATATGCAAAGTCTAAAAAGTTACTCCAAAAGACAACTAATGTAATACTTAACCCCAAAATTTCGGCTCATATGCACAAAGTTGAACACGAACCCTAAAAATTTAGTCCCAAAGTGATACTAGTTCGACACAAAAGTCGTAAATATTATATACAAAGTCTAAAAGTTTGTCAAAAAGACAACCCAAACTCAGAATAGTTAGACACAAAACCCAACAATTTATATGCAAAGTCTAAAAAGTTACTCCAAAAGACAACTAATGTAACACTTAACCCCAAAATTTCGGCTCATATGCACAAAGTTGAACACGAACTCTACAAATTTAGTCCCAAAGTGATACTAGTTCGACACAAAAGTCGTAAATATTATATACAAAGTCTAAAAGTTTGTCAAAAAGACAACCCAAACTCAGAATAGTTAGACACAAAACCCAACAACTTATAGGCAAAGTCTAAAAAGTTACTCCAAAAGACAACTAATGTAACACTTAACCCCAAAATTTCGTCACATAACCAAACAGTTGAACTCAAAAGCCTAAAAATTTAGTTCCAAAGTCGTAATTGTTCGACACGAAAGTCGTAAATGTTATATGCAAAGTCCAAAAGTTTGTCAAAAAGACAACCCAAACTCAAAATAGTTAGACACGAAAGTCATAAATGTTATATGCAAAGTCCAAAATTTTGTCAAAAAGACAACCCAAACTCAGAATATTTAGACACAAAAGACCAAATAGTTACATTCAAAGTCCAAAAGTTTGTCAAAAAGACAACCTTAACTCAAAATAGTTAGACACAAAGCCCAACAATTTATATGCAAAGTCCAAAAAGTTACTCCAAAAGACAACTAATATAACAACAAGCCCTAAAATTTCGTCTCATAACCAAAAAGTTGAACTCAAAACCCTAAAAAGTGTCCACTTATCAACCAAAGTCTTTAATACAGCTGAGAAAACCCTAATAAATAATTACAATTTACTAAAATGTTGCACTTGATGATAGTTGCGACTGTGTCTAAATCATTATTGAAAATATTCATAGAACTCTAGTAAAAGCCAAACACACTAAAACACCACATTGAAAGAATGAACTTAAAGTTCACGCCCCTGTCACAACTCTGCTAAGAAAAGTACTGCAAAGCATGAAAGTTATGTCCCCTGCTATAACTCTACTAAACGAAGGTATTACCAAACACGTAGGTTACACTCCTACCATAACCCACTAAGAAAAACAAGATTTTGCTTAAAATACCACATTTATGATTGTTACGCCCCTTGTCCCTTTATGAGGGGACGCCCATGAAACTGTTAGAAATAGTAAATTTAACCTAGCGGCATACCCCAGATGTTATATTAGACATCCCCATAGCAAAAATTTACTTAAAACTCACTTTTATGGTGGTTACCACCTGACCCATTTTTGAGGGCTACGCCCATGAAACTGTTAAAAATACTCAATTTAACATATAGACATACCCCAAACTTTATATTAAGCATCCCCATATCAAGAATTTACATAAAAATCACTTTTGAAATTACTACCCCTGTACCCATTTTTGGCGGTTACGCCCATGAAACTGTTAAAAATAGTCAATTTAACATCTAGACATACCACAAACTTTATATTAAGCATCCCCATATCAAGAATTTACATAAAAATCACTTTTGAAATTACTACCCCTGTACCCATTTTTGGCGGTTACGCCCATGAAACTGTTAAAAATAGTCAATTTAACATCTAGACATACCACAAACTTTATATTAAACATCCCCGTATCAAGAATTTCCATAAAAACAACTTTTGAAATTACTACCACTGTACCCATTTTTGGCGGTTACGCCCATGAAACTGTTAAAAATAGTCAATTTAACATCTAGACATACCACAAACTTTATATTAAGCATCCCCATAGCAAAAATTTACTAAAAAACCACTTTTATGAGTGTTGCCCCCTTACCCATTTTTGGCGGTTACGCCCATGAAACTGTTAAAAATAGTCAATTTAACATCTAGACATACCACAAACTTTATATTAAGCATCCCCATATCAGGAATTTACATAAAAATCACTTTTGAAATTACTACCCCTGTACCCATTTTTGGCGGTGACGCCCATGAAACTGTTAAAAATAGTCAATTTAACATCTAGACATACCACAAACTTTATATTAAACATCCCCGTATCAAGAATTTCCATAAAAACAACTTTTGAATTTACTACCCCTGTACCCATTTTTGGCGGTTACGCCCATGAAATCGATAAAAAATTGAAATTTAACCTATTGGTATACCTCAAACATAATACTGTGGTATGTCTAGATGTTAAATTGACTATTTTTAACAGTTTCATGGGCGTAACCGCCAAAAATGGGTAAGGGGGCAACACTCATAAAAGTGGTTTTTTAGTAAATTTTTGCTATGGGGATGCTTAATATAAAGTTTGTGGTATGTCTAGATGTTAAATTGACTATTTTTAACAGTTTCATGGGCGTAACCGCCAAAAATGGGTACAGGGGTAGTAATTTCAAAAGTTGTTTTTATGGAAATTCCTGATACGGGGATGTTTAATATAAAGTTTGTGGTATGTCTAGATGTTAAATTGACTATTTTTAACAGTTTCATGGGCGTAACCGCCAAAAATGGGTACAGGGGTAGTAATTTCAAAAGTGATTTTTATGTAAATTCTTGATATGGGGATGCTTAATATAAAGTTTGTGGTATGTCTAGATGTTAAATTGACTATTTTTAACAGTTTCATGGGCGTAACCGCCAAAAATGGGTACAGGGGTAGTAATTTCAAAAGTGATTTTTATGTAAATTCTTGATATGGGGATGCTTAATATAAAGTTTGGGGTATGTCTATATGTTAAATTGAGTATTTTTAACAGTTTCATGGGCGTAACCGCCAAAAATGGGCACAGGGGTAGTAATTTCAAAAGTTGTTTTTATGTAAATTCTTGATACGGAGATGGTTAATATAAAGTTTAGGGTATGTCTAGCTGTTAAATTGACTATTTTTAACAGTTTCATGGGCGTAGCCCTCAAAAATGGGTCAGGTGGTAACCACCATAAAAGTGAGTTTTAAGTAAATTTTTGCTATGGGGATGTCTAATATAACATCTGGGGTATGCCGCTAGGTTAAATTTACTATTTCTAACAGTTTTATGGGCGTCCCCTCATAAAGGGACAAGGGGCGTAACAATCATAAATGTGGTATTTTAAGCAAAATCTTGTTTTTCTTAGTGGGTTATGGTAGGAGTGTAACCTACGTGTTTGGTAATACTTTCGTTTAGTAGAGATATAGCAGGGGACTTAACTTTCATGCTTTGCAGTACTTTTCTTAGCAGAGTTGTGACAGGGGCGTGAACTTTAAGTTCATTCTTTCAATGTGGTGTTTTAGTGTGTTTGGCTTTTACTAGAGTTCTATGAATATTTTCAATAATGATTTAGACACAGTCGCAACTATCATCAAGTGCAACATTTTTAGTAAATTGTAATTATTTATTAGGGTTTTCTCAGCTGTATTAAAGACTTTGGTTGATAAGTGGACACTTTTTAGGGTTTTGAGTTCAACTTTTGGTTATGAGACGAAATTTTAGGGCTTGTTGTTATATTAGTTGTCTTTTGGAGTAACTTTTTGGACTTTGCATATAAATTGTTGGGCTTTGTGTCTAACTATTTTGAGTTAAGGTTGTCTTTTTGACAAACTTTTGGACTTTGAATGTAACTATTTGGTCTTTTGTGTCTAAATATTCTGAGTTTGGGTTGTCTTTTTGACAAAATTTTGGACTTTGCATATAACATTTATGACTTTCGTGTCTAACTATTTTGAGTTTGGGTTGTCTTTTTGACAAACTTTTGGACTTTGCATATAACATTTACGACTTTCGTGTCGAACAATTACGACTTTGGAACTAAATTTTTAGGCTTTTGAGTTCAACTGTTTGGTTATGTGACGAAATTTTGGGGTTAAGTGTTACATTAGTTGTCTTTTGGAGTAACTTTTTAGACTTTGCCTATAAATTGTTGGGTTTTGTGTCTAACTATTCTGAGTTTGGGTTGTCTTTTTGACAAACTTTTAGACTTTGTATATAATATTTACGACTTTTGTGTCGAACTAGTATCACTTTGGGACTAAATTTGTAGAGTTCGTGTTCAACTTTGTGCATATGAGCCGAAATTTTGGGGTTAAGTGTTACATTAGTTGTCTTTTGGAGTAACTTTTTAGACTTTGCATATAAATTGTTGGGTTTTGTGTCTAACTATTCTGAGTTTGGGTTGTCTTTTTGACAAACTTTTAGACTTTGTATATAATATTTACGACTTTTGTGTCGAACTAGTATCACTTTGGGACTAAATTTTTAGGGTTCGTGTTCAACTTTGTGCATATGAGCCGAAATTTTGGGGTTAAGTATTACATTAGTTGTCTTTTGGAGTAACTTTTTAGACTTTGCATATAAATTGTTGGGTTTTGTGTCTAACTATTTTGAGTTTAGGTTATCTTTTTGACAAACTTTTGGACTTTGCATATAACATTTACGACTGTCGTGTCGAACTAGTATCACTTTGGGACTAAATTGTTAGGGTTTTGCATCAAAGTTTGTGACTATGAGTAGAAATTTTAGGGTTTGGAACTAAGTTTTCTTACCTGAAATGATCATCTTTACTGTTGTCTGTCATTCAATCAAGTGATAAAGATATGGAACTCCAAAGTCTAAGAGCTGAAGTAATCACCTTTAATGATGTATGTCGTTCGTTGAAGTGGAAAACATTGGTATTAAAGCCTTCAGCGGTCAAAATGAGGTCATAGAACTCTTCTGGAATTGCCTCAGGGGTCAAAACGAGTTCAAGTAATCCACCACCCAACATTTTTCCCCCACTGCTGACCCGACAGCCACTACCTACGCTTGGGCTAACGCACTTCTCTGATTGGTTAATCCACCTGTCAGTCATTTCTTTGCTCCGCCTCCTATACTAATACTCTTCTCTGATTGGTTGATCCAGGTATCAGTCGATGTTGGCATAGTCACTCGCTGATTGGCTAATTTATTCATTTGTTACCAGGCTATATTTAAACTAGACGGCGTTATAAGTTTGGTTGATTCAAGGAAGGTCATACTACACTTCAGTCTAGCGGAGTTTTGCACCGTAAGTTGGCTTGTTTTCTCTTAAAGTATGTTAAGGGTTATCGATAATAGGTTATATTCAGTGTAGATGATTGAGACTATATTTTATACTGTAAGTTTGAATGTTTTCTCTTAAAGTATGGTAAGACTTAACGATAACACGTTATTCAACTGTATTGATGTAAAGTAGTTAAGATAAGTAATGTTGAATGTAATGTTCCTTCATTTTTCTTATTGGTTGATTAAAGTATGATATACCAGACAACCGCCATACAGCCCTCATGCCACACTAGGCGACCGGTATACAGCCCTCATGTCACACTAGACTCCCGGCATACAGCCTTATATCACACTAGATGACCTCCATACACCCCACATACCACACCAGATGACCTCCATACACCCCTCACGACACAGTAGACGACCTCCATACACCCCTCACGATACACTAAACGACCTACATACACCCATCATGACACACTAGACGCCCTCTATACACCCAATATGACACACTAGACGATCTCCATACAACCATCATACCCCACTAGACGACCTCCGTACACCCATCACGACATACTAGCCGACCTCCATGTACCCATCATGGCACACTAGACGACCCCTATACAACCATCTTGACACACTAGACGACCCCTATACAACCATCATGACACACTAAACGCCCTCTATACACCCAATATGACACACTAGACGACCTCCGTACACCCATCACGACATACTAGCCGACCTCCATTGACCCATCACGGCACACTAGACGACCCCTATACAACCATCATGACACACTAGACGATCCCTATACAACCATCATGACACACTAGACGCCCTCTATACACCCAATATGACACACTAGACGACCTCCGTACACCCATCACGGCACACTAGACGACCCCTATACAACCATCATGACACACTAGACGACCCCTATACAACCATCATGACACACTAGACGACCCCTATACAACCATCATGACACACTAAACGCCCTCTATACACCCAATATGACACACTAGACGACCTCCGTACACCCATCACGACATACTAGCCGACCCCTATACAGCCCTTATTACACACTAGGCGACCTCCATACACCCATCGCTGCGATGAACATACTAGCAAAACAGAATGTATAAACTGTAAGGGTGTTAAAGCATACACCAAACGAACGCCCGGGCTTTTTAAACTAGAGTACGAAGGGACAGCTCTTGTTAGCTTATGTAGTAAGACGTACCATTGTAGTGGGGATTACGATAAAATCAGTTGTAAAGGGCTAAGCAAGCAACACAACAAATTAGATAAAGATATGTTTTTAGAGGTTCTCGCTACGCAAAAGGCTAAGGGTGGGAAAAATGTAGGATTCAAAGTCTTAAATAATTCCATATTTTCCTATAGTCAAACAAGAAATGCTCTTTCCTATTTCTATATAAAAAGAAAGGTAGCTGATGATAATGTCTCGACTACACCTCTAGATATTTAACTCTTTACACTACCAGTTTAGACTACCCAGCAATCTCTAACAGTTTCACCCTAGCTAAGCAGACACCCAACTACATAGGTATAACTAAATGTTATCCTTGTACTATATATTTACTTCGTGTACTGAATATTTTTGTAATGTTATACACCTATTGAGATAATAAAAGAATAAAATATATCTTTGTCTTCTGTTTTATATTGATTGTTTTATATTGATTGTTTTTCATTGATGTTGTATAATCTACTAACCTATCACTAACGATCAAGTACATAAAGAACTCCAAAGTCAGCATACACCAGACATAAACAGGTCACTTCCGGGGTCACTGGGACCAGCTGTCACGGTTAACTCCCCCTGCGCCTACAGTACATTAGGCGCGCCGCGCGCCTACTATATATCTTTGTTAATTTACGGGTCAAATAATATCCAAATCCTTCCTGCTATACTACTCGTGTCTAATCCATACTTTTTGCTTGTCCTATTTATTTCATTAAGTAATTGTTGTAGATCTTCTGGATTGTCTTCTAGTAACAAATTATCATCAGCATATCTTAGGTTATTGATTATCTTTCCATTAATTTGTAGGCCTGGCATCTCTATGATGTTTTTAAAGATTTGCTCAGTGTATAGATTGAACAAGCTTGGTGACAGGATGCATCCTTTACTCGTCTTTTCATATCAATGGGTGTAGAGCTCTCTTTGTTATATTTTATTATTGCTGTTTTCCACCAGTAAAAATTACATATTAGTTGTATGTCTGTGTCATCTAGGTGTATATTTCTTATGCAGTCTATATGTTGTTTATGGTGTATTCTATCGAAAGCTTTGGTGTAATCTATGAAGTAGGCACATATTGGTTTGTTTACTTCTGTGCACTTTTTAATTAACGTCTTCGTTCAGAATATGGCTTCTTTTGCCCCACTGTTTTTATTAAATCCAAATTGTTGTTTTTCTAAATCCATGTTGATTTTATTCTGAATCCATCCTTGTATAACTTTTACCAGGATTTACATGTCTCATTATGCTTATTGTTCTAAAATCACTGCTAACCTCTATAGGTTTAGTGCAAGAAAATAATTATAGAGATTTGGTGAGAAAAATTAATAACAGTGGTTTGATATAAGAAAGAAATTATATTTGGTTGTTGAAAGAAAGTAATGATAGAGAATCGTTGCAAGAGTTAATAATAAAGGCGGGATGCAAGAAAGTAATAAAAGAGGTTTCAATTTAAGATATCAGCAATAGAGATTTGGTGCAAACAAATAATACAGATTCGGTTCCAGAAAGCAATAATACAGGTTTAAGATATCAGCATCATCATCATCAGGCACCGGTCCTACTGGCGTAGGTGATTATGTCTTTCCACAACTTTCGATCTCGGCAGCTATTTATCATTTCTGTTGACCTTCTGTCAAGCCATTCTCTTAAGCTGTCTGTTATTTTTTCTCTTTGCTTCCCTCTATCTCTTCGTCCCTCAATGTTTCCAGGTGTTACAATATATTCCAGTTGTTCTCTTCTCATTACATAGCCAAAAAAATGATGATTGTTTCTTCCTAATATTGGAAATTAGCTCTCTTTTTGTTTTGACCTCTCTCAGAACATCCTCATTACTCTTCTTAGCTGTCCATGGTACTCTCAACATTCTTCTGTAAAACCACATTTCTACAGACTCCAGTGATTTTCTTGCCTGTTGTCCTATTGTCCATGATTCGCATCCATATGTTAAGACTGGCTCTACGTAACATTTAAGAACTCTTTTTCTTGCTTCTATTGTCAAAAATGGATTGCATAGTTTTTTTTTTTTTGGAAAGCTGCTTTTGCCTGAGCCATTCTACATCTCACCTCTGTTGTACATCTTTCGTCTGAGATTAACAAAGTTGTTTGCATTCACGAAGTGCCTCATTTAACTCGTTGTAAAATTTATCAATTGTTTCCTCTGGGCTGTCTGCTGTTGGTGCATAAACTTGTATACGATTTATATCTATTGGCTTTCCATTCAATTTCACTAAAAGGACTCTGTCAGATATTGGGTAAAAACCTTTCACTGTTCTTGTTCTTTCTGCATCCAACATGATACCTACTCCTCTTTAGTGTTCAGTACCTCCAGAATAGATTATTTTCATGATTTGCAATGGAAACCCTATAATTCGCCTTATGTCTTTTGACGTGTGCTGTGTTTGCTACGATGGGAACTGCAACTGCCTTTTCTTTGTTTGGACATTCGATGAGTTGTTAATTCGGATAATTCTACTGGCACGGTTTGTTGAGCAGTAATGGATCTTAATTAATTTGCAGTGTTACTGGAGTGTTCGACTAATCATAACCCTCACACAAAGAAGTTACCAGAAATGAAGTAGCTGATCTCAAAGTATCATCATCAGGTCGCATGTCATTTGCAGAAAGTTGCATTCACCACATCCCGTCTGAAAGAATCCTGTCTCCAGCCAGATCTCTCACTTCTTCTGTTGTCATGTTCAAGGTCTCCTTGATGCCTTGAAACAACCTTCTTCTTGGTCTGCCCCTGATGCGTCGCCCAGCAACCATACCTTCCGTTATTGTTCTCTCCAGACCTCTCTGTTTTTTTCACATGGCCTAGTATTTAATTTCCTCTGTAAAAATGGTGTCTATAAGCCATTTTAATGTTTAAATCTTTTATGTCTTTATTGCTCTTTTTCATTATCCAAGGTATCTTACAGATTTTTCTGTAGTATTTCGAATGAATCGATTATCTTCCTTGCAGTTTGAGAGATAGTTCATGATTTGCAACCGTATATTGCTATCGGGAAGATACATGTCCTCAGTAATTTTACTTCCTTGCTGGTCACATGTTCTTCATGACGTTTAATTATCTCTAATGCATGCAGTACAAAAAAAACCACACTAAGTGAACTATAGAGTAGCATTGACTATGATACAAACCAATGCAGAACAAACTGGAGAAGCAAAAGTTGCAAATAAACAATATCTAGGATCTGACATACTTGTTGTCAAGGAATGTCCAGACCACCATCTTCCGTGTTAGAACAGACTACTGCAGACTCCTGAGCAACTTCACCGCTTATAAATAACCAAAATTGATCAATGCCACTACCGAAGAGGGGCCCAGACTCTGGAACACCTTATTCAGTTGTTCAACTATGCTGTGAATCGGAGTGATAGAATGGGAACGGTACCAAAAAAGAAGGCACCAAATATTTGGACGACTATCCCATATACTTCAACACAAAGCAATACCTTTTACCACCAAGAAACATCTTATTCAGAGTATATTCATTCCAGAGTAAGATGGACAGATAGCATCAAAGAAATATTACAACAAAATTAATTGACAATGAGTGAAGCCGCCACGAGTGGGAGAGCCAGAACTTTGTATCTCCCGCGACACCCGAACAGGTTCAAGAGGAAGTAAAGAGTTACAGAGTTATTGAGTTATTTGCGGGTCATCATCATTGCACTCCGAACATGTCCATAGGTTCCCAGATCCCCTCCCCAGCAAGTCCCGCAGTGTCCAGCGACTGACGACTCCAGTTCTATGTTGGTTGATAAGTCTTCTTACACGGCCACTAAGTTTCTCATTTCTGGCTGTGCCCAACTTAACTCCCATTTCCATCATCCGAAGAAGTGACGTGGATCTGTGTTTGTCGTATTCCTGTGCTCTTCCCACATCTCGGAGGGCATTGATGATGTCCGCCCGATCCATTGGATTTATATAGGAAGTGAAGAAAGAAGAAGAAAGAAGAAGAAGAAGAAGAAAGAAGAAGAAAGAAGAAGAAAGAAGAAGAAAGAAGAAGAAGACCAAGAAAAAATGTGTGCCCCAGTATTGGCACCAGTAGAGTACCCTATTACCGTGGCAGCAATATTTCCCTTACTATTCCATGCTCACTGTTCAAATAGAAATAATAGATGCTGGTTATAGCCTGGGGATATGCATAACTTCATTCTATTATCGTGTTGTTTATTTCTTGCACCGGTGAATTCACAATTTCCTTGGTCGCTGACAGGCATCTGGTCTTCATTGACAACCATGCACGCCTAAAAGTCTTCTTGAAATACTCGCACTAGATCGACATTCAGTAGAGCGGTTGTATGCTTCAACTCCAAGATATCATATAATCACATATAATTAGAAGACAAAGGCTCTGGTGATACAAGAGATACAAACATATTTTTCTAAGCAGTAGTTGCGAACAATATTATCTGGTGAAACAACTTGTGTTTCTGTGTGCGCGCGTGCGCGTACGTGCGTGTGTGTTTGTCTTCTTTTACTATAACCAGTTCTCCAAATTTTTCTGTAAATCCACATTTTAAAGTCTTCGATTTTCTGCTCTATTTTCTTATTCGATGTTCATGTTTATAAACTATATAGGAATTTTGAGTAGATATAGCACAGTAAATATAGAATATAATCTTCAATCCACATTTCGCATTTCCACTATCTGTTCACACGTGTTCACTAGCTCGCAAATCTTTTTGAATATATATTCCTTATTGATTCATCATCATGTGCCATACCGGTAGGCGTAGACGATCATGCCATCCACAATCTTCTATCCACAGTGCATCTTATCATTTCTATTGTTGCCTGTTTACCGTGCCATGCTACCAAGCTATCTATTATTTTCTCTCTTTGCTATCCGTGATCTCTCTTCCCCTGTATTTTTCCAGTTGTAACCAAGTATTCCAACTTTCCTCTTTTCATGATGTGCTCGACAAATGTTGATTGTTTCTTTGTGTTGTTTTTTAGGAGCTCCCTTAGTGATTCCTCAATTACAAAGGTCTTAATCCAGCACGTAATTATGTATCATAATGCTATCATTGTCACATCATCAAGATTAACTCCATTTATAATCATATTTCTATCATGACAAAGTAAATTGACAAGTTTATAATCATTTATGGAGTACACAGGCTAATAACAATCTTCGTCGGTTCCTACTCACGATCGTTTGTTCATTCCAGTACCTCTATTTGTTATACCATTATGGATGTTCCTTTGTAAACGCTACTTTTTCTACAAGCATTCCTATCACCTGATATTTTTCTTTCCATTTCAAAATTATTTTTTATTTTCAATACATATTTGTACGTGTGTTGTATGTTTGTTCCAGTTGAAGGCATATTTCACCGAAACGTCGTTCTGGTTTGTGTTGTCCACTTGTTACGTGAAGCTTTAACCTTACCATTATTTTATTTTTTTTTCTATATTTTTTTTTAAATTTCTTCATTCCTATCATCTCAATTCTATTTTAAATTTCTTTTATAGAGTCCTTCCGAAGTTGTGTTTAGTCTTCGTCCCCTACGTCTGAATCTTATAAACCCATTTCGGTGTCAATTTTTCGGTCTTCCCAACCAGCTTTTTCTGCATCGAATCTCGGACCTGACATCCTCTACAAAAAATCATTCTTCTATATCCATGTGTTTCTTTCAAGCACAACTCATGACCCGTCTTAATGACTCACTATCTAATAATCCAATCCTTGTTCAGTCTTGCTATTCACTCAAGCGTTAGGTATTCACTTAACACAATTGATCCAAATTTAGTTATTTCTCGAATGTTCTAGTCCCATGTATTTATATTTTAAAGCTGTCTTTCTACTCTGTTCACTACCGTAGACCCTTTTCCCCCGTTTCTCTCTTCTTCTATTACTACCCTATACTCCCTATTTTCTTTACTCTGTAACAGTTGAACTTCGCAGTATATCGAACGGCGTATACCAAAAACTGAGGAACACTACGAAGATCTGGAGAGTACTACGAGCTTCGTCCGGACGACTTTTGGAAAAGACAAGGATGAGCGAAAACCCCTCAAACGCCGAGAGAAAGAGAGAGAGTAGAGAGGAGGAGAGAGAGAGAGAGAGTAGAGAAGAGGAGAGAGAGAGAGAGTAGAGAGGAGGAGAGAGAGAGAGAGAGTAGAGATGAGGAGAGAGAGAGAGAGAGAGAGTAGAGAGGAGGAGAGAGAGAGAGTAGAGAGGAGGAGAGAGAGAGAGAGAGTAGAGAGGAGGAGAGAGAGAGAGTAGAGAGGAGGAGAGAGAGAGAGTAGAGAGGAGGAGAGAGAGAGAGAGAGAGTAGAGAGGAGGAGAGAGAGAGAGAGAGAGTAGAGAGGAGGAGAGAGAGAGAGTAGAGAGGAGGAGAGAGAGAGTAGAGAGGAGGAGAGAGAGAGTAGAGAGGAGGAGAGAGAGAGAGAGAGAGTAGAGAGGAGGAGAGAGAGAGAGAGAGTAGAGAGGAGGAGAGAGAGAGAGAGAGTAGAGAGGAGGAGAGAGAGAGAGAGGACTTCAGATTAACAAGTTTTATTAGAGGCTCACAAGAAATAAGAATATTAAGATTTAGAAGCAGGATTAACCGATTTTGAAAATAATAGAGGAAATATAATATTCATGACACAAGGTAGTCAGAACATAATATATATTGTTAGAAGCGTTAAGGAATTTAATAAGAGGGTTTGTATGGATCTAAAACAGGAAGTTTCGAGAAAAGGGAAAGTTTATGAATGAGCGTTACATGAAGGTTTACAGACTGGAAATAAAGAAAGATTAACAGATGTGATTTAAAGGAATGTTTAAATATAGGAGGGAAAAAAAGACGGTTTTTAAATGTGAAATAAATGAAGGTCTACACATGTAAGAAAATGAATATTTATAGATTGAGATAAAGGAAATTTATAGTTGTGAGATAAGGGAATGTTTATAGATATGTGACAAAAAAGTTTATAGATGTACGACCAGGAACGTTTATTGATGTGTGACAAGGAAAGTATATAGATGTGTGACAAGAAAAGTTTATTGATGTGTGACAAGGAAAGTATATAGATGTGTGACAAGAAAAGTTTATTGATGTGTGACAAGGAAAGTTTATTGATGTGTGACAAGGAAAGTTTATTGATGTTTGACAAGGAAAGTTTATAGATGTTTGACAAGGAAAGTTTATAGATGTGTGACAAGGAAAGTTTATAGATGTGTGACAAGGAAAGTTTATAGATGCGTGACAAGGAAAGTTTATAGATGTGTGACAAGGAAAGTTTATAGATGTTTGACAAGGAAAGTTTATAGATGTGTGACAAGGAAAGTAGTTTATTGATGTGTGACAAGAAAGGTTTATTGATGTGAGACAAGAAAAGTTTATTGATGTGAGACAAGAAAAGTTTATTGATGTGAGACAAGAAAAGTTTATTGATGTGAGACAAGAAAAGTTTATTGATGTGTGACAAGAAAGGTTTATTGATGTGTGACAAGAAAGGTTTATTGATGTGAGACAAGAAAAGTTTATTGATGTGAGACAAGAAAAGTTTATTGATGTTTGATAAGAAAGGTTTATTCATGTGTGATAAGAAAGGTTTATTGATGTGTGACAAGAAAAGTTTATTGATGTGTGATAAGAAAAGTTTATTGATGTGAGACAAGAAAAGTTTATTGATGTGAGACAAGAAAAGTTTATTGATGTGTGATAAGAAAGGTTTATTGATGTGTGATAAGAAAGGTTTATTGATGTGTGACAAGAAAAGTTTATTGATGTGTGATAAGAAAATTTTATTGATGTGAGACAAGAAATGTTTATTGATGTGTGACAAGAAAAGTTTATTGATGTGAGACAAGAAAAGTTTATTGATTTGTGATAAGAAAGGTTTATTGATGTGAGACAAGAAAAGTTTATTGATGTGTGACAAGAAAGTTTATTGATGTGTGACAAGAAAAGTTTATTGATGTGTGATAAGAAAGGTTTATTGATATGAGACAAGAAAAGTTTATTGATGTGTGACATGAAAAGTTTATTGATGTGTGATAAGAAAGGTTTATTGATGTGTGATAAGAAAGGTTTATTGATGTGTGACAAGAAAAGTTTATTGATGTGTGACAAGAAAAGTTTATTGATGTGTGACAAGAAAAGTTTATTGATGTGTGATAAGAAAGGTTTATTGATATGAGACAAGAAAAGTTTATTGATGTGTGACAAGAAAAGTTTATTGATGTGTGATAAGAAAGGTTTATTGATGTGTGATAAGAAAGGTTTATTGATGTGTGACAAGAAAAGTTTATTGATGTGTGATAAGAAAATTTTATTGATGTGTGACATGAAAAGTTTATTGATGTGTGACATGAAAAGTTTATTGATGTGTGACAAGAAAAGTTTATTGATTTGTGATAAGAAAGGTTTATTGATGTGAGACAAGAAAAGTTTATTGATGTGTGACAAGAAAAGTTTATTGATGTGTGACAAGAAAAGTTTATTGATGTGTGATAAGAAAGGTTTATTGATATGAGACAAGAAAAGTTTATTGATGTGTGACAAGAAAAGTTTATTGATGTGAGACAAGAAAAGTTTATTGATGTGAGACAAGAAAGTTTATTGATGTGAGACAAGAAAAGTTTATTGATGTGAGACAAGAAAAGTTTATTGATGTGAGACAAGAAAAGTTTATTGATATGAGACAAGAAAAGTTTATTGATGTGAGACAAGAAAAGTTTATTGATGTGTGACAAGAAAAGTTTATTGATGTGTGACAAGAAAAGTTTATTGATTTGTGATAAAGGCAGTTCAAAAGTTTGAGAGGAAGGAACGTTCAGATATTGAAATAAAGAAAGGTTTATAGATACGTTAATAGCAGATCCATACATGTGAGAGTGTGGAAAATGTAAAGATATACGAAACAAAGAGTTTATAAACGTGTGATAAATTAAGGTTTATAGAGATGTTACAAAGGAAGGTTTGTACATGAGATAAAGAAAGGTCTATAGATGTAAGAGCAAGCAATGGGGGTGTAAAGTACACTCCTACAAGGAATGATGACAGCTTTACAAAAAAGGAACACAACAAAATACTGACATTTCGGCCTACATGCTGCCTTCTTCAGAGAACGAGAACACAAACAAACAACGAAATAAGCTCTATAGATGTGAGGAAAAGGAAAAATAATGAATGTAAGAAATATCAGCATTTATAGTTATACTTAATAACAGTCATGCTTATTACAAAGGTACAGAGCAAAACTGAGTATAGTTACCATGGCTAATGAAGTTAAACTCTTCTTTTCTAATTCACTTCAAAATTTCACTTTCTGAATTTGCTTTAGCCGTTCTCATCCCTACTTTTATTTATCCATGTAATGATAACGGCTCAAAAATATACTACTCAATATACTGCTCTATTTACTACTCGTTATACTCGTCAATATACTGCTCTATTTACTACTCGGTATACTACTCAATATTCTGCTCTATTCACTACTCGGTATACTAATCAATATACTGCTCTATTTACTACTCGGTATACTAATCAATATACTGCTCTATTTACTACTCGGTATACTACACAAAATACTGCTCTATTTACTACTCGGTATACTACTCAATATACTGCTCAAAATGAAAGCAAAACCATTCGACATAGCAATACTACAGACATATGCACCTACTCAAGACTATACAGATGAACAAATAGAGGCATACGATGAAGATCTAAGTAAAGTTATAAAGCAAGTGAAATCTTCGGACATCTTGATTGTAATGGGTGATATGAATGCTAAAATAGGAATAGTTAGATATAAGACCATAAAAGAAAATCATCGTTTAAGAAAAAGAAATAAAAGAGGAGAAAAAGACAGAGCGGAATTGCGTTCCATGGTAGCTAACTTTCGATGTGGAGACGGTACTCAATGATGAATGAAGATGTAGTGATAAAAGGAGGACTCCATTGTAGACGCTAGAAATTGCTCATTTTATAAGTTTGTATGTGACTTTTATTTGGACAACAATCTATTTATAGCGCATGACATAAGAGATCGAGAAATCCAGAGAATACTTGGTACACAAATGTCACTATATGTGTTTGACCTTTAGACGCGAGGGCTGGAAACAAGAGAGACATTAACAATTACAAGAATAGATTTATTGCCTAATATCAGTTTACCTTTCAAAGTACACAATTATTATTTAACATGTAACGTTATAGGTGAGTTATTAAATGTTGCTGGTTTAAGCCGATCTAAGTACAGGGTTTTCTCCCTCGTTATCTAGCTCGGCATTTGTTTAATTGTTTTAGCACTAAACACTCTCTCCTGTAGAGTATACCAAAACATTTGTTCAAGTTATCCTGCGTGTTCACTGGTGCTGTGTGTTCACTTGTACTGTTTGTTCACTGGTTCTGTGTGTTCACTAGTGATGTGTTCACTGGTACTGTGTGTTCACTGGTCCTGTGTGTTCACTGGTTCTGTGTGTTCACTGGTGCTGTGTGTTCACTGGTGCTGTACTCTAACATCATAAAGAATAATCGCCTTGTGGAAGACACCATCATTCAAACAACCGAGATATACAGAAAGGCGCGTCGGACACGCGATGTCGTGACATTTATATGCGCGCCACACACACACACACACACACACACACACGCACGTACGCACACATACACATTTATTTTCATAACTCACACAACGAAGGTACTCCTGTTTATATTTCATTATGTTATCATCATTAGTGTTATTATTAAGGAAATGTCGAGTTCAGTAACGAGTGAGACACCATATATTGTCTTACTCAGCTCAATGCGGTAATCATGTTTTTATTTCTAGTCAGGCCGCATCATCAGTGTGGTCTAATTTTGAACTCACGTCCAATTTGTCGTTAAGTCAGGACGTTAACTATTACACAACTTGCGATATCTATTAATATTGGACAACATTAAATGACGCTTTTAATCTTCTTCTTCTTCTTTGCTTCCTCATTTGCCTTTCTGCGTCTAGGGAATATATAATATGCGTTCTTTTGCTCCTCTGTTCGCCCTTGCTGCTGTTAAGTTTCCTGGTGTTTCTAATTATCCACCAATCCATCTGTTTCGCGGTTGGGCATTGGGTCTGGTGTTATCGCAACGTTTATTGGAGGCTCGTTGAGTTGTGTTTTTTTTTTTTACCTTATCATGTGGCCAAACAATATTACAATTTTATCTGTTGTTTCTTTATATATTCTATTTGCGGGGTTATTCCTGGCTTTTTTTTCTCTCTCATTTCTTCATTCCTGATCTTATCTCTCATGTTGTTTCATATCATTCCTCTAACACATTTAATCTCAGTAGAGGTTATTTTTCTTATTGTTCTTGCATCTAGGGTCCAGGGCTGACATTGGTAGTAGCACCACGCTGGGATGAAGATTGTATTGTAGAGTGCCCGTTTTGGCGCTAGAGTTATTTCCTTGTTGGACAATAGTGGTGATAGCTGACCAACGATTTGACGAATTGGTCATGGGTTAAATAATGCGGGAAATGTTTTATATGCCATCTCTGTAGGCTAAGCAATTATAGTTCTTTCAGTAATTCGTGTCCACAGAGCTTAGTAACTATCACGGAAACTGTTTGATGAATTTCAATAATTTGTTTTCGTGAAATCTTATTTTTTAACCGACCTTCAGACTGATTTTTTTCCCCCTGCTGTCATGCATTTAGGAAAGATTTTTCTTTCTTTAAGGTATATAAAAATATGATTTTCTTGGTTGTCCTAATTTTTAGGAGTTTTCAATACCCACATTTATTGTAATCAACATTGTCATTTAAAAAGGCAAAATGTCACGTGTTTATCCACACAATCTTAGCACTTGCTCGCACTTATTGAACGTGATTTTGAAAGACGCGCCACTTTTGTCACTTCCGATTTCTTGTTAAATAGGTCTAGAGGCGTATTTTGACAAAATATTTACTATTAATGTATATTCCTTTGATGTGATATTTTGTAAGCTGTTGTGCAGTGACTACTTGATTTTTAAAATCATGAAGAGTTGGTTAAAGTGTTAATCCATAAGTATGCAAAAGCTAATGTCTTATTGTACAGGCACTTTCGCAATTACCTATTTCTATGACGAAGATATAAAATCAATTATGACCCTCTTCAATGTGATACGGATACGCCTTTGACCAGCATTTTGTTAGAAAATTAACATAATTTACAGTAAAATCTAATATTTAGAGCACACTGTTTGATATTTTCTTAAAATTATATAACAAAAAATAATTTGTGCAAAATTCAGACTACCTTTGTACTTAAATGTTATAAAATCTGAAGGTCGGTGAAAAAAATAAGATTTCATGAAAAAAAAATTACAGAAATTCATTAAACAGTTTCCGAGAAAATTGTTCAACTCTGTGGGCATGAATTTCTGAACGAACTATAGTTTTATTTTTACTATTGAAAGGTTACCGCTGTTGAGGAAAGTTCACTATCTTATGCGAGACTGTTTAACAGAACCAGTATGACCAGCCAGCAAGTTATAGGAAGGTCACGATTCTTCGTCTTTTTGTGTCGTTAGTTTACGCAAGTCGCGATATCTCCACCTTTCGGTTCGACACCTATCTTCCGCATTCTTATCTTATCTTCTTCTACCTTTTAGCTCCCAGTGGAGCATAGGTCTTCAACAAACACTTTCCAAGTCGTTCTGTTTTTTGCAATTCTTTTAGGATCATTACATGTCTTCCCCATCATCTTCATCTCTGCTTCGATCTGTCTTCTCCAAGAATTCCTTGGTCTTCCTCTTTGTCTTTTCCCCTGGGGATTCCAAAAAAGGGCCTGTTGTGTAATACTCTCAGTTGGCTTCCGTAGTGTGTGTCCTATCCATCGCCATCGTCTTCGCTGTATCTCTTTATCCACTGGTATTTGACCGGTACATTTCCATAATTCCACATTAGTGACTTTGTCCTGCCATTTCCATCCCTTTATTCTGCGCAAGCATCCATTAATGAAGGTCTGCACCTTCGTGATTGTCAATTTTGTTATTCTCCATGTTTCACAGCCATATAATAGAACCGACTTAACATTTGAGTTGAAAATTTTTATTTTGTATTTAGCCTAATTTCTTTGGATTTCCATATCTTTCCCAGTGCAATGAAAGCTCCTCTTGCTTTTGATATCCTTATTTTGATATCCTTATATCTTCCGCATTCCGCATATTTAATTACTATAGTCCGTTCATAAATTCATAATCACACCTGTATTAGTTTTGCGTGATAACCTTTTGTTATTTTGGTTTCAAATTTTGTATACAATCTTAGAATATTGATGACGCAAAGATTTTGGTATTTTTATTCCACAAACACAACAGATTTTGCACATCAGCGAATTCCTTTGATCTTTTATGACGATATCACACAAGTTGATTCAAATTTTAGATTCACTCAGCCTTTTAAATTGGAATCCATATATTTATTTATGGGAAAGAAATCGGCTTGGCATGATACTGACAACACCACCCATTTTTTTTTTGCTGACGGTCATGGACAATTTATAAGTGGACAAACATATTGAGCTATTGAGTTATTTGCGAACATCATCATTGCACTCCGAACATGTCCATAGGTACTCAGATCCCCTCCTCAGCAATTCCCTCAGTGTCCAGCGACTGACGACTCCAGTTCTCTGTTGTTGGACAAACATAATATGGCCATACATCGTAAGGTTGAGACATGCACGTTTGTTTAAATAATCAATGACGAGAATGTGTGCTGAATTCATATATAGGTTGAGAACCTCTGTTGCAGAGGTCACCGTTAACAGTTAGCAATCACTTTGAGATCAATATATCAGCTCATGCAAAATGAACGTTGGCACAAAGTTCTTTGTTAATTATGCTGTTGATGTTAGGGCTGACGATTGTGTCTCTGGTGATAGACATGTAAAACCATTTGAAGCCGCGGTGTTGGCAGTGTACACAGAATAAATGAACCGAGCATTTAGACTAGTCTTATCCTCTGATCAGAACCGTCCGGTTTTCAGTAATTTTTTTCCTCGATTGCATCTTTGTTGGTCCACCTTATTAAGGGCGTCAATTAGATCTCTCTCTCTCTCTCTCTCTCTCTCTCTCTCTCTCTCTCTGCGATCAGGACCCAATCAGAGTAGGATTCCAGCTCCTCACATGAACTCAGCTGTCAGGTTAGGTGTGTTACAAACAGAACATCACAATTAGAGTCTGCCAGATCCACTCTGATTGAACACCCGTTAAAAACGTTGCACTGTGTTCTGCGCCAGTGGCCCAGTGCATCCGATTTCAGCCAGCATTTTATTCAGGTTTGCTTTCCCTAGCCTTTGGGAAAGAGCTCTGGCACGCTTAATTGTGTTTACAAAATTTGGTGTTCTTTTTATTTCCCGTAGGCACATTCTTTTTAATGCGATGTTGTCGGTATTACGCCAGTTCTGTTTCTCTTTCCCAGAGTAAAATCCTTGTCAAATTAGAGATGTCTACACAAACATTTATCTAATGGTAGACGTACGTTAAATGTGATAAGTGACTATCATTCTAGTTCAGAAATTAAACACCAGAAAGACACTTGGAAATTAGCAAGCAAAACAACTCTTCACCTGAACTTTGAACCCTCTCCTTGAATGTCAAGGTTACAGGGAACATTTGTTTCAAGGATGGATGATACTGGCCGACACAATACTTTATAAGTTCTATTACAATAATTTTAGTATAAAATTAGCACTGTAAATTATCATCATCACCATCATCCACTTCTCACTGTTGGATCCTTTCTCAAGTGACTGCTGCTCTGACGTTTTCTGTAATGCACGAGATGTCAAGCACCTGTTATAGTCTGTTCAGAAATTCATAATCACACCTGAATTAGCTTTGCGTGATAACCGCTTGTTATTTTGGTTTCACATTTTGCATGCAATCTTAGAATATTGATGACGCAAAGATTTTGGTATTTTTTATTCCACAAACACAACAGATTTTGCACATCAGCGAATTCCTTTGATCTTTTATGACGATATCACACAAGTTGATTCAAATTTTAGAGTTTACAGTAACCGTGTTAAATTTTCCAGTTTACTGCAATTCTTGTCAGAGGCGTATCTACATAGTGCTTAATTGTGGGTGTTGTTCGTTATGTGTATTTGCAAACATGAATTCAATTGGTTACAATTAGTCTTGTCCTTCGGTCACCATTAGACCCCGGGACGTCCTAACTGCAGCTGGAATTTAATTCATCTTAATTTTAATCATTCCGAATCTGACGATTCCAAGAGGTTGATAATCATTACTGGCTGGACAAATAGTAATCCATCTTGGATTCCCTAAGGAAGTGCTGATATAGTAAAAAAGTAACCTTTTGCATAGTTATAAATTTGCATTTCTAACTCACTGTAATTTAGATATAAATGTTGGTATTTAAAGTCAACAAATTGTCTACTGAGTCTTCACAAAATTAATAAAGATACGCCTTCCCTTCGGTAATTAATGCCCAGGCCGTGGTGCGTCATGTCGTTCAATAACAATTCGTTTTGTGCACGGGATTTTCCTGAAGTTAGTGTTTCTGCAATAGCCAAACTATTTTACGTGAACGACCGCACCAAATTACTGTATATATCCTAAAATGGTGTCAAATTCGAACAGGGTGAATTTAATATACTCTAAAGAAGAAAACTTTTAAACTAGATCAAATTTCTCAGAGCAAAAAATATTTCTATAACGTCATCAATATTCTAAGATTGCATGCAAAATGTGAAACCAAAATAACAAGCGGTTATCACGCAAAACTAATTCAGGTGTGATTATGAATTTCTGAACGGACTATAGTCAAACCCAGCTAATGTTTAACGTCTTCATCCCGCCTTTTTCTTGGTCTTCATACCTCTCGTCTACCTTGTACCATGTTAATGATCGCGTCTGACTATCACATAGTTTTATGTTTCCTCAGTAAATGACATATCTGTTACTCTCTCCAAAACCGACAGCAGAAAGTTATTTAAAAAACTCATCCAGTGAGCTATAGAGAAGCCATGGTTGTTACTCTAAACTATACACTTGTTGCCCAGACAATCACATTCCACCTGAGAAAAATGCCACTGCAAATTACTGAACCACATTTAACGCTCAGGAAGAACCCACATTGATGAATGCCACTGCGCAAGAAGAGCCGAGAAGCAGGGACACCTTCAGGTGTGCAACAATCCTGCTGAACTTCAATGTCAAACTAGTCCAACGGCAGAGGTATACACAAAAACACTGGTGACACTGCGAAGAAGTGGAGGTGATTGTAAACTTTTCCTGGCGAGAGGGGAAAAGAATTAGCATGACTAACGAGGAAAGATAGCGAGAGTGCTGTCTTCAATATGTTATGTTTCTAGCAATCAGTTTTCTAAATAAATTAGTTGTTGAAAAACTAACACTGTTATTCTTTACTCTACCATGGTATTCTGAGTATTCTCTAGTCTGCTATGGTATTCTGAGTATTCTCTAGTCTGCCGTCTGCCACGGTATTCTGAGTATTCTCTAGTAATACTTGCATTCAACGGCATATATGGATTTTCAGCAGAGGTTTGTCGATAGTCTCCGTTCCGTAGCCATATGATAAGCGCTTTTAACCACCACTTGTAACATTTTAAGAACCATCTGAGCTAAATGACTCATCGTATTGATTGTCAGTTAATTCCGTTCCATCTAGTTTGTTCAAATATTGGTACATCACAGGTGATCTCAAGCTATTGGTACTGTACCCTAAAATAATACGTATCAATACGCAGATGAAAAATAGTATAAGATTAGCAAGGAAGACCGAAGCATATACAGGTGATGATGAAATGATGCTACTAACGGTAGTTACATCTGTATTGATGTATGACTGTGAAACATGGACACTTACTACTGTTCTCAGATAAAAAATGCAGACCTTGAAGATGAAATGGTATTGAAAGATTTTACACATATCATGCACAGGACATATCAATGAAGAAGGACGAGAGAGAATTCAACAATCCACTCGGCCAATAAAAGACTTACTGTCAACAATAAAAGAGCTGAAAATGGTATGGACACGTCACACGGTAAACAGCCCTAGACAAAACCAATCTGCAAGACACAGTACCAGGCGAAAGATTACAGAAAGGCAAAAGTTAAAAACGTGGATGTATAACGGAGAATGCACAGGTAGAAATGTATTTTGTTGTATCGCAGAGAGCTGCTCTAAATCGCGATGATTGGAACCAAATTCTGAAAATGTCATCTATGGTGTCCCAACGATCGACAAGGTTACAGAATAATTTATTAATTTATTGATGCAGGGAAATGAAATTCAAATTTATCATACAGAGCACACATACATCTCAGCTTTAAGGGAAGCAGTACTTCTACTCGACGTTGACACATTTTCCAGTCCAACAAACCAGATACGCGTTTGGCTGGGTAGCCAATAACGGAGGTAAAAGTAAAGGTAAAGTACGAGACTTGAATCGGCGTCTTAGAACGCGAGCTTACACCCATATGTGCTCGGTCGCATATTCATAAGTATTCGGAGACTTCTGGATAGTGTCGCTTCAAGCATCGAAACTCACGATGCGAGGCGGCATTCGTCACTTTCCCAGAATACTACACGGGTGTCCATTTCTGTCAGCGGCTGGGTCGACCGCGGGGGTATTTTTTTTTTCTAACCACGAGTACAATTCACAATGCTCCCAGTGGGAATCGAACACGGGTTGTCTGAACGTCGGTAGTCCAGTCAGGTAGTTTTCTCAACTAGACTACCCAAGCCCCGATAGTCTCCAAGGAGGTCCCGAGTAGAGAGACTGCTACAGAACCAAGATCCCTCTATTCTAAAGCCTCTGACGCTCTCATTACATGTCGTAGATGTTAGTAGCATAACTGCTGGTAATCTCGGCACCATTCTATACATAGCACACTTTTCTGAAGTGACATTTCAAACTAATAATTGCATATTTCCTACAACCTATTGGGAACGAAGACATTTGTAACGCTGCTATTGTAACTTACTCCCGTTGTCTAAAGTGAATATTCAGGCGGGAATAACATAGACATATAATAATCAATTGTGCAATTTTGTGGTAAAAAATCGGTTGAAAAAAAAAATAAAATAAACCTCACTCACAAAATGGAAAGTGCTATGTCATTTTGAAAATATATATATTTTTTTTCAAATCCCATAAGGAGTGCATAAAAAGCATGCACATTAATTGTGATCTCTTGAGACGTCTAAAAAGTCGATGTTAATTTATAGTTTTGATGTCTCAAAACTACTCAATAAAATCAATACTATATTTGTCTACAACATTGTTAAACGAATTCAAAATGCCTGGTTTATTCGAAGAGCATAGTAACGTAAAGCTCGTGCGCTGTTCTAGCGTTGAATTTATCTGGATTCAGTCCATCAAGGAGATAATAACTTGTGAACGATTGAGTATCTCATTTTTTCTTATGAGTGAGGATCAGAATAACACAAGAAAATATGGAAGTCCTACAAGAACACTTAAACAAACTCAACAGCACAGGAACAAAATACAATATAAAAATCATCATCAACAAAACATAAGTCATTAATATCGCAAAAGAGAAGCAGAATATCAACATATCAATAGACAGCAGACAACTAAAACAAGTAGAGGAATTTACATACATAGGAAGTCTAGTGACAAACAACATAACTGATTCATAAACAGCAGAGATAGACTCAAGATGCAACAAAGCTTGTCAAATCATCGGACAACTGTCACCACTATTGTCCACCAAAGTAAAAACTCTACAGGCAAAACGGGCACTTTACAAAACAATCTTCATACCAACGTTGTGCTACCAATGCCAGTCCTGGACCCTAGATGCAAGAACAATAAGAAAATAACCTCTACTGAGATGAAATGTGTTAGACGAATGACAGGAATGAGCCTGAGAGATAAGATCAGAAATGAAGAATTAAGAAAAAGCTACTAATAACCCCCGCCATAGAAGATATAAAGGAAAAAAAAAACATTAAAATGGTTTGGCCACGTGACAAGGCAGAAAGATCAAAACACAACACGACGGTCCTTAAACAAACGTTTCGAGAACAACAGACCCAAGGTCCCACACGAAAAAGATGAATTGATGGTATACACTAGGAAACATAACAGCAGAGGGGAACTGAAGAGCAAAGACCGTAAATTATATCTCCCCTCGACGCTGAAAGGCAAATTAGGAATGACGGAAAGAAGAAGACGTGAGAATCATCAGCGTTTCAGAGCAGTTAGAAAAGAGGAAAGAATGGCAGAAATGACGGTGCCAAAGATTTACATAGTCTGGTTGAAAGATTACTAGACAATAGGACAAGTAGGCTTTCATTAGACCAAAGATTTACATAGTCTGGTTGAAAGATTACTAGACAATAGGACAGGTAGGCTTTCATTAGACCAAAGATTTACATAGTCTGGTTGAAAGATTACTAGACAATAGGACAAGTAGGCTTTAATTAGACCAAAGATTTACATAGTCTGGTTGAAAGATTACTAGACAATAGGACAAGTAGGCTTTCATTAGACCAAAGATTTACATAGTCTGGTTGAAAGATTACTAGACAATAGGACAGGTAGGCTTTCATTAGACCAAAGATTTACATAGTCTGGTTGAAAGATTACTAGACAATGGGACAGGTAGGCTTTCATTAGACCAAAGATTTACATAGTCTGGTTGAAAGATTACTAGACAATAGGACAAGTAGGCTTTCATTAGACCAAAGATTTACATAGTCTGGTTGAAAGATTACTAGACAATAGGACAGGTAGGCTTTCATTAGACCAAAGGAAGTACATAGTCTGGTTGAAAGATTACTAGACAATAGGACAGGTAGGCTTTCATTAGACCAAAGATTACTAGACAATAGGACAAGTAGGCTTTCATTAGACCAAAGGAAGTACATAGTCTGGTTGAAAGATTACTAGACAATAGGACAAGTAGGCTTTAATTAGACCAAAGATTTACATAGTCTGGTTGAAAGATTACTAGACAATAGGACAAGTAGGCTTTCATTAGACCAAAGATTTACATAGTCTGGTTGAAAGATTACTAGACAATAGGACAGGTAGGCTTTCATTAGACCAAAGATTTACATAGTCTGGTTGAAATATTACTAGACAATAGGACAGGTAGGCTTTCATTAGACCAAAGATTTACATAGTCTGGTTGAAAGATTACTAGACAATAGGACAAGTAGGCTTTCATTAGACCAAAGATTTACATAGTCTGGTTGAAAGATTACTAGACAATAGGACAGGTAGGCTTTCATTAGACCAAAGGAAGTACATAGTCTGGTTGAAAGATTACTAGACAATAGGACAGGTAGGCTTTCATTAGACCAAAGGAAGTACATAGTCTGGTTGAAAGATTACTAGACAATAGGACAGGTAGGCTTTCATTAGACCAACGATTTACATAGTCTGGTTGAAAGATTACTAGACAATAGGACAAGTAGGCTTTCATTAGACCAAAGGAAGTACATAGTCTGGTTGAAAGATTACTAGACAATAGGACAAGTAGGCTTTCATTAGACCAAAAGAACCAAACAATGAAAAATTGGAAAAAAATAAAAGGTGTCACATAGGGTAAGAAGAAAACGAGAAAGAAAGTAAGAGAGAGAGAGAGAGAGAGAAAGAGAGAGAGAGAGAGAGAGAAGAAAATGGATGCAAGGGGGAAGAAGAGCAAAACAGATAATAAAGAGAACGCAGGAAGGATAGGGATAGACTCAGGAAATAAATGGAGAGAAGACCAGAGATTAAAGAAAATAGTGAAAAGTGTTTAATCCTCTCATTTGGAGAGTACCAAAGCGGGCTATGTGTGGTTCTTCAACATGAACCAGCTATGGGTATCAGAGGAACAAGAGATGATGCCAGTGACACGGAAGTTATATGAGGTATTATGGTCTGGCAATCTGAAACGTGAGTTAGAGCATAGATCGAGAGAGACAGAAAGTAACATATTGTAAATGTGGCAGAACTGAAGAGCTCTATAACCAAAGAAGAGGTGGAGACAAGTTCAGAGTAAGCAAAACAATAACAGGCCGTTTTAGACCATGAGCTCAAGTAGTTAATTACCGCAGTCGCAACATACTAACAACATACTAACAACATACTAACAACATACTAACAACTTACTAACAACATACTAACGACATACTAACAACTTACTAACAACATACTAACAACAAACTAGCAACATACTAACAACGTACAATATTCCGTTCAGATATTCATAATCACACCTGAATTAGTTTTGCGTGATAACCGCTTGTTATTTTGGTTTCACATTTTGCATGCAATATTAGAATATTGATGACGCAAAGATTTTGGTATTTTTTATTCCACAAACACAACAGATTTTGCACATCAGCGAATTCCTTTGAATTCTTTTATGACGATATCACACAAGTTGATTAAAATTTTAGAGTTTATAGTAATCGTGTTAAATGTTCCAGTTTATTGCAATTCTTGTCAGAGGCGTATCTACATAGTGCTTAATTGTGGGTGTTGTTCGTTATGTGTATTTGCAAACATGAATTCAATTGGTTACAATTAGTCTTGTCCTTCGGTCACCATTAGAGCCCAGGACGTCTTAACTGCAGCTGGAATTGAATTCATATTAATTTTAATCATTCCGAATCTGACGATTCTAAGAGGTTGATAATCATTACTGGCTGGACAAATAGTAATCCATCTCGTTTCCAGTACACATCTTCCACTCGCAACACATGTTCAACACACTTCTTTTGCATAGTGTTAAATTTGCATTTCAAAACTCATTGTAATTTAGATATAAATGTTGGTATTTAAAGTCAACAAATTGTCTACTGAGTCTTCACAAAATTAATAAAGATACGCCTTCCCGTCGGTAATTAATGCACAGGCCGTGGTGCGTCATGTCGTTCAATAACAATTCAGTTTTGTGCACGGGATTTTCCTGAAGTTAGTTTCTGCAATAGCAAACTATTTTACGTGAACGACCGCACCAAATTAATGTATATATCCTAAAATTGTGTCAAATTCGAACAGGGTGAATTTAATATAGCCTAAAGAAGAAAACTTTTAAACTAGATCAAATTTCTCAGAGCAAAAAATATTTCTATAACGTCATCAATATTCTAAGATTGCATGCAAAGTTTGAAACCAAAATAACAAGCGGTTATGACGCAAAACTAATTCAGGTGTGATTATGAATTTCTGAACGGACTATAACAACATATTAATGACTTACTAACAATTTACTAACAACTTACTAACGACATACTAACAACATACTAACAACATACTAGCAACATACTAACAACTTACTAACAACATACTAACAACATACCAACAACATACTAACAACATACTAACAAACCAGAAGGATATGTTGCAAAGATGGACCGAATACGGTAGAGATGTATGACACTACTTCAAAGCACTCATATATAATAATAGAAAGTAAAAAAAAAAAGAGCAAAAGCCTATGCTAGATGAAGTGTGCTCCGCAATAAAATCTGAAGACATGGAAGTCACAGGAATGTGCCGATATTCTAGTTGAATTCATTCAGGCTGAATTACCATGCACTGTGTATACAATTATGAACGGCCAAAAGGCTGACAAAGTCCGCATTTCAAAGAAAAGAAATATGAAGCTGTGCAACAACTACCGACGTATTGGAGGAGACAAGCACAGATTTCAAACATCATCATGTACCATGCCTGCTGGTGTAGGTTATCATGTCTCTCCACAACTTTCGATCTCAGTAGTTATTTATAATTTCTGTTGTTGATCTTCTGCCAAGCCATTCTCTTATCTGTCTGGTATTTTTTCTCTTTGCTTCCCTCTATCTCTTCGTCCCTCAATTTTCCCAGTTGTTACAATATATTCCAGCTGTTCCCTTCTCCTTACATGGCCCCAAAAAATGAGGATTTTTTTCTTCCTAATATTGGAAATTAGCGTTCTATTTCCTTTTGGCCTCTTTCAGAACGTCTTCATTACTCTTATAAGTTGTACATGGTATTCTCAGCAATTTTCTGTAAAACCACAATTCTGCAGCTTCCATTAATGTTTGTCTCTGTTGTCCCTTTGTCCATGATTCACATCCATATGTCATGACTGGTTCTACATAATATTTAAGAACTCTTATTCTTGTTTCTTTTGTTAAAAATGGATTGCACAGTATCTATCTCATTTTTTGGAAAGCTTTTTTGCCTGAGCCATTCTGCATCTCCCCTCTTTTGTGCATCTAGAATCTGAGGTTAACATTGCTCCCAGATATTTAAATTCATTTACCTGTTGTAATTGTGATCTACTTGTCTTTATTGTTCATTACGATGATGTCTTTTTTTTATCAAATATGTACCAAATAAATTAAACAAAAATATTCAACACTATGCGGAGCCGCGGATATGGAATGCACCGACTGAGATTGTATCAGTGAATGTGAGGGTGTGGGGAGAGAAGGAGAGTAGGGGACCGTTTGGAGAGAGTGAGGAAAAACTTAGTACGGGGGACGGTCACGAGAAATCCGAGTAGAACCGTGTTCAGAGGAAAAGCAGAAATCTCGTGACTGAAAATAATGATAAATATGGGAGGTGAGTGGATGACGTAGTTCAAATCTATTGGAAGGGAGACTTATGAAGTGAGTTTTGATTGGTTAGAGGGCGAGAAATATAATCACCTGCAAAGGGGTTAGAAACAAGCTCTCCACAAGAAAAGTGACACGTGGCCGAAAAATTATGGTTGGCCAGGCCTTAGGCGTTAAACTATAGTGACAGTGAGCTCAAGCTCAGCATAGCTATTGATGGATAGTTAGCAGCTTTTTAGAAGATAATGTACTTAAGAAGTAGTGAAGCCATAACTGAGGCAATTAGTAAGGAGACTAGAAGCCAAGTGTAATTGTGGTAAGGAGTATTATTAGTTAGAGAGAGTGGCGAATATGATGCGATATCGTCAAGTAGAAGTTGTAACATTTCTATATGGTGCAGAAACATGGACATTAGACAAGAAAACAGAACAGATAATTCAAGCCTTTGAAATGTGGATATATAGAAAAATAGGTAGAATTGGATGGAAGGAAAAGAAAACAACGATGAAGTCTTAAAAGAACTCAAAATGAAAAGAGAACTACTAAACATAATTCAAACAAGATAAAACCGATTTTTGGGCCATGTTAAAAGACACAACAGCCTACTAAAAGTAATCCTGGAGGGGAAAATACAAGGTAAAAGAGGCAGACCAAGTCTAACATGGACGAGTAACATCAAAAGATGGACAAATCAGTCTATGATAACCTGCACCATCAAAGCAAGAGACAGAGCAGAATGGCGCTCCATGGTAGCCAACATTCGTTGCGGAGATGGCATTCAATGATGATGATGATGATGATCATGATCATGAAAAGTTGTAATCTTCTTGATCCATATGTGTGAATAGCCGGGCGGAAATGTATACCCGCTGGCTGTGTATATAGTGTGAATATTCTGGAGTTGTTGAAGTTGATTAATAAAGTTTGATGTGACATTTTAACGAAAGACTTCAGTATGCAGTAATACGTTTATTCCAGCAAGTCGTATCTACATGCCACGTTGGTTAATTGAAGTTGGGAGTTGTTGCGGGCAAAGAAAGTCGAAGAATCCAGAATCCATTGCAGAACGGTCCAGCTCACAAGACGAAGTACGATCCGGTGTGCGTTGGGTACATTACAGCAAAGCATTCACCGACAGTGTGACATCCGAGGCTGCCTACTGGAAGGCGTGTGATCGAGGCAGATCCCCGTTCGCAACAACAGTTATCTAAGAGCGCCAGTGAACGCGCATCCAGTTACATAGAACTAAAGAAGATGGGCTATCACTAGCACGGCTCAGAATAACAACCGTTATCTTGAGATTCAACAATTTAGAAACGTACACGGTTATAGGAGGACGCCGTTATCCATTGTGGATAGTCACTTTGAAGTCCACCAAATACTTTTGATATGTGCTCCTCATAACCAACTCTAATGAAACCATTCAGTGTGTGGAACAAGTGGTATCTGAGTTGTGGTATCTACAAAAATCTGCGTTCCTGTGCATGACCACCTAATCTCGTGCCGTGACCTCCCAGTTTTGTGCCGTGCCGCCAAACCCCCCCCCCCCCACCCACCCACACCCCAAACTATGATATTTTTACCTGTGGTTCCCTTCTAAAATCTTGTAGCCAACCCGGACCTTAGATACATTAGTTTATGTGATGTGTTCATTTGCTACGACTTTATATTATCAACCTCATACTTGTGTAAATAAACAAAGGACGAGCTGGACGAGATAAACCGGCCTCATGTGTCATATTAACCTTACCGTATGGGGTTGTCTACATCCATATACAAGTCATGCCTCGTGATGTTTGACCCCATGTTAAACAACAATTAAACATTAGCAGATGCAACGTGTCTTGGGGATAGCCTCTGAATTTGCCAGGTGAGAGAGAGACCATCAACTCAAAGCAATAACCTGATGTTCTCAACATGAGAAAAACAATTGAACTACTTGAAGATGCCAGTCCAGATATCCTCATTTCCAGCTAGAAGCGGAAACCACTGCACGGAGCAATAAACTTGTGTTTAATGCGGCCAAAGAAATAAGTAAAGCCCGATATCCCATGTTCCATCAAGAAGCGTAATAAATAGATCCATGGTTATACCTTTACTAATTCTAAATTAAAATAAAACTATAGGCAGTGTCTACAATTCTCCCTTCTCTTGAACATTACACTTAAACCAGTGGCCTCTTCTTGCATTTTCCCTTGGTCATAGCTCGACAAAACAGCCAGGTATAAAAAAAATAGTTGCAAACCCTCGCACCAAAATCTCTCTATTTTCTCTGAAAACAACCATTCACACTGTGGCACCGCAAGTCTGACCCGCATTATGCTACCAGTTATCGTTGTGTTTATTTCCTCATCTCCTCAAATGCTTAACAGATCATGGTCTAGTGTGAGAATATTTCTCAAGCGGGGTGTGGGGCTTGGTGATTTCATAGTCTCGCGTGAGAACATTCCTCAAGCGGGGGTGTGGGGCTTGGTGACACCCTAGTCTAGTGTGAGAATATTCCTCAAGCGGGGTGTGGGCTTGGTGATTTCATAGTCTCGCGTGAGAACATTCCTCAAGCGGGGGTGTGGGGCTTGGTGACTTCCTAGTCTAGTGTGAGAATATTCCTCAAGCGGGGTGTGGGGCTTGGTGACATCCCAGTCTAGTGTGAGAACATTCCTCAAGCGGGGGTGTGGGGCTTGGTGACTTCCCAGTCTAGTGTGAGAATATTTCTCAAGCGGGGTGTGGGGCTTGGTGACATCCCAGTCTAGTGCGAGAATATTTCTCAAGCGGGTAGTGGGGCTTGTTGACATCCTTGTCTAGTGTGAGAATATTTCTCAAGCGGGTAGTGGGGCTTGTTGACATCCTAGTCTAGTGTGAGAATATTTCTCAAGCGGGTAGTGGGGCTTGGTGACATCCTTATCTAGTGTGAGAATATTTCTCAAGCGGGTAGTGGGGCTTGGTGACATCCTTATCTAGTGTGAGAATATTTCTCAAGCGGGTAGTGGGGCTTGGTGACATCCTAGTCTAGTGTGAGAATATTTCTCAAGCGGGTAGTGGGGCTTGGTGACTTCCTTGTCTAGTGTGAGAATATTCCTCAAGCGGGGTGTGGGGCTTGATGACAGCCCTGGTGTTTCCTTTATATGTTCCCTCTTATCAACGCTGAAAGTACACAGCTCTTCACGATTGCCTAGCTCATAGGCCTCCTGCTAATGGTGCTCTGCAGTCTCTCATCCATTGTTTTTATTGTAATGTCTGCGACTTCATTGTTCCACAATCTTATAAGCCTTCCTTTCCCGTTTTCCCCTTGTTTCTAATTGCCTCCACAAGATACTGTATGGTGTCTGATGGTAGTGTTATGTAAAGGTTAGATGCTTGCCTCACAACTAGAGGGCGCCCGGATCGAACCCCATGTAATGCAGATCAGGGTTGCTTCCCAGTGACTTCTTGTTCTCAAGCACCTAGTCAGATTGGAGACTGACGATAAAAGGATCTCGCGTGTTCAAAGTCAGTACGTTAAAGAACACTTTGCAATTGCAATCGAAAAGAGTAGGTCTCTATGTCACTCCTAGATCTAAATGCTAAAATTTAATGTAAAACTATCATCTTTTTTTATATTAACCAGCGTTCTGAAATTACTTTGACAGCTCTCACTTCGGACAAGAACTTATACACTACTCTGGGAACTTCATGAGTCTCACCTGTGCCACGAGTTATAAATTGCTCTGGGAACCTTCACGTGCCTCACCTGTGCCACAAGTTCGTACACGTCGTACAACGCTCTGAGAACAGCTTCACCTGTTCGCTAAGGCGAATAACTTCAGGGAAGAGGTATGTTTACAACACTCGAAAAAAAAATCAGAAATAACCAACAACAGTAAAAGAACAAAGAAATTATAGATGGCCTGAAGCAGGTTCGAACCCGTACCCCTCAAGAGAGCGCCTTGTCACGAAAACCAAACGCTAGAGCATACGGACAACTCAGCTACCTAAAACAAAGCAGTTATCCTGGTGATGTCTTCTTTCACTGATATTTACTCATGACTACACCATAGGATAGGGGGCTGCGATAGTTCAGTGGTTAGTGAACTGGACTAGAAAGGACAAGAGGTAGGGTTCGATCCCAACCAACGGCTTCCGGCTCACCCAGCCCTTAATGGGTATCGAATTTTTTTCTGGGAAAGTAAAGCGGCACGGGCGTAATACCGACCAAATTACCCCAAAAATCATGTACCGAAGGTCTGTAAAATTTATGGTCACTAACACCATATTCCCTATACGCCGCTTGGCGTCACGCCACGTGGGTACTTTTTTTTAATAGCATAGGGTTACGAACACAACTCGGGAATAAATTGTATATCTGTTTTTTTTTTTTCTATAACGACAAGTATATTCCGTAGGGCTGAATACTTGTGCTGGAGACAAATAGTTATAGCACGAAACATCACGACTAGTAGTTTCCAGTAGTTTAGACTGAAGACAAATAACAATAAATGAATATTATTCTAGAGATAAACTTCCGATGTGATAGTTCAGCGAATAACTTCAGGGGAAGAGGTATGTTTACAACACTCAGAACAAATCACAAATAATCAGCAAAAAGAAACAAAAAACAAAGAACAATAGATAATCAAAAGCAGGATCGAACCCGTACTCCTCGGTGCAGCGTCTTGCTACCAGAAAAAACTCTAGAGCACGACCACACGGCCCCAAAGCTTAGGTAGCTAACCTTCGCCAGTCTTACTTGTGCCATAGGTTCTCGTAAACCGCTCTAAGCACAATTTCTCGTGTAATTAGGGAAAATATTGCAATTCCTAATACTCCTAATAGTCCTAATACAAAATTATCATCTTGATCATTATAAAGTACCCTGCCTGCTGCGTAGGTGATCATGCCTCTCCTCAGCTGTTTATCTCTACATATGTTTGTGAGTTTTGTTGATGTCCTACAAACCCATTCCCATAAACTGTTTTGAATCGTTTCTGTTTTATATTTCAATGTAAAAAAAAAACATGCAACTCATTTGATAAAAATCAATTCAATTTGCATATGATGCTTCTTTTGTATTTGTGTTTTCATTAGTAGAAAAGGAGGCAAGGTGGATGGGGGTAGGCGGTTCCTCCACGTCTTATGGCTTATGTTCGATGTTGAATTAGTGTCTCAATTTTCCAAAGCATAATAAAGACAAGTAGAACAATATTAAACAGGTAAATGAATTTACATATTTGTGAACATTGTTAACTTCAGATGGTAGATGCACAACAGAGGTGAGGTGCAGAATGGCTCAGGCAAAAGCAGCTTTCCAAAACAATGAGGTAGATACTGTGTAATCCAATTTTAACAATATAAACAAGAAAAGAGTTCTTAAATGTTATGTAGAGCCAGTCTCAACATATGGATGTGAATCATGGACAATAGGACAACAGACAAGAAAATCACTGGAGGCCGTAGAAATGTAGTTTTTACAGAAGAATGTTGAGAATACCATGGACAGCTAAGAAGAGTAATCATAGAGCTAATTTCCAATATTAGGAAGAAACAATTATCATTTTCTAGCCATGTAACGAGAAGAGAACTTCTGGAATATATTGTAACAACTAGGGGAATTGAGGGACGAAGAGATCGAGAGAAAAAAAAAAGTAAAGTACCCCTGTCACGCCAAGTGGTGTATATGGAATATGGTATTCTATCTATCTATTGACCTTTCGAGCCGTAACCGGCCCATAGGGCGTAGACCAAGATACACCTTCTCCTATATGAATTTTTGTTCTAGCAGTTTTCTTTTAAAGATATTTTATCAAATCTCGCCATCTGTCTCTGTTCTGTGCAAGCAGTTCTATCTCATTGAGGGAGCCGATTCCTGCTGCTCTTGCCTCTCTCATCAATGTTCTTCTCAGTGTCTCCCTGGGTCTTCCTCTTTTTCTTTTACCTGTTGTTTCCCATATGAGGGCTTGCTTTGCTATTCGATTATTATCTCTTCTCATCACATGTCCAACGTATGACCATCGTCTTTTCTTTATTACTGAAGATATTAGTGGTTGATTGGCGATTTCTCTAATTTCCTCGTTTGTTTGAATTCGTTCCATTCTATACCAAGTATTTTCCTTAGACATTTATTTTCGAATGCGTTCAACTTTGTTTCTATATCTCTTGTTGTTTTCCAGCTTTCACACGCATACGTAAGGGTTGATAGTACATTTGATTTGAATAGCCTAAGTTTTGTGTTTGTGCTAATGAGTTTTGATTTCCACAACTTTTCAAGGCTTCTGAAAGACATTGCTGCTTTAGCCAGTCTGATTCTAATTTCTTTGCTCGTATCCCCTTCTCGATCAATGTGACTTCCAAGATAGATGAAGTGATCGATCTCTTCTACTGGTTTGTTTTCCATGTATATTTTGTCACTTGTTGGAATTAAACTTTTCATGACTTTAGTCTTTTCATGATTGACCTCAAGCCCAATTTTGCTGGCTATTGATGATAGTTCATTTGTGTTTTCCTGCATCGTTTTTATCTGATTGCTGATGAGAACTATGTCATCAGCAAAGTCCAGGTCCTCCAAATGGTCTCCTTGTATCCATTCGATGCCTTATTACCAGTGCAGCATTTCTTCATTATGAAGTCCATAACAATTCCAAATAACAAGGGCGATAAAATACATCCTTGTTTAACCCCAGTTTCTATTGGGAAACATTCGCTCAGTCCTTCCTCTGTTCGAACTGCACATGTGTAACCATCATACAGAATGAATAGAAATAGAATAAAGGATTCAATAGATACAGTAATGCGTGAAGAACAGGCTGGGTTTAGAAAAGGAGAAGCTGTCTTGACCACATTTTCACTCTACGACTTATATTGGAGGAACACATTGAAAAGCAAAAACCTTTTGTACTTAACTTCATCGACTTCAAAAAAGCATTTGATAGTATTCATAGAGATTCTTTGTGGAAAATTCTGAAGCAATATGGCTTACCATCAAAAATCATAAATATTATCAAAGACATATGGTATTAGTAACCATAAATTTTACAGACCTTCCGCACATGATTTTTAGGGTAATGTGGTCGGTATTACGCCCGTGCCGCTTCACTTTCTCAGAAAAAAATCAGGATACCCATTAAAGGCTGGGTGAACTCGGAAGCCGTCGGTTGGGATCGAACCCTACCCCTTGTCCTTTGTAGTCCAGTTCACTAACCACTGAGCTATCGCGGCTCCCTCGAGATCGAGAGAAGTAAAGAGAAAAGATACCAGACAGCCTAAGCGAATGGCTTGGCAGAAGGTCAACAACGGAAATGATAAATTAATGTCAAGATCGAAAGTTGTGGACAGACATGATCACCTACGCCAGCAGGCATGGTACTTGATGATGATGATTTTCCACTGACTAACGGCATAGCTTTTGGGTGATGTGTCAGTACTACACCATACCACCCCTTTCCCCACAATAATCCGCTGCCCATTTAGGGCCAGGTGAACCCCAGATCCGCCCATGAGAATCTAAATCCACTTCTTGTCTTTAGAAGTCTTGCTCAAGAACCACTGATGTTCATTATGAGAAACCAAATATTAAATTGTAATAATCGTGTTGAAGTCGGATGTGTTGGGTAGAAAGGCGCAAATATCACAGTTATACTGCAAACCACAACACAACGCAGACACGCCCACTTAACGGCCTGTTAAGCACGGATGACGAAGAAGTGTACTTTTTAAGTCATCGGGCCAACGCAATCAAGCAAATTGTAACAATAAATATGGTAAATAAAGTGAATCTACTACTTTACTTTACTAGAAAGTAAAGGTAACATTTTATAATTATAAAGTTTGAAACGTTTATTCTCACAAACATTAAATCAACAATTATTTAAGCTATACAATCATTTAAGAGAGTGGTGTCACAAACTAGAAACTATTCCCTTATTATATGCGTTTTATTGTAATAATGTGATAAATATTTTAGACTCATAGCATATTAACCCATAAATACATCACCATGTTTAGGATAAGACTTCAAAAGCCACTTGGAGATTTAAATAGCCAGTTGAGTCGTGTTCTAGCATGATTCACTACTTTGTACCGTACAAAATACAAAATTTGTCAGCACAAAATTTTCGGACCCCAGTGTCAGTACTTGGATTTTATTTGCAAATATGCCCAAAAATCTGAACCTACTTTCCTGTTTGATAACAACGACACGTCATGTAATCCGGACACAGATTCTACATCAGTTGAGGCAACTCTCAATCAATCTTTGCCGTGCTCCTGGTTTAGGATTTATGCGAATGACTTTAAAATATCCGGACAGTTTCACGGTAAAACTGAATGGTTCTGCCTCATGTAACAATGTATAAAGGTTTGTAGTTAGTCCGCACGAGATTGATGCCTTCTGCTCTGGGGCTGGTCTGATCAACAAGTTACGGATTGAAATGGCGATAGTTGCAAATATCTGCTCCATCTACATTGGCGGGGGTCGGAAAGTGACTCTCAAACAGATCACAAACCAGACCGACAAATTTGATGATTGTTATACAGGAGACGGATGTGGACCAGAGGCCGCAGTTAATAGCAAAACAAAGACCAATCTCTATGACAATGACTGCACACACACACAATGGAGAAGTGGAACCATTCTGTTTACTGGTATCTGAACTTTGCAACGCCCAGAAGATTCACATCATTCGAATCTATCATCGAGCTAGCACTATGATTCAGGTAAAGAATGGCACTCTAAGAGCTTTCTCTGACAGTGGCGGAGTAGTGTTCCAGTATAATGATAGATATATCATACCCTAATTTATCTGTGAACACTATTGTAGTCAAAACACAAACGTCAATGGCACACATTAAGATTGAGTTCTTACCGACCATTTCGCAGGCCGACAGTGCACTGACGGTATGTGAGGTGCAAACATTTACAGACACCTATTGTCTGGACGAGCATTCTTGGTCGTTTTGTGCAGTGTGTAGTGGGTGTAGTAAAGGCTGCAATGTCATCATCGGTACTTGTCACGGCAACTGTTCACATGGGATCTATGGACACGACTGTTCCAGGTCTTGTCTCAGCGTCTGTCCTTTATTTGAGGAAAAATCTGGAAAATGCCTACAATGTAAACATCTTGGCTATACCTGTAATGACACTTGTCCGATGGTAATTTTGGGCTACAGTGCGAACATATGTGTTCTGATGGCTGTGACATCATATGTACTCTCAAATGTCTGGACAACTGTTTCAACGACGCCTGTCAACAGTCGATCGGGAATCTGTACGTGCAAGAGAATGTTCTATGGGTCAGACTGCACTCTCAAATCTCCGGACAACTGTTTAACGAAACTTGTGATTCCCACGTTCAGAAGAGTCTGCCGACTACAACAAGCCCAAGCATATGGGCACTTTAATGTGTTTCTGTGCTAGACATGGTTCATTTTTTGGTGACAAGTGGACGACACAGACTAAACAACGTTTCGGCTCAATAGGCCTTCATCAGGAACAAACAAAAAAAAACACACACACAAAACTGATAACGAAACAACCAAAACAAAAACAATCGAAATGTGTTAAAGAAAACAACAACAATAAATAAAACTATCCTGTAAAATCCAAAATAAAATCGTAACCAAGTGCGGCTGTCGTGAACGTCGAAAATCGTGCCAAAAAGTGCGTAAATGTAAACAGAACCAGAGGAGTTAACACAGGGGTCAGTGTGCAAACACAATGGAGAAAGAATCGAATAGTAGACTGACAGGTGTAAAAAGACGCTAAGAGTGAGATGTCTGAGAGTGGGGTACAATAAAAATAAATGAGGGGTAAGAAACACAGAAAAAAATGATAGAGGAGAAAACCGAAGTATCTCATAAGGGACTAGAGGAGAAGAACTATAAAAAGCATGGCATAGTAAGTAGACCAAAGAACCCAAATATGTGTAGTAGAGAAGGCTATGCAAAAGGGAAGGAGCAAGCAAAAAGAAACTATGGCGACCGCAGCCGCTATACTTTGGAAAATCGCCTTATAGTCCAGTATGGTTCGCTGACCCCGAGAGGTATGAATGTATCACACTCATACGCATAGTTTCTTTTTGCTTTCTCCTCTATAATTTTTTTCTGTGCTTCTTACCCCTCATTTATTTTTATTGTACCTCACTCTCAGACATCTCACTCTTAGCGTCTTTTTACACCTGTCAGTCTACTATTCGATTCTTTCTCCTTTGTGTTTGCACACTGACCCCTGTGTTAACTCCTCTGGTTCTGTTTACATTTACGCACTTTTTGGCACGATTTTCGACGCTCACGACAGCCGCACTTGGTTACGATTTTATTTTGGATTTTACAGGATAGTTTTATTTATTGTTGTTGTTTTCTTTAACACATTTCGATTGCTTTTGTTTTGGTTGTTTCGTTATCAGTTTTGTGTGTGTGTTTTTTTTGTTTGTTCCTGATGAAGGCCTATTGAGCCGAAACGTTGTTTAGTCTGTGTCGTCCACTTGTCACGTAAAGCTTCTTACATACCATTTTTTTTATTTTTTATTTTTCCTTATGTTCAGCTTTACTGCAGCTTCGCATTTGTATGCCTTAACCCTTCATTTTTGGTATTTTTTAGTGAAGCCATGGCTCATATCTTGCTGTGTTTCTGTCCTAGCCATGGCTCATATCTTAGCTTGTGTGTGCTGGCCATGGCTCATATCTTGGTGTGTGTGTCATGTTAGTCATATCTCATATCTCGGTGTGTCCGTGTTAATCATGTCTCATATCTTTATGTGTGTATGTGTTTAGTCATATCTCATATCTTAGTGTGTACCAGTGTTAGTCATATGTCATATCTTTGTGTGTGCATGTCTGGGTTAGTGATATCTCATATCTTTGTGTGCATGTTTATGTTAGTCATATCTCATATCTTTGTGTGTGCATGTCTGTGTTTGTTACATCTCATATCCTTGTGTGTGCATGGCTATGTTAGTCCCATCTCATATCTTTTTGTGTGCATATCTATGTTAGTCATATCTCTTATCTTTGTGTGCATATCTATGTTAGGCATGTGTCATATCTTTGTGTGTGCATGTCAATGTCAGTTATATCTCATATCTTTATGTGCATGTTAGTCATGTGTCATATATGTGCTCAGGTGTCCCCCGCCACACAGGCATATATTCTCCGAAGGTACTCTCATATTTTTTTATCGTCGAGAGTATTAACATTTTCAGCATATTTTTCCTATTAATTTTGCCTGGGCTGCGGCTACTTTTGGCCTGTCCTTTTCGATTTCCAACAGTCAAGGGTTCTTTAACGTGTGCAGAATGCATACGGGACCTCCTGTTTTTGTCCGTTTTTCGAGAGAGCTAGCCATCGGATCTCATTACCCAGAGAAAGCTAGCCATCGGATCTCATTACCCAGAGAGAGCTAGCCATCGGATCTCATTACCCAGAGGGAGCTAGCCATCGGATCTCACTAACCAGAGAGAGCTAGCCATCGGATCTCACTACCGAGAGAGAGAGAGAGAGAGAGAGAGAGAGAGAGAGAGAGAGAGCTAGCCATCGGATCTCACTACCCAGAGACCAGGGGAGGGTAAAGTCACGGATTGGATTTTCATTACCCCCCCCCCCCCCCTGTCTATGGTGGGAATCGAACCCGGACATTCTTGTTTAGAGGTCGAGGTGTTACCTTTAGATCGCCCAGCCCCTCCCCCCTTCCCTGTAATAATATAGGTATTTATAGCATCTATAAAGATTATTATCAACGAGCGCCTTATTGACGTTTTTCTCATGTTCAGCCTCTATGTTGTTCTTGAACAAATCACAGACAGTATGCGATTGCGGTCTGTCAATCTAGAAAGAATATCAAGAGATCTAAACCTTACATACACACACACACACGCTCTCTCTCTCTCTCTCTCTCTCTCTCTCTCTCTCTCTCTCAATATATATATTCGAAAACAGCTCAGGAGATATTTACATTCGCACTAGACCAGATGGCTCACTGTTCAACCTAGCACGACTAAGAGCAAAAACCAAAACAAATGTTGCCCTACTTAAAGAATTTTTATTTGCTGACGATGCAGCCCTAGTCGCTCATAGTGAGGCCACCCTACAGTCGCTGATCAACAACCTGGATAAAGCATGCGACCTTTTTTCACTGTCAATTAATGTTCAGAAGACAGTAATACTAAATCAAGGTGACTTCAAACCTCTATCTATTACTCTAAAAGACTGCCCACTAGAATCAGTACAGAAATTTACATATCTTGGATCCACAGTTACGCAAACCATCTCTCTTGATGAAGAAATAAACTGTCGAATTGGTAAGGCAGCTACGACCTTCGGGAAACTCACAAAAAGGGCATGGAACAACACGAAACTAACTCGAAAGACTAAACTCCTAAATGTGTGCTTAGCACACTACTATATGGATCCGAAACCTGGACAACATACTCAAACCAGTAAAAAAGACTAAATGTCTTCCACATACGATGTCTCCGCAAAATAATGCACATCAAATGGCAAGAAAAAATAACCAACTTAACTGTCCTGCAACGTGCTAAGACCCTAACAATCATGTCGATGCTCAGAAGTCGAAGGCTAAGATGGCTGGGGCATGTCCAACGGATGGAAGAAAAACGCATTCCTAGGCAAATACTATATGGTGAGCTAAAACACGGAAAAAGACAAATCGGCAGACCTAAACTACGATATAGAGATATCTGCAAATCATCTCTGAAAGACTTCTCCATCTGTGAAAACGACTGGCAACATATGGCAAGTGATCGCACATCATGGAGAGCATGTATAAGGAACGGTATAACAACATTTGAGACTGTGCTAAGACAGGACTTAGAAGAGAAGAGACTCATGAAAAAGGATGGTAAACCCTGTGGATCAGCGAGCCTGACCTGTTCATTATGTGACCGCGTGTGTTTGTCAAACATTGATAGAATTAGCCACGAGAGAAGCTGTTCGGCAAAAACAATACCTCAAAAAAATACGCAATAGCCTCCACTACACCGTCTGACAAGACGAAAAAGGGCCATATATATATATATATATATATATACATTATATATACTCGTTTATATATATATATTAAAAGTGGTGATGGATTAAGAGACCGTGGCAGACCTTGTATAAAGTGGACTGAAAATATAAGAGAAACGCTGCATCATCAACTGACATGGTTGAGGCTATCAGTAGGGCAACATCTAAGACTGTGCGTCTTCCTACACACCCGAATGGGCATAAGAATAAATGAAGAGGTAGAGAGAATGAAAGAGAGAGAGAGAGAGAGAGAGAGAGAGAGAGAGGGAGAGAGACAGAGAGAGAGAGGGAGAGAGACAGAGAGAGAGAGTGAGTGTGTGAGAGAGATTTTACGAATGGCTTTTAACTGTATCCCACATTGACTCAGAAACAAGAAAAGTCAGAAACAACTATATTCTCAATACCTTTTGGGAAAAGAAACTATCGTTAGTTTAACAATAATACAATGATGTTTATGAAAGATGTCAAGGCGGATTGACTGGTTCATTAAATGATATGTGCAATATAATGTCGAGACAACGACGGAAGTAGTTAACTTTTAGGCACATTTTGGTAATGTGTTAAGCTACAGTGGCTTTACTGATATCCCAGGTTCTGCTAGAGAAGCTTAAACAATAGCTCGTTTCAAATAACTTGCCCAACTTCAAAACGCTATTGCTCAGTAACCGTTTGTTAAAAACTGTTGAAATTTTCCAAATGTTATTAGAATGCAAAAGACCCTTTAAATGTATATTTAACAAATATCTTGCAGCTGCAGTTTTCTTAAAGCGGCGAATTTCTTTGATGTTTGTCAAAATTGTAAATTGTGAACCCCTAAATAATAGAAATTACCGTAGTTGCTGGTCTATGATTAATTTTCACTAGGTAAAGGCGTGGCCGTAATGGGGAAATACCAGGAGAATTATTGTCTTCTCAGTTCGTGGACGGACGATAATATCAAGGTATACCTGTATGTTGGTAACAAATAATAATACATAAATATTATTATATGGGGAACTTCCGAGGCGATAATAGGGAATAATAGAACAAATAAGTATGTGTTAGCACTCGGAAAAATTAATTTTTCCGAGTGCTAACACATACTTATTTGTTCTATTATTCCCTATACCTGTATGTCCAATTTTCATAGTTGTGTGGTCCTGATAAGGACCGTTTGTTGAACTAATTTAAGGTAATATAGGGGCCAACATTGTGGGGGCTATATACTTTCATTCTGAATCAGACGAGTCTAAAAGATTAATAACTGTTTGGTGTTGAACATTCCACAAACCATCATTTTTCCAATATTCCTCTTCCTGTTTTAAGACGTGGTCTTCACATTTAGCCCAATAATCTTTGTCTATATTTAATAAAGCGAGATTAGCAAGAGTCTTTACATCGCATATTTTGAATGTTGCATTTTCATCTGCCACTTGTCCTTTTAATTTTGCCCAGATTAGTTCTATTGGATTTAAATGAGCATGGTAAGGTGGCAGCCTCAAACTTAAATGACCGTGCTCTTGGATAATCTTATCTATTTGAAAAATCGTTGTCCTTTGTTTTTGCTTTACTAGAGATAGTAATTCAGGTTTTAAGTACATGTTATTAAATTGTATGTGCTCCTTTGTGAGCCAGACCTTAATAGCATCTTTTGTACAGGATGACGTCGGGACTTTATCTTCAAGTGCAACAATGTTGTGGTACGCTGCATTGTCCATTATTAGGCAAGATGGTCCATCTAGTGATGGGAGAACAGAATTTTCAATCCAATGTCTAAATATGTGACCATTCATCTCAGAGTGATAATCCCGATTGTCTATGGATTTTGAAAGAAAAATGAGCTCTGCATTCTGTATTAGTCCATGTTGTCGACTACCTGCATGAGCAATTATCAAGCGCTGTCCTTTGCTGCTAGGTATTAATCTCTTAATCTTTCCATCTGATGACTGCCATTCCCTTTGGTTAGTGTGGTGAGCATTGATCCATGTTTCATCCAAGTACACAATATCATAACCTTGCTTGCGCACCTCTTTTACTTCACGTAAGTACTTGCTTCTCATGACTACTATATGTGGCTTCTCACAGATGATGTTTCGTCCATTGGAATACTTTCTGAATGTAATGCCTGCAGCTCTCACATTCCTCCATAATGTACACTTTGATATTTCAATACTGTTGTTCTTTTTCAGCGATACTTTTAATTTTCTTATTGTAACAGTTTCATTCATACCCAACATTTTGCGAATTTCACTTCTAATAAGTTCACTGTCGAAATTATCCAACATTTTTGCTCTTCCTTGTGATTTTGTATATTTGGAACATTGACGGTCACGTGCTTGAATCCAGCGATTAAATGACCGTTTAGATAAATCCAAAATGTGTCTTGTCCTATTCTCAGGGTTTTCTAAAGAATGAAATAATCTTCCTCGTTTAGCCTCTTTGCAAAATTAGTCATACATTTTTATTGCGATGTTTTGTAAACTGCAGAATTTCATTTTAAGACTCATGATAAATGTTATCGTTCCACGTCTACACCTATGAATGAACGGAAATGGAACACACAATTTCTCAAGTGTCTAATAGTGTCAAAAAAACCACGGCGAAAGCGTGCAAACACGTCAATTTTACCGTGTATGGATTTTTACTCGCTATTTTTCACTTAAAATACTGTAAACATTAAGTTTTGACTACATCAATGGGTCGTTATAAATTTATATAAATCAAATAAGCAACAATAATAACAAAATGTTTTTTTTCAATGAAATTAATTCCCTGTTGGGTTCTAATCATTATAACTTTGCATGCAAATTTTGAACAACTTACAACAAGCGGTTAAAAAGCTATCGATTTTAAAAGTTGGGCACGAGTTATGAAACAAGCTATAATCAATCCTTTCGTACTGCAACAGCAGGTCTTCTGTATCAAAATACCCCGCTAATACGATAATTATAGTCAACTTCGCTTATTAGCTTATCCGTTTCCAGAAAAACTACTTACAGAGACACCCACTGTAGGTTAAATAAGGTCTTTATCAGTTTGGGTCGACCACTGATCCTTCTAAGGTAAATGCAGGTTGTCAACTCATGCTCCCAATCAACAATCTACTCAGATGTAATCACTGTTTATGGGATGCGTTTATCACTTCGATATTGTTTATCCGTGGAAGAATGTCAACATTAATTGTGAATGTACTTTCTTTAGTGCAGGCGAAGGAAGGAGAGAGAGAGAGAGAGAGAGAGAGAGAGAGAGAGAAGGAAACAGAAATGTGAAAGAGGGGATTTTTTTTCCTTCATGTGTGTGTCTTTTATTACTGGTTAATATCTCAAACATAATGAGAGATCGCGGACAACGAAGAGAGAAAATACTGGATCGCTTGGTGTCATGGCATGGAAAACAGTCAACAACAGAACTGATACAATGCACTGCAGGTAGAAGATTGTGGAAGGACATGATCGCCTACGCCAACCGGTATGGCACATGATGATGATGATGATGATCTCATACATAGCTCCACCACCTCTGTCTCTCTCTCTCTCTCTCTCTCTCTCTATATATATATATATATATATATATATATATATATATATATATACATGTGTGTGTTTATACATACATAGAATGCAGTCTGATTCTTTACCATTCGACGCATATAATAGAAGAGGAGAAGAGGAGAAGAGAAGAGGAAAGAACAAGAGGCAGACCCAGAGTAAGATGGACAGACAATATCATAGAAACACTACAACAACATCATTTGACACTGATTGAAGCCGTAAAAGGACAAGTACCAGAAATGTGTATCTTCTTGGCACCCAAACGGGTACAGGAGGACGTGAAGGAAGACGGGAAGAAGTATATACACATACACATAGTAATGTTTTATAAATTATACATACATACATATATATATATATATATATATATATATATATATGCGTCTGTATGTGTGAACTTTGTTGACCTCAGACAGAAGATGTACAACAGAGGTGAGAAGCAGAATGGCCCAGGCAAAAGTAGCTTTCCAAAAAATGAGTAAGATACTGTGCAATCCATTTTTGACAATAGAAATAAGAAAAAGAGTTCTTAAATGTTATGTAGAGCCACTCTTAACATATGAATGTGAATCATGGACAATAGGACAACAGACAAGGAAATCACTGGAGTCTGTAGAAATGTGGTTTTACAGAAGAATGTTGAGAATACCATGGACAGCTAAAAAGAGTAATGAAAACGTTCTGAAAGAGGCCAAAGTAAAAAGAGAGCTGATTTCTAATATTATGAAGAAACAATCATCATTATTTGGCCATGTAAAGAGAATAGAGCAGCTGGATTATATTGTAGCAACTGGAAAAATTGAGGGATGAAGAGACAGAGGGAAGCAAAGAGAGAAGGTACCAGGTAGTTTTAGAGAATGGCTTGGCAGAAGGTCAACAACGAAAGTAATAAATAACTGTCGAGATTGAAAGTTGTGGAGAGACATGATCACCTACGCTAGCAGGCACGGTACTTGATGATGATGATGTCTGTATGTGTGGTTTTCATCCATTATCCACACACTTATTAAACCACCAATATAAAAGTATTTTCATCAATTAAATCATCTATCAGTACATATAAATTTGACTTCATCTATTCAACAGTCCATCTTGCCATCTGTTTTATCTATCCGTCAGCTGATGTATTCGACAGTTTATTTATCCAATAGTCCATCAGTCTAACAGTTCATTTATCCAATAGTCCATCAGTCTAACAGTTCATTTATCCAATAGTCCATCAGTCTAACAGTTCATTTATCCAATAGTTCATCTATCCAATACTCCATCAATCTAACAGTTCATCTATCCAGTAGTCCATCAATCTAACAGTCCATTTATCCAATAGTCCATCAATCTAACAGTTCATCTATCCAATACTCCATCAATCTAACAGTTCATATATCCAGTAGTCCATCAATCTAACAGTCCATTTATCCAATAGTCCATCAATCTAACAGTCCATTTGTCCAATAGTCCATCAATCTAACAGTTCATCTATCCAATACTCCATCAATCTAACAGTTCATCTATCCAGTAGTCCATCAATCTAACAGTCCATTTATCCAATAGTCCATCAATCTAACTGTTCATCTATCCAATACTCCATCAATCTAACAGTTCATCTATCCAGTAGTCCATCAATCTAACAGTCCATTTATCCAATAGTCCATCAATCTAACAGTCCATTTGTCCAATAGTCCATCAATCTAACAGTTCATCTATCCAATACTCCATCAATCTAACAGTTCATCTATCCAATAGTCCATCAATCTAATAGTTCATCTATCCAATACTCCATCAATCTAATAGTCCATTTATCCAATAGTCCATCAATCTAACAGTTCATCTATCCAATACTTCATCAATCTAACATTCCATTTATCCAATAGTCCATCAATCTAACAGTTCATCTATCCAATACTCCATCAATCTAACAGTTCATCTATCCAATAGTCCATCAATCTAACAGTTCATCTATCCAATACTCCATCAATCTAACAGTTCATCTATCCAATACTCCATCAATCTAACAGTTCATCTATCCAATACTCCATCAATCTAACAGTTCATCTATCCAATACTCCATCAATCTAACAGTTCATCTATCCAATACTCCATCAATCTAACAGTTCATCTATCCAATACTCCATCAATCTAACAATTCATCTATCCAATACTCCATCAATCTAACAATTCATCTTTCCAATACTCCATCAATCTAACAATTCATCTATCCAATAGCCCATCAATCTAACAGTTCATCTACGAATAGCCCATCAATCTAACAGTTCATCTATCCAATAGCCCATCAATCTAACAGTTCATCTATCCAATAGTCCATCAATCTAACAGTTCATCTATCCAATAGTCCATCAATCTAACAGTTCATCTATCAAACAATTTTCATTTATCCAACAGATCATGTAAAAGTAAAGTAAAGAGTCCCGTCACGCCAAATGGCGTGTAGTGAATATGGTGTTAGTGACCATAAATTTTACAGACCTTCAGCACATTACTTCCGCGGAATATGGCGCCCTGTTCGTTGGCTTTTCAGAGAACTCACAGATAAATGCTGATTTCCAGTGAACTTTTATGTTTATTTGTTTGTTTTTATTGATATTTTAAGGGATTATGTGATTGTACGCGCTTTCTATTTGATGTAAATCTCGTTGCTTCTTTTAATTCATTGCATTTTGTTACAATTTCTGTATTTAAGCACTTATACTCATCCTTGTTGTTGATTGCACTATTGAACGCGTCAAAAATGGCGGTTTGTTTTCGCCGGTCTTTCGTCGTCAAGGACGCGTAATTCATTTAATTTGTGAAAGGCTCTCAGTGTATTCGCGTGCTGCTGAGCGATTTACTGGAGTTGGCCAGTTTATAACGTGGAAACGGGTTCTGGGCCGTGCGACTGAGTAAGTGCACGTGAGTCTGGACCATCCACAGCATCGACGTTCAGCGATGAGTAGCATGACAATGGAGGCGATGGCAGTGACCAAGGCATTCAAATAGTTAGAGTCAAAAGACTACACTCACGCATGTATACTGAGTGATTCGATGAGCATGATAAAAAAAAGTGAAGGCAGGCTCTATACGCATGCAATGGGTTGAGTCGTTGCAGAAATCCAAAATACGTAAGGTCACCTTTGTCGATGTCCCTGGACATGCGGGAGTACGGGGAAATGAAAGAGCGGACAGGTTGGCTAGCGGCGCTGTCGTTGAGGACGGGCAACCAATGGATCGGGGGACATCATCAATGCCCTCCGAGATGTGGGAAGAGCACAGGACTTACACAGATCCATGTCACTTCTTCGGATGATGGAAATGGGAGTTAAAATGGGCACAGCCAGAAATGAGAAACTTAGTGGCCATGTAAGAAGACTTATCAACCAACATAGAACTGGAGTCGTCAGTCGCTGGACACTGAGGGAATTGCTGAGGAGGGGACCTGAGCACCTATGGACATGTTCGGAGTGCAATGATGATGACCCGCAAATAACTCAATAACTCAATAACTCAGCGCATGATTTTTGAGGTAATGTGGACGATATTACGCCCGTGCCGTTTTACTTTCCCAGAAAAAAATCAGGTACCCATTTAAGGCTATGTGAACCCGGAAGCCGTCGGTTGGGTTCGAATCCTACCTCTTGTCCTTTGTAGTCTAGTTCACTAACCACTGAGCTATCGCGTCTCAACAGTTCATGTACCAATAACTTAATCTAACAGTGTATTATCTATCAGTTCATGAATCCTTAGGTTAAAATGTCCGTTATCTCATCTATATTATTCAGTTTTGACATAGCAGTCTCACTGCACAAGGGACAACTCTTCAGTACTCAGATCTCATCCCCTGTACCACCTCTAGCGTGTAACAGTTCATTTAATCAACGGACAAATGTTTACCTTCTCCATTAATTCGCTCACCTCTTTTAATAGGTGTCGATGTTTGCATATTAATGTCTGTGTCTTTCCGACTATGCAGGTACATCTGTCTAAGCGTGCTTCGCTGTAAGTATTTGTATTTGTTTCTGCTCATCTTTCTATATCTAACTCGTCTATATGTCTGTCTACAAGAAGCATTCGATTATGCCTATTTTGGGAGCACAGTCTTCCATTTGCGATCGTGGAGTTTAAATCCGAAGTATTATAGGCGAAGTTCAAGAAAGTGTTTGTTCCCCTGCGCCTTAAAGCATGTATAAACTTATCATTGTCATCAAATACCGTGCCTGCTGGCGTAGGTGGTCATGTCTCTCCACAACTTTCCATCTCGACATTTATTTATTTTTGTTGTTGACCTTCTCTAAAGCTGCCTCGTATATTCTCTCTTTGCACCCACTATCTTTTCGTCCCTCAATTTTCCACTTGTTACAATGTACTCCAGCTATTTCCCTCTCATTACTTGGCCAGAAAATGATGATTGTTTCTTCTTAATATTGAATATTAGCTATCTTTTTGCTTTGGCCTCTTTCTGAACGTTTTCAACACTCTGCTTAGCTGACCATGGTGTTCTCAACATTCTTCTATAAACAACATTTCTACAGACTCCAGTGATTTTCTTGTCTGTTGTCCTGTTGTCCATGATTCGCATCCATATGTTAAGACTCAATTTCTTCTCAATTGAGAAGAGAACAACTTGAATATATTGTAACAACTGGAAAAATTGAGGAACGAAGAGATAGAGGGAAGCAAAGAGAAAAAATAACAGACAGCTTAAGAGAATGGCTTGGCAGAAGGTCAACAACAGAAATGATAAATAGCTGCTGAGATCGAAAGTTGTGGAGAGACATGATCACCTACGCCAGTAGGCCCGGTACTTGATGATGATTATGATGTTAAGACTGGTTCTACATAACATTTAAGAACTCTGTTTCTTGCTTCTATTTTCAAAAAAGTGGAATGCACAGCATCTTCCTCATTGTTTTGGAAAGCTGCTTTTGCCTGAGTCATTCTGCATCTCACCTCTTTTGTACATCTACCATCTGAGGTTAACAATGTTCCCAGATATTTAAATTCATTTACCCGTTTTATTATTGTTCAACGTGTCTTTATTGTAGATTGCAGTGATGTCTTATTCTTTGTTGCTACCATTACTTCTGTCTTTTTGCTATTAAGGCTGAGTCCTTTATTTATGATTTTTTTCATTATAATGTCTAACATTTATTGTCACTCGTTTTCACTCTTAGCGATTAGAATGTATCATAAGCACACCTTAGATTTGTTATTATATGATGAGACTGTCTAGATTTTTTTCAAAGACCAGCGGCATATTCTATGGATGATATAGTCAGTCTTGCGCCAGGCCGCCGTGTTTCCCCAGACAGTTCTCAGGTACCTAAAACAGGATTGGTGAACCTCGAAACTGATTCGGAAACAGTAAAAAGTGGTTGTTTAAAACTGTAAAGGTGACCTCCCGTGTCTTGCTTGGTGCAAGGGGATAATGGTGTTAGCGACCATATTTGTTCATGACTACGGCACATTATTTGGTGATGTGGTCGGTAAAACGCCAGGGCGCCTTTATTTCCCATAAAGTATCATATCCATTTTACAGGCTGGGTGAACCCCGAAGCATTATCGGTCCGACAAAAAAACCCTCCGCTTCAGGGGATTTGAATCCGCACCCTTCAGACCAGGAAGCGAGAGCACTAATCACTCGGTCACCAAGTCTAAGGTTGTGAATTGAGCCTCTTCTATCAGCGTGACCATCTACAACATAAAGTTAAAGTACGAAACTTCAACAACCGGCGTCTTAGCACGCGAGTTTTCACCCTCGGTCACCTATCCAGATGTGCTCGGATGTGCTCGGTCGCCTATCCAGAAGTGTTCAGAGACTTCGGGATAGTGTCGGTTCACGCATCGATACTCAACGTTGCGAGTCGGCATTTTTTATCTTCCCATAGTACTACCCATGGGAGCCGCGATAGCTCAGTGGTTAGTGAACTGGACTACAAAGGACAAGGGGTAGGGTTCGATCCCAACCGACGGCTTCCGGGTTCACCCAGCCTTAAATGGCTACCGGATTTTTTTCTGCGAAAGTAAAGCGGCACGGGCGTAACACCGACCACATTACCCCAAAAATCATGTGCTGAAGGTCTGTAAAATATAGATAGGGTCACTAACACCATATTTCCCTATTCGCCACTTGGCGTGACGGGGGTACTTTACTTTTTTTTTTTTAAAGTACTACCCAGGTACCGTTTTCTCCCAGCGGCTGGATCGATCGGGATCTACTTCATGTTCAGGATATATATAGCATCAACTAAAATGTCCAACATTAACCTCAAAATGTCTATGCTGAATTTTCACCCCTCGGGATATAGAGGGCCAGATTTCCAGCCAGACAAATACGAAAATCCAAACAGGATATCCTAGATTTCGAACTAAACTTATCTAGACTTCCATTAAAGCATTTTTCGCATTTTTCCGTTCCCAATTAAAAGCATTTGGTTACATAACTAGGTATATTTTCCCCTGCACTTCGATCCGTATTGTGCTTCGTCTGACACTCCAGAAATTACCTAGGTATCGATTCTGCCGGTCATGTTGACCTGGAGTTTCTGTAAAAACCTGAAATTGTTTGAGTTTGCAAAACAAGTAAAACAAGGCTCGAAAATAATATCAACATTATTTCAGATGTCACAGCGAGAAGAGAATAACAGCAGTGATGGCTGTTGTTGACACTCAATTATTTCAATGTCTAACTCTTTCTTCGAAGTAATTGATGCTTTGTTTGCTTGTCCTGAGTTTGTCCTGTTAATGCACTGTCTGACGTAGAAAATAATGTCTGATTCATGATTTGTCCGGCTCATGTAATGTCTAACATGGAAAAAAATAGTCTAATTCATGAATTTTTCCGTTGATGTACTATCTGACCTGGAATATTGAGTCTGATTCATGAATTATCCGGGTGGTGTACTGTCTGATGTGAAAAATAATGTTTAGTTCATGAATTATCCGTTTAATATGCTGCCCAGAGAGGAGTAGGTATCATCTTGGATGCAGAAAGAGCAAGAAAATCACTGGAGTCTGTAGAAATGTGGTTTTACAGAAAAATGTTGAGAGTACCATAGACAGCTAAGAAGAGTAATGAAGATGTTCTGAGAGAGATCAAAGCAAAAAGAGAGCTAATTTCCACTATTAGGAAGAAACAATCATCATTTTTTGGCCATGTAATGAGAAGAGAACAACTTAAATATATTGTAACAACTGGAACAATTGAGGGACGAAGAGATAGAGGAAAGCAAAGGGGAAAAAAATAACAGACAGCTTAAGAGAATGGCTTGGCAGAAGGTCAACAACAGAAATGATAAATAGCTGCCGAGATCGAAAGTTGTGGAGAGACATGATCACCTACGCCAGTAGGCCCGGTACTTGATGATAATGACGCTGCTTAACGTAGATAATAATGTCTGATTCATGATTGTTCAGCTGGTGTACTGTCTATATAGAAAAAAAAAAGTCTGATTCATGATTGTCCTACTGATATAGTCTATATAAAAAATGTATGATTCATGATTGTCCTACTTATATACTTGTCTATATAGAAAATAATGTCTGACTCATGATTGCCCTACTGATACACTGTATATATATAGAAAATAATGTCTTTGGAAAATGTTTTTACAAACGTTACCAGTTTGGTCACATTAACATAACAAGGTAGCACATGCAACGTTAACTTTATAAGATAGCCACATTAACTTTATGAGGTATCTCATCATCATGTGCCATACCGGTTGGCGTAGGTGATCATGCCCCTCCACAATCTTCTATCTACAGTGCATCTTATCAGTTCTGTTGTTAACTGTTTTCCATGCCATGACACCGAGCTATCCAGTATTTTCTCTCTTTGTCGCCCACGATATCTCTTTCCTTTTATTTTGCCAGTTGTAACCAAGTATTCCAACTTTCCTCTTCTCATGATGTGCCCGAAAAATGTTGATTGCTTCTTTCTGATGTTTTTTTAAGAGCTCTCTTTTTGTGTTGGTTTCTTTGAGAACTTCCTCATTGGTCTTTTTAGCTGTCCAGGGAACTTTCAACATTCTTCTGAGAAATCCCATCTCTGTGGCCTCTAATCGTCTTTTCATTTGTTTGTCTACTGTCCATGATTCGCTTCCATAGGTCAAAATATGTTCTATATAGCACCGATGAACTCTCTTTCTCATTTTTATTGACATAGATTTGTTGCATAAGATATTTTTCATTTTCTGAAATGCCATTTTGGCCTGAGCTATTCTGCTTTTTATTTCTGTGGTGCATCTCCTTTAAGAGGTATCTACATTAACTTTATACACAAGCTCATTAGCAATACGATGTAATCACTTTAACTATTTGAGGTAACCAATTTAAATTTATGGGGCAGCCATATTTTATTTATGCTACAGCTACATAACCTTTATGAGGTAAAACATCAACTTTATGAGGTAGCTACATTAACGAGATGAGGTAGCCACATCAACTATATGAAGCAGCCAAATTAACTTTATGAGGAAACCACATTATATTGTATTATGGTAGTAACATATACTTTATATGGTAGCCATATTAACTTTAGGAAATAGCTACATTAACTGTATACGGTAGGTACATTAAGTTTATGATATAGCCACATTAAATATATATATATATATATATATATATATATATATATATATATATATGCTAGCTACATTAAATGTATGAAATAACCACACATAATATATATAGTAGTCACATTAACTTAATTATATAGCTAGATTGACTTTATATGTTAACCACATTAACTATGTACGGCAAGTACATTAATTTTATGAGGTAGTCATACATAATGTATATAACGACCACATTAACTTTATGATATCATCATCACCATCATGTGCCATACCGGTTGGCGTAGGCGATCATGTCCTTCCAAAATCTTCTATCTACAGTGCATCGTGTCAGTTCTGATGTTGACTGTTTTCCATGCCATGACACAAATAACAGTAAAGTAAAGTACCCCGTCACGCCAAGTGGCGTATAGGGAACATTGTGTTAGTGACCATAAATTTTACAGACCTTCGGTACATTATTTTTGGGGTAATGTGGTCGGTATTACGCCCGCGCCACTTTACTTTCCCAGAAAAATCCGGTACCCATTTAAGGCTGGGTGAACTGGGATTGAACCGTACCCTTGTCCTTTGTAGCCCAGTTCACTAACCACTGAGCTATCGCGGCTCCCTGTGTGCAAATGTACTAATCAATAAAGTTTTGAGACTATGTTGCTTGAATTTTTGTTTTTCGTTAAAGTAAGCAACTAGGGTAGCGAAGTGGTTAGCTATTATATCTAATGATCAGGTTGGCCGAGTTCAACTCCCAAATGTGGCGAATATTTTCTGAGAGTTCACCCGGTTTCTGAAAATGTGTACTAGATCATTTCTTTATGAAGACAGGCAGACCCATGGGCATACTAACAGATATTCCAACCGTCGTTGAAACATTGATTGATTTATTCTTCTGTTACCTTTTTCTGCGTTCGCCCAATTACAACTTTTTTCTGTTCTTAATGGGTGTAGTACGTTGTGTTCTTGTTGTTTGCAACAATGTACTATTGATATACCTTTCGGTCCAACACATCCGATTTCAAGGCAACATTTTTAGTTACCAGGTTGCCTTCCCTCTTAATCATAACTCGCTTGGACAGAATGGTTAGTCTATTTCCAGGTCCACTACGGCGATTTGTGTAACAGAGTAGAGTTGTAGATAGGACCTAGGTCAACTCAATAATATGGACTGCTCTGCCAGTCTAACCGAAGGTTTCCCTTTAGGAATGTTGCACCATCGTTACGCTGTTTCGTGCGTTGTTGGCTGCATTCACTAGATTAATTGGTCGTTTGTGGGCGCATCTATTGTTGTGTGTGGTACAGCATATGATGGATGATCATATATCACTAAACCGGCCGTACGCTAATAATGAAGGGCGAAATGACGGAGTTTTGTTCATGACTTTGCATCCCCGGTGTGATCTGGTTTATCATTTCACAAATTCACATCGCATGGGAGATGTGAGTGTTTACGGACTGGTGTTCGATGTACGATGAGGATAACCCAACGACTAACTGTGTTTTACATGTTCGGATGTGGAGACAAAAAACGATGTCCTAACATAATCAAGCGCTATACATTAAAAAAAAAAATATGACGATCAACATTTTCAAGAATACGTGAACTTCCGTTCAATATGGCGAATAGGCGGCAGGAACCGTCAAAGGCTGTGTCTGAAAAAAGTGTTCCTTATTGCAGTTTCCTCATATTCCAAGTCCGGCTTGCTGGCAGAGCTACCTAGTTAAGTGCTCTGTGCACACCGTGAGCTGTGCGTTTCATCTGTTTTGATCGTATTTCGATATTGCGTTTTCTTACGATGAATGATGATATCCTATGACGGGGAACAGATGGCTGTGTTCACTTTCTGTGCGGTTTTACCTTATGTCATCTTGGCGTGTGCTGAGACTGCTATGATGGAGACTGCAGCTACCTTTCTTTGTTTGAGAGATGATATATTAATTCGGATGATTCCATTGCAGCGGACGGTTGAGCAATAAAAGATTTTAATTCGTTTGCAGTGATACCGGGCACATTTATAACTATAACCTAGATCACATAGTATACGGGAGAGGAAAATTGCACTGTCTGCCCTGGACAGAGATTAGGTAGAGATTTAACTAATTGAGGTAGAAAGGGGTAAAGATGCCAACACCTTGATAGCTCTGAAAGTAAGGAGACAATAATTGTGTACGTTTTTTATGGAATCCCGAGAAACGAAAGAGTTGAAGGAGACACGTCCTCATGTTTCTAAATGAGCAATAAGAAGTATAGGTAAACCCCTCTGAGTGATGATTGTGAATAGTCAAAGCAGTGAGTACAGGGGGAAAAGTAAGTCAGTCAGTCAGTCAGGCAGTCAGTCAGTCAGTCAGTCAGTCAGGCAGTCAGTCAGTCAGTCAGGCAGTCAGTCAGTCAGTCAGGCAGTCAGTCAGTCAGGCAGGCAGTCAGTCAGTCAGGCAGTCAGTCAGTCAGTCAGGCAGTCAGTCAGTCAGTCAGTCAGTCAGTCACTTGCGAGCCAGTGGTAGAGAAACAATTTAGAGTAGATAGATTCAGATAAAAGAATAATCACTTAAACAGACAGCTGCCTTCATAAGAGAGTCCGGAATCCTAATCTGAATGAGCCACGATTGCAGAAGTAGAAGAAGATAAAAGAATAACTAGATATACTAAGTGATTGCATTGTAGATAGTGGAAGTCATCTCACGCAACATTTACAGTTAGAACCAAGTGAGAACCGAGTTAACCATTAAGATGATTCATTTTGGACAATATGTGATAGATAGCTATAAGTGTATAGAATAACTACGTGTGTTTAGCTAGAACGTTCAATACCACCTTTGTATTTTAACTACCACCTTGATTGGCTATTGCTCTGTCAATAAATATCTAGAGCTTTGGAAAGACACAACCAACCTCCAACATTGTTGCATGAGTTCAGTGACTTGTTTTACCTTATACATATAACAGTTATGCAGTGATGATGGACAGATCTCTGCTAGATACGGACAGACAATTCTTCCATGGCAGAGGTGAAGGAAAATTCTACATGACCATGTTGTATTTGTACCCAGTATAATTGACTAACCAGACTGTCACGCTTTGGTGCATGATAATATTGTCACATGAAGTCATGCTTTGATACCATCCCCTATAAGACTGTCACAAGAAGATATGCTTTGATGCCATCACCACAGACTGTCACAAGATGGTATACTTTGATGCTCTCAACATAGACTGTCACAAGAGGGAATGCATTGATGCCCTCATCACAGACAGTCACAAAAGGGTATGCATTAATGCCCTCACCACAGACATTCACAAGATGGTATACTTTGATGTTCACACCATAGACTGTCACAAGAGGGTATGCTTTGATGCCCTCACCACAGACTGTCACATGAGAGAGCATGTTTATGATGCCCTCACCACAGACTGTCACAAGATGGTATACTTTGATGTTCACACCATAGACTGTCACAAGAGGGTATGCTTTGATGCCCTCACCACAGACTGTCACATGAGAGAGCATGTTTATGATGCCCTCACCACAGACTGTCACAAGATGGTATACTTTGATGTTCTCAACATAGACTGTCACAAGAGGGTATGCTTTGATGCCTCACCACAGACTGTCACAAGATGGCATACATTGATGCCCTCATCACAGACAGTCACAAGATGGTATACTTTGATGCTCTCAACATAGACTGTCACAAGAGGGAATGCATTGATGCCCTCATCACAGACTGTCACAAGATGGTATACAATGATGCCCTCATCACAGACTGTCACATGAGAGAGCATGTTTATGATGCCCTCACCACAGACTGTCACAAGATGGCATTCTTTAACGCCCTCACCATAGATTGTCACAAGAGGGTATGCTTTGATGCCCTAACCACAGACTGTCACAAAATTGCATGCTTTGATAGCCTCACCACAGACTGTCACAAAATGACATGCTTTGATGGCCTCACCACAGACTGTCACAAAATGGCATGCTTTGATGGCCTCACCGAAGACTATCACACGAGAGTATGCTTTGGTACCCTGACTACGTCCTGTCACAAGAAGGTATGCTTCGATGCCATCACCACAGACTGTCACAAGAGGGTATGCGTTGAAGCCCTCACCACTGACTGTCACTTCTATTGCAAGATTTTGAACAGGTTTTGTTCATTGGTCATGATGTAAGTAGTCAGCTGTGAGTTACTGAACTCTTTCTATAGGGCGTATTTGGTGCTGATGAATTTGATGCATGCAGGTTGAAAACGATGGCATCATGTGAAATTTAAATTACTAATTTCATGTAGGCAGATAGAAAATAAGAACTTTATGCAAGTGAACTAAAAATGATGAATTTGATAAATACATTAATCAACTCAACACCCCACGCACTTTTATCATTTTTCTCCAAGGAAAGACGTATATATATATTTTTTAAAACTATCTTTGCGACACATAGTACCATTGCTGGTGTATGTCGGGGGGCAACGACAGAACCAGAGGGATAAAGGCCGCTTAGACAAGCAGTCGCCACGACGTGTGAGACTCAGGTTTTTTATTTCAACCCCGATAGAAAAAATCCTTTCTGTCAACCGCGGGCTTCGAACACCGTACGATGGCTTTGCAACTAGCGGAACAGTGGTTTTAGCCGCACGGCCACGCGCACCTCTTAGAAAGACTTATGGTGTGATCAAATGCTTCACTTTGTACCGATTATCAGAGATACGTGTAATAAACCTTTAACTGCCACTTTGTCAATGAAAATGCAAGGAACCCATTTTTATTGGAAATTCTCTGTAAATGCATCTCATCAATTTTGCATGTGTTGATATTGTCCTGAGTTATTATTTTTAATCCGTCTTTCCATAATTAATATAATTCTAAACAATGTCCGCTTAACTGTTGCGTCTAGCTAAATCTCAACTTTATCTATTTTTATGCCAGTCTAATTAATTTAAGTTTACATAAAATAATTCTAAATGAGATGATACTTAAAATCTTAGGATTTTATTATATCGTGTTCTTTCTAACTTCAAAATTCATGTAACATACAAGATTAACTTACTTTTATGTTGCATAAGGCAAAAATAAACGACTCAGCCATAATAGTAAAAAGACAGGAGTAATGGTAACAACATAGAAAAAGACATCACGGCAATGCACAATAAAGACAAGTTGAACAATATTAAAACAGGTAAATAAATTTAAAAATCTGGGAACAATGTGAACCACAGATGGTAGATGTACAAGAGAGGCGAGATGCAGAAAGGCAAAAGCAGATTTCCAAAAAAATGTGGAAGACACTGTGTAATCGACAATAAAAACAAGAAAAATAGTTCTTAAATGTTATGTATAGCCAGTCTTAACATATGGACGTGAAACATTGACAATAGGACTCCAGACAAGAGAATCACTGGATGCAGTAGAAATGTGGTTTTCCAGCAGAATGTTGAGAATAGTATGGACAGCATAAGAGAGTAATGAAAACGATCTGAAAAAGACCAGATAAAATACCTCCTTTAACCTGTATCTTCGCCCCGTCAACATTCCGTGTTGGTATTATAAATTGTCATCATCATCATCGTCGACATGTACCATCATCAATACCATACCCTCATCAACATCATAAAGTACCTGTTGGTGTAGAGTGATCATCCACAACTTTCGATCTCTAACGAAATAATAAAAGTGAGAGTTTTAAAGTGATACTCTAAAATAAAACATGCAGCCCGCCCGTATAAGACTGGGGCTATGAACTGGCCGGAAATTACATCGTAGGCCACTATCAGCTGAACACATGGCAAGTAACGCGTATATGATTGGGTTCACTGACCACCGGGATGACGGCGACGTGCTGTAAGGCGAATGTTTACTTTTCAAATCTATTAGCGTGTCGCGGTTCTAAAACTTCAGGAAAGCGGTATTGCAAGGGTTAATATATTGCGTGTAATGTGTTTATATTTTGAGGAAAGGAGTACCTGATTCAGTGGTTATCTCGGGTGTAAGTGTGGTTGAGCATTATCCCTTAAGGTATCTGTGTGCTGATATCCATAAGACCAGGTGTGGAAATTTAAATGAGGTGTTGGTTGTGATGATTCTAAAAATGGAGAAAATGGGGTGTTTTCCCTTTTGGTTGTTCGTCTCATCACCATGACCACCCATGTACTCTCCACATGTACCACCCATATGTACTCTCTCTTTTCACATTCAAGTTAAATCAATCAATCTCTCTCTCTCTCTCTCTCTGTTCACATTCAAGTTAAAACAAGTCAGATAAAACAAATACTTTCTATATTTTATTTCACTATATATATTTTATTAATACATCAGAGAACAGATATTTGAAAATATATAACTGTCCGGTTGATGAATTTATTAATTTTAACCGTCTGGGCTTCCTCCCTCCTGTTTTGGTGGTACTGTCTGTTTGTGTTAAATGTCTATCAAACACAGGTGCATAGGAAGGTTGATTAGCGTTCAAAACACAAACCCCCTCCATTTTTACAAAACCTTGATCAAAGATGGAATAGGTAATTGGTGACTGTTGAATCACCTAGGGCATCCATGCTGACTGCAGGATCTTTCGTCTGGTTAACAAGAGGTGGCGTGTAGTTGAAGTTCTGGTTAACAAGAGGTGGCGTGTAGTTGAGGTTCTGGTTAACAAGAAGTGGCGTGTAGTTGAGGTTAGCATAAGCGGATACAATTTCATCTCACATCTCAACTAACGTGATAAATTCCTCTCTCCAGAGTGTTATCCCAGTTCTGGTAGGAAACATTAAAAAACTCTCACCCGTATATGTCCTTATGTTTATCAATGGTCTGTTACGAAAAACACAAACTGAGACTGCCTTAACGCCATCCTCTGACAATGGAATTATATTCTCATTACCACGTGACATGAATATGCACTGATCACAAATATCAAACGAAGTTGGCATATTCACGCTACACGACTCCCTATTCAAAGAAAACACAAACCACTCAGTAACAGACGCTGGTTATCTGTGTGTGTGCATATACACTGATCGACTGAGCTTTATACCTCACTGTAATCGGGTCGAGGACCGTCTATTTATAGTAACTAATGCAATACGTTATCAGGCGTGTTGCGACATGTTCAATGATGAGCCTACCCACCCCCCAACCCTGGAAGTGACCCCTCGGTCTGAGCCAAGGGCTGATATGTGGGAAATCCCCAGCTGACCTGGCCGATGATGTGCGAAATAAGTGTGTATGTAATAATTCGGTCTCAGGTAACGCGTACTGAGACTAGGAAACCACGTAGTGTTTATATAGGATGTAGATTTTAAAATAGGTGTGAGTTAAAGAGGGGAAACCTTGCGTGCTGACCTAAAATCACTTGCTGTCACTGTTACATCAAATCCCACTCAGCGTCGTCGAGGTGGGAATTTATATATATTTATATATATATATATATATATATATATATATATATATATATATATATATATATATATATATATATATATATATTCCAGTAGTATAATTACTAAAGTGCCATTTGTGAGGATGGATCCCCGATGGAAACACCCCTTCACAGCTCTGATTGCCGGGCCTACAGTATGTGGGAAAACGGTATTTGAGCGAAAAGTTTATACAGAACCTTCACGAGTTAGCTGTTCCCGTACCGGAGGAAGGTATATGGTGTTATGGGGAATGGCAACCAATATACGAGACTAAGGGGTCAGTGAGATTTATCGAGGGTCGACCAGACATCGATAAATTGGACGGTGGTAAGAAGAGAAGACTGATCATCATCGATGACTTGATGTCGGACGAGAGGGTAACAAAATTATTCACCTAAGGTAGTCATCACAGAGATACTAGTGTGATGTATATTGTTCAAAACCTGTTCGGAAAAAAATAAGGAACATCGAACCATAAGCCTCAATACACATTATATAGTCCTTTTCAAGAACCCGAAAGACGGAAGTCAAATTATCTATCTATCTATTGACCTTTCGAGCCGTAACCGGCCCATAGGGCGTAGACCAAGATACACCTTCTCCTATATGAATTTTTGTTCTAGCAGTTTTCTTTTAAAGATATTTTATCAAATCTCGCCATCTGTCTCTGTTCTGTGCAAGCAGTTCTATCTCATTGAGGGAGCCGACTCCTGCTGCTCTTTCCTCTCTCATCAATGTTCTTCTCAGTGTCTCCCTGGGTCTTCCTCTTTTCTTTTACCTGTTGTTTCCCATATGAGGGCTTGCTTTGCTATTCGATTATTATCTCTTCTCATCACATGTCCAACGTATGACCATCAATTATCAATCCGGCTAAATAAATGTACCCACGACAGGTGGGGAACCTCCAAGATAGTTTTAAGTATGCGACAGCATCTCCTCGCTGTTACTTGTTGGTTGATCTTCGTCAGGATACACCTGATAATATTAGGTTGAGAACAAAAATATTCTCAGTGGATAGACAAATCGTCTACGTGTCAAAGTAACAAAAATGTGTGATGAATCACTTAGACGGCACGGTGAAATGTTGAAATGTATGCGCGCCGCCACGCCGAGCGGTTTAAGAGCCATATTGAAAACAGCCTCTCCTCTCTCAAACTCATTAACTTTTAGTGCGAGTGTTGTCATAACATATTAAAAGGTAATGTTAGACTCACTCAACGACAGAAGTGCGAGCTACGTCGACACAAGAACAAGTTGAGACTTCTCACTAAAAAGAAACCGACTCTAAAGCGGCGGAAAGAGATTCTACAAACCGGTGGGTTCATAGGTGCTTTGATTCGACCTATATTAGGTGTTCTCGGCGGAGTTCTAAGTGCGTAACAATGGCCAAAAAAATTATTTTGATAGATCCTCGTTTGCTCGAGGGCCTGAAACAGACTACTACCACGTATATCCCACCCGAGGCGATCAATGACAACTTGAGAGATTTAGCTGATGAAATGCAACGTATCCTAGTCCGCGATGATTTAGCACCCGTTGATCAGGCCAGAGTGTACCAACGTGTTTTGCATCAATATTTAACTAGATTGGAGCAGTATAAACTACGCTCATTGGGCTCGGTCGATCTCATTCAACACAACACGTCAACAGAAAAACACCTTCTCCACCACCATCACTCGAGGTACCACCAGAGCAGACCAAGACACCAGCAGCTGAAACCCAAAAGATAGGTAATGAAAACAATCCGCAGGTAACTACGTACAAACTGAGACATAAAATAAGAAAGAGCAGAATCCCAACACCAAAATTTGAACAGTGAAGAAAATATTGAGACATATTACTTTAACCCTAGTCGTCCAGGGGCGTGTAGTGGTGCAACGGCCCTGCGACGTAACACTAAACTAGGACTTAAAGAGATCAATCGATGGTTGAGTCATCAGGATGCCTATATCTTTCATAAACCAATTCGTCGCAGATTAGAAAGGCGTCCCATTATAACGAGTGGACCCCAACAGCAATATCAGGCAGACCTAATTGATTTGAGACATTTGAAAAAAACACAACGGCGGGTATTCCTATTTGGTTTCTTTCGTGGAAGTTTACAGTAAATTCGCGTGGTCTGTACCGGTACGAACCAAAACGGGAAAATCCTTAGTGGAAGCCGTCGGAAAGATATTTCTTGATGGGAAACCCGCGAGTTTTCAAACCGATAAAGGGTCAGAGTTTCTGAACAGAACATTTCAGAAATTCCTCGCTAACAACAACGTTCACTTTTTCACTACACAGAACGAAGATATTATGGCCGCCGTGGTGGAACGTTTTAATAGGACTCTCAAACAACGGATGTGGCGAAATTATAACCATTCGTATCACAGACGTATAAAAATGGCACCGGTCGATGTCAGCACATACAATCAAGAACAGGTGTGAATCACGTTGTAGAGTAACAAACGCAGCTTTAAATTTGAAAGACCCCTGTATGAGGTCGGTGATCGAGTTAGGCAGGTCCTGGGCAGAGCCAATTTAAAAAGGTTTATTCCCCGGCTTGGACGGAGGAACTGTTTTCCATCAGTCGAGTAAATGAAACAAACCCCGTTACATATGTGTTGAAATACGATAAGGGCGACGAGATAGAGAGGTCATTCTACACACCAGAAAGTTAAAAAGTTGGAGACAAGCACGAGTACAGAATCGAGAGTATCATAACCGAGCGTAGCACATCATTTGGTCGAAAAGAGAGTTTAGTCAAGTGGTTTGGGTACGATTCCTCAGTCAATAGTTGGATACCGACCAAGGACATTGTCAGATACAGAAACTAGAGATGAGAGAAGAAGAAGAATAAGAAGAAGAAGAAGGGGAAACTTTTGGACAGCCTGTCTTGCAAGCCGTGAACTCGGGAGTGATGAGAGAGCGAACATACTGTGGCCGGTGTTTGTGAAACTATCCCCGCTTAGATGTTGTCTTTATTTGTCAAGTGGTAGTTATATATGCCATTGTCGCGGTCTCGCTATTCAATTTGACCACCGAAAAAGCCAGAGGCAAAGGACGGAAAACTGTGGATAGCCCTACTGAGCGGCTGTTTGGGTTACATGTTACCGAATCCAAAGTTGGAGAGGAGACGGCGAAACAAGTAAAATGAGTTTTTTATGTCACCCTACCCAGCAATGCATCTATGGAGATTTTTAAGGATAATAACACTGGCCACTTTTCCGTTAAACCTCCCTCAGACCATTGACATTTCGACGCAGTATGAGATCGCGCTGGTGGAGATACAGTTTCCACTTAATTTTTTCAATGTAATAGAGGGCGATGTCTGGATTCGTTACGAAGCTCTCGCTAACAACGAAATTTGCGGCGTTAGATCTCCCTTCACCGTGACCTTGGCACCAGTGTTATACAAGATACCCTATGCTTTCATCGGCGCATTGAATGCGTTGATCATAAAAGTGGAGGAGGCGTTGAGCGCGGGTGTAAAAGCGACAAAAATGAGATTCCTTTACGCAAAGGAGGTGAATAAAGCCATCTTGAAATTCTACAAAAAAGGGGTCAGCGCTACCAAAAGCGACACTTTGAAAAACATGCTACCCTTTCCCACGACCTGCATAACAGACGCAGCTCCCTATGTCTATAGCGTGGACGCAATGGACTTGGAAAGTGCTGCGAAAAATGTCTACGTCTACTGCGATCTCGTTTCACCCAGACCGGTCGGGGATGTGATGGTACCTCTCCTCAGGAGCGTGCCTATTCTCAACAGAAATCACACCGTGGTGTTTCAGATCTACGATAAGCCTCACTACGTCCCCTGAGAAGATTTTCCTTCGACATCGTGGAAATGCTTTTAGCCAACGAACATGTAATAAACCATCCCATTCACCAGCGGGACGTGGGTGCTAATGGTACACTTTCTAATGAAGAAACATCTCGCTCTGGTATAATGGTGAGACACACACCCCTTCATCGCGATGTTGAGTTATATGAAGACTGTTACTGCTGTCAGGCGGGTGATGGAATGCCCGTGTTTATAGGAGGTCGAAATCAGAGCGGTCGAGGAATCGGTAGTTTCTTTGGGGGAATCGTGAGGGCTATTTTACCCTGGTTAAAAAAGGGGGTAAAGCCTTGCTCATAGAAGGATTGGGGACCGGTCTGCAGGTCGAACAGGACGCATTAGCCGGAAGAAATGTCAATGAAGCTTTCAAAGAACGAGCTACGGAGGCCGGTCAGCGGTTGATACACTGGGCCGTGTATCAACCGGAGTGGTAACAACCAATCAGGAAGTGGTTTACGACAACGACAAAGCAGAAAGCTAGTTATGAAGGTACCTCCACCCAGAGAACCAGTTACAAAGAGGATAAAACCGACAGCTAGACAGTTCCCCCTTCATTCAGCGCACAACAAGAAGACGAAGACAAGGATGTCGGTGGTAAAGAATATTTTCGATGAATAATGCCTCTTATTCACCCCAAGTCGTGTGAATGTCTTCACTCTTGTTTGGATTTATTTAGCTTTCCACCCACACAGACATCTCTAGACTCTGACCAATTTGTTGAAATTCATCCGATCGCGGCTTTATCGCATGGGACACCAATAGAGTTTTTCATTTCTGGAAACAGCGAGGAGTATGTAGATCTTTTCAACACGTTTTTGCATCTGCGGGTCATGATTACCCTCCCCAACGGGGATAGTGTACCATCGGATGCTGAGGGAGGATCAGTCAACAATTATTTTCACAGTCCATTTTCGCAAGTCGACGTATCTCTAAACGACACGTTGGTTACACCATCGGAGAATACTCATCCTTTTAGAGCAGTGTTTGAGGCTACGCTAAACTACAGGGAGGATGCGAAAACGGGATACTTGACGGCCGCTCTGTTCTACAAAGACACAGCGGGCCACCACGATAAAATGAAAGAAAATGAGGGATTTAAAACACGGCGCAATTTGTCTTCGGGTAGTAAAGAGATTAAAATGATGGCTCGTTTGCACTCTGATGTCTTTGTGCAGGATCGTTACATGTTAAACAGAGTCGATGTAAAGATCAAACACACGCCCTCTAAGAATGTTTTCAATATCATTGCTCATGATAGGTCTGTGGGTTGTAAGAGTATTATCACCTACGCCGCGCTCGTGGTCAGAAAAGCTAAGCTTAACCCGTGATTTCTCTGGCCCACGAAAAGGCTATTTTAAGCGGGGATGCTCGGTACCCGATCAAGAGGGTTACCAAAAAAACATTTTCCATCGCTAGCGGGATGTTCTCTCGCAGTCAAGACAATTTATTTTTGTTTCAAACACCAACCTGTATAGTGATAGGTTTGATTACAGCCAGTGTCTTTAATGGTGTTTATACCGCGAAACCGTTCAATTTTCAACACTTTGGTTTGACTTATATGAACCTCACGGTCGACGGGAGATGTATTTCCGGAAAGCCTCTAACTATGGACTTTGAACGAAGTCAAAACGCGAGAGCTTTCTTTGGTACAAATCTGGTCATGGGTCTGATTGGTAAAGATGCTGGGAATAACATTGATTATCGAGAGTTCACGGAGTGATTTTGTCAATTTGATTTTGACCTCTCATCCAGCCTACTAGATGGGTCCCATTTTGAGCTAGCCACAAGCGGGCCCTTGTCGATAGAGCTCAAGTTCGCCGCTCCCACAACTACTCCAAGTTATCGTCTACGACGAGTTGGACTCAGTACTGGAGGTATCCAAGACACGACAGGTTCTAACAGACGTCGCCGTTTGAGAGAAAGAAAATGAACACGAGAAAGATTTACAACCTTTTGATGTCGGATATTTCCGTTCGACGTTGTTCCCTTGTTAGTGTGCTTCCACGAAACCACTTACCACCCAGCATGGACCCAACCGCGACTGCAGCCTTTGTCATAAACACCGATCCTGCCCACAAACCTGGTGAGCATTGGGTGGCCCTCTTTTACAACGGTCTCGGCGAATGTGAGTATTTCGATTCCTACGGTTTACCTCCCAGACACATGGATATTTTAAACTTCATCGAGCGTAATTCACACGTTTCATTCGTCTACAACCCACGGGTGTTGCAAGATTTGTTCAGTAACACGTGTGGTTTATATTGTGTTTGTTATATAATTTTTAAGTGTCGTGGCGCGAAGCTCAACAGAATTCTTATGCCTTTTTCGTCGAGATAACACATTAACGACCGTATCATTTATCATTTCCTCACCCCGTGGATATTTCGACTTCGGGGGCCCATGGATGCCCAAATTCATCAACCGGACAGTAATATATTTTCAAATATCTGTTCTCTGTTGTATTAATAAAAAGCTGTGAATTTAAGTATATAAAGCATTTGTTTTATTTGACTTGTTTTAACTTGAATGTGAACAGAGAGAGAGAGAGAGAGAGAGAGAGAGAGAGAGATATTGTTTTAACTTGATTGTGAAAAGAGAGGGTACATGTGGGTTATACAAAGAGACAGTACATGTGGGTGGTCATGGTGATGAGACGAACAATCAAAAGAGAAAACACCCCATTTTCTCCAGTTTTAGAATCATCACAACCAACACCTTATTTAAATTTCCACACATGGTCTTATGGATATCAGCACACAGATACCTTAAGCGATAATACTCAACCACATTTACACCCGAGATAACCACTGAATCAGATACTCCTTTCCTCAAAATATAAACACATGACACACAACATATTCACCCCTGCAATACCGCTTTCCTCAAGTTTTAGAGCCGCGACACGCTAATATATTTGAAAAGTAAACATTCGCCTTACAGCACGTCGGTCGTCATCCCGGTGGTCATCCAATCATATACGCGTTACTTGTCATGTGTTCAGCTTATAGGGGCCTACGATGTAAGTTCCGGCCAGTTCATAGCCCCAGTCAACGAGCGGGCTGCATGTTTTATTTAAGAATAATACTTTAAAACTTTCAATTTTATTCTTTCGTTAGAGATCGAAGTTGTGGATGATCACTCTACACCATCAGGTACTTGATGATGCTGATACGGGTTTGGTATTGATGATGGTATATGTCGACGATGATGATGACAATTTATAATACCAACACGGAATGTTGACGGAACGAAGATACAGGTTAAAGGAGATATTTTATCGAATTGTTTATTGATATTCTTGTTACAGTGAAGGACTAACACTAAAAAACCTATAAAGAATAAATTGAGAGAACATGCGTTTTAATTGTTCCTAGTTCTTCCCTAACAAGGTCACCCGTCAGTATTTAAAATCCATAAAAATAGAATAATCTCGAGACGATCATTCAACCGATCCTACCCACAGCCGAGCCAGCAAGCGAGCCATCGCGGATCACCGGGTCACGGGTCGACAGGTCACGGCCGATCCGAACGCCAAACAAAAAATTGTACAGCCACATTAGAAAATGTTCAGACACTTGTTATATAAGCATATATATAAAATGTACCTGCTCTATTGGCTAACGTGTACCGGTTTTCTCTACTACTGACGATAAAAACGGATGACACTCACAGCGCACGGTGTGCACAGAGCACTTAACTCAGTTGCTTCGGCAGCAAGCCAGACTTGGAATATGAGAAAACAGCAACAAGGAACACTTTTCAGATACAGCCTTTAACGGTTCCTGCCGCCAACCGCCATATTGACCGGGAGTTATGAATCAATGTATGTCCTTGTACAGACTGCTATTACTCTAAAGTCATATCTCTAGTTACACATCTGTTGGATATCAAATTAACTAGGTTAATGTTATTATATTTTTTCCACAATTTCCAGGGACAGGTATAAAGGTAGCAAAAATTACTTTTGAAATGTTCCTTATGTTAGTTTGCTATTCGGTTATATAGTTTCAGACCCGTTTTAAAGATTGGGATACTCATTCTGCACATATTATAAAATATTTAATTCTACTTATAGGACTTAAACACTACCTCTATAGTCTACATGTACTTTTCTGATGAGTGAATTTTCTTCAGCAGGTCTTCCATGGATCTCGATTTTGTGTCAAATTCTTGACAGGTCATATTAAACTTTACCAAGATGGTAAGTATGGCTGTCATGAGCAGTTCCTAAACTCATGTTGTAGTTTTGGCATATCCACATCATGTTTGTTGAAAAGAAAACTATCTCGACTGAAGCATTGTTTCCAGGAAGACACAGGGATAGTTCATTGAACCTCGGGTAACTCTGCTAATGGATTCTTTTTTTCTGAGAAGAATCTAAAACCTTCACACCATTTTGAAAAAAAAAGTGGCATTTTTCTTCATTCCATTTTCTTCATTCCATTTTCTTCATTCCATTTCGCTATTTTATCTGATGTCACATACTGCTTCAAGAAAGAAATGTCATCAAAATATCTTCGTTGAAGTCAAAGTAATTTAAATTTAAAGAAAAATAAAAAACAGTTTCTTCAAATTCTCCCTTTCCGGTGGCAATTTTGATCGCATATATTCCAGTTTTATTATCTTTTGAATGAACAACTTAGTCAGTGAGATATTGAACTTTATTTTTACAAAATTCACAAGAACCACTGAGAAATTCTTTTGTTGAGTAGGACTCATTTTCTTAGTCAGTGAGATATTGAACTTTATTTTTACAAAATTCACAAGAACCACTGAGAAATTCTTTTATTGAGTAGGACTCATTTTCTTCTAAAGTTAACATAAGTTGCTTAACTGATGATAGAAGAATAACTTCGCTTCTTTCCTGCTGTTCAAATGTTCAATTAAACTTAATAACAAAACAGAAGTCTCTGCTGCAGTTATATGTCGCCTTCAATTTTTATTATCGCATTTTGAAAAATTCTGATTGCCTTTAGAAGGAAGGACCACCGAAATTTGTTGTAGCTCAGTATCTTTTTATATTCCTGTCAAATAAACTCACAGAACTCCTTAAGTCTTTCAACTTTGACATTAAATATGTGAAAAGAGCCAAATACCTTCACAAAAGTTCTTTCAACATAAGTGGGGATTGAAATGATAGCTAAATGTGCACAATTGTGAAAACTTGTGAACCGTATCGTAAACCAAGAACTTTCCGTTGCAACAATTCCCTCACTTTGGTAAAACCATTGTTTTTATCTTTTCTTTTCAAACCACCAAAGTTTGTAAAGGTAAAGTATGAGTTTTCACCCACATGTGCTCGGCCGCCTATCTAGAAATATTCGGAGACCTGAGGATAGTGTCGATTCAAGCATCATAACTCACGATGAGAGGCGTCATTCCCCACCTTCACAAGGTACTACTACCCTGGTACCCATTTCTGCCAGCGGCTGGGTCGACCGCGGGGTATATTTTTTTTAGTACAACGCACACTGCTTCCAGCAGGAATAAAACACGGGTTGTCCGAGCATCGGCAGCCCAGTCGGGTGGTTTTCCCAACTAGGATACCAAGGTCTCCTCCAAGTTTGTGTTTGTATTATTCTAATGAAACTGCTACAATTTTATTTTCAAAGCCAAAATGTTTCACAGTTTCCAATGAAAGCTGTGACAGAATTTCTGCTGTTTCTCCTTTTATCTCAACAAAGTCAGTCAGTTTAGTTTGAATATTGTCTTTTCTGTCTGTCTATGTCAACATATCTAAGAGGGATAGGCAATGTCTACAAACTGTCATGGAAGTATAAAATGTAAGGTTACAAAAGTAACAATTGGAAATTCTTCTATCACGGCCTAAAATAACAACGTCAAAAGCCCAAGGCGCTGGAGAAAAGAAAATAAAAATGGAAAAAAATGGTTTGGTTAAAGCTTTACGCAATTAATGGACGCACAATTGAACGACGTTTCGATTCAATAAGCCTTCAGCGGGAACAAACCACACACACACAGATATGTAAGTAAATCAAATTAGCCCGACATAGCTAACTAATAATGAAGCATCTAAAATAAAATTATTTCTAACTAGAGTGATAAATAACAATAATTGTGGAAATGTCTTCCCTGCGAATAGCACTGTGGCCAGTCGGAAAATGAACGAGGTTTAAGTCCGTGCCGGATATCCGGTAAGTAAACCAGTTTGGAGAGTCAAAACACAGGTGGAAGGGTTCTAAAATTATGTGAGGGGGGAGGGGGATATTGTATAGGGAACCTCAACTACAGCGTCACCGGCAATTTCTATACGTATCTACAGCCGTGGGAGAACACACGGACCTGTATACATATATATATATATGTACACATACATAAAGCTACACCCATACGCAAGCATACAAATGCATGTTAAAAAGTACGCATACACCAAACATACTCAGTAGTGTCAACACCTAGGTCCGTGGGCATATACAATGCATAAAGAATAGATCAGAAGAATACAGGATACCCGAAAGGAGGAAAGAGTGAGGTGTCTTAGAGTGGGGTTCACTAAGAACGTGTAAAAGGTAAGGTATGGTGTAGTGCAGGTGGAAAGGGTATCGCCTTGCACAAAGAAAATCAGCCCAGACACAAGAGGTATAGGGAATAGCCGACGTTTCGCAATGTGATCTAGTAGAGGAGAGCTGTGAATAGCTTAGCATATGCATATACTAATGTTTTCTTATATGAGCAGAATATGTAATAGGGGAGGAGCAGCTACATGGAAACTATGTGTATGAATGTGATACACTCATGCCTCGTGGGGTCAGCAAACCCAATTGGACTGCAAGGCAAATCTATAAATCGATTCTATAAGTCAATTCTATAACATGAAAAATCATGGGATATTCAGGGATAATTTGTTGGGGACAATCCGGGGACACAATTTTTGTTGGGGACAATCCGGGGACACAATTTTTCCGAAACATGAAGTTAAATCCGGATTTCGGCGACGTCTGGTAATCTTAAATGAGGTTTTTCTCTATAACTTGCTATCCTATCATCTTCTCTGTTTTAACGTTAGAGTCTTCTTTTCGTCCCTGGTCAGTCTTAAGTCCAGTCCAGGTTAGCCGAACAATGTAAACCCACACCTATCCAGCCACGCGCTACCTCTCCCTCCCCCACCAATCCGCAATTGTGTCACGTGCTGTAATTATCGTTGTTCGTCGGGCTAGATAACTGTTGCCAATTTTGTGAAAAATATACCTCGAAACTAAGAGATGGTCCTAAAATCTAAGCTCAGTCACCTCCCTTCCCCCCCCCCCCCCCCCGACACCCCCATTTTTTTCTCTGACCCTCTAACACAGCTCAGGGTCAGCGGTGGGTAATGATCCTACCTATACGTTTTTAATTGTCTAGTCGATCATTGCTTCTTGCTTCTCTGTCCTGGCGATTAAACTTTTCCAGCCGATTTATCTACCCCTATTATCAGCCCAAGGTCGAATTGGTTGTGGCTATATATTTCTCTTGTCAAGCTCTTCTATAGATCCACTAGGGTTCCCCACTATGGTCTGTCTATTAGGGTTCGTAAGACTCGTCCTGTCACATATAGTTTTAGCTCTTCTTGCAGCCGTATCCAGTCATGCGATGTTGTAGAACAATCCTGTTATTTTCACACCATATTGCTGCCAGCTTGGTACCAGCAATGTTGAATCTACTTCTGTTCACGACAAGTAAGCAGTGCAGCCAGTAATTTGTCTACGTTGTCTTCTTGGGTCTTGTGAGAGTTAAAGGGTAGTGGGAGTAAACCCCGAAGAGAAAATCCTGAGCGGAGAAAACCCTACTGCGGTTAGTGATTTATTACAGATCGTTTCCGACATCTTCTACAGTCAGATACTTACCAAACGTAAGACAAAATGTGCTGCTTTAAAATGAGTGAACAGACGAGACATAAAAAAGGGATCCTGAAGTCTAGACAACACAGACTCTCCTTACACCTTACACCAGCTTATGTCATGGAAAGTTATCCCTTTGCTATGTTTACTCATGTCATCTACACTGAAACATCGATGTATCTCTACATATTAAAAATATATTATTTATTATTATTACTATTTATAAATGTATTATATTGAGAACAAAAAGACAACAAAATAGAAGTCATGAATATCGCTAAAGAGAAACAGAATATCAACGTAACTATTGACGGCAGGCAACTAAAACAAGTAAAGACATTTAAATATTTAGGAAGTCAAGTGACAAACGACAATTCATAAACAGCAGAAATAGACTCAAGATGCAACAAAGCTTGTCAAATCATTTGACAGTTATCACCACTATTGTCCAGCAAAGAAATAACTCTAGAGGCGAAACGGGCACTCTATAATACAATCTTTATCCCAACGTTGTGCAACCAATGCCAGTCCTGGACCCTAGATGCAAGAAAAATAAGAAAAATAACCTCTGCTAAGATTAAATGTGCTAGACGAATGACAGGAAACAGCCTGAGAGATAAGATCAGAAATGAAGAACTGAGTTAAAAGCTAGCAATAATTCTCCCCATATAATATATAAAGAAGCAACAGATAAAAGGGTTTGGTCACGTGATAAGACAGATAACCAAAACACAGCCTAACGTTGCGAGACACCAGAATCAGGGCTGACCACGGAAAAATGAGATTAGTGTAACATTAGAAACACTAGGACACAACAGCAGCAGAGGCCAACAGAAGAGCAGAACACCACATAGCATATCTCCCCCTGATGCTAAAAGGCAAATGAATTATATTATGTAACATTAATATAATAATGTATTGATGTTAACGAGACTTAATATTAGTATTAGTAACATTATTAGTTTTACTGACAGTATTATTGTTATTATTATTGCGGTTGCTATTATTATTACTCTGGTTATTATCTGGATCCTACTCTCTTCTCCTATATTTATATATGCTATAACAAGGCAGTTTCTCTATCTGAGAAGCCCATTTAATTTATTTTATGTAATATAATTCTATGTAATATAATTTTATGTAATATAATAACTACAGACTTTCATTAATGGATGCTTACGCAGGATAAAAGGATGGAAATGGCTGGACAAAATCACTAACATAGAATTATGGAAATGTACCAGTCAAACACCAGTGGATAAAGAGATACAGCGTAGACGATGGCGCTGGATAGGACACACACTACGGAAGCCAACTGAGAGTATTACACAACAGGCCCTTTTTGGAATCCCCAGGGGAAAAGACAAAGAGGAAGACCAAGGAATTCTTGGAGAAGACAGATAGAAGCAGAGATGAATATGATGGGAAAGACATGGAATGATCTTAAAAGAATGATGAAAGACAGAACGACTTGGAAAGTGTTTGTTGAAGACCTATGCTCCACTGGGAGCTAAAAAGGTAGAAGAAGAAGAAGAAGAATATAATTCTAGGTTAGTTATCTGTGTTGATTCTTCTTATAGTGTCATTATGATTTTGCTTATTCTGGTTACTCAGCCCGCTTTCCTTAACTCTTTTTATACGGAAGCTTTTTTATCGATGCAACGGAAGAGATTTCAGAGACAAAATTGTTCATGGTTTTAAGAATGAATCTACATATTTATATTTATCTAACATATAACATATTATATATGGATATTTTTAGATAGTTAAATAAGGTATTAGATGTCACAAATACCAAGATTGTACAAGACATGTGAATAGATTATGTTTTGATGATGGGTCACACTAAACAAATTAGGAGTGATGCACTGTGCGGCGAAACGTACGCGGTCCAAATCTGCATGGCGCACAGTGCGCCGAAACGCACGAAAAGAGCCTCTTATCTCTATTTCTCTATTAATAAAAACAATTATTGGCATTTTGTTCCCTTTCTAGTAGTTTGTCTTGAACTTTGTCACCGAGGCTGTGTTTTTGTTTATGTCCGCACGTTTTTTAAATTGTTTCTGAGACTGCCATTGTGTCTATATGAAAGTTAATATGGATGCCAATTTATACATTTTAAATAGAAACGGGATTGCAGATCTCACCACATGAACCAAGACCAGCTGGAAGGCCTCTCCAATCAGAACGGGGTGGGTGCAATAGTAAAAAGTAAAGTAAAATAAAATAAAGTAAAGTAAAGTAAAGTAAAGAAGTAAAGTAAAGTAAAGTAAAGTAAAGTAGTAAAGTAAAGTAAAGTAAAGTAAAATAAAATAAAGTAAAGTAAAGTAAAGTAAAGTAAAGTAAAGTAAAATAAAATAAAGTAAAGTAAAGTAAAGCAAAGTAAAGAAGTAAAGTAAAGTAAAGTAAAGAAGTAAAGTAAAATAGTAAAGTAAAGTAAAGTAAAGTAAAGTAAAGAAGTAAAGTAAAGAGCCCCCGTCGTGCCAAGTGGTGTATAGGGAATATGGTGTTAGTGACCATAAATGTTACAAACCTTCAAAACATGATTTTTGGGGTAATGTGGTCGGTATTACGCCCGTGCCGCTTTACTTTCCCAGAAAAAAATTCGGTACCCATTTAAGGCTGGGTGAACCCGGAAGCCGTCAGTTTGGATCGAACCCTACCCCTTGTCCTTTGTAGTCCAGTTCACTAACCACTGAGCTATCGCTGCTCCCCAATCTATCTGTTATACTTGATATTATATTATCTATCTATTCATACCTCTGTCTGTCTTTCTATAGGTTTATTTTTTTACTATATTTATTAAGTTGCTATCTTCACTACCTCGACATCTATCTGTCTGCTAATGAATCCATAAAAATGTCAGTCTGCTGGTTTGGCAGTCTGTTTATCTGATAATCTAACCGTCTGTCACTGTATGTATCTGTCAGCCATCCTATTTATCTATATATCTCTCGATCTGTTAAGGCTGCAACACATTCTCATAATTTCTGCTCTGGTATTTGAGCCAGATCCCCTGTTGCGTCTGCACGTTCACAAAAATTACAGGTTAATGCGATTTCCTACCACACGAGGAAGACAACAAGAAGAATAATGAGGTCTCCATGCATCTGGCCCGAGATAAGGTTGGATTCACCGTGTCCTTTTCTCGCTACCAATTGCCTGCTGATTATGGGCCAAACTCCATTGGGATCCAGACTTGTCACGAAAAGTTCAAGGAAAAAATGTTTCCCACATGTCTTGAGGCATTCAGCTTTTAACAAAGGATTAATGACGTCAGATATAATCGAGAGTTCTCCTCCCCCTCGCACGTGGTGTTGTTCCGAATACGAGTACAGGAGAACAACGGGGCTCACTTGCAGACCAGGCTGTGATGAAAAGAATTGCTGTAAAGCAATCGATCGCTTTTTCCTTCTTTAGCAACAAAAAATATCCCAAGGCTTAAAAGTGCCTATAGTTTTAGCGCCAATTTTTCTTCAACGACCAAAACATATTTTATCGATTTTGTGGTCAATACCACTCCAGGTCGCTTTCATTTTATACAACAATCTTTTGGTACCAATTTTCGGTGGCTGGGTAAAGCCCGAGCAATAAATTCGTCACACCCTTGATTGAAATACAACTCTTCTTGTTGGTAATGAGCGCACTATCTAATTTAGTAAAGGCATTGCATGATGAAGCTATACGCCAAAATCTTGGAAAAAAGGCTGAGGCAAATAATAGAACTACAGTTAAGCGATTCTCAAATGGGGTTCCGAAAAAACAGAGGATGCACCGACGCACTATTCACACTAAAACAGCTTGCAGAAAAAAACGACAGAACACAATCAAAACTTATACATAGCCTTCATTGAGCAGGAAAAAGCATTCGACAGAGTAAACAAAGAACAACTGTGGGTGACACTAACAACATACGGAGTAAGCCAACATCTAACCAACATTATTAAAGCCTCTACGTCAACAGCAGCTGCAGGGTCAGAACAGCAGCAGGCTACACAGACCACTTCGAAGTTAGATCAGGTGTAAGACAGGGGTGCGTACTATCCCCCTACTGTTTATTACATACATGGACCATATATGCAAGCTAGCCAACTCATCAGAGACAGAGGAGATCAACGAGCTTTTATTTGCAGACGATCAAGCACAAATACATGAAACAATAGAAGGCCTACAAGAACACTTAAACAAACTCAACATCTCAGGCACAAAATACAACATGAAAATCAACATCAACAAAACAGAAGTCATGAACGTCATCATAAATAATATACTTCATGTCAGAAGTCATGAACGTCACCAAAAATAAACAGAACATCAACATAACTATAGAAGGCAGACAACTAAAACAAGTAGAGGAATTCAAGTACCTAGGAAGTCTAATGGCAAACGATAATTCTCAAACGGCAGAGATAGAATCAAGATGCAACAAAGCTTGTCAAATCATCGGACAGTTATCACCACTATTGTCCAACAAGGAAATAACTCTGGAGGCAAAACGAGCACTATACAATACAATATCATCCCAACGTTGTGCTACCAATGCCACACCTGGACCCTAGATGCAAGAACAATAAGAAAAAATAACCTCTACAGAGATGAAATGTGTTAGACGAATGACAGGAAACAGTCTGAGAGATAATATCAGAAATGAAGAACTGAGAAAAAAGCTAGGAATAGCCCCCGCCATAGAATATATAAGGAAGCAACAGATAAAATGGTTTGGCCATGTGACAAGGCAGAAAGAACAAAACACAACACAACGAGCTTTCAAGAAACGTTGTGAGAACACCAGACCCAAGGGTCGACCACGAAAAAGATGGGTCGATGGAATATTAGAAGCACTAGGAAACATAACAGCAGCAGAGGCGAACAGAAGAGCAAAAAGACCGTAAATTAGATCTCCCCTCGACGCTGAAAGGCAGATGAGGAAGGAAAGAAGAAGAAGAAGAAGATTGCATGATAAGGTAAAGGTAGCCCAATAGCATATTTTCCTCACACAGCTGTCGAGTGATTTTACACCCCAGACCAAGCCTCGGCATGTTTTCAGTGTGTCAGAAGTCGTGTGTTCCTCCACTGCGGCTCGCCGAGTGGCTGAGACTCGTCGCTCACCGATTCTACACACGTTCTGGCGTCGATAGAAATGTATGGTTGTAGCTCTTGTTCTGCTCTCATCCTCAACCATTGTTATGTGACTTTGTTCTAACTATTTTTTTATGTTATTACTTTTTTTTACTCTAGATTTTTATTGAGCTCTCTTTCTTTTTCCTCTGCGGGTATTCAGTTGAGAGAAGAGGTCGGGTTTGATCCCGCCTATTATCCTTAATGTTTATTACATACTTGGACTACATATGTCAGTTTGACAATCCATCTGACACAGAGGAAATTAACGATCTGGCACTAATATATGGAAAAATAGAAGACATACAAGAACACTTAGATAGACTTACAGCAGAGGTATCAAATACAGCATGAAAATCAACACCAACAAGACAGAAGTAATAAACATTGGAAAAGAGAAGCAGAACATCAATGTAAGGATAGACGGCTGACACTTACAACAGTTAGAGAAATTATGTATATAAGAAGTCTTTTGAAAAACAAACAGAAGCAAAAAAATAGACTTAAGCTGCAACAATGCTTGTTATATCATCGGATAGATGTCACCACTGATGTTCAACCAGGAATGACTATAGAGGCAAAACACGCAATTTACAACACAATTACCGAACCGACGTTATGCCACCAATGCAAGATCTGGACGCTAGACACAAGAATAATTAGGAAAATAACCACTACAGAAAAAAAAACCAACATAGACTCATGACAGAAATGGGCTGAAAAATAATATCTGAAATGAAGAACTGGGAAAAAGCTAGGAATAATACCCCTCTTTGAATACATAAAAGAGACAACAAATAAAATGTTTTGCTACGTATAGACAGAAAGATAATAAATAAGAGGAAACTTTAAACAGATCTTCCCAGCAGGAGACAATCTGATCATCTGAAGACAATAAATTGTAGACTGTGTCTGTTAGCGAGTAGAGAAATAGGAGAATTAGCTCAAATGGGAAGAAGGGGAGCGACATCATCATCAAGTACCAGCTGGCGAAGGTAATCATGTCTCTCCACAACTTTCAATTTCGACAGTTATTTATCATTTCTGTTGTTGACCTTCTGCCAAGCCTGTTGTCACGAACGTTAAGGACCCTAGCAGTTATAATCGACAAGAAAAGGTCATAAATTTGCTGTTTTCCGGGCAAAAATTGTGAACATAAATCTACCCACACCATGGATCCCAGACATGCTACAGAGTTCGTGCACTTGGGTCGGGGTCCTTGGATTTTCTCGAGATTCTCGAAGTGGATATCGGAGTATTTATGAATTCGTCTGGTGTGTATTCAGTGATGATGATTCTAACATAAAGAAACAAACAAAATTCCCCCCCCCAACCCCTCTTTGATTTAATCCTGCTTTTCACATACATTTGAACATAGAAATATTCAACACAACGTGGAACCAACTTTATTGTTTACTTGACGGCCCTAACGTCTTGACTCACTCCTGTTCTTCACTGTCATTTTAATAACCGCATTATTGCCATCTTTGGTAGGAATTTTTGACTTTGTAATTAAGATGGTTGTTTCCGGTTGTTTCCAAAATGGAGGAATTATTTTTCTCCGGCTTGGTATAGAACCGTTGATCAGAGGTTTAACAAGCCGCTATCGTAAAAACGATGTTGTTAATGAAACGTAGACCTGATACAGAATGTGTAAATTAGCAGTAGATAGTAGTGATAGTTTTTTCGGCCCTAAAAATGGAAAAACGAGCTTGGATCTCAGACACCACATGGAAATACATCAAAGAAAGAAGAGAAGCGAAGAGAGCCATGACTAATGTAAAGACAGATCTTGGAAAGGTTCTGGCAAAAGCAACATACAAAGAATTAGACAACAAAGTGAAAAGTTCGGCAAGAAGAGATACAAGAGCTTATATAGACAACTTGGCAGAGAAAGCAGAGACAGCTGCAATTACAGGAGACAGCAGAACTCTTTATACTGTACAAAAGATGCTGACAAACACCTATACATCCAGTGGAACACCAATTCTAGACAAATCTGGATTAATGCTAACAACAAGCGCAGACATAAAAGCCCGTTGGGCGGAACACTTCAAAGAAATTCTTAACCGTCCACTACCTCACAGTTTAATAGATTTTGAAGCTGAAACACCAGCAGCAGAATTAAATGTAAATTTAGATGACTACACCTTGAGTGAAATAGAAACCACCTTAAAGCTAATGACCAATAACAAGGCTGCTGGAGAGGATAAGTTAACAGCTGAGATCCTCAAGGCAATTGATAGCCATAATTTAATACATCTCCAAAAAATGTTCAACATCATTTGGAAAACAGAGAAGACGCCTCATAAATGGAAAAAAGGAATCATTGTTAAGATCCCAAAAAAGGGCAATCTTAGAGATTGTAACAATTGGAGAGGCGTGACACTTTTGTCAGTTGCCTCAAAATTATTCTGTAAAATCATCCTAAATAGAATAAAGGATTCAATAGATACAGTAATGCGTGAAGAACAGGCTGGGTTTAGAAAAGGGAGAAGCTGTCTTGACCACATTTTCACTCTACGACTTATATTGGAGGAACACATTGAAAAGCAAAAACCTTTTGTACTTAACTTCATCGACTTCAAAAAAGCATTTGATAGTATTCATAGAGATTCTTTGTGGAAAATTCTGAAGCAATATGGCTTACCATCAAAAATCATAAATATTATCAAAGACATGTATGATGGTTACACATGTGCAGTTCGAACAGAGGAAGGACTGAGCGAATGTTTCCCAATAGAAACTGGGGTTAAACAAGGATGTATTTTATCGCCCTTGTTATTTGGAATTGTTATGGACTTCATAATGAAGAAATGCTGCACTGGTAATAAAGGCATCGAATGGATACAAGGAGACCATTTGGAGGACCTGGACTTTGCTGATGACATAGTTCTCATCAGCAATCAGATAAAAACGATGTAGGAAAACACAAATGAACTATCATCAATAGCCAGCAAAATTGGGCTTGAGGTCAATCATGAAAAGACTAAAGTCATGAAAAGTTTAATTCCAACAAGTGACAAAATATACATGGAAAACAAACCAGTAGAAGAGATCGATCACTTCATCTATCTTGGAAGTCACATTGATCGAGAAGGGGATACAAGCAAAGAAATTAGAATCAGACTGGCTAAAGCAGCAATGTCTTTCAGAAGCCTTGAAAAGTTGTGGAAATCAAAACTCATTAGCACAAACACAAAACTTAGGCTATTCAAATCAAATGTACTATCAACCCTTACGTATGCGTGTGAAAGCTGGAAAACAACAAGAGATATAGAAACAAAGTTGAACGCATTCGAAAATAAATGTCTAAGGAAAATACTTGGTATAGAATGGAACGAATTCAAAACAAACGAGGAAATTAGAGAAATCGCCAATCAACCACTAATATCTTCAGTAATAAAGAAATGACGATGGTCATACGTTGGACATGTGATGAGAAGAGATAATAATCGAATAGCAAAGCAAGCCCTCATATGGGAAACAACAGGTAAAAGAAAAAGAGGAAGACCCAGGGAGACACTGAGAAGAACATTGATGAGAGAGGCAAGAGCAGCAGGAATCGGCTCCCTCAATGAGATAGAACTGCTTGCACAGAACAGAGACAGATGGCGAGATTTGATAAAATATCTTTAAAGAAAACTGCTAGAACAAAAATTCATATAGGAGAAGGTGTATCTTGGTCTACGCCCTATGGGCCGGTTACGGCTCGAAAGGTCAATAGATAGATAGAATTAAGATGGAACAGCTGGAGTATACTGCTACTAATAAAAATATCTGAGGAAGAAGAGATAGAGGGAGAAATATAGAGAAAAGATTCCGGACATCTTTAGAGAATGCCATAGCAGGAAGGCGGGAGCTGCGATAGCTCAGTGGTCAGTGAACTGGACTACAAAGAACAAAGGGTGGGATTTGATCCCGACCGACGGCTACCTGTTCACCCAGCCTTTAATGGGTACCGGATTTTTTTCTGGGAAAGTAAAGCGACACGGGCGTAATACCGACCACATTACCCCAAATATCATGTTCTGAAGGTCTGTAAAATTTATGGTCACTAACACCATATTCCCTATATATATTCACTAACACCATATTCCACTTGGCGTGACGCGGGGTACTTTACTTTTTTTTATAACAGGAAGACAACAACGAAATAATTATAACCCGCTGCAAGGACAGAAAGTTGTGGAGAAAAATAACAACCACCAGCAACTCGTGTTTAATATGGACTGTGGCATAATTATTATTTTGTTGTTGTTAACATTTTTCATATCTTGATCTAGAATTTTCACTTGTTTTTTGTTAACTTCTTTCTTCTACTGCTCGTATTTAGAAAAGTATACAGTGGTCAGGCTGAAAATATGAGCATAATAGAGTGTGTCCAGAAAAAGTATCATTGTGAAGGCCGGAAAGTCTATTCTCATACAATTATTCATTCTCTTTTATTCTTCTGTGTTGAGGTCTTAATCATCGGTGCCGTCCACTGTAAACCACAACTTTTTAAGAGGTAGAAGATCGTGTTCTTCACAGATTTATGGAAGATTTTTAAAAACTTAGTTTTCAGAAACTGAAAGTCCAGACTGAATGTCCAGTACCGAAACAGTATGAAAAGTGAGATCTCCTGACATCTATATTTTCCCACTGGATTCTACGCCTTTAATACAACATCGTGAGTTGTTCGCAATCTCTATCATTTTTCTAAATCCCATTTAATTAACGTTTTTTTTTTCTTATAATATATTCCCCATCCATTCCTTGATTTGATTCTGCGATATCGTTGATCGATGTTCACCTTCCTTAAAGTCAACTTCTTAAATCTTCGACTCTTCCTTGTAAGCAAAGACTGCTTTGACCAGACCGTTAGATCTGCTGACATGCATGTACGATCACCATTTAATTTTGTTTTCTTACCGATGTTAGAGCCCATGTTGATGGTGATGCTTTTAAGAACTTTCTCGTTTGTCACGTGGTCTGTGTACATCATATCAAGTATATACCTCATTTATATAGTTTATACACGGTGGCTTGCTACTAGACCTGCTGTTTCCTCAGTAATTATAACACCAATGAAGATAACAAAGAGAAACATGAACAAGGGTAAATTCACTGTGTGAGAAAAGACAAAAAAATATGTCCGTCGTGTGTGTATATGTGGTGACTAATTGTTGCAACACGTTTGCCTGAAGCGCCTTTGTGCTGATCACTGTCATTTCAGTGAGGGTGCTCACACAATACGGTTGTTGTTCGTGACTGCTAGTGTACAGCACCTATTGTGTTCAGAATAGCTGGAAAATAGGTTGGTATACACAAGATTTTGCCACATTTTTAGCCATGTAATGAGAAGATAACGTTGAGGGACGAAGAGATAGAGGAGAGCACAGAGAAAAGACACCAGACGGCTGAAGAGAATGGCTTGGCAGAAAGTCAACAATAGAAATGATTAATAACTGTTGAGATGGAAAGTTGTGGAGAGACATGATCATCTACGCCAGCAGGCATGGTACTTGGTGATACGCAGAATGAGCTAGCTTTTAGTTTTAAAGCCATTAAACAAATGCTGGGTTTGGTAACGAGTGAGACACCCTATATTTCCCTTCTTATATTTCTATTTCAACAAAAATAACAATCTTGATATCGCATTGACAACGCCACAATCAAAATATCTGTAGACTACATTATTTGATAAGCTAACAAATAGACTCATTAAATCCCGTCTGCAGACTTCATTCTGTATCGATTTCTTTGGAGTTTGGGTAGGACATATTATTTCTTGAAAATGCCATCCTCATTATGAAACAAACAATGCCTAGACTGGCAGGATCAGTAACAACATCATTTATTTCAACAGTTTATATATATATGTGTGTGTGTGTGTCTCCATTGGAAAAGAAAGCAAGACAACGTCTTATTCTCTATCAAATTCTTCCCCAATGGAATCTTGTTATTTAAGCTGTACTATTTTGTTATTGTCAGGTCGGGTAATTTTACCTGCTACTGTGTGCAGTAAACAGTACAACTGTGACTGCCTTGCAGGTGAGTTCGGGAGAGCAAAAGGCTAAGGGAGGGTACCCCGAAGTAAAACAACCCCACTGCCTTGTGGGTAAGACTTTTTAGTCAAAGGCTAGCGGAGCCAACCGTAAACAAACCGACGGAAGGCAACAGAAAACCGCCGTCCAAACTTCTTTGTACAATCATGAATCGGAAGAGAAGAACTGGAATGTATTGTAACAACTGGGAAAATTGAAGGACGAAGAGATAGATGAAAGCAAAGAGTTAAAAAAAATACCAGACAGCTTAAGAGAATGGTTTGACAGAAGGTCAACAACAGAAATGATAAATAGCTGTCGAGTTCGAAAATTGTGAAGAGACATGGTCACCTACGCCAGCAGGCGTGGTACTTGATGATGATGACCATGATGTTAAATGTGGGAACCGCTGTAACTCAGCGGGGAAGCAACTGGACTACTAAGAACAAGAGGTTGGGTTCTATCCTTCTCCACGGCTTCCAGATTCACTCAGGCTTAAATGGGTTACATGTATTTTCTGAGAAGGAAAAACGGCATGAGCGTAATACTGACTATGTGTTGTAGGTCTAAAAATGTATGGGAATTAACTTCAAATTCTCTGGTAGTTGTGTAGGACTCGCACAGGGTGACATTGTCAACGGAATTTACCGATGCATGTTGGAAATGCAAGTGATAGAGTTGACTTGAGGGAATTCATGACTGGAATGAAACTGGTTTCATGTATAGAATAGAATAGAATAGAACAGAATAGAACAGAATAGAATAGAATATAACAGAAGCGAATAGAATAGTAAAGAATAGAAGAGTATAGAATAGAAGAGTATAGAATAGAATAGAATAGTATAGAATAGAATAGAACAGAATAGAACAGAATAGAACAGAATATAATAGTATAGTATAGTATAGTATAGTATAGTATAGCATAGCATAGCATAGCATAGCATAGCATAGCATAGCATAGCATAGCATAGCATAGTATAGTATAGTATAGTAGTAGGGGTGGCGGTTAATGCCCTCTTTTCCTGCGTTTTTCTGCGTTAAATGCCCTGTTATTTTCCTATATAGAAAGTATACACGCAGCTGCGTTTTGTTAAATGCCCTGTGTTTTTGTCTATATAGAATCTATACACGCAGCAAGACGGATCGACCAACACACCGAGACCTCGATACCCTGTGTTATTGTCTATATAGAAAGTATACATGCAGCAAGACGGATCGACCAAGACAGCGATGGCTGAAATGCCCCCCATTTCTGCGTTTTTCCGCGTTAAATACCCTGTTTTTGTCTATATAGAAAGTATACACGCAGCTGCGTTTTGTTAAATACCCTGTGTTTTTGTCTATATAGAAAGTATACACGCAGCAAGACGGATCAACCAACACAGCGAGACCTCGGTGAGCATAGGTGACATCGTGATGCGCACTGCCTCACGATATGCGTGTGCTTGTAAATAAATAGTGTGTTGTGATGATTTGAAAATGGAGGAAAGCAGGTGCTAGCTCTCGCTTGCTCATCAGTAATAGTTGTTCGCGCTCTCTCTCTCTCTCTCTCTCTCCCTCTCTCTCTCTCTCTCTCAGACAAGTGAATTAACCAAGACAGGTACAATAAACAAATATGAAGCTTTCTATATATTTTTCACAATAACAATTTTATTAATTCATCAGTGAACAGATATTTTATACTTGTACAGTAAAATTTAACATCTCTCTATCTCTCTCTGTCTCTCTCTCGCTCTCCCTTCTCCTAATCCCCTCCTAGTCTTTTCTCCTACCATGTCTCCCGCCCATCTCACTTTCCGTTTGACCACACAAGCTCGAACGCGATGACTAATCACCCGATCGGGAACCCATGAATGTGGGATAAATAAAAACTGGTGGCGGGAATGTTCTCCACCATCCACTTTGTATCGGGTCTGTTGAGCATGGCAGTGTCTACGGGGTTATGTTCCTTTAGAGAATCAACGAATCTGGTGAAATCCTCACGATTATTGACTAACTTTGGGAACTCGAGAACAGCTGAATTATTAAGGGATGCGTGGAAGAAGCGTAAATCTCCATCCTCTCTGTGACGGAGGATAAGATGGTGACCATAGTTAATTTTAAAACGAGTTGTCTGACTATCAAACACATCTCTTAAAAGAATAGACCAGTCTGTGATGAATGGACGATCAGGTGAGTGGAAGAAAGTGTATGTGGAAACTGTTCTATTGATACTAGCGTGAGTGTTTATGACTGACCAGTTTTGTTGATATACATCCCGCACATCAGATGGTAGTGTTGCTAATGGGTCATCGGGTTTGTGCTTTTTACCATCGGTGGATTGTTCCTCATCTAACTCTCTCTTCTTCGATGATGAGGGGGGCCAACTGTAACGAAGTTGAAGGAGCCATTAGTGAAGTGGGTGTTGTAGGAGGTACCGACGGTGTTGTAGAAGCTGTAACTGTGGAAGTGGGTATGGTAGATGATACCGATGATGAAGGAGCTGTTGTAGAAACTGAATGTTTCAGTCTCATATGTCGGGTTAAAGAACCTCGAGTCGTATACGTACGCTGACATGTGGTGCAAACATGACGGATAAGAGAAGTTGATATGGTAGACAGTACCGAGGGTGCAACTAGCGATGTAGACGATAACAATGATGAAGGAGCTGTTGTAGAAACTAAGTGTTTTACTCTCCTATGGCTGGCTAAAGATCTTCCACTCTTATATGAACGTTGACAAATAGGACAAGTATGACGGATAAGAGAAACTGTTACGGTAGCCGGTACCGATGGTGAAACTGGTGATGTAGACGGTACCAAGGGTGAAGTTGATTCCTTTGCTGAATGTTTTAATCTCCTATGGCTGGCTAAAGAACTTCGACTCGTATATGAACGTTGACAAATGACACAAGCATGGCGTATAAGACGATGAGCGGCCCGTATATGCTGAACCATAGCTTGGCGCCGTTTAAACTGCTTCGAACATAATGCACACTGATGTTCACCAGAAGATGTTTCGTTATGAGAAAACATCTGTAGAAGATCAAATAGTCCTTTATCAATAATACTTAACATACCTAATTTAAATACATTAATATTTAATACCAAGCACATCAAGACTAAAAATATATACTTTCTAACCAATCAATAAGATAATAATATGAAAAACGAAGGAATAATACACTCAATAGACTTAACATACATACTTTATACATATTACCATTAATACAATCGAGTAGCCTTTTATTGATAACCTACCACATCGTTATGAGATAAGAGAAAAACAGAAAAAAATATTCAACTTACATCATAAAAATAGATCCACAACACAGACCGGTAGACTGAACAGTACTATGAAAATAAACTTCCGTGAATCAATCGCGCTTATAACAAGAAGTTTCACATGCGACTAGTTTAAATATAATCTGGTAAATAAAAGTTGGACGACACTATTCCACTCTCGACTAACATCTAGGCTAACCAATCAGAGAAGAGGATTTCTATCGGACACCCATCAACGAAATAACTGACCTTTAGATTAACCAATCAGAGAAGAGGATTTCTATCGGACACGCACCAACGAAATGACTGGCCTCTGGATTAACTAATCAGAGAAGAGGACTACTTTTATCGTGATAACTGACCTCATTTTCCACTTGAAGTGCTGTCGAGTCTGACGCATGGGTTACTTTAAAGCGATTCGGTCCTGATACAATCCACCTGTCGGGTCATTGGTGGGGGAAATAATTCATGTGGCGGGTTACTTGAACGCGCTTTGACCACTGATGTAATACCAGAGGAGTTCCATGACAGTCATAAAAGTTAGACACAACGAGCAGAAAGTTATATTCAAAGTCCAAAAAAAACGTTATTTTAGACATTCCCATAGCAAAAAATGCACTTATAACTCACTTTTGAAATTGTTACACCCTTACTATTTTTTAGGGATACGCCCATAATATCGATAAATATCGTAAATTTTCACTCTAGGCATACCCCAAACTTATTTTAGACATCCCCACTGCAAAAATTTACATTACACAACACTTTTAGGATTGTTACCCCCTGACTATTTTTTTAGGGATACACCCATAAAATCGGTAAAAAAAAGTTACATTTTCACTCTAGGCATACCCCAAACTTTATTTTAGACATCCCCACACCAAAAATTAACTTAAAAATCACTTTTGAAATTGTTACCCCCTGACCATTTTTGAGGGTTACGCCCATGGAATCGATAAAAATTGTAATTTAAAATCTACTCACATAGTCATACTAGTTAGACACATCGAACAGATAGTTACAGCCAAAGTCCCAAAAAAAAGTTTGGTCAAATCGAAAATATTTTACCCACAGAACACAAAAATGTAGGGTCATACTCAAAAAATCGACCTCAACACCATAAAAAGCTACTCACATAGTCATACTAGTTAGACACATCGAACAGATAGTTACATCCAAAGTCCCAAAAAGAGTGGCCAAATCACTAACATTTTACCTCCAGAACACAAAAATTTAGGCTCATACTAAAAAAGTCGACCTAAAAATCCAAAAAAAGCTACTCACATAGTCATAATAGTTAGACACAACGAGTAGAAAGTTATATTCAAGGTCCAAAAAACGTTATTTTAGACATCCCCATAGCAAAAAGGTACTTATAACTCACTTTCGAAATTGTTACCCCCTTACTATTTTTAGGGATACGCCCATAAAATCGGTAAAAATCGTAAATTTTTACTCTAGGCATACCCCCAAACTATATTTTAGACATCCCCATTGTAAAAATTTACATAAAAAACCACTTTTATGATTTTACCCCCTTAGCATTTTTGAGGGTTACGCCCATGAAATCGGTAAAAATCGTAAATGTTCACGCTAGGCATACCCCAAACTTTATTTTAGACATCCCCATTGCAAAAATTTACATTAAAAACCACTTTTAGGATTTTACCCCCTTATAATTTTTTTTAGGGTTACGCCCCTGAATCGATAGAAATCGTAAATTTTCACGCTAGGCATACCCCAAACTTTATTTTAGACATCCCCATTGCAAAAATTTACATTAAAAACCACTTTTAGGATTTTACCCCTTATCATTTTTGAGGGTTACGCCCCTGAAATCGATAAAAATCGTAAATTTAGCACGTAGGCTTACTTAAAACTTTATTGTAGACATCCCCATACCAAAAATTTACTTAAAAATCACTTTTGAAATTGTAACCCCCTACCATTTTTGAGGGTTACGCCCCTGAAATCGATAAAAAATTGAAATATAACCTCAAGGCATACCTCCCACATAATATTTGACACGCCTACATATTAAATTCCAACAAAAAAACAACAAAAGGCTAGTAGTAGGTGTGCCGGTGAACATACCCGAACATACAACTTCTCGTGCGGTTTTGGCACCGATACTGTATAAAACAGTATCGGTGCCAAATCTATTGTCTTTCGGTGCATACACTGCACTTTTAGAGTGGTCCACAGCCACACCTACTACTAGCTTTTTTTTTTTTTTGTTGGAATTTGATATGTAGGGGTGTCAAATATTATGTGGGAGGTATGCCTTGAGGTTATATTTCAATTTTTTATCGATTTCAGGGGCGTAACCCTCAAAAATGGTATGGGGGTTTCAATTTCAAAAGTGATTTTTAAGTAAATTTTTGGTATGGGGATGTCTAAAATAAAGTTTTAAGTAAGCCTACGTGCTAAATTTACGATTTTTATCGATTTCAGGGGCGTAACCCTCAAAAAAATTATAAGGGGGTAAAATCCTAAAAGTGGTTTTTAATGTAAATTTTTGCAATGGGGATGTCTAAAATAAAGTTTGGGGTATGCCTAGCGTGAACATTTACGATTTTTACCGATTTCATGGGCGTAACCTTCAAAAATGCTAAGGGGGTAAAATCATAAAAGTGGTTTTTTATGTAAATTTTTGCAATGGGGATGTCTAAAATAAAGTTTGGGGGTATGCCTAGAGTAAAAATTTACGATTTTTACCGATTTTATGGGCGTATCCCTAAAAATAGTAAGGGGGTAACAATTTCGAAAGTGAGTTATAAGTACCTTTTTGCTATGGGGATGTCTAAAATAACGTTTTTTGGACCTTGAATATAACTTTCTACTCGTTGTGTCTAACTATTATGACTATGTGAGTAGCTTTTTTGGATTTTTAGGTCGACTTTTTTAGTATGAGCCTAAATTTTTGTTTTCTGGAGGTAAAATGTTAGTGATTTGGCCACTCTTTTTGGGACTTTGGATGTAACTATCTGTTCGATGTGTCTAACTAGTATGACTATGTGAGTAGCTTTTTATGGTGTTGAGGTCGATTTTTTGAGTATGACCCTACATTTTTGTGTTCTGTGGGTAAAATATTTTCGATTTGACCAAACTTTTTTTTGGGACTTTGGCTGTAACTATCTGTTCGATGTGTCTAACTAGTATGACTATGTGAGTAGCTTTTTATGGTTTTGAGGTCGCTTTTTTAGTATGAGCCTACATTTTTGTGTTCTGGAGATAAAATGTTAGTGATTTGACCACTCTTTTTGGACCTTGAATATAACTTCCTGCTCGTTGTGTCTAACTAGTATGACTATGTGAGTAGATTTTAAATTACAATTTTTATCGATTATATGGGCGTAACCCTCAAAAATGGTCAGGGGTAACAATTTCAAAAGTGATTTTTAAGTTAATTTTTGGTGTGGGGATGTCTAAAATAAAGTTCGGGGAATGCCTAGGTTGAAAATTTACGATATTTATCGATTTTATGGGCGTATCCCTAAAAAATAGTAAGGGTGTAACAATTTCAAAAGTGAGTTATAAGTGCATTTTTGCTATGGGAATGTCTAAAATAACGTTTTTTTGGACTTTGAATATAACTTTCTGCTCGTTGTGTCTAACTTTTATGACTGTCATGGAACTCCTCTGGTATTACATCAGGGGTCAAAGCGCGTTCAAGTAACCCGCCACATGAATTATTTCCCCCACCAATGACCCGACAGGTGGATTGTATCAGGACCGAATCGCTTTAAAGTAACCCATGCGTCAGACTCGACAGCACTTCAAGTGGAAAATGAAGTCAGTTATCACGATAAAAGTAGTCCTCTTCTCTGATTAGTTAATCCAGAGGCCAGTCATTTCGTTGGTGCGTGTCCGATAGAAATCCTCTTCTCTGATTGGTTAATCTAAAGGTCAGTTATTTCGTTGATGGGTGTCCGATAGAAATCCTCTTCTCTGATTGGTTAGCCTAGATGTTAGTCGAGAGTGGAATAGTGTCGTCCAACTTTTATTTACCAGATTATATTAAAACTAGTCGCATGTGAAACTTCTTGTTATAAGCGCGATTGATTCACGGAAGTTTATTTTCATAGTACTGTTCAGTCTACCGGTCTGTGTTGTGGATCTATTTTTATGATGTAAGTTGAATATTTTTTTCTGTTTTTCTCTTATCTCATAACGATGTGGTAGGTTATCAATAAAAGGCTACTCGATTGTATTAATGGTAATATGTATAAAGTATGTATGTTAAGTCTATTGAGTGTATTATTCCTTCGTTTTCATATTATTATCTTATTGATTGGTTAGAAAGTATATATTTTTAGTCTTGATGTGCTTGGTATTAAATATTAATGTATTTAAATTAGGTATGTTAAGTATTATTGATAAAGGACTATTTGATCTTCTACAGATGTTTTCTCATAACGAAACATCTTCTGGTGAACATCAGTGTGCATTATGTTCGAAGCAGTTTAAACGGCGCCAAGCTATGGTTCAGCATATACGGGCCGCTCATCGTCTTATACGCCATGCTTGTGTCATTTGTCAACGTTCATATACGAGTCGAAGTTCTTTAGCCAGCCATAGGAGATTAAAACATTCAGCAAAGGAATCAACTTCACCCTTGGTACCGTCTACATCACCAGTTTCACCATCGGTACCGGCTACCGTAACAGTTTCTCTTATCCGTCATACTTGTCCTATTTGTCAACGTTCATATAAGAGTGGAAGATCTTTAGCCAGCCATAGGAGAGTAAAACACTTAGTTTCTACAACAGCTCCTTCATCATTGTTATCGTCTACATCGCTAGTTGCACCCTCGGTACTGTCTACCATATCAACTTCTCTTATCCGTCATGTTTGCACCACATGTCAGCGTACGTATACGACTCGAGGTTCTTTAACCCGACATATGAGACTGAAACATTCAGTTTCTACAACAGCTCCTTCATCATCGGTATCATCTACCATACCCACTTCCACAGTTACAGCTTCTACAACACCGTCGGTACCTCCTACAACACCCACTTCACTAATGGCTCCTTCAACTTCGTTACAGTTGGCCCCCCTCATCATCGAAGAAGAGAGAGTTAGATGAGGAACAATCCACCGATGGTAAAAAGCACAAACCCGATGACCCATTAGCAACACTACCATCTGATGTGCGGGATGTATATCAACAAAACTGGTCAGTCATAAACACTCACGCTAGTATCAATAGAACAGTTTCCACATACACTTTCTTCCACTCACCTGATCGTCCATTCATCACAGACTGGTCTATTCTTTTAAGAGATGTGTTTGATAGTCAGACAACTCGTTTTAAAATTAACTATGGTCACCATCTTATCCTCCGTCACAGAGAGGATGGAGATTTACGCTTCTTCCACGCATCCCTTAATAATTCAGCTGTTCTCGAGTTCCCAAAGTTAGTCAATAATCGTGAGGATTTCACCAGATTCGTTGATTCTCTAAAGGAACATAACCCCGTAGACACTGCCATGCTCAACAGACCCGATACAAAGTGGATGGTGGAGAACATTCCCGCCACCAGTTTTTATTTATCCCACATTCATGGGTTCCCGATCGGGTGATTAGTCATCGCGTTCGAGCTTGTGTGGTCAAAACGGAAAGTGAGATGGGCGGGAGACATGGTAGGAGAAAAGACTAGGAGGGGATTAGGAGAAGGGAGAGCGAGAGAGAGACAGAGAGAGATAGAGAGATGTTAAATTTTACTGTACAAGTATAAAATATCTGTTCACTGATGAATTAATAAAATTGTTATTGTGAACAATATATAGAAAGCTTCATATTTGTTTATTGTACCTGTCTTGGTTAATTCACTTGTCTGAGAGAGAGAGAGAGAGAGGGAGAGAGAGAGAGAGAGAGCGCGAACAACTATTACTGATGAGCAAGCGAGAGCTAGCACCTGCTTTCCTCCATTTTCAAATCATCACAACACACTATTTATTTACAAGCACACGCATATCGTGAGGCAGTGCGCATCACGAGGTCACCTATGCTCACCGAGGTCTCGCTGTGTTGGTTGATCCGTCTTGCTGCGTGTATACTTTCTATATAGACAAAAACACAGGGTATTTAACAAAACGCAGCTGCGTGTATACTTTCTATATAGACAAAAACAGGGTATTTAACGCGGAAAAACGCAGAAATGGGGGGCATTTCAGCCATCGCTGTCTTGGTCGATCCGTCTTGCTGCGTGTATACTTTCTATATAGACAATAACACAGGTATCGAGGTCTCGGTGTGTTGGTCGATCCGTCTTGCTGCGTGTATAGATTCTATATAGACAAAAACACAGGGCATTTAACAAAACGCAGCTGCGTGTATACTTTCTATATAGGAAAATAACAGGGCATTTAACGCAGAAAAACGCAGGAAAAAATGGCATTAACCGCCACCCCTACTACTTAGTATAGTATAGTATAGTATAGTATAGTATAGTATAGTATAGTATAGTATAGTATAGTATAGTATAGTATAGTATAGTATAGTATAGTATAGTATAGTATAGTATAGTATAGTATAGTATAGTATAGTATAGTATAGTATAGTATAGTATAGTATAGTATAGTATAGTATAGTATAGTATAGTATAGTATAGAATAGAATAGAATAGAATAGAATAGTATTTCTTATTTGAAATATGCCACATGTCGAGTGTTATATTTGACCGAATCTGTTGCATTTGTTAACATAAACCGGGAAGTGGTTTCAGTTACTGAAATGTCCAGATTACAGGAACTTTACAGTTTAATCTAATTAGGTGACCTTCTCGTGATGAACAGAGTGGTTTGGAAAACGTCATTCAGTCGATCATCAGGTAAGAAGACACTACGGCTTTTTCAGTAGAAGAAAGGTATCCAGGAAAAAAAATAACTTAGGCACAATACTGTAGCATTGGTTGTCAGCGCCCAGGCAGGGTAAGTATTTTGGTTGTCAGCGCCCCGGTTAAGGTAAGTATGTGGGTTGTCAACGCCCCGGGTAAGGTAATTATGTGACTTGTCACCTGGATAAAACAATTGTATGGGTTGTCAGTGCCCTGAGTAAGGCAAGTATGTGGGTTGTCAGTGTCCCAGGTGGCGATAATTTACATTGACGTACACTATGGAAAATCCTAAAAAAGTATGGATTTCCGACAAAATACGTGAAAATTATATACAGCCTTTTATTTAGATTATAATTCAGATTAGATTATTTAGAGTATAATTCAGATTAGATTATTTAGAGTATAATTCAGATTAGATTATTTAGAGTATAATTCAGATTAGATTATTTAGAGTATGATTCAGATTAAATTATTTAGAGTATAATTCAGATTAGATTATTTAGATTAATATTCAGATTAGATTATTTAGAGTATAATTCAGATTAGATTATTTAGAGTATAATTCAGATTAGATTATTTAGAGTATAATTCAGATTAGATTATTTAGAGTATAATTCAGATTAGATTATTTAGAGTATAATTCAGATTGGAGCCGCTATAGCTCAGTGGTTAGTGAACTGGACTACGAAGGACAAGAGGTAGGGTTCGATCCCAACAGACGGCTTCCGGGTTCACCCTGCCTTAAATGGGTAACGGATTTATTTCAGGAAAGTAAAGCGGCACGGGAGTAATACCGACCACATTACCCCACAAATCATGTTCTGACGGTCTGTAAAAATATGGTCACTAACACCATATTCACTATATGCCACTTGGCGTGACGGGGTCTGTTTACTTTACTTTGACTATTATTTAGATTCAATTGCTGTATTGAACAAAACACAACGAGCCTTCAACAAACGTTGTGAGAACACCAGACCCAAGGGTCGACCACGAAAAAGATGGGTCGATGGAATATTAGAAACACTAGGAAACATAACAGCAGCAGAGGCGAACAGAAGAGCAAAAGACCGCAAATTATATCTCCCCTCGACGCTGAAAGCCAAATTAGGAAGGAAAGAAGTAGAAGAAAAGAATTGCTGTATGAGAACAGTAACTTGCAACACTGACTGGTTGCCTGTAGAAACAGATGTGAAACACGAATGTTCCATGTCACTTTTATTCCAAATAACAATTGATTTCCAAAAAAAATCAATGGAAAACAGATAATAAGTCACTGGAATAATAATAAACTTTTGAAAGATCTCGACTTTCCAGACGACTTAGCACTTTTGAGCTCAAAACTAAACGAACAATGTTTAAACTGTTCAACTCCTGTGTGATATACCAGTGCTAACATATTGGGGTGAAAGCTGGAAGTTCACCCACTTTTCAGATAGGAAACTAAATGCCTTTGAAAACAAATGTCGTAAAATTTACGAGAATAAGTACATAAATTATTTCTGTTTAAGAGTGATCACCCCTAAGTTGACGATTGTCTGCGTTCATCATTTAACGATTGACAGCCTGTATTTGAAGTTATCAATTACTTCTAGTTCTTGTCCGTTTAATTTTATTTTGGTTAGTTACCAACCCTATAACCATAAACCTAACCCTATAACCAAAAACCTATTCCTATAAACATAAACCTAACCCTATAAAAATAAACCTAACCCTATAACCATAAACCTAACCCTATAACCAGAAACCTAACCCTATAATTATAATCTTCTAATGACAGATTAGAGAATCAGGGGATGTTACTCTTCCAAAGAGATATAATGTATGTGCCTAAACTCGTAAATAACCAAAATATCTACATAGTATCTCAAACATAAGCTGGATATAATAATACATTACAAATGAACTGATGAGAGACGAAACTAAAGAAGAAAAGTGTGCCGAAAACAAGCTAACAAACAAGTGAAATGGACTACGAGACAAATAATAACAAATGAATATTATTATAGAGGGAAACTTCAGAGGCGTTAGTTAGATCAGCGAATCATTTCAGAGAAGGAGGTATGTTTACAGCACTCGGAAAACAATAACAAATAATTAACAACAGATAAAAACAAAGAACAATATATGGTCCGATGTAGAATCGAACCCGTGCTCCTTGGCACAGCGCCTTGTCACAACAAAAACCTGCCCGTGTGCCCTAGTGTTTAGTTTCTCGAGGCAAGTCGTTGTGCCAGGAGTACGGGACTGATCCTGCTTCGGACCATATATTGTCCTTTGTTTTGATTTTTTTCTGTTGATTATTTGTACATTTGTTTCCGAGTGAAGTAAACATACGTCCTCTGAATTTGATTCGCTGAAATGGGAAAAGCCCAGTCACGAGAGTAGGGAGATCTAGGAAGTGGGCAAAACCTTTACTCATAAAAGCCCGTACAACAACACAAAACATATTACGTCATTTGAGGTCCTTTTAAGGATGTATGACGACGATGAATAATTACCGGGCTAAGGTAGAAGACAATTGCATTACAACATATAACTTCATTTCCCTATTTTGTATGTGGATATGTCAGGAGAGTTTAGGGAAGGGACTTTGTTAAATACTAAGTTTAAAAGAAAAAGAGACATTGGCAATAATTAGTTTTTAACCTAAAAATAAATCTTTTCTACAAGCAATAATTTTAATTTAGAAAATTGATAAAGGTGAAATTTTAATTTTAATAAATGTTAAATAATGGGAAATAAAATTTTGAAAACTAACTTGAAAAAAAAACCAATTTAAATATACATAAACATACCCATTTTGTTTCCAATGAATACTCATCATCATCATCATCATGTGCCAAACCATTTGGCGTAGGCGATAATGTCCTTCCACAATATTCTATCTGCAGTGCATCGTATCAGTTTGTTGTTAACTGTTTTCTATAACATGACGATAAGCTATCCAGTATTTTCTCTCTTTGCCGTCCGCGATCTCTCTTTCCTTATGCTTTGTTAGTTGTAACCAAGTATTCCAACTTTCCTCATCTCATGATGTGCCCGAAAAATGTTGATTGTTTCTTTCTGATATTTTTTAGGAGCTCCCTTTTTGTGTGGTCTCTTTGAGAATTTCTTCACTGGTCTTTTTAGCTGTCCAGGGAACTTTCAACATCAATGTATACTAATTTTAATAAATATTAACTTTGGTTTTAAAAATTAACTTACTAAAAATACAGAGTTTAATGAACACATACTAACAAATAACTTACTTAAATAATAACTTCGATACATTACTCTGCTATTTATTATTTGAACTTTTATGGATTTAAAATGTCAATGACAAATTGAATTCATACTTGGGGCAATGTTAAGTCTACCATATATGAATCTTTTCAAAATTGACGGACAATGTCGAAATACAGCACACAAACATATAGAGGGAGAGGGAGCTATGGATAAATAGATAGATAGAGAGAGAGAGAGAGAGAGAAAGAGAGAGAGAGAGAGAGATAAGGTACTATTAAAAAGCATTACCTACAACAAGGATGTGGCAGTGATCAAACCAACACTTGAAATGGACAGTTATGAACGGACGTGCCCGCCAACTCGTTTCAACATTTGATAATAGAGATTTTTACCAGACAACATAATTAGTGTTTTGATCGCATTTGTAGACTTTTTTGGCAGATGAAATGTCGGCTCTAGTTCGGCATTAGTCACCCAGACCAAGGGTTCTCTACACGTATTAACTCGTGGCCTCCATTCACTTATATTATTTTCTTTCATCTCTTTCCTGTTTACATCGTTACAGTTTTTACTCCGACTGTAAGCGTTATTTAATATAGGCTCATGAAATAAAACAAATGTAAATATTAAAATGAGGTAAACATGAAAACACGAAGTGGACATTTGCCATCTTGGCTGACGATAATGAACTGCGGATACGCTGGCTAGCTGTCTGAGGTCGAAGATGATCAACCAATGAAATAGACGAACAAGATTAATGTCCTATGACAATATTAATGCCTTATGACAACATTAATGTCCTATGACAATATTAATGCCTTATGACAATATTAATGCCTTATGACAACATTAATGTCCTATGGCAATAATAATGCCTTATGACAATATGAATGCCTTATGACAACATTAATGTCCTATGACAATAATAAGGCCTTATGACAACATTAATGTCCTATGACAATATTAATGCCTTATGACAATATTAATGCCTTATGACAACATTAATGTCCTATGGCAATAATAATGCCTTATGACAACATTAATGTCCTATGACAATAATAAGGCCTATGACAACATTAATGTCCTATGACAATATTAATGCCTTATGACAATATTAATGCCTTATGACAACATTAATATCCTACGACAATATTAATGTTCTATGACAATAATAATGCCTTATGACAACATTAATGTCCTAGGACTATGACAACTATGAGTTGACGTCACTCCTCCCGACGAAAGAGATGGGAGTGAAGATGGGTATAATCAGAGACGAGAGACTTAGTGGGTGTATAAGAGGACTTATCAGCCGACATAGAGTTGGAGTATTCTGTCGATGTCGCCATAGGACATTCTGAGGAGGGGATCTGAGCACCAAAGGACATATCCAACACTTATGGGCATATTCAGAGTGCAATGATTATAACCCACAAATAACTAAAAAAAAACCTCAATGAACTGTTATGTTTATCTGTGGAATTTCTTCATATTTAGAAATCTTAACCTACTACGAAGTGATGTTTAATTTAATCATTAAATGGAAGCGACTAGTTAGGAATTATTATTCTTAATGTTATTATAAAAGTAAAGTGCCCCCCGTCACTCCAAGTGGTGTATAGGGAATATGGTGTTAGTGACCATACATTTTACAGACCTTCGGCACATGATTTTTTAGGGGTAATGTGGTCGGTATTACGCCCGTGCCGCTTTACTTTCCCGGAAAAAAAATCCGGTACCCATTGAAGGCTGGGTGAACCCGGTAATGTTATTATTATTTTTAAATACTTGTTTGCCTGCCCTAGAACCGATAAACATCTACAGTCTTCGTCTATTACAGTAAAAGTGTTTAAATACAAATTGTCTTGCACACGGCACTGCGGTAATTTAAATCCAACTCGACTTTTTTTTGGTTGTCGTTTACAAATTACTCATCATCCTCGTATATCAAGCACTGCACGTTGGGAGTTCAATCTCGACTGTTGTCGTCTAATATGAAGAGTTGCAACTAACTTACATTTCGGGAACTTGGCTACCGCCTGATGTAATTGTCACCTCTCAGGTTTTCTTGTAATTCACCGACTACTTCTTGTCTTGCCAAAGACTTGTAAACTCAACCTATAAACTAGTCAAATCACATACCAAGTTACTTCAAAGATTATCACCTTCTGGCTGTCGTCTCCAAACGACTGACCTTCTAGCTAACTTTCAATGCAATCCTCGACTGTCAGTGTGTGTGATTATAAGGACAATCGTTGACGACTCACGTCTATTCACACGAAGTTTGATTGTTTTCGTTTATACACATATCTCACGTCCGTCTAACAAATCATAACTGTTCGATTCAATCGATGAGTGTCTTAAAACGTCTATTTGATTAGCAGTGTACAGAAATATAACTACCGGCTTTATGATCACCACTATATGACGTAACATCATGTCATATGTGAGCACCTTAGAGGTGTACCTCACAAAAATCTGGATAGAGAAACAACACCTTCTACAAATAATTACGGTCCCCATCAAATAGCATGAATGTGTCCTCTTAGTATAAACGAATCTCTGAAAAGTTAATATTTGTTGTAATGTATGCAGTTAAAAGGTTCACTAAAACAACGCGCTACATTTCTTTATCTTGTTTTTTCCTGTGAAGTACATATCTCCAATAAACACTTTCCAAGCCGTTCTGTTTCTTGACATTCTTGTAAGATAGTTCAGTGTCTTCCCAACCTCTTCACCTTTGCTTCCACCAGTCTTCTCCAAGTATATTTTGTTCTTTCTCTTTGCCTACTTCAATATGGATTCCGAAAAAGGGTTTGTCATGTAAACACATTTCGTTGGCTTCCCTACTGGGTGTCCTATCCAGCGAAATCGTCGTATCTCTTTTTACATTGATATTTGACTGCTACTTTCCCATAATTCTACGGTAGTGTTTTTGCCCTGCAATTTCCATCCTTTTATTCTGCGCATGCAAAGATTTAATTTAATGCCATATTATTTATCTTCCAGCCTGTTAAAGCCAACAAACCATGAACTGTGAATAAAACAAAAAGAAAAGAAAAGTTAAGCTCTATTAATGTGGTTCTACCGAAGAATTTGAAAGAGTTGAATCGTATGGAGAAAAAGACATACAGTTGCGAAGAAAATGAAAGTGAAGCAAAAAGTATTGAATACAATATGAGCTAGACAAATTAAATGCTTTGGGCATATACTAGGGCACAACGTTATGTTAATAGTCATCATAGGAGATGAGGTGTAGTGCAATGAAACAAAGGCATGCAACGACTTAAATGGACTGACAATATCATGAAGTGCACTAGGAAATAATCATGGTCTGTGCTGTCAAGGCCAGAGACAAAGTAAAAAGGTGTTAAATGGTCGCCATCCTTCGTTTTCTAGACAACACGTGACGCCATTTGAAAGGTTTAAAACAAGGCAAAGACGGCTGACAGTTAGCACGAGGGCTTAATCTCAGTCATCGACCCATAGCTGACCGCTGACCATAGGTGAACCAGAACTATCCAGATTCAATCCAATTCTACGCGATACTCTACTAGTAGCAAGGGCTCCAACACAGCAATGTTGTAACATGATACTCTACTAGTAGCAGACAAAGCAAAGGGTCCAACACAGCAATGGCGTAGCATGATACTCTACTAGCGGCAGAAAAAGAAAGGGCTCCAACACAGCAAAGGCGTAGCATGATACTCTGCTAGCAGCAGACAAAGCAAGGGCTCAAACACAGCAATGGTGTAGCATGATACTCTACTAGCAGCAGACAAAGAAAGGGCTCAAACACAGCAATGGTGTAGCATGATACTCTGCTAGCAGCAGACAAAGCAAGGGCTCAAACACAGCAATAGCGTAGTATGATACTCTGCTAGCAGCACACAAAACAAGGGCTCCAACACAGCAATGGCGTAGCATGATATTCTAGCATACAAAGCAAGGTCTCCAACACAGCAATGGCGCAGCATGATAGTAGCAGACAAAGCAAGGGCTCCAACACAGCAATGGCGTAGCATGATACTCTAGCATACAAAGCAAGGGCTCCAACACAGCAATGTTGTAGCATGATACTCTACTAGTAGCATACAAAGCAAGGGCTCCAACACAGCAATGTTGTAGCATGATACTCTACTAGTAGCCGACAAAGCAAGAGCTCCAATACAGCAATGGCGTAGCATGATACTCTACTAGTAGTATACAAAGCAAGTGCTCCAAAACAGCAATGTTGTAGCATGATACTCTACTAGTAGCCGACAAAGCAAGGGCTCCAACACAGTAATGTTGTAGCATGATACTCTACTAGTAGCATACAAAGCAAGGGCTCCAACACAGCAATGTTGTAGCATGATACTCTACTAGTAGCCGACAAAGCAAGGGCTCCAATACAGCAATGGCGTAGCATGATATTCTACTAGTAGCATATAAAGCAAGGGCTCCATCACAGTAATGTTGTAGCATGATACTGTTCTAGTAGCATACAAAGCAAAAGCTCCAACACAGCAATGTTGTAGCATGATACTCTACTAGTAGCCGACAAAGCAAGGACTCCGATACAGCAATGGCGTAGCATGATATTCTACTAGTAGCATACAAAGCAAGGGCTCCAACACAGCCATGGCGAAGCATGATACTCTACTAGTAGCATACAAAGCAAGGGCTCCAGTGCAACACAGCAATGGCGAAGCATGATACTCTACTAGCAGCAGACAAAGCACTCTTATGAAGGGCTACAACACAGCAAAAGCGTAGCATGATACTCTACTAGCAGCAGACAAAGCACTCTTATGAGCTCTCCAACACAGCAATTGCATAGCGTGACACTCTACTAGCAGCAGACAAAGCACTATTATGAAGGGCTCCAGTGCAACACAGCAATGGCGTAGCATGATACTCTACTAGCAGCAGTGAAAGCACTATTATGAAGGGCTCCAACACTGCAATTACATAGCGTGATACTCTACCAGCATCAGACAAAGCACTCTTATGAAGGGCTCCAACACAACAATGGCAAAGCATGATCAAACAGAAAAGCAGTAAGGCATTGGTGTAGCATGATGGAAATGAAATCGGCATTTACGTAGCGTGCTAAAGAGTGAAGACAATACGGCATTTGTGTAGCATGAGGAGAGATCATGAGGAGGGCCTGTTACCTGGACGCAACATTTCGAAAAAAAGTACTAACAATAAATTTAAAAAAATAGTAGATAAGAGATGCAATACCTGACTTGCCACATAAATGCGAATCATTGCAGTCTCTAGGAGTACGGATTTGATCCTGCTTTGGGATGCCTACTTTTCATTCTTTTTTTTCTGTTGATTGTTTGTTGATTTTATCCGAATTTTGTTATCATATTCCTTCGGCAGAAATATTTCGCCAATCTGTTGTCTTGGAGGTTTCCTGTCATAAAAATGTTCATCGATTAGTGTTTGTCTCCAGATAATGCCTTGCCTCGATCTTTGAGAAACCACGTCAGTCACTATAACCCAAATCCCAAAATAACAATGTTTTTTTTTGGTCGAGAGGCGCAATATCGCAATTTGCTGTAAACTACAACTTGACGCATCTACGACCCACTGAACGTAATTTTCATAGCGGACGACGGTGAGAAGAAGTCGTCAGCTGAACAACAGAAAAAAAAGAAATAACAACTTCGAAAAACAATAAATTTCAGGTGAAATCCTGCCTCCATTTTGAGAGTCATCGTCAAAGAGACCATAACGCGATTGTCAGGTTTTGTTTGTTTGTGTTATGTTTTCGTCAGAGGCTTGGTGTCAGATAACGTGATAAACACATGTTTTGTATAAATCTATTTAATTCGTTAAGAGCAAACGAGGTCAAACCAACTTTTACATTTGACATACCATCTATAATTTAAACATGTGACTTATCACACCACGATACGATTGTTTAAGTATTGATGACTAGATCGATTAGTAGCGAATATTTTTTTGTACTTCGTCTGATTGTTGATCTGTTGATCGGTGTGCTTATTTCGTTGTAGCGGTTGCTAAGTGAACGTTATTATACAATTTGTGAATACCTATGAACTTGCCCGGGGTGCTATGATGTAAGCCTCAGTAATAATGAAGTATTTTATTAGTCTTTAAATGCCGTAGTCTGGAGACATTAGACCAGAAAACAGAACAGAAAATTGAAGCCTTTGAAATGTGGATTTATAGAAGAATAGGTAGAATTGGATGGAAAGAAAGAAACACAAACGAGGAAGTTTTAAAACAACTAAAAATGAAAAAAGGACTACTAAACACAATTAGAGCAAGACAAATAAATTTTTTGGTCATGTTAAAAGACACAACAGTCTAATCAAAGTAATATTAGAAGGGAAAATACAAGGTACAAGAGGCAGAGGCAGACCAAGACTAACATGGACGAGTAACAAAAAGATGGACAAGTCAGCCTATGGCAATCTGCACCATCAAAGCAAGAGACAGAGTGGAATGGCGCTCCATGGTAGCCAACCTTCGATGCGGAGAGGGCACTCGATGATGATGATGATGAGTCTGGAGTATATGTTCATCTCCCAGACTATCTCATTTGTCTTAATGTTGTAATAATCCATTTTATTTTTCTTACTCCTCATAATACACTTCTTCTACAACAATTAATACTACTACTACAACTGCTATTGGGAGCAATGATAACTCAGTGGTTAGTGAACTGGACTACTAAGAACAAGAGGTCGTGTTCGATCCTGATCGACGGTTCCCGGGTTCACCCAGCCTAAAATGTGTACCCGATTATTCTTGGAAATAAAAGCGGCACGGGCGTAATACCAAACACATTACCCACAATTCATGCGCCGAAGGTCTGTAAAAAATTATGGTCGCTAACACCATATCCCCCCCCCCTTTTATAAGCCCCTTGGTGTGACGGGGCTCTTTAATTTTACTTAAATTACTATTTTAAGCGATTACTATCACTAATAATAATTTTGTAATATCCTATTTTCTTCTTCGGTTTTTCTCCTTCTACTATTACTCTTCTACTAATCCAACAACTACCACTGCTGCCGCAACTACTACAACTAATTCTACGTTCCCTTATTCTTCCATTTCGTGTTCCTCACCTTCATATTTGTTCTCACTAACTGGTTCCGCCCTCTTATTCACTTACAAACCTCTCTCAATACATCTTTTGTTTACTTTGTTACGCGTTACGTAACTTTGTTTATTCATGCATTCATTTATCAATTTAATTCACCCTTTCTTTCGTCCGTCCATCATTTCTTCCTTCTTTCCTTCCTTCCATACATCCATCTACTAACCCATCCATTCACCCGCGGGTCAACAAGAACGTCCGTCCGTCCGTTCATCCATCTTATCATATGTCTGCCTGCCTGTCTGTCTGTCTGTGTTTCGTTATCTATCTATCTATCTATCTATCTATCTATCTATCTATCTATCTATCTATCTATCTATCTATCTATCTATCTATCTATCTATCTATCTATCTATCTATCTATCTATCTATCTATCTATCCATCCGTTTGTGTCAGCTTGTCTTCCGTCTCTCTGTCCATGAGATTGTCTGATCCTGTCCCCTGTTTATTTGTCTGCCGGTCTGTTTCTCTATTTATCGGCCCTCTTGTCTGTCCCTGTTTATTTGCTTGTCTGTCTGTTTCTCTATTTATCGGTCCCCCTGTCTGTCCCCTGTTTATTTTTCTGTCTGTCCGTTTCTCTATTTATCGGTCCCCCTCCTGTCCTGCCTACCTGCCTATCTGACAATGTCTGTTTATCCCCTGTCTGTGACCCTCATTCCTGTCGGCACCGCATTATCACCACTCGCCATTTCCTCTTATTTCTCCTGAAATCCCACGATCCCATCGTTAAATCAAAAATGGATTTTCTCCTCAAAATATCCATCACGCTGTGTGCACAATGCCGGCATACTCATAGCCACGAGGAGGATAGAAAGAATAACAGCAAAGCACTTGCCATTAAACAGAATAGATGGCAGCAGTATGATAATGTGGAAAATAGACTTCAAAGGAAACGACCTGAGGGACAGAAAATAGAGGAACTGGAAATCGTTGGGGACGCATATTCCCCACCCCTCACTTTTCTGAAGTCTGGCTGAGATCAGCTCTATTTTTAGATGAAGGCAAACAAAATGGGAGGTAATTGTAGCTAGATTTTAACACTGGACTTGGGGTTTTGAAACCGGCGTGTAATGTTTCTGTTGTTTTTTTTTTTAAATATCGAGTGCCTGGAATTTCATTATTGCCCCGGCAGCTGCGATGAACATGCTATGCACTGGTGTTTATAGAAGATATTTTAGTTGGTTGTTTATTTGCTCATTTCAGAAAAAAAAAATTACGTCTGTTTGATTCTCCGAGAAAGAAGCCGGTGGCGTTATTGTTAGCGCACTAGCCTGCGGAAGGTTCGGGTGTGACATCCCCCCCCCCCCCACCTAAAGGACTATCGAAATCCAGGCAGCCTCTTTAAATAGGAGACGTTACTACCTCTCCCCCTGCTCTTGAAGCTGAGACTTAGCACAGTGACGTCACTAACGCTTCATTACCCCAACGATAATTGCTTATGTGTCTACGTTTACCTTTCATGTACATTAAAGATTAATTATAAAAAAGTATAAACTTATATTTTATTTTAAGATCCATAAGGGGCATGCCTGGAATAACAATTGGAGGTCATAATGTAAATAATATAAGGTAGGCTGATGATACAGTCTTAATCGCTAAGAGGGAAAATGAGTTACAAGAAATGTTGGACATTATAGTGAAAGAAAGCAGAACTAAAGGACTCAGCCTTAATAGCAAAAAGACAGAGGTAATGGTAACAACAAAGAAAAATACACCACCTCAGTGCAAAATAAAGACAAGTGGAACAATATTAAAACAGGTAAACGAATTTAAATATTTGGGAACTTTGTTAACCTCAGACGGAAGATGTACAAAAGAGGTGAGATGCAGAATGGCTCAGGCAAAATCAGCTTTCCAAAAAAAAATCGAGGAAGATACTATGCAATCCATTTTTGACAACAGAAACAAGAAAAGGGTTCTTAAATGTTATGTAGAGCAAGTCTTAACATATGGATGTGAATCATGGACAACAGGACAACAGACAAGAAAATCACTGGAGTCTGTAGAAATGCGGGTTTTCAGAAGAATATTGAGAATACCATGGACAGCTAAGAAGAGTAATGGAAACGTTCTGAAAGAGGCCAAAGCAGAAGGAGGGCTAATTTCCAATATTAGGAAGAAACAATCATCATATTTTGGCCATGTAATGAGAAGAGAACAACTGGAATATATTGTAACAACTGGGAAAATTGAGGGACGAAGAGATAGAGGGAAGCAAAGAGAAAAAGTACCAGGCAGCTTAAGAGAATGGCTTGGCAGAAGGTCAACAATAGAAATGATAAATAACTGTCGAGATCAAAAGTTGTGGAGAGACATGATCACCTACGCCAGGAGGTCCGGTACTAGATGATGATGATAAACTCATATTGAATAAAGATTGCGGTTAAATCTGAATATATTTTAGGCGAACGAACGTTTCTTAATATAAATATTATATTCAACGAGAATATAATTGAAATTAATGGTGCTTGATACATTAATTATATTTTAACAAATAATGTCACAATAATTACTATTTTAACAAATAATGTCACAATAATTACTATTTTAACAACTCATGTCACAATACTTACTATTTTAACAACTTGTGTCACAATAATTACTATTTTAACAACTCATGTCACAATAAATTACTATTTTAATAAATCATGTCACAATAATTACTATTTTAACAAATCATGTCACAATAATTACTATTTTAACAATTAATGTCACATAAATTACTATTTTAATAAATTAGGTCACAATAATTCTATTTTAACAAATCATGTCACAATAATTACTATTTTCATAAATGTTGTCACAAATTGAAACTACCCTAATAATATTGCAATTATAAGAATGTATGACTTAGGGAAGTATCTTCGCCTTGTATGCTGTAACATTTATACATTCATATTTTAAACTTCAATTTGAAAGAAGAGAAAAACAATGCTGTGAACATTTTAAAATTAATTTTTTTGTGAGGGACTGAACATATTAAAGGCGTCCTGAGAGAAGTTATCATATTTTTCTTAATTCTTTACACTAATTATAGACATCATTTTATTCTTATTTCTTCACTCTAATAATAGACTTACCATTTCATTCTTATTTCTTCGTCCTAAGATAGAGCTACTATGTTCTTAATTTTTAGTTCTATAGATACCATGTTTTTCTTAATTCGTCGTACTAAAGATAGAGATATCATGTTCTCCTTCACTGTTCGTCCTAAAGATAATTATCTTGTTCTTTACCTAATGATAGACTTACCCTGATCTTTTTAATTCTTCGTCTTAAAGTTAGTTATGTTGTTCTTTAATTTTTGCCTAATGATAAACTTACGATGATCTTCTTATTTTTTTGTCTTAGAGATAGAGTTATCTTTGTTCTTCTTTAATTTATCAACTATGTGAGGCAATTTTGTTAATTTGTTGCTTAGTTTAATCGACAATCATCTTCACTGAGATGTATTCCTCAGAATGTTCCCAGGTATGAAGCATGATCATCACAAAACAATAAAAACACTGAAAATGGCTGAAGTTAATACACCCGAACTTCTTGGCAACGGTGAAGGCTCTGTCACCAACCTTCTTTGTCATCTCTTGTGACACGAATGGCATACGGTTGACAGTGCCTATACTCTTTGTCATCTCTTGTAACATGAATGTTATACAGTTGACAGAGGCTATATTCTTTATCATCTCTTGTGACATGAATGTTATACAGTTGACAGTGCCTATATTCTTTGTCATCTCTTGTGACATGAATGTTATACAGTTGACAGTGCCTATATTCTTTGTCATCTCTTGTGACATGAATGTTATACAGTTAACAGGGCTTATATTCTTTGTCATCTATTGTGACACGAATGGTATACAGTTGACAGTGCCTATATTCTTTGTCATCTATTGCGACACGAATGGTATACAGTTGACAGTGCCTATATTCTTTGTCATCTATTGCGACATAAATGGTATACAGTTGACAGTGCCTTTATTCTTTGTCATCTATTGTGACACGAATGGTATACAGTTGACAGTGCCTATATTCTTTGTCATCTCTTGCGACGTGAATGGTATACAGTTGACAGTGCCTTTATTCTTTGTCATCTCTTGCGACATGAATGGTATACAGTTGACAGTGCCTATATTCTTTGTCATCTCTTGCGACATGAGTGGTAGTCGATAGTGCCTATATTCTTTGTCCACTCTTGGACATGAGTGGTGGTTGACTGTGCCTATATTCTTCGTCCACTCTTTGACATGAGTGGTTGTTGACAGTGCCTATATTCTTTGTCATTTCTTGTGACATGAGTGGTAGTCGATAGTGCCTATATTCTTTGTCCACTCTTTGACATGAGTGGTGGTTGACTGTGCCTATATTCTTGGTCCACTCTTTGAAATGTGTGGTAGCTGACAGTGCCTATATTCTTTGTCATCTCTTGCGACATGAGTGGTAGTTGACAGTGCCCATATTCTTTGACATCTCTTGCGACATGAGTGGTAGTTGACTGTGCCTATATTCTTTGTCCACTCTTTGACATGAGTGTTAGTTGACAGTGCCTATATTCTTTGTCCTCTCTTGCGACATGAATGGTAGTTGACTGTGCCCATATTCTTTGATATCTCTTGCGACATGAGTGCTAGTTGACTGTGCCTATATTCTTTGTCATCTCTTGCGACATGAGTGTTAGTTTGACAGTGACTATATTCTTTGTCATCTCTTGCGACATGAGTGGTAGTTGACTGTGCCCATATTCTTTGATATCTCTTGCGAAATGAGTGGTAGTTGACTGTGCCTATATTCTTTGTCCACTCTTTGACATGAGTGGTAGTTGACAGTGCCTTTATTCTTTGTCACCTATTGCGACATGAATGTTATACAGTTGACAGTGCCTATATTCTTTGTCATCTATTACGACATGAATGGTATACAGTTGACAGTGCCTTTATTCTTTGTCATCTTTTGCGACGTGAATGGTATACAGATGACAGGGCTTATATTCTTTGTCATCTATCATGACACGAATGGTATACAGTTGACAGTGCCTATATTCTTTGTCATCTATTGCGACACGAATGGTATACAGTTGACAGTGCCTATATTCTTTGCCATCTCTTGCGACATGAGTGGTAGTCGATAGTGCCTATATTCTTTGTCCACTCTTTGACATGAGTGGTGGTTGACTGTGCCTATATTCTTGGTCCACTCTTTGACATGAGTGGTTGTTGACTGTGCCTATATTCTTTGTCATCTCCTGTGACATGAGTGGTAGTCGATAGTGCCTATATTCTTTGTCCACTCTTTGACATGAGTGGTGGTTGACTGTGCCTATATTCTTGGTCCACTCTTTGACATGTGTGGTATCTGACAGTGCCTATATTCTTTGTCATCTCTTGCGACATGAGTGGTAGTTGACAGTGCCTATATTCTTTGTCATCTCTTGCGACATGAGTGTTAGTTCACAGTGCCTATATTCTTTGTCATCTCTTGCGACATGAGTGGTAGTTGACTGTGCCCATATTCTTTGACATCTCTTGCGACATGAGTGGTAGTTAACAGTGCCTACATTCTTTGTCATCTCTTGCGACATGAGTGTTAGTTGACAGTGCCTATATTCTTTGACATCTCTTGCGACATGAGTGGTAGTTGACTGTGCCCATATTCTTTGACATCTCTTGCTACATGAGTGGTAGTTGATAGTGCGTATATTCTTTGTCAACTCTTGTGACATGAGTGGTAGTCGACAATGCCTATATTCTTTGTCCTCTCTCTGACATGAGTGGTAGTCGACAATGCCTATATTCTTTGTCCTCTCTCTGACATGCGTGGTAGTCAACAGTGCCTATAATCTTTGTCCTCTCTCTGACATGAGTGGTAGTCAACAGTGCCTATATTCTTTGTCCTATCTCTGACATGAGTGGTAGTCAACAGTGCCTATATTCTTTGTCCTCTCTTTGACATGAGTGGTAGTCAACAGTGCCTATATTCTTTGTTCCTCTCTCTGACATGAGTGGTAGTCAACAGTGCCTATAATCTTTGTCCTCTCTCTGACATGAGTGGTAGTCGACAATGCGTCTGTAAAGTTTTTATGGTAAATTTGTTATCTAAATACGGCTACCTCATAAAGTTAATGTGGCTACTTCCGAAAGTTATTGTGGCTACCTCGTAACATTAATGTTATTAATGGTAAAGTTAATGGATCAATTCAATACAATTAATATTCTTTTTATGTACAATAGTGTAACCACCCAGCAAAACTAATGCATTCTTTTGTAATGTTAAAGTGAGTGAATTGGCAAAAAATATTTGTACCTTTGAAAACTAAACTAGTTTGCTCTTTAACTCTTTCCGTACGTTTCGCCGCATAGTGCGTCACTCTCAATTTGATTAGTGTGAACCGTCATCAAACCGTATTCTTTTTACAGTTTTTGTATCATCTTGATATTGGTGAAATCTAATACCTTCTTTAATTATCTAAAACTTCATGAATAATAATATGTTATATGTTAGATAAATATAAATATGTAGATTTATTCTTAAACCATGAAAAATTGTGTCTCTGGAATCTCTTTTGTTACATGATAAAACGCTTCCGTATAGAAAGAGTTAAAGTTAATTAGTCGCCTTTTTAAGTTCGCATTCTGGTCTTCTCCATCTCATTATAGAGCATTGGTCTTCAGCAAATATTTGCCAAGTTCTTTTCTTTTTTTGTGCCATTTCTTTTTAAGATCAATCCAACTCCCATCCCACTTTTTTTTCATTTTTCTTTCAAGTTTTCTTCTCCAAGTAATGCTGGTCTTCCTCTTTGTTTGCTTCCCAGGGGATTCCAAATAAGTGTCCCTTGTGCTATATTCTCAGCTGGTTTCCACAATGTAATTTTGTTCAGTGCTATTATCTTTGATGCGCCTTTTTCTACTGGAACTTGTCTTGTACTCTCAAAGTTCCAATTTAGTTATTTTGTCATCATCCTGCCATTTTAATGAGCCACGGATGCTCAGTGGGTAGTGGACTGGATTGCTAAGAACTGATAGACAATCTTTGAGACTGCAGCCGTAAACTGGTACTTAATTTTCGTGGTAAAATAGGACAGCCCTTAGCCATCTATATATTTTTTTAAAAAGCCCGCGGGCAGAAAATAACACAGGAAACCCTCAAACTTCCGTGACGTTATCAGCTATCATCATCATCATTGTGTGTCGTACCGGTTGGCGTAGGTGATAATGTCCGTCCACAATCTTCTATCTACAGTGCATCGTATCAGTTTTGTTGTTGACTGTTTTCCATTCCATGATACCAAGCCATCCAGTATTTTCTCTCTTTGTCGTCCGCGATCACTCTTTCCTTTTATTTTGCCAGTTGTAACCAAGTATTCCAATTTTCCTCTTCTCATGATGTGCCCGAAAAATGTTGATTGCTTCTTTCTGACGTTTTTTAAGAGCTCCCTTTTTGTGTTGGCCTCTTTGAGAACTTCCTCATTGGTCTTTTTAGCTGTCCAGGGAACTTTCAACATTCTTCTGAGAAATCCCATCTCTGTGGCCTCTAATCGTCTTTTCATTTGTTTGTCTACTGTCCATGAATCGCTTACATAGGTTAGAATTGGTTCTATATAGCACCAATGAACTCTCTTTCTCATTTCTTTTGACATAGATGTGTTGCATAAGATATTTTCTTTTCTGAAATGCTATTTTGGCCTGAGCTATTCTGCTTTGTATTTATGTGGTGCATTTTCCACTAGTTTACCAACCTGGAATGCTGATCTAATGTTCCAAGTTGCTATTGCTAGTGTCTCTTTAGTTTTGGCCTTGCATACAATAGCTTGATATCGATCGGTTGTCACCTGTAGCACATGACGCTCCCTACCGGAGGAGGTGGCTATGGAGTCCCCATTATTATGTGGTCTGCTCCCACAACACCATCCACCACCTGCACCAATGGCTTCACATAACCCTAATAGGGGCTAAACGGGAACTCCACCTTGCCCAAAGGTGTCCCGAAGACTGGAGGAGGAAAGTAGACTTCTTACTTGTCCTTTGGTAGGGCAGAACTCTACCCCGCTAACCATATCAGCTATAGGAGCTATAGACAGCTGACTTCACTCTACCCACGACCACCGCTGCTCGCAAGGCTGAGAACGTCACGCTAGTTGGTGGTTTTCCGGGAATTTCAAGTCAGTGAAGTCTATAATGGGATTTCTCAGAAGAATGTTGGAAGTTCCCTGGACAGCTAAAACCCAATGAGGAAGTTCTCAAAGAGGCCAACACAAAAGGGAGTTCCTAAAAAACATCAGAAAGAAGCAATCAACATTTTTAGGGCACATCAGGAGAAGAGGAACGTTGGAATACTTGGTTACAACTGGCAAAATAAAAGGAAAAGAGATCGCGGGCGACAAGAGAGAGAAATACTGGATAGCTTGGTGTCATGGCATGGAAAACAGTCAGTTACAGAACTGATACGATGCACTGTAGATAGAAGATTGTGGAGGGACATGATCACCAACGGCAACCGGTATGGCACATGATGATGATGAAGTCTATAAATGGCTATGGACAGCCTGTCAAGATCTTCGCCAGTGCTGCGGAGGTAGGGCCTCAGAGCTGGCGCAACTTCGCTAGTCCTCGGGGAGAGCGTGTTTCACACTGGGAAACTTGCTGAAGAATAATCTGAACATTATGTAGTTGTCCGTTATGCAATGGAGATAGACTATCGACTAAAGTAAACTAGGATAGCATGACATGATACCGACCACATAATCCATAAGATTTGCCGTTAGTCATTGAATAATATGGACATTATCACCATATTTACTCATGCGCCTTAAGGCGTGCAGTCAACCTTAAACATTTCCAGGAGACAAATAATAATAAATGAATATTATTCTGGGGGGAAACTTCCGAGACGATAGATCCCTTGAAATGATTCCCTAAACATTTCCACCCTTTTATTCTGCACAAAAACATCCATTAATGAAAGTCTCTATCTTCCTGACTCGTTTTTAATGCTTTCCACGTCTCGGAGCATCACAATAGGACGGATTTATCATCAGAATTATTTTCTTTAATTGGTATATCTAACTTAATTACTTTTGATAACCCTATGTTCCTTGGAGCACCGATGACTTCTTTTGTTATATATATGTTTATTTTTGTATCAATCTCGGTTCCTCGTCAAGAAACTAAAGGCCCGAAACACTTGCTCGAGGGGAGCTCTTCAGATGATCAGATTACCTCCTGCTGCGAAGCTCTGTATAAAGAGTTTCCAATCTAGATGTGTATACGATTCTACTACTATGAGAGCTATGTATAAAGAGTTTCCAATCTAGATGTGTATACGATTCTACTACTATGAGAGCTCTGTATAAAGAGTTTCCAATCTAGATGTGTATACGACTCTACTACTATGAGAGCTCTGTATAAAGAATTTCCTATCTAGATGTGTATACGATCTACTACTATGAGAGTTCTGTATAAAAAGCTTACTATCTAGATGTATATACGATTCTACTACTATGAGAGCTCTGTATAAAGAGTTTCCAATCTAGATGCGTATACGCTTCTACTACTATGAGAGCTCTGTATTTCATTTCTGTGTCAGTATTATGATTACTACAATTTGGATCCTTTCTCGATGTATTTTTTAATTAACTGCACTGATTTTCCATCAGGTATTCATTCTAATTTTATCTGGCACTCGTCTCACGTTACTCTCGCTACGTTAATGTGATCACACTTAGAAGATAAATCTGTCTACTTTTCAACTAAATTGTTCTACATCCTCAATGAATATTTTCATTTCGTAAATGTCATGTCCTCATCTGCCTTCGCCAACCGGAAGTTAGAAGGGGCCGGTCTCAAGATTTTGACGTGAATTCCTCTGATTAGCTGGATGGTTTTTTTGATGACCAGGACGACCGTCACCGTGACGGTATTAGTTACCTGATATTTATTAAAAGCAAACTTGTACACCGGGTCAATAAAAGTCTTATAAATGGAGGAAAACTTTAGATGCCCGCTCTCTTTCTCCTAGAACCAGATAGCATGTCTGGTGGATATTCTCTTTGTGTGTGTTTTTTGTTTGATTTGTTTAATTTTGCCTTTTTCTTGGCAAGGCACAGTCCGTTCAATCACTTGACTATGTCTTTTAGTTTATAGTAAACCGCAGTTGCCTTTAACAAATTTTAGTTAAACCTACATTTTTATTAGTTATGAGTATTTATGGAACGTGATTTGTTGGCGTCAATGTTTTTAGTTCGCTTAAAATGTAAGTTTGTTATGATTTGATTGACAAAATGCAGACCTGGGGAGGACTGCGAACTTCGTGCCGACCACTGTCAAAAAGATATAACATGAAAAATAATTTCATCACAGAGAGAGAGAGAGAGAGAGAGAGAGAGAGAGAGAGAGAGAGAAAGAGACTGATAGAAGACAGATAGACAGATAGACAGACAGAAAGACGGACACACAATTAGATAGATAGATATACAGACAAATAGATATAGGTAGATAGGTAGATAGAGAATACGGGATGATTAATTATTGATAATGGTGGTGGAATTTATACAATTATTTTCAAACTGTGCCTATGTGAAAATATACTCCCTTCAGTTATCAGCTATAAGTATTTATTAACGTGCTGGACTTGAACATGGGGCCTCTATTCTTATTGTCCGTCTCCGATAAGACTGTCAGATCTCAATTTCCTTGTGATAACGAACAATGGGAAACAAATTACTGGTTAAAAGTGTGATTTGAAACGAGTACTATGTGACTGTGATGCGTATATTCAATCTCAACACTACAGCGCTCTCGTAGAGCCAATCAACCAATAAATAAACACAAAATGGTTTGGAATAGCTAAATTAATAGAAAGACAAGACAAGCTACAACGTTTCGGGAAAAGCCTTCATCAGGTGTAACGAACAATCGAATGAAATTCCAGAACTGTAGGGGAGGGCACAGTAGAAGTAAAGGTAAAAGGTAAAGGTAAAAGTAAAAGGTAAAATGTAAAGGTAAATCTATCTATCTATGTATTGTCCTTTCGAGCCGAAGACGGCACATAGGGCAGAACCACAATCTCAAAAACAGAAACTTTGCGTGCCAAAATGGCACATATTGCAGAGATCACTGCTCTAAAAACTATGGCAAAAGTAAATGGTAGAGGTAAAATGTAAAGATAAAGTACGAGATTTGAATCGGCGTCCCTAGCACGCGAGTTTCCACTCATATGTGCTCGGTCGCCTATCCAGAAGTGTTCGGAGACTTCTGGATAATGTCGCTTCAAGCATCGAATCTCACGATGCGAGGCGGCATTCCTCACCTTCCCAGAGTACTATACTCTGGTACCCATTTCTGCCAGCGGCTGGGTCAACCGCGAGGGTATTTTTATTTTCCAACCATGTGTACAACTCACACTACTTCCACCGTGAATCGAACACGGGTTGTTCGAACATCGGTAGCCCAGTCGGGTGGTTTTCCTAACACGGCTACCGAGGCCCCCACAGTAGAAGTAAAACGAGAGACGCTGAGAAATGAGAAATGACAAGGAAACGACAATATGTTGAGAAAGTATATAAATGGAGATAGCATTAATATCAAACATAGTAAAGTAAAAATGTAAAGAATCCCCGTCACGGCAAGTTGCGTATAGGGAATATGGTGTTAGTGACCATAAATTTTACAGACCATCGGCACATGATTGTTGGGGTAATGTGGTCGGTATTACGCCCGTGCTGCTTTACTTTCCTAGAAAAAAATCCGGTACCCATTAAAGGCTGGGTGAACCGGAAGTCGTCGGTTGGGATCGAACCCTACCTCTTGTCCTTTGTAGTCCAGTTCACTAACCACTGAGTTATCGCGGCTCCCAAATATCAAGTGTACAACATATCAAATACTATGTGGGGCCGCAAGTATAGACACAGAGAACATGTATAATCAATAAAAAGGTGTGTGCCAAAAGCAGATCATGTTAAAGGGGCATGAAATCTCATTACTGTTCGTCATATGAGCATAGAGAACTTGAAAAAAAAAAAGCGAGAAAAAAAATCAAATAAAATCATGAAGACATAGCTAGACTAAAACAACAAATATAAATATGAAAATACAAAAGAAATGTTAAAATTTATTAAAATATTTTTTATAGAGTAGATTGGAAATTAGAATAATAATTTAATATATTTCATTTTTGTTTTGTTTAATTAATTTTACTGCGTGTTTTATTTAAATATATATTTCGCTTCAGTTTGTTTATATTAGTTTCGAAAGTTTTCTTTTGATCCTTGTTTGAGCTGCTTACTCATGTCTTCGTGTGTTTTTTTTTATTATTATTATTATTATTACTATTATTATTATTATTATTATTATTATTTCTATTATTGTAATCATTAGCTTATGTTGTTCTCGTTTCTACAACCTAAGCTGAATATGTATTGGTCGAAACTTCGATTTTATACCATAATTTATGTATGTACACTTGTTTTGCAAATATGTCTTTTCTTTCACACATTGTGTTTTGTTTTCAACCATATTGATTAGCGCATGTCAGCACTCCAGGCATAAGTACAGAGGCGTATTCAAAGGGAAGGTTTAAAGTGGGTGATCTGAGTCTGGTTTCAGTGTGTAAAATTATAGGACAAAGTATGGGGTTTTGTCGAAACGTAGAGATCAATGTTGAAGTAAAGGGATCAATATGAAAATGAAGGGACTGGTGGTGAAAAGAAGAATTCCATGTCTGAATGGGAGAATAGTGTAACTAATGAAGGAAGGACGTATAAAAAATGTGTGGGATGGAATGAAGAAATATCAAAACGAAGAGCCTGACAGAAAGAAGAATGGGGGTGCAAAAAGAAAGTGAGGAATGTAAGAAATAAGGGCGTGAAAAACAAGGAAGGAGATAAAAAGATAAACAGAGGAAACATTTCACCGAAAGATTTGAGAGGTGTCAAAAAAGAAGACAGTTGCAATCGTCAATGTGAACAAATAATGGAGAGATTTTTTTTTTTAAAGTGTTAAAAAAGAAATGATGAACGTGCAAAAAAAACAAACAAACAAACAAAGAGGAATGACATGTTAAAAATGAGGAAGAAATATAAGAAGCGAGGGATTTCAAAAAAAGGGAGGAATATTGTGTCATGTCATTTATTTACATGTCATATTATATATGTTAACTTGATGATCATTGCACAAATGACACATCTTGAAATACTGAGAACTTCCAGAAGAACCCTAGCACATGTGCACGATCTCCGTAGCACGGCAAGGAGTAGGGATGTCCAAAGTTTAGGGAGGGATATCAACGACAAGAAAGAAGTCTACAAGGGAGAAACGTTACAAGAAAAAAAAATTGAAGTAAAATATGAAGTAAATATGAGCGACAAGAAACAAATGGTCATATTAAGGATTAAGGGTCAAAAGGAGAGTAGACAATACAGGAGACTCCCCAGCAAAGGTGAAATGTCAAATGAAGTGACATTGCAAGAAAATTGAAAGGTGACATAAAGGAGACTGCGAAAAGTAAAGGCAGTGTCCAAATGAATGAGGATGTGTTTAATATTACAAAGGCAAAGGCAAAGTACGAGACTTGAACCGGCGTCCTAGCACTCGAGTTTCCACCCATATGTGCTCGGCCGCCTATCCAGAAATGTTTGGAGACTTCTGGATAGTGTCGCTTCAAGCATCGAAACTCACGATGCGAGGCGACATTCCTCACCTTCCCAGGGTAATACCCCGGTACCCATTTCTGCCAACGGCTGGGTCGACCGTGGGGGTATTTTTTTTTTTAACCATGAGTACAATTCACACTGCTCCCAGTGGGAATCGAACACGGGTTGTCCGAACGTCGGTTGTCCAGTCGGGTGGTTTTCTCAAATAGGTTACCGAGGCCCCCTTAATATTACAATGGTTATCAAAAAGAAGGGAGAACGTACAAATACTGTGACACGTTTTAAATAAGAATGAAAGTAAAGCAGGTGTTCAAGGAAAAGGTAAAGGGTTTTAAAAAGAGAGAAGATGCAAAAATATGATGGAGATTGTCACAGAATGTGGTGGGGGGTTTGAAAATGTAGCGCTACGAAAATGGGTTGGATAACTAAGAAAATGGAAAGAGTGGCGATAAAGAATCGTGATCATATATTTAGACCGTAAATCGAACACGAGAAAATAAATACCCCAAGTGCCAAAATGAAAACTTACCCCTGAAGCCACGTACCAAATATCAGCCTTTCATGAGGTGAACTATGGCATTGTTTTTATAGCTATTGACTGGGTTAAATAAGGATTGCGATTTCCAGAAATTGAGCTGGAAATAATTATACACAGACACCTTAAGAGCAAACTGCGTGTAAATGGATATACATGCATTATCAACAACGTTAAGGACGACCAGAAAATGCAAGCTATGTAGATTAAAAGTTATCGAAAGGTTTTGGGCATCTCCTACTTAGCTCGTATCAGAAATGAAATAACATATTCGTGCAGGGGAACAACAAACAATGGAAATACTTGCTAATTTTTTTTTTTTTTTGGCAAATGTGAAGAAACACAAAATTAAAATGTTTGGTAACATGTCTCGATCGTCTGGCATAGCAATGACTATTCTACAAGGAGCTGTGGAAGGATTTAGAAAAAAAAGGTGTGCAGAAAAAGATGGGAAGATAACAAAATGGACATGCCTAAATTTTACAATCCCAAAGAATGAGTAAAGATACAGATAAATGATGAAGGACGACAAAGTCTGTCAGTGGTGCCCCAACGACCGCCCGTGTTAAGGAATGAAGAAGTAATGACGACACGGATTATATCATGGTTATTTTGTATTAAAAGGAAAGAGGGAACCAGTCCTACGTCATATCTGCCATATAGGGGATATGTTAATAGTTCCCTCATACTTTTCTTTTGTAGTAGATATATCTTTAAACAATGTCATCAGCACTCCACCAGGCTATATTTATTTTTCTTATAAAATATCTCCAGTATTAACTTCAGGCTGGTAAAGCCTTGAGTCATTCTGTTGTACTAATTTCTCGACCTTTTGCCCAAAGAGGAGACATGGTCACATCCGGTGCTCCGCAGCTTTCTTCACTTTATGTCAGAAGTCGACTATAGTTAAAGTTAGTCGACATTTGTTAAAGAAGGTAGATTTAATACAAACTTTTAGCCAAGTAAATGAGGAACTGGTGCGATTCAGAGGTCAGATTCCGGTCTCTTGATAGGAAGATCCTGTGTTCAGTAAAACAAGCGGTGAAAATGTGTCTCCTTGAATCCGTAATTTCCTCGTGGTATTACCATTCCCTAGTTTCTGTGTGACCTTCTTCCTCTTCATAATTCAAGTCTTGTGATCATGTGAATGCGAACTTGACTCTTTGTCATGTTATATAATGTAGGTAGAGGTAGGGACTTCATCCTGACTCACGATGAGCTGGTTGTATAGTCAGTACTCGTATATGCGGGCGTGTCCTGATTTTTCCCCTAAACCAGCGCCGATCCTGATACACTCCGTCTTAGGCAGGATAGATCTTAGTTTGACGTAGGATTCTTCCTTTTGATAGGGTGAATGCTGTTTCTGGGTAGTGAGATCCGATGTCTTGCCCTCTCGGGTAACGATTATAAACATGTGGTCCCGTTGCAGACATGTGCTTTATAGAACCATTAGCAGTTACAAGTTTTAAAGAGTAGGCCGAAAATGGTGGTTGCCCTAGCAAAAACTATCGAACAAATCTACCCGCGCGAAGACGGATGTTTCAAGCCGATAGACCCAGATATCGCGTTTTGCCATACACTAGGCGACATAACGAAACAGCGCTCACGGGTAATGGGTAACCGCTACAGAAGAGTCAGTCAAATAACCAGAAATGAATTTAACCATTTATTTGTCCACAAAAGAATACAAAGCATTGGCACCAAGATCAAGTTTTTAAACTTCAGATCGTCCATCTCTTCTTCTATTGGTATTTTATATTGTTTTGTGTGTGTGTGCCTTTACTTTATAGCTTTACTTTATGGTTTTACTTTATGGCTTTACTTTATGGCTTTATTTTATGGCTTTACTTTATGGTTTTACTTATGGCTTTACTTTATGGCTTTATTTTATGGCTTTACTTTATGGTTTTACTTATGGCTTTACTTTATGGCTTTTTTATGGCTTTACCTCATGGCTTTACTTTATGGCTTTACCTTATGGCTTTACTTATGGCTTTGCTGTATGGCTTTACCTTATGGCTTTACTTTATGGCTTTACTGTATGGCTTTACCCTCTGGAAGACCTCTAACCCCTCTGTCACTTCGTTAACCACGTTAGTTACCTCCTGCACACGTTTTCACAATCCGATGCCCCCGAATTTTTATATTTTCCATTTTTCAGCTGATAAATTATTACAAATTCTTGTTTTAAAACTCTCGAATGTATCTGTTCTCGAATTTTTAAATTCATCAATTTACATGATTTCAATTTTAGAGTTTTTTTGAAATAACACACCCTTAAATAGTTTTTATGCTTCATGAACATTCTCCTTTATGTATCATTTGGATATTTTTTTTCTAACACTTCATTTTTTAAATAACAGATTGACAATTTTTGCTGAACACATTTCATTGACGTCAACTGCATTTGTTTCTTAATCTATCGGTCTTCATCGGGTAAATTTTCCGACGTCCCCATTCATCTTGTTCCTTGTGGGTTCCAGCTAATCACACAAACATGTAATTTATTGCATTTTCATTTATTGCCAACTCGATGACATTAAAAAATACTTTGATTTATGGAGGGACCTTCTTGGCATCAGGATCGAATATTTATTTTTAGATTCTCTCTTTTTATCTGTGTCACCTCCACCTTTATATTTATCACCATCTCCACTTTTGTACGCGATGGCATTCACTGGTAGTCGTTCGTACACACACTCCTCCTTTTTCCAATCCGACGTCTCTTCTTTTTTCTTCCATTAAAAAAACAAAACACGTCATCTGAACATATGCAAACATTGCGATCATTAACTGCACTAGATCCCAGATGTCTCGCTGGGGCAAGGAAGCAGAACATGTCAGACAAACAAAAATTTGAAATGAAAAACATATCATCCAGTGAGGAACTCTCACAAATCATAAGTAAATGATTTCTTGTCAGCGCAACGGACGCAAAATTACAAAGATTAAAAGAAATTGTTCTGCACCAAAACAATACATAAGAAAAAAATCTAACACATTTTATATTAAAGAAGAGAAAAATAATAAAATAACGAAAGGCAAAATGTCAATTGTAATATGTGGTTTTGAAATATGGACTTTGAACAAACAGAAATTATATATGAAGATAATAAATCAGAAGCTTTCTGAGTGAGATATTTACAAAGAATAATGCTGACAGAAAAATATGACGAGATTAGCAAATTATTAAAAAAAACCTGAGAGAAAAAAGAGACATGTTGAAGATGGTGAACTATTTACTTCCTTGTTCTTTAAATAAATTAGTCGGTTGTTGAAATCAACTAGTGCAATATAGATCTAACATTATGTCGCGTTTCTAATAGTTGTCTTAATAATTAGTATAATTGTAAAATACAAATTTGTTAACTATCTTCATATCAATTCATTTTTAACAGTTCTGCAAAGTCACTAAACTGGTCTGCTAGCGCACTTCTGTGCAAACATGTGAGCCATCACGATTGACTGACTGAGACAGTTAAAATAATACTGGTTTCAGTTAATGAATAGAGATCCGAAATGACTGGTGATCCAAGAGCCAATCAATCGAAGCGTGTATATTGCTGTTGTTAGTTAAAGAACGGGTGTGAGCTGACGCATTTCTGTCCAAATACTGTGTGCATTAAACATAGTTTACAACTGAGCTGTACTATTTACATCTATAGGTTCAGTTCATGAGATACAGTATACATATTTGTATTGTAAGTGCTGAAAGTTCATCATGGATAACTTCAGTCGATGTGAGTCAGTGTAGAAAAGCAGAGGAATAGAGGAATCTCCACGTACAGCTGTGAACGTGGACTGCAAAACAGTGGAAATGCTAAAATATCGAATAACATTGACAAACTAAAAGTCCCGTGTGCACTTAAAAAAAAAAAGTAAAGTACCCCCGTCACGTCAAATGGCGTATGGTGTTAGTGGTCATAAATTTTACAGACCTTCAGCACATGTTTTTTGGGGTCATGTGGTCGGTATTACGCCCGTGCCGCTTCACTTTCCCAGAAAAAAATCTGGTACCCATTTAAGGCTGGGTGAACCCGGATGCCGTCGGTTGGGATCGAACTGTACCCCTTGTCCTTTGTAGTCCAGTTCACTAACCACTGAGCTATCGCGGCTTCCCCCGTGTGCACTTGCGTACGTTTAAAGATCCTATGGCACTTTAAAAGTCGAAAGAGAAGACCAAAATATTTGGTCGCTTCCCGGGCAAAATGTATTAATCTAATCCGCCTATGCCGAAGACGGATATGTCGTCGCGAACGGCGCAAATATCGCGGCTTTGCCGTGAACTAGCGAAACAACGCACCAACGCCCACTTAACTGGCGAACGGTGTTCCTTCCGGTCAATATGGTGGATAGGCGGCGGGAACAATTGAAGGCTAAGCATGAAAAGTGTTCCTTGTTGCAGTTTCCTCATATTCCAAGTCCGGTTTGTTGCAGGAGCTACTGAGCACACCGTGCTCTGTGTGTCTCATCCGTTTTGATCATGTTTCAATATTCCAATTGCTTTCGATGAATGATGATATCGTATGACAGGGAACAGTTGGCTGTGTTCACTTTCTGCACGGTTTCGCCTTATGTCTTTTGGCGTGTGCTGAGACTGCTACGATGGGGACTACAGTTAACTTTCTTTGTTTGGGAGATGAGATTCGGATGATTACGCTGGCACGGGCGGTTGAGCAATTATGGATTTTAATTCGTTTGCAGTGATGCCGGGGCTTTCCATAAAGGAAGAAACAAACAAACAAACAAACTGTAAAAAAAAAACAGAATGACTGAATTGGAAAGAACGCGACTTGAAATCGGGGTTGTGCAAAGAAAAAGATAAGAATACATGCCTAACATATGACATGTCGATGCAGCAGCTCCGGTAACAGTCAGAATTAACATATATTTAATGTTCATGTGGAATATATGCTTGAAAATGCGGCCCTACACGTCAAAATGAAAAATAAAAATGGCTGCTGTTTACTTGACCAGGCCGATCTGTCCGAGCAGAAAGGAGCGATGGCGGGAAATCTTGTCGTCTGGCTTCGATCCAGACGTCAGTCGACAGGATGTCGAGACACTACAAGCTGACGATGTTTAATTTCCACTTCTATCTATCTTTCCAATCTTCTTCCTCTTCTTATCGCGTCTTCTGGCTCCATTCCTTTATTTCAACATTCTCTCTTTCATTTTATGGTTTATTCAGGAGCGGAGATTTTTTTTATTATCTCCTTTGCTTTCAAGCGACCATATGTTATCAATTTGTCAAAGTAATAGTCAATTCAAGACGCGAGGAAAGTACTGCACTGTGTGGTACATTCTGAGGTTCGGTGTCCCCCTGCTATATTTAGTGGCTTTGTACTGGCAAAGCAGACAGTGGCGTAAATCCAATAGGAATGATGTAGCCTAACAACAAAACTCTTTTCCCGTGGTCACCCTGTCACTCGTTACAGTGCGCTCTTCTTCTCTCTTATGCTGTTTGTGTATTTTTTTCACTTTAAAAGCACCTGGGCTAGAAGTGATCAAAGACTTAAAGCTGACTGATTGCATCAGGAGCAGTTAACCAAAGGTGGTCAACGACTTAAAGCTGACTGATTGCATCAGGAGCGGTGAATCAATGGTGGTCAACGTCTTTAAGCTGACTGATTGCATTAGGAGCAGTGAATCAAAGGTTATCAATGACTTAAAGCTGACTGATTGCATCAGGAACGGTGAATCAAAGGTGATCAATGACTTACGGCTGACTGATTGCATCAGGAGCGGTGAATCAAAGGTGGTCAACGACTTAAAGCTGACTGATTGCATTAGGAGCAGTGAATCAAAGGTGGTCAGCGACTTAAAGCTGACTGATTGCATCAGGAGCAGTGAACCAAAGGTGGTCAACGACTTAAAGCTGACTGATTGCATTAGGAGCAGTGAATCAAAGGTGGTCAGCGACTTAAAGCTGATTGATTGCATTAGGAGCAGTGAACCAAAGGTGGTCAGCGACTTAAAGCTGACTGATTGCATCAGGAGCAGTGAACCAAAGGTGGTCAGCGAATTAAAGCTGACTGATTGCATCAGGAGCAGTGAACCAAAGTGGTCAGCGACTTAAAGCTGACTGATTGCATCAGGAGCAGTGAACCAAAGGTGGTCAGCGACTTAACTCTTTCCGTACGTTTCGACACACCATGCGCCATACCGATTTCGGTCATGTACGTTTAGCCGCACAGTGCGTCACTCAATTTGATTAATGTAAACTGTCATCAATCTATATTCGTTTTCGTTCCATATTCATTGGACGAGTAACATAAAATGATGGACAAATCAGCCTCTGACAACCTGCACCATCAAAGCAAGAGATAGAGTGGAATGGCGCTCCATGGTAGCCAACCTTCGTTTCGGAGATGGCACTCGATGATGATGATAATCCGTCCCATCCATCTCTCGGCTTCGGCAAATTTCTTTAACAATTTTTCCAGAGTAGCGGTCATTTTTTTGCTTGCTCTTTCCGACTTTTAACTTTCAACGATTCTTTAACGTGCGCGAGTGCACACGGGATCTTCTGTTTTTTTGCCGTTATCTCAGAGTGCTAGACATCGGATCTCACAACCCAGAGACCATGGGAGGGTATAGCCACGGACAAATTACGGATCCGAAGTGAAAATGTCCCACCGCTCATGGCGGGATTTGAACCCGGGGACTCTCTAGATCAAAGGCGGAGGTATTATCTCTAGACCACCCATACCCTCATCCCCTCCCGTATTAGAGGATTAGAAAACAACCAAAGAGTCTATCAAATTGCGGTAGGGATCAAAGAGGAAAGACAACACTTCTTCTTCTTCAACAAGCACTTTCAGCTCCCAGTGGAGCATAGGTCCTCAACAAGCACTTTCAGCTCCCAGTGGAGCATAGGTCCTCAACAAGCACTTTCAGCTCCCAGTGGAGCATAGGTCTTCAACAAGCACTTTCAGCTCCCAGTGGAGCATAGGTCCTCAACAAGCACTTTCAGCTCCCAGTGGAGCATAGGTCTTCAACAAGCACTTTCAGCTCCCAGTGGAGCATAGGTCTTCAACAAGCACTTTCAGCTCCCAGTGGAGCATAGGTCTTCAACAAGCACTTTCAGCTCCCAGTGGAGCATAGGTCTTCAACAAACACTTTCAGCTCCCAGTGGAGCATAGGTCTTCAACAAGCACTTTCAGCTCCCAGTGGAGCATAGGTCTTCAACAAGCACTTTCAGCTCCCAGTGGAGCATAGGTCTTCAACAAACACTTTCAGCTCCCAGTGGAGCATAGGTCTTCAACAAACACTTTCAGCTCCCAGTGGAGCATAGGTCTTCAACAAGCACTTTCAGCTCCCAGTGGAGCATAGGTCTTCAACAAGCACTTTCAGCTCCCAGTGGAGCATAGGTCTTCAACAAGCACTTTCAGCTCCCAGTGGAGCATAGGTCTTCGACAAACACTTTCAGCTCCCAGTGGAGCATAGGTCTTCAACAAGCACTTTCAGCTCCCAGTGGAGCATAGGTCTTCAACAAGCACTTTCAGCTCCCAGTGGAGCATAGGTCTTCAACAAGCACTTTCAGCTCCCAGTGGAGCATAGGTCTTCAACAAGCACTTTCAGCTCCCAGTGGAGCATAGGTCTTCAACAAGCACTTTCCAAGTCGTTCTGTTTTTTTGCCATTCTTTTAAGATCATTCCATGTCTTCCCCATCATCTTCATCTCTGCTTCTATCTGTCTTCTCAGAGAATTCCTTGGTCTTCCTCTTTGTCTTTTCCCCTGGGGATTCCAAAAAAGGGCCTGTTGTGTAATACTCTCAGTTGGCTTCAGTAGTGTGTGCCCTATCCAGCGCCATCGTCTTTTCGCTAGTCATTTTGTCCTGCCATTTACATCCTTTTATTCTGTGTAAGCATCCATTAATGAAAGTCTGTATCTTCGTGATTGTCAATTTTGTTGTTCTCCATGTTTCACAGCCATATAATAGGACCGCCTTAACATATGAGTTGAAAATTTTTATTTTTGTATTTAACCTAATTTCTTTGGATTTCCATATGTTTCCCAGTGCAATGAAAGTTCCTCTTGCTTTTGATATCCTTATTTTGGTATCATTTTCTGTTATTCCCTCTTTATCTATATTACTGCCCAGATATATGTAAGATTGTACGTCTAGTAGAGGTATTTCTCCTAGTTTTATTTGGTTATTGTCAACTGCATTAATTCTCATAATGTTGGTCTTATCTCTATTAATCTTTAGTCCTAGCTGTTGTGATCTCTCATCTAATATACTCATTTTATCCTGCATCTGTTGATGGCTGTGTGATAGGAGAGCTATGTCATCAGCAAAGTCTAAATCATCAAGTTGTTTGGTCAGTGACCACTGGATCCCATTTCTGTTGTTTTGAGTTATTTTCATAATCCAATCTATGCCCAGTAGAAAGAGAAATGGAGACAGAAGCATCCCTGCCTTACTCCTGTTCTTATTTCAAATGCTTCTGTAAGCTGTCCTTCACGCACCACACTACATTTTGTTCCTTCATACATTGTTTTTATCAGGTTAATAAACTTTATGGGGATTCCGTAATGACTCAGCAACTTCCAAAGCATTCTTCTGTCTAAACTATGAAATGCCTTTTTGTAATCTATGAATCCAATATAAAGTGGGGATTTTAGTTCTAAACTGCGTTCAACTATTATACGTAGAGTAGTTATTTGATCAGCACATGATCTGTTCTTCCTAAAACCTACTTGTTCATCTCTCAAATGTTTCTCTATGGCCTCTTTAGGCAACACGGTACGCAAAAAACACCAGTTTGAAATCGGATGCGCTGACCTAAAAAGCTGCAATATGTCGAAGCTTGTTGTAGACTGCAGTGCATCTACACCCATTTTTAACAGCGTAAAGGTCTCTTTGAATACCCTCCTACGTGTGTGTTGGATTATGGTATTATGGGCATAACTTTTCCACGACCTATATGGGACATGTTTGAGTGATATTGTCGGTATTATGTTTGGCCGCCTTTACTTTTCAGAAAATATTTGGTACCAAATATTTAGAGACTGGGTGAACCCCGAAGCATTGTCAATCTCCTGGAAATTGGATTTGAACCCTCCTGGTCAGAAACCGAGTGTACTATCCACTCAGCAAACGAGGCTACTCTAAAACCATTTAAGGTCATTAGCTGTTGGGCGAATTCAGAAGAATATGTTTTCACTGTTCTCCATTAGTTTTGCTTTGTTCTGCTTCTCTTATGCCTCTTCCTTAAACCAATTGGATGACAGTTCCTGTGATTTATTTCTGGTTTTCATCTTTGTATTCTCTGTGTGGTGTGTCCTGCCTCATTGCCTGTCTGTTGCCACCATGTTCATTACTTCCAAATTGAACTTTTGGGAATGTCTTAAATGCTGCTTTTGTTTGACCAAAATATTCTAAAATTCTGTGAAGTCAGTGAAGTTATGGCAGTATAGTTCTTTTTCTGTTGCTATATAGAACAACTGAAGTAAGTTGTTCTCATTACTCTTTAGTTTGATTTTCAATTTTTCTGAATCGATCTTTAACGATTTTTACGTTGGTAAGTAAGTTGGTTGGTTGGTTGGCTGACTGGTTGGTTGGTTGGTTGGCTGACTGGTTGGTTGGTTGGTTGGCTGACTGGTTGGTTGGTTGGTTGGCTGGCTGGTTGGCTGGCAGGTTGACTGGCTAGCTGGCTGGTTGGTTGGTTGGCTGGCTGGCTGTCTTTATAAGATAATCCTTCTTGCATGTTGAACAATTTCAAACATGCTCAGATCCGTTCTTCTGTGTGTGCGCGCACACACACACACACACGCACGCACACACACGCACACGCACGCACACACGCACACACACGCACGCACACACACACGCACACACACACACGCACGGACACACACATATGATGTGTCTATAAAATTAATTGCTTTAATGTTATCACACAATGATGTAACTATAAGATTAATTGCTTAAATGGTATCAAACAATTATATAACTATGAGATTACTTGCTTAAATGTTATCACACAAATATCTAACTATAAGATTAATTGCTTAAATGATATCACACAATAATGTAAAAAGCAAAAAAGTAAAGTACCCCTGTCACGCCAAGTGGTGTATAGGGAATATGGTGTTCATCATCATGTGCCATACCGGTTGGTGTAGGTGATCATGTCCCTCCACAATCTTCTATCTACAGTGCATCGTATCAGTTCTGTTGTTGACTGTTTTCCATGCCTTGACACCAAGCTATCCAGTATTTTCTCTCTTTGTCGCACTCGATCTCTCTTTCCTTTTATTTTGCCAGTTGTAACCAAGTATTCCAACTTTCCTCTTCTCATGATGTGCCCGAAAAATGTTGATTGCTTCTTTCTGACGTTTTTTTAAGATCTCCCTTTTTGTGTTGGCCTCTTTGAGAACTTCCTCATTGGTCTTTTTAGCTGTCCAGGGAACTTTCAACATTCTTCTGAGAAATCCCATCTCTGTGGCCTCTAATCGTCTTTTCATTTGTTTGTCTACTGTCCATGATTCGCTTCCATAGGTCAGAATTGGTTCTATATAGCACATATGAACTCTCTCATTTTTATTGACATTGATTTGTTGCATAAGATATTTTTCACTTTCTGAAATGCTATTTTGGCCTGAGCTATTCTGCTTTTTATTTCTGTGGTGCATCTCCCATCTGATGTTATTATTGTGCCCAAGTATTTGAAACGTTGCACTTGTTTCAGATTTGTCTCGTTTATTTTTATGCTGCATGATGGTGGTGATTGTTTCTTCGATATAACCATTACTTCTGTTTTCTTACTATTCAGACTGAGACCTTTCTTGTTGCTTTCTTTTACTATTATGTCTATCATTTCTTGTAGTTCATTCTCTGTCTCTGCTATTAAGACTGTGTCATCCCCATATCGCAAATTATTTATGTTGTGACCGTTTACTTCAATTCCTTTTTTGTCTACTATTGATCTCATAATATATTCGCTGTAAAGTGAAAACAAATCCGGTGACAGAACACAACATTGTCTGACTCCTTGTTTTATATATTGGAATTGTCCTGTTTGGTTGTTAATTCGTATAGCTGCTGTCTGTTGCCAGTACATGCTTTTTTATGATTCGCAGATCCTTGCCATCAATGTTTAATTTCTCCAGCATATTGATTATTTCCACATGCTTTACTTTGTCAAATGCTTTCGTGTAGTCTATAAAGCACATATATAGATCTTTCTTTACATCTACACATTTTTCTATCAATGTTTTTAAGATGTATATTGCATTATTGGTACCCTTTCCTTCCCCAAATCCACATTGTTCCTCACTTATTTCTGGTTTTATTTTGTTCCTTACACGTCTCATGATTATTCTTAGTAATATTTTAGTCATATTGCTCATGAGACTAATAGTGCGATGGTCTTCACAATCAGTGGCTCCTGACTTCTTCGGTATGCCGACAATGATAGATTTTAGTAGATCTTCGGGTATATGTCCAGTGTTATATATGTCATTGAGTAATTTTGTTATGACTTGTACTCCCAGCTCTCCTAATGCATTTATCTCTTCAATTGTTATATTGTCAGGATCTAGAGCTTTGCCTCTTTTCGTGTGTTGAACTGCGTCCTCCACTTCACTCTGCATTATTGGTGGTCCTGTGTCTTCATTTGAATTGTTTAATTCTGGTCTTTCATCATCATAGAGTTGACTGATATATTCTGCCCATCTTTCTATTGTCTTCTCCTGTCCCATTATTATATTTCCTTCCTTTGATTTCAAACATCCTGAAACTTTGACTTCTTTTCTTCCTGTTAATTCATTTAACTGATTGTGCATAAATTTTGAGTCTTTCTTTTGTTGTTTTTTCCATTTCTTCACATTTCTGTTTTAACCATCCTTCCTTTGCTTAACTGCACTTGTTTTGGATCTAATACGGTGTTAGTGACCATAAATTTTACAGACCTTCAGCACATGATTTTTTGGGGGAAATGTGGTCAGTATTCCCCCGTGCCGCTTTACTTTCCCAGAAAAAAATCCGGTACCCATTAAAGGCTGGGTGAACCGGAAGCCGTCGGTTGGAATCGAGCCCTACCTCTTGACAATAATGTAAGACTAATTGCTCAGTGTTATTAAAAAAAATATAATTTGACAACATAATTAAATTCTCACACAAAGATGTTGGTTGTTCATTGGGTGTCATCTCCACATCAAAGTTTGACTACCATGGAGCGCCATTCCGCTCTGTCTCTTGCTCTCTGCTTTGATGATGCAGGTCGTTATAGGTTGACTTGTCCATCTCTTGATGTTACTCGTCCATGTTAGTGTTTGTCTGCCTCTTTTACCTTGTATTTTTTCCTTCCAAGATTACTTTTAGTAGGCTGATATGTCTTTTAACCTGTCCCAAACATCTCATTTGTCTTGTTTGAATTGTGTTTAGTAGTTCTCTTTTCATTTTTAGTTCTTTTCAGACTTTATCATTTGTTTTCTTTTCTTAACAATCCAATTCTTCCTATTCTTCAATGAATCCTCATTTCAAAAGCTACAATTTTCTGTTCTGTTTTCTTACTTTTTGCCATTCCTATTCTTTTGTTTATTTCAGCTTTACATTTTCCAGCACTGGTTATAGTATGTCCAAGGTAGTTGTAGTTCTGAACTGTCTCTAGGTCTATTCCTTCATCTTTGATATCCACTTCTAGGTTTTGAGTATTAACTTTGTTTATTATCATAATTTTAGTCTTTGGTATTTATATCAAATTCATATTTTTTGTTTGTCATGTTTTTTTCATTAAGTAATTGCTATAGATTTTATAATTTTCTGCTAGTGGTACAGTATCATCAGCATATCTTAGGTTATTGATTAACTTTCCATTAATGTTTAGGCCTGGCATCTCTATGATGTTTTTAAAGATTTGCTCAGTGTATAGATTGAACAAGCTTAGTGATAGGATGCATCCCTGCCTTACTTCTCTTTTTATATCAATTGGTGTGGAGTTTTCTTTGTTATATTTTATTATTGCTGTTTTCTCCAAGTATAAATTACATATTAGTCGTATGTCTGTGTCATCTTTATGTGTATATTTTAAGCATTCTATAAGTTGTTTGTGGTGTATTCAATCAAAAGCTTTGGTGTAGTCTTTGGACAGGCATATATTGGTTTGTTTGCTTCTGTGTATTTTTCAATTAATGTCCTTATGCAGAATATGGTTTCTTTTGTCCCACTGTTTCTTTTAATCCAAATTATTCTTTTGTTTTTTAAAATTTCATTATGATTATACTCGAATCCTTCCTTGTATAATCTTTAGCAAGATTTTTGTTACATGGCTCATTAGGCTTATTGTTCTAAAGTCACTGCATTCAACAGCACCATTCTTCTTAGACAATGAAATGGAAGTTGATGTTTTCAGTTCACTTGGTATGTATACTGTATAGTAAATGTCGTTGCATATGTATGTGATCACTTCAATGCCAAAATCTTCTAGTGCCTTTATCATCGCTATCTGTATGTTGTCAGGTCCTGCAGCTTTTCCCTTTTCATTGTTTGTATAGCTTGTTCCGCTTTCGATTTTAAGATTGTATAACCTGACATACATTTTATACTTGGTTTCTTTTCCCTTTCGTCATAAAATAATTATGTTATATATACACGTCACCTATTGATTACATTTTTGTTGCCTGTTAGCGTTTTCCATTTTTTTGGGTAATAAATCCACCTTCTGTGCCTTTTTTTATATTTACTAGTCATTCTCTTCATTTCTGTGTGCATCCATCTTAAATCTTGTTTATTTGCTATAGTTTCGAATACTAGCCATTCTTAGCTGAGCCAGTCTTCTTTTACCTTTTTGAACATTTTGCGTATTTTATTATCAATTTTCTTTATAGGAGTGTGATATGAGTTAATAATAGTTAGTTGTTACTACAAGATTATTTGTTTACAATTGGCATAAAATATATTACTACAAGACTAAATGCCTAAAGGTGGCAGAAAAGATATTACTATAAGATTATTTGTTTACAGTCGGAACTAAAGATATTACTACAAGGTTAAATGCTTAAAGGTGGCAGAAAAGATATTACTACAAGATTAATGCTTAAAGGTGCCATAAAAGATATTACTACAAGATTAAATGTTTAAATGTGCCATAAAAGATATTACTACAAGATTAAATGCTTAAAGGTGCCATAAAAGATATTACTACACGATTAAATGTTTAAAGGTGCCATAAAAGATATTACTACAAGATTAAATGCTTAAAGGTGCCATCTATCTATCTTCTATCTATCTTTCGTTCGCCTGAAGTATTGTCTATATCTGCAATGTCGTTTCCTGTATAAATTTTACTGTCTTTTGTAATTCTTGCAGTGGCCCATATAGTTTTGTCTGTAGTGTTGTATCTATGGGCCAATGGATTTTCCTCAGTCTACTATATTCAGTGCAGTCTTGAAGTATGTGTTCAGCAGTCTGGGGTGCCTGTCCACATGTACAAGTAGTTGATGTGCCGATCTTGAATTTTGTATACATGTGACTATGGAGTCGATTGTGTCCTGTTCTTAGGCGTATAATGATAACTTGTTCATATCTATTCATATTATGAAAGGCATCCTGATTTGGGGCTTGTGGTCCTCTGATTGATTTGATTATCTGTTTCTTATGATGGTATGTAACTGGTGTATCTAGTTGTGTGCCTGTTGAACCTTCCTTTGCCAACTGATCTGCTTTCTCATTTCCTGGTATTCCACAGTGAGACGGGATCCACTGCAGGGCAACCCTGTGGTGCTTGCAGAGTTCAGTCAATAAGGTCTGCAGATGTGGTAATTTCTGGATTGTAGTGCCTGGAGTACTGATCTTGCATCTGTCAAAAACACTACAGGCTGTGGGCTAAGATTACTGTTCAGCAGTTTTTTCTATTGCCAACTTTATTGCTTGTATTTCTGCATCATAATTGTGACAATATTTCCCTGTTGCTATTTTATCCATATCCCTAGTGTTATTTGGGTACTCTATATATGCACCTGCTCCCCCATTCTTTACTGCATTCTGTGCTGATCCATCTGTGTACACACGAATCCATAGGTCTTGTGGGTATTCTTCATCCAGGAAACTGAGAGCTATTGTTTTTCGCTGTAGACTATTTTGTTCCTCTTTGTCAACTATTCCTTTCACTTCTGTCCGTATTTGAACTGATAATCCTGATTCATCTGTCCAGGGAGTCTGTTCTGGTATGGGCAGAAGGGGTTTAACAACTCTTGGCATGTCTGGTGTTTGTCTACTAATACGCTTGGCTTGGTGGATAAAGCTGCTTCTCTTAAGTCGTCCCAATGCAAGATTTTGGAATCTGTCCTTCATTGGATGTCTCGGCATGCATACAAATTTTTCTGCCTGTATCAGCACCTTTGTGTCTCTCCGTTCTCTCAGTGCTGGTATCCTCCACAATTTCTCCATCTCCAATATTGGTGTTGATTTCATTGCTCCTGTGATGACCCTAAGTGCCTGGTTTTGTACTTTATCCAGTTCTTGCAATGTGGTGTTTGATGCTGAGCACCATGCGGATGATCCATATTCTAAATGTGGGCGTATACTCTGTTGGTAAACTTTACTGAGTATTTTCCCACTCGCACCCCATGTGGTTCCACACAACTTTCTTAGAATAGCCAATTTTCTCCTTGCTTTTTGGGTTGCCTTATTTATCTGCTGTTTCCAAGATAGTTTGTTATCAATGTAACTCCGAGATATGTAGCTTGTATGTCTTCTTTCACAGCTCATTGTTTATGTAGATGGCTCCTGCTTTTTGTTTTGGGGAGAGTGTGAAAAGTGTAGTACTGCATTTGTCTGTATTGATGCTGATACACCATCTATTTGTCCATGAATTCAGTGCATTCATAGCTCTTTGTAGCAATTTGGAGGCCACTGTTGCATACTCCTCTGTGCACCACATTACCAAGTCATCTGCATACATTGCCACTTTGATGCCCACTTCTAGGTTTTGAGTATTAACTTTGTTTATTATCATAATTTTAGTCTTTTGGTATTTATATCAAATTCATATTTTTTGTTTGTCATGTTTTTTTCATTAAGTAATTGCTATAGATTTTATAATTTTCTGCTAGTGGTACAGTATCATCAGCATATCTTAGGTTATTGATTAACTTTCCATTAATGTTTAGGCCTGGCATCTCTATGATGTTTTTAAAGATTTGCTCAGTGTATAGATTGAACAAGCTTAGTGATAGGATGCATCCCTGCCTTACTTCTCTTTTTATATCAATTGGTGTGGAGTTTTCTTTGTTATATTTTATTATTGCTGTTTTCTCCAAGTATAAATTACATATTAGTCGTATGTCTGTGTCATCTTTATGTGTATATTTTAAGCATTCTATAAGTTGTTTGTGGTGTATTCAATCAAAAGCTTTGGTGTAGTCTTTGGACAGGCATATATTGGTTTGTTTGCTTCTGTGTATTTTTCAATTAATGTCCTTATGCAGAATATGGTTTCTTTTGTCCCACTGTTTCTTTTAATCCAAATTATTCTTTTGTTTTTTAAAATTTCATTATGATTATACTCGGAATCCTTCCTTGTATAATCTTTAGCAAGATTTTTGTTACATGGCTCATTAGGCTTATTGTTCTAAAGTCACTGCATTCAACAGCACCATTCTTCTTAGACAATGAAATGGAAGTTGATGTTTTCAGTTCACTTGGTATGTATACTGTATAGTAAATGTCGTTGCATATGTATGTGATCACTTCAATGCCAAAATCTTCTAGTGCCTTTATCATCGCTATCTGTATGTTGTCAGGTCCTGCAGCTTTTCCCCTTTTCATTGTTTGTATAGCTTGTTCCGCTTTCGATTTTAAGATTGTATAACCTGACATACATTTTATACTTGGTTTCTTTTCCCTTTCGTCATAAAATAATTATGTTATATATATATACGTCACCTATTGATTACATTTTTGTTGCCTGTTAGCGTTTTCCATTTTTTTGGGTAATAAATCCACCTTCTGTGCCTTTTTTTATATTTACTAGTCATTCTCTTCATTTCTGTGTGCATCCATCTTAAATCTTGTTTATTTGCTATAGTTTCGAATACTAGCCATTCTTAGCTGAGCCAGTCTTCTTTTACCTTTTTGAACATTTTGCGTATTTTATTATCAATTTTCTTTATAGGAGTGTGATATGAGTTAATAATAGTTAGTTGTTACTACAAGATTATTTGTTTACAATTGGCATAAAATATATTACTACAAGACTAAATGCCTAAAGGTGGCAGAAAAGATATTACTATAAGATTATTTGTTTACAGTCGGAACTAAAGATATTACTACAAGGTTAAATGCTTAAAGGTGGCAGAAAAGATATTACTACAAGATTAAATGCTTAAAGGTGCCATAAAAGATATTACTACAAGATTAAATGTTTAAAGGTGCCATAAAAGATATTACTACAAGATTAAATGCTTAAAGGTGGCATAAAAGATATTACTACAAGATTAAATGCTTAAAGGTGGCATAAAAGATATTACTACAAGATTAAATGCTTAAAGGTGGCATAAAAGATATTACTACAAGATTAAATGCTTAAAGGTGGCATAAAAGGTATTACTACAAGATTAAATGCTTACAGTTGGCAGGTTGGTTGGTTTGTTGGTTTAGTTTAGTTTGTGTTACTTAGTTAGCTAGCTAATTATATAGTTAGTTAGTTGCCTAGCTAGTTATATAGCTAGTCAGTTAGCTATTTATATATTTAGTTAGTTAGCTAATTATATAGTTAGTTAGTTAGCTACCTAGTTAGCTAGTTATTTATAAAATTAACTAGTTAGTTATATAGTTACTTAGTTAGCTAGCTAGTTATGTAGTTAGTTAGCTAGCTATTTATATAGTTAGTTATTTAGCTAGTTATATAGTTAATTAGCTAGCTATTTATATAGTTAGTTCGTTAGCTAGCTATTTATATAGTTAGTTCGTTAGCTAGCTATTTATATAGTTAGTTAGTTATTTAGCTGGTTATATAATTAATTAGCTAGCTATTTATATAGTTAGTTCGTTAGCTAGCTATTTATATAGTTAGTTCATTAGCTAGCTATTTATATAGTTAGTTCGTTAGCTAGCTATTTATATAGTTAGTTCGTTAGCTAGCTATTTATATAGTTAGTTAGCTAATTATTTATATAGTTAGTTAGTTAGCTAGCTATTTATGTTAGTAAGTTAGTTAGCTAGCTATTTATATAGTTAGTTAGTTAGCTAGCTATTTATATAGTTTGTAGGTTAGCTAGCTATTTATATAGTTAGTCATCACACGATAATTTTCCTTGCATGCCGAACAACTTCACAGATGACCAGATCCGTCCTTCAGTATATCTTTCCTATTGTATGGATCATAATAATGACAATAGCAACGAAGAAGTCAGGAAACTGCAGATATTTATTAATACATAAAGTAACAAGTAAAGAGCCCCGTGGCGCCAAGTGGTGCATAGGGAATATGGTGTTAGTGACCATAAATTTTACAGACCTTCAACACATGATTTTTGGTGTTGGTATTACGCCCGTGCCGCTTTACTTTCCCGGGAAAAAAATCCGGTACCCATTTAAGGCTGGGGGAACCCGGAAGACGTCGGTTGGGATCGAACCCTACCTCTTATCCTTTGTAATCCAGTTCACTAACCACTGAGCTATCGCGGCTCGGAAACTGCAGATTTTTATTAACAAATGCTGAAGGAGAATACTTCAGATCAGATAGTCACACTTCATTAACGCGAATTAAATTTGAGATAAAACAAATCAGTCAGAAGTCGGAGATATGATAAGTGAAAGATAGTAAGACTAAATATGACATGATTCAAAACTAGATATAAGCATCACCAGACAAGCTCTCACCTTGAAACCACAGGGAAAGAGGAAACGGAAAACCTAGAAACGCATGGAGACGAAACCTTGAGACAAGATCATAACAACAAAAAATCAGAGAAGTGTAAAAAAAAAAATAAAGAGAAGGACAGAATAGATTGCAGAGCTCTCTTTCATGACTTGTATCACAGTAGGGGGTAAAACTAGAGTAAAAAGGATAAGGAAACCCTGTATCAACATCATATGCCAATGACTGAGAGATGAGCGAGAATTAGATATTTGTATCTTTCACTCACTTGAACGGGAAAACTAAGTACAAGAATGAATTAATGATGTGATATGAGAAACACTAAAGACGGCTTTCCACTTTTAAAACGATATTTTAAACTATCTCCTAGGACACAATGTCATGGTGTCATCGACGTTTTTGGTGTTATGTTTACTTTGAAAGAAAAAACTACGAGAGTTCTTTAATATTGCTCTGTAAATATAGGATTACATTGATAACGTCAATTAATAATCCGATCTCCAGCCTGGTTACTCAGTTAAATATCGGCACAGCGTACAAACTTCGTAGCACTGGTGTAGACCATATATTTGGCTAGAATGTTCGACATGCTAAAGGGCGATGTCTTGAAGTAGATCCGCTACAATTGCTTGCTCGGAGTCACTGAACCTATATTACGAAAGTCACTTTGGCCTTTTCAACGAAATAAATACAAATAAAGGTAAATAAGGTACCTAGCAAATAAATCCTTTTATGGTACCTAGCAAATAAATCCTTATATGGTACCTAGCAAATAAATCCTTATATGGTACCTAGCAAATAAATTCTTATATGGTACCTAGCAAATAAATCCTTATATGGCACCTAGCAAATAAATTCTTATATGGTACCTAGCAAATAAATTCTTATATGGTACCTAGCAAATAAATCCTTATATGGTACCTAGCAAATAAATCCTTATATGGTACCTAGCAAATAAATTCTTATATGGTACCTAGCAAATAAATCCTTATATGGTACCTAGCAAATAAATCCTTATATGGTACCTAGCAAATAAATCCTTATATGGTACCTAGCAAATAAATCCTTATATGGCACCTAGCAAATAAATCCTTATATGGCACCTAGCAAATAAATCCTTATATGGCACCTAGCAAATAAATCCTTATATGGTACCTAGCAAATAAATCCTTATATGGTACCTAGCAAATATCTGACCACTCAGTTTTTTCAACATTTTCCTCCAAGGCCGAAGATCGGTACATAGGGCGGAAGTAACAGTTCTCCAAAATGGACGATTTATCGGTACTGTTAGTAGGCTTGGTTGTTTCTGAGTCCCAAGGTTGAGCCTTTCCTATCAATTGTTCTTTGTATCGTTGTTATGGTCTTCCATGTTTTCTGTTACCAGATGGTTTCCACAAGAATGCCTGAAGGGGAAGTCTTTCTTCGTTCATTCTCAGCAACATAACCGATGTTTTCCATCGTCATCTTCTTTTATAAAGCTCGATACGTATTTGGGGGCCTCGGTGCCCTAGTTGGGAAAACCACCCGACTGGACTACCGACGTTCGGACAACCCGTGTTCGATTCCCGCTGGGAGCAGTGTGAATTGTACTCGTGGTTGGAAAAAAAAAATTACATCCACGGTCGACCCAGCCGTTGGCAGAAATAGGTACTAGGGTATTACCCTGGGAAGGTGAGGAATGTCGCCTCGCATCTGAATTTCGATGCTTGAGGCGACACTATCCAGAAATCTCCGAACATTTCTAGATAGGCGGCCGAGCACATATGGGTGTAAACTCGCGTGCTAAGACGCCGGTTCAAGTCTCGTACTTTACCTTGACCTTTCTTCTCCTTCCTCTTTACCTTTACGTATTCTTATTTTGTTTCATCTCATTCATTCGTTTGAAATCTATTCTCCCCAGTTTATGTTTGAGATTATTCAGTGTCATTTATTTTCAAAGACATTTAATTTCCTGTCTAATATCTGAGTGGACTTCCTACTTTAACATCCATATGTTAGCACCGGTATCATACAGGAGTTGAACAATCTAACTTTTCTTCGTTTACTGAGTACTTTGGTTCTCCAGATGTTCGTCAGTTTGTTTAATGCAATTGGTGCTAGCGCGATGCGTGTATGATTTCTTGTGTCTCTATCCCTTGACATTTTATAACCAAAGTATGTACAATTTGTAACACTTTGTAAAATTGTTAAGTTTTATGTAGGAATTGCTTGATAAATGTAATTAAGTTGATCGTGAACATATCTTTGTAACAGACAGAAAAGGAGACAGGTGGAAGGCCGTTTTAACTTACATCATAATCAGTTTTGATGTAATTACTTTGTTATTATTATTTATTTTGTGTGTATTATTTATTGTCCACGGCACACACCTTGTCGTCGTAATTGCGAAATGTGTTTGTTTATCTTTATTGTTTGTATTAATTGAAAAACTGGCTATATATCTTCCATACAGCGATATTTACATGTCCTTGCTATATTTGAATTTGTTTATTACTATAAACCACTACTCTGATAAAATGAGAGTCTCACATTTCATCACAAAAGGAATTGAGTGGCCACAATAATGACTACACACATTTCACTGACTTTGACAAGCTATAATTTCCAGGCTAAAGATCAGGTGGGAACATCAGTGGTTGATTCAATTTCTAGAAAAGCCGTAATTTTTTTTGGACAGACAACACTCCGGGGTTCACCCAGCCTCTAAAAATTTAGCACTAGAGATTTTGTTCTGGGAACTAATGGCCTCAGATTGTCTACATCAGCCAATAATCCGCCGTTAGTCATGAAAAGTACGGTCCCTAACACTATACGCTCCAAATGCCTAGGAAGGCGAGAAGGGAACTTCTACTTATTTTACTTAGATAATTGTACAGATACAGCATCACTCATACATCTTTTGATTAGCATTACAGTGAAGATTTGTGAAGGCTTTCAAAAGTATGCATAAATGTCGAAAAAAGAAGGGGGCGGGAGTTGGTGGACTAGAGGATTAGAAGTGCTTGCAATCTAATTGGTTATGCACACAACTAGCTCGCGCATACAGGATGTTATTCCTACTTGTTGATGGTATTAGGGTAACATTTTCAGCTCTGTAATTGAATTGTTCCCAAGATTGCATTTTCGCTGATGTTGTATTCATTTCCAACAAATAATCATAGCTGGTCTCTTCACCACGTCATACTTGAGCGTGCTTACTCTTCACTACCAAGGATGCAGTAGAGGTCAGCCTATTAGCTTGTTTGTTTCAGCCAACTCCCAAGTGACCTGGACAGACCATCCAGTCGAGCTTTTAGTAAAGATCCCATGCAACAGAACTCTATTAACTCATGACGAGATCAAAACCTCAAAGTGTTGACCGAGTCTGACCTCAACTCTACCAACTCATGATGAGATCAAAACCTCAAAGTGTTGACCGAGTCTGACCTCAACTCTACCAACTCATGATGAGATCAAAACCTCAAAGTGTTGACCGAGTCTGACCTCAACTCTACCAACTCATGATGAGATCAAAACCTCAAAGTGTTGACCGAGTCTGACCTCAACTCTACCAACTCATGATGAGATCAAAACCTCAAAGTGTTGACCGAGTCTGACCTCAACTCTACCAACTCATGATGAGATCAAAACCTCAAAGTATTGATTGAGTCTGACCTCAACTCTACTAACTCATGACGAGATCAAAACCTCAAAGTGTTGTTCGAGTCTGACCTCAACTCTACTAACTCATGACGAGATCAAAACCTCAAAGTATTGATTGAGTATGACCTCAACTCTACCAACTCATGATGAGATCAAAACCTCAAAGTATTGATTGAGTCTGACCTCAACTCTACCAACTCATGATGAGTTCAAAACCTCAAAGTATTGATTGAGTCTGACCTCAACTCTACTAACTCATGACGAGATCAAAACCTCAAAGTATTGACTGAGTCTGACCTCAACTCTACCAACTCATGACGAGACCAAAACCTCAAAGTATTGCCTGAGTATAATATGAAAATCAAACCTAGCCTCTTGTCTGTAGTATCCCTGTGTCACTAACCACCCAACTACCGCGGTTCTAATATGAAAACATTATGCACAAGTTATAATTATGAAATGAGCACTTAATAATGCAAGTAAAATACCAGGAACCAAGCAGCTTTTGTACACTACTTTCTCAAAACTTTTTTTCAGGTTATTGCTTAAAAACGTTTGGTTTCTTGAATGATGGGAACGACCAGCAGGCAAACTGTGCCTAGGAATGAGCTTAACTAGACCTGAGAAATAAGCATAATACTCAACATAAAAAATACCATTAAAATGCCATATTGCCAGAAGGCGAACCCAGAGCCTACTATTTAATTAACTAATTAAACTACCAGCGTAGAAACATTATAAGCAGCACAATACCCAGCCTCCGAATCTCTAATTCAGTGCCGCGTTCCTGAAGTATATTTCCCCCACTATCATATCCCCTTCTCATGTGTGTGTGTTGCAACATTTCACAATCCCCACCCCTTCTCCAAATCTTTTATCAGAATGCCCTCCTTACGGACTTCAGCTGTCAGCAAATAAAAATGGCGCGGCTGAAGCCATCTGCTGACTGTCTCCAGCTGCGATTCACGACAACGATGAATGTGACAGGCACTTACCAGATTCTATCCTGGGCCACAACGTTGCACCCGGCGATCTCCATCCCCTGTGATTTAGCTCTCCTCTGATCAATGGTTGTCATTTTGGAAAACCCCCGTAAACTTTCAGGAAAATCCTCTTACTATTCCAGGAAGAACGTGAGGTTCCAGGCTTCTTATTTGAGATCAGATGAAGAACCAACTCGCCGGCAAGGATTTGTTGATCTAAGACTACAAGAAGTTACGTAACATCAGTAATTCAATAATGCAGGAAAATGAACAAAATATTGTTAATTCTATGAAATGAACATGACATTTTTTATTCTATAATGCAAGAGAATAAACATAATATAATTAATGTTATGAGATAAACATAATATAATTAATTCTAAGAGATAACATATTTAATTATATTAAAAGAACCTAAGATCGTTAATTCTGTAATGCAGAAAATTTAAAACAATATCGTTAATTCTATAAGAAGAGGAAATGAACTAAGTTTCGTTAATACTAAAGTACAAGACATTGAATTATGATATCATTAACCCAACAAATAATATTAGACACAATGTAATATGAGAGCCGCAAAAGCTCAGTGGTTAGTGACCTGGACTACAAAGGACAAGACGTCTGTTCGATCCTGATCAACGGCTTCCGGGTTCTATCTATCTATTGACCTTTCGAACCGTAGCCGGCCCATAGTTCAAAGACCCAGATACCCTTTCTCTTATCTAAATTTTATACAAGCAGTTTTCAATCCTTGTAAAGATCGTTTATCAAATTTCGCTATTTGTCTCTGTTCTGTGGAATAAACTCTATCTCATTGAGAGAGTCCGATTCTTGCTGCTCTTGCCTTCTTCTGTGTCTCTCTGGGTCGGCCTCTTTTTCTCTTACCTGTTGTTTCCCACATGAGGGCTTGCTTTGTTATTCGGTTATTATATTATGGATGTGCATCCAGCTTTAAAAGGATACCCGATTTTTTCTAGAAAAGTAAAGCGGCACGGGCGTAATACAGACCACATTACACCAAAAATCATACGCTGAAGGTCTATAAAAATTATGGTCACTAACACCATATTCCCTAAACTCCATTTAGCATGACGGGGCTCTTTACTTTTTTATTTTTTTGTTACTTTATAATGTAATTTTGTACATAACTTAATTTAACAAACAATACAAAGTAATTTAATAATAAACAACAAAACATAACCAATTATCATCATCATCAAGTACCGGGCCTGCTGGCGTAGGTGATCATGTCTCTCCACAACTTTCGATCTCAGCAGCTATTTATCATTTCTGTTGTTGACCTTCTGAGAAGCCATTCTCTTAAGCTGTCTGTTATTTTTTCTCTTTGCTTCCATCTATCTCTTCGTCCCTCAATTTGTCCAGTTGTTACAATATATTCCAGTTGTTCTCTTCTCATTACATGGCCAAAAAATGATGATTGTTTCTTCCTAATATTGGAAATCAGCTCTCTTTTTGCTTTGACCTCTCTCAGAACATCTTCATTACTCTTCTTAGCTCTCCATGGTACTCTCAACATTCTTCTGTAAAACTACATTTCTACAGACTCCAGTGATTTTCTTGCCTGTTTTCCTATAACCAATTATATTTAATCCAATTGAACGATAAAACGTAATGTGTACACGTAACCAAATGAAATAAGAAAACGCAATGCCATAGATATATAAGACGATTCTCAGAGACGCAGTCCAATACAAAAGTGAAATCCAATCTAGTATACCCGTAAGGAAACGGATCAATTAAAACTGTAGCCTGGTATAGGCATTAATAACATATTCTCTACACGCTTGTTTACGATGAATGATGATATCGTATGACAGGGAACAGTTGGCTGTGTTCACTTTCTGCGCGGTTTCGCCTTATGTCTTTTGGCGTGTGCTGAGACTTCTACGATGGGGACTACAGTTACCTTTCTTTGTTTGGGAGATGAGATATTAATTCGGATGATTCCACTGGCACGGGCGGTTGAGCAATTATGGATTTTAATTCGTTTGCTGTGATGCCGAGGCCTTCCATAACCAATAACCAATCTCTACACGTCGTATTCTAGGCGTGACTACCGTAATTTCCTTTCCATTACATATAGTCCTATAAAAACAATAAAACGCAGTATGTTTTACGTAATCATATAAAGTCTATAAATCGTAACCTAATGAATCATCATGTGCCATACCGGTTGGTGTAGGTGATCATGTCCCTCCACAATCGTCTATCTACAGTGCATCGTATCAGTTCTGTTGTTGACTGTTTTCCATGCCATGACACCAAGCTATCCAGTATTTTCTCTCTTTGTCGTCCGCGATATCTCTTTCCTTTTATTTTGCCAGTTGTAACCAAGTATTCCAACTTTCCTCTTCTCATGATGTGCCCGAAAAATGTTGATTGCTTCCTTCTGATATTTTTAAGAGCTCCCTTTTTATGTTGGCCTCTTTGAGACTTCCTCGTTGGTCTTTTTAGCTGTCCAGGGAACTTTCAACATTCTTCTGAGAAATCCCATCTCTGTGGCCTCTAATCGTCTTTTCATTTGTTTGTCTAATGTCTATTATTCGCTTCCATAGGTCAGAATTGGTTCTATATAGCACCGATTAAATCTCTTTCTCATTTTTATTGACATAGATTTGTTGCATAAGATATTTTTCATTTTCTGAAATGCTATTTTAGCCTGAGCTATTCTGATTTTTATTTCTGTTAACCTAATGAAACCAATCCAGTAAAAACAATAACATTTAATGTAGTATACATAATCATATTAAAACCCAAAAAAAATGTAATGTACTATATGTAATCCTACAAAAGAATAAAAAGTAATAATCTCTATGTAATCCTATAAAATAGTGAAATGTCATCTACTCTACATAATCCTATTAAAACAATAAAACGTAATCTGCTCTACGTAATCTACTCGACGTAATCCTATAAAGCAATAAAACGTAATCTACTATACGTAATCCTATTTTTAAAAAAAAACAATAGGAGAAATACTCCTACTAGACATACTATCTTACAAATATCTGGGCAGTAATATAGACAAAGAGGGAGGAACAGAGAATGATGCCAAATTAAGGATATCAAAAGCAAGAGAAGCATTCGCAGTACTGGGAAACAAATGGAAATCCAAAGAAAATAGGTTAAATACAAAAATAAAAATGTTCAACTCTAATGTTAAATCAGCCCTATTATACGGCTGTGAAACATGGAGAACAACAAAAAATTACAATCATGAAGGTACTACCTTCATTATTGGATGCTTGCACAGAATAAAATAAGGGAAATGGCAAGACAAAATCACTAACATAGAATTATGGGAAAATACAAAATACCGGTGGATAAAGAGATGCAGCGAAGATGATGGCGCTGGATTGGACACACACTCTGGAAGTCAACTGAGAGTATTACACAACAAGCCCTTTTTTGGAATCCAGAAGAAAAAAGACAAAGAGGAAGACCAAGGAATTCTTGGAGAAGACAGATAGACAGATGGAAGCAGAGATGAAGATGATGGGGAAGACATGGAATGATCTTTAAAGAATTGGAAGAAACAGAACGGCTTGGAAAGTGCTTGTTGAAGACCTATGCTCCTCAGGGAGTCAAAAGGAAGAAGAAGAATGTATGAATGTATTCATTGAATAGTGTACAGGTTGTATGTATTTAAACAAATAATCATCAACGGATTGAGGCGGATTAATCTCATTAAATTGTTGTTTTCTTTTTGGGAACAACAAATGATTGATTAGACATTTGTACAAGCTGCATATTGAACAGCCAGTGAAACGAACCTTCTCGACTGAACGCAATGTTCCACGGTAAACACAATCCTTATACTATACTATACTATACTATTTGAAACAAAAAATAAACAGTACGTGTATATATGTAATCCTATATATATATGTAAACTTATATATATCTAAAACGCAATCTTGTAAACATAATCCTGTGAATTAAAACACACACACACAAACATAACAGAATAATGAGCATAATGGTAGACACAGACCATAGACGATAAGGAATCCAAGCACTGCAGGAATTGTTTGTCCACAGGAATTAATTTTTTAAAACCAAGCAAACACACCCCAGTACTTTCGTTTGCCCCAGTTGTTTAACCTTTGAACTTTGATGTTTCATGCGTGTCCTAGCGACCAAAACACTCAACGGTGAGAGTGTGTATTCCTGCTTGGAACGTGTACGTGTGTACATATAGGTATGTTTACGTAAAGTGTGCAGTTCTCAATGAATTATTTAATGACACTGATAAGGCGTCTGATATTGATTTATAATTGTACCTATATGAACAATAACTAGACGGATATAAAGGTATTTACAATAACGAAGTTATAAAGGTACTCTTGGTTTGTTTAGTTTTTGAAAAAAAAACTTGAAATAGCAATACTATTGGGTATTTGAAATAGAAAAGATAAAAAGGAATATGAAAGAACGAAGATGCTCATAGTCATCATCTGCAATGCCGGTTTTCTATCTTGTCCTTCCATAATTTTCTGTCCACAGTAAAAGTAAAAAGTAAAGTACCCCCCGTCACGCCAAGTGGCGTATAGGGAAATATGGCGTTAGTGACCCTATATTTTACAGACCTTCAGCACATGATTTTTGGGGTAATGTGGTCAGTATTACGCCCGTGCTGCTTTACTTTCCCAGAAAAAAATCCGGTACCCATTTAAGGCTGGGTGAACCCGGAAACCGTCGGTTGGGATCGAACCCTACCCCTTGTCCGTGGTAGTCTAGTTTACTAACCACTGAGCTATCGCGGCTCCCTTCTGTCCACAGTGCATCGTATCAATTCTGTTGTTGACAGTTTTTCGTGTCATGACACCAAGCTATCTTCTCTCTGTCGTCCGCGATCTCTCTTTCCATGTATTTTATCATTTGTTACCAAGTATTCCAACTTTCATCTTCTCATGATGTGCCTGAAATATGTCGATTTTGTTGTTGTTGATGTTTTGAATGATTTCCCTTTTTTGATGGCCCACTCTGTGAATGTCTTCGTCGGTCTTTTCACGATAATGTGTACTTTAAATTGCAAAAGAAATGCCATGAAGCGTATGAAAAAGAACAATTTGATGTTCGTGTGACTGAAAATCAGGCACTACCAGAAATACGATACTCTGGTAATACTTTTGTTTGTTCACTTCAAGTGACATTGAGAAATTGATGACATCAGTTCAGTGCAATAGTTAATAACAGCACCTCTAGGCCAGACTAGACAGGTTAGTCTGTTACTAGAGGCATCATGGAGAGGTGGAGTAGGGTCTGGATGGTTCTAGTTCACCGATCCTGTTGCAAACCATCAGCTGTGGTTCGCTGACAACTTCCAGCTCTGGTGCTGTCTGGCGCGCCTTTGCCTCCGAGCGTAAAGGTAATTCCATCTATAATCAAGATAAAAAAGGTTGGCCATATGATGAGAAGAGACAAGAGAATCTCCAAGCAAGCCCTTAATGGGAAACAAAGAGTAAAGGGAAAAGAGGGCGACTTAGGGAAAGACTTAACACTGAAGCGAGAGGCAACAACAGCATGCATAAGCTCGGTCGCCGAGATTGAAATATTTACAAAGAACACAGACGATTGACACATTATAACAAAGTCGTCTAGAATTTCTGCCCTGTACGCCATTAGGGTCGAAAAGACAATTTATTGATAGATAGATAGATAGATAGATAGATAGATAGATAGATAGATAGATAGATAGATAGATAGATAGATAGATAGATAGATAGATAGATAGATAGATAGATAGATAGATAGATAGATAGATAGATAGATAGATAGATAGATAGATAGATAGATAGATAGATAGATGGATAGATGGATGGATGGATGGATGGATGGATGGATGGATGGATGGGTGGGTGGGTGGGTGGATGGGTGGGTGTGTGGGTGGATGGATGAATGGATGGATGGATGGATGGGTGGGTGTGTGGATGGATGGATGGATGGTTGGACGGATGGATGGATGGATGGGTGGGTGGATGGATGGGTGGGTGGGTGGATGGATGGGTGGGTGGGGGGTGGGTGGGTGGGTGGATGGATGGATGGATGGGTGGGTGAATGGATGGATGGATGGATGGATGGATGGGCGGATGGATGGATGGATTGATGGATGGATGGATGGATGGATGGGTGGGTGGGTGGGTGGATGGATGGATGGGTGGGTGGGTGGATGGGTGGATGGGTGGATGGGTGGATGGATGGATGGGTGGGTGGGTGGGTGGATGGATGGATGGGTGGGTGGGTGGGTGGGTGGGTGGATGGATGGAAGTACGACTGGGTGGATGGATGCTGGATTAGTGGTTGGGTACATGCTGGATGGATGGTTTATGGTAAACTAGGGAGAGAAAGACCTAGAAAAAGATCTGTTCGAGATAGATAGACAAGCTGGGGACTGATTGATGCAGACACTGAACGTCTCCCCCAGGACAGAGACAACTACAGAGTAGATGTAATGGTAACCAAGTTCCAAAATGGACATGCTAACTGATGCTGATATTTTTAAAATAGTAAGACTACTAATTAATTAATTAACAGAAGTACTGCTGTTTTAAATATAAAATGTGCCAGTTATGTACAGTTGTGAGTCATTGACAATCTAGCAAAGAACAAGGAAGAACATCGATTCATTCGAAACAAAATGCAACTGAAAAATCATTAAGATACCTTGGGTAATGAAAAGGAGCAATGAAAACATAATAAAGCATTTAAATATAAACAATAACTGGCTTATAAACACGATTCACATCCATCACACTAGACACAGCCAAACAAGTCATAAACTCCAACAGTAGGGAGGAGTGGTTGAATGGGTGGGCCTTAGGGAAAACAGGGAGAGAGCTTTTTAAATATATGGCAAGACCAAATCCACAAGACAACATCAACAACCTAACAAGAAGAGACCAAACCACCATATTCAGACTGAGAACAGGGTATGTTATGCTGAATAACCACATTAATAGAATACAACAAAACCATACCCCAGTATGTCCACTCTGTGATCACCCACAAGAAACTGTAGAACATCACCTGTTTCAATGTCCAAAGCTCACTGACATCAGAACAACACTATTTCCTCAAAAACCCTCCAAATGGAACATACTGTACGGAACAACAGCAGAACTTAAAAATACCTGCAGATACTACTACATGGATGGAGCCGCGATACCTCAGTGGTTAGTGAACTGGACTACAAAGGACAAGGGGTAGGGTTCGATCCCAACCGACGGCTTCTGGGTTCACCCAGCCTTAAATGGGTACCGGATTTTTTTCTGGGAAAGTAAAGCAGCATGGGCGTAATACTGACCACATTACCCCAAAAATCATGTGCTGAAGGTCTGTAAAATATAGGGTTACTAACACCATATTTCCCTATACGCCACTTGGCGTGACGGGGGTACTTTACTTTTTTTTTTACTACTACATGGCATTGGGCCGAAGGGCATCAGCTCAAAGGTCGCTGGATCCATAACAACAACAACAACATAAACACCATGCTACAGAGGAAATTAAAATGCTATGGTCACGTCAACAGTCGCAACGGGCTGGAAAGAACAATAAGAAAAGGCATGGTCATATTGTCCAGTGTACAGTGGCATAGGCTGGTTGTACCTATTTTGAATTTGGTGAACATGTGATTTCTCATTCTATTGTGGCCAGTGCGTTGGCGAAGTATGATGACTTGATCCCTCCTTGATAGTTGATGGTATCCATCCCTCTCGTTATGCTTTGGGTGTTAAAGACTTTTGTGAAGTAACTTAAAATGAAATGGTTTTCCCACGTATCTGGATTATTTGCCATTTGATTATTTGACAAAGACCGTGGTGCTGTGAACTGTGAAGGGAGAAAGACGGACAGGACGACAGAGAAATAAATGGGGAAAATAAAGGATGGAGAAGCCTCGACGTCGCGGTCACACAAAATTATTGACGATGGAGATCAATGGAGAAGTTTGATGAAGTCTATCATTAGTGCCCCCAAATACTTCCAGGGTTACGGGATACGGTAGGAAGAAGGAAAGATGAAATAAAAGAAGAAAGGAAGGAAAACAAAAGGAAGTAGGTAATTAATTTCGAATGGATCTTTCAGCCGACCAAACAGTTTACATTTTAATGCTATCCCGTTCACAGCGACTATACTACAACGGAGCTTGAGAGGCCCGGTATATTACGATTTTCCCGTTTGATGGAGCGGAATGATAAGAGTTCACCTAAACTTTATATCAGAGCATAAAGCACGATACATTTGTGCGAGGATCAACTAATAAACGCATTTCAATTTAGTTCGAAGGAGTTAAGGAACCTACCTGAAAATTGGTGTGAACTTTGGTCCTTTTCTACGTAATCACTCCTAAAAACTATGCAAATTAAATTACTTTTAACTGAAACTTTTTTGTCCCCTAATCGTTTTTCAGAACGAGCCATCAATACTGAAACTATAAATTAACTTTTCAGTGAATCTTTGAAGCGTTCTGGATCAATAATTTATCAAGCGATTCTTGCACACACCCACTCCATATACAAAGCTAATTGCATGCTCATGCTTGATTCTTTTTACATTAGTTGTGTGTGCACTGTATTTAGTATTTTGCATGGATTTACAAAAGATCAAATGATTTGGAATGGTAGCAACAACCTTCAGATAGTATCCATCAATGAGCATTGACGCTCAGAAACAAAGAGAACTATGGCTGGCTGGTCTAGAGGTAAGAGTCCAGCCTCTGGACAAGTAGGGTCAACATTCGATTCCCATAACAGGCGGTGAGAAGTTTTAACAAATCGAAGCTGTGGTTTCTTCGTGGCTTTATTCCGCCCTAGTCTCTCGGTAATGTGATCCGATCCAGTTACCTCGGATACGGACGAAAAACAGCTGGCCTCGTGTGTTCTCGCGCACGTTAAAGAACCTTCAGCAGTTAAAAGTCGAAAAGATTAGGCAAAAAAATGGCTGTAGCCTGGACAAAATTTTTGCCTTTGTTATACAAAGCTACTTGTACCAATGTCAAATGTGTCGAACCGAAAGGTGCAAGTATCACCACATTGGTGTGATATTAACGATAGGATGCATCTACGCACGCTTAAGGGGTGAAAGCTAAGAAGACGACTCTTGTTGAATAGCACTAGCCAGGGCAACTTAAAGAAAGGAAAGTTATTGTTGAAGAACTGTGCTCTATAGGGAGCTGAAAGGTAAAGGAAGAAGTAGAATAGTTCACTTAATATTACGTCTTTCTAATATAGGAAGAAATATTATATTATATTATAATATTATGAAGAAACAATCATCATTTTTTGGGTCATGTAATGAGAAGAGATTACCGTGTGTTACCGGGGCCTCATTATGAGGGAAGTTAAGAATAGTGACAATGTGACCTTCCAGGCATGTCATAAGAGGCGACTAAGGAGGTTGATCGATGGCTTGACAAGCTGTCATTGTGAAAAGTATTGTTATGGAAAAAAAGACATGGATTTTAGAAACATAAAATAATCTCTGCAATATGAGTCATTTTGTCACGCAAGGTTTCTGTTTTTGAGATTGTGGTTCTGCCCTATGTGCCGTCTTCGGCTCGAAAGGACAATAGATAGATAGAACGAGAAGAGAACAACTTGAATATATTGTAACAACTGGAAACATTGAGGGACGAAGAGAAAGAGGGAAGCAGAGAGAAAAAATACCAGACAGCTTAAGAGAATGGCTTAGCAGAAGGTCAACAACAGAAATGATAAATAACTATCGAGATCGAAAGTTGTGGAGAGACATGATCACCTACGCCAGCAGGCCCGGTTGATGATGAATATCACTTCAGTGATGTTGTAGCAATTGAGTTACATTTTTTTTTCGGAGGAGTCACAGTTAGGATCGGAGTCGTACAGTAAACAAATAATGTAATCAGATTTGAAATTGAACTTCAATCTATGTAAAATAAATATGAAACTGTATCTAGCAGATAAATTTTAGACAAGTCAAGAAAAACACAGTATTTTACATATTGGTTGCAGGTCTACTCGCGTACCAGCATAATATTTAAATGTTACGTAGAGCCAGTCTTAACATATGGATATGAATCAAGGACATTAGGACAACAGACAAGAAAATCAGTGGAGTCTGTAGAAATGTGGTTTTACAGAAGAATGTTGAGAATACCATCGACAGCTAAGAAGAGTAATGAAAACGTTCTAAAAGAAGTCAAAGCAAAAAGAGAACTAATTTCCAATATTAGGAAGACACAATCATCATTTTATGGCCATGTAATGAGAAGAGAACATTGTAACAACTGGAAAAATTGAGGGACGAAGAGATAGAGGTAAGCAAAGAGAACAAAATACCAGACAGCTTAAGAGAATGGCTTCTCAGAAGGTCAACAACAGAAATGATAAATAACTGTCGAGATCGAAAGTTGTGGAGAGACATGATCATCTACGCCAGCAGGCCCGGTACTTAATGAATGAATGAATATTTTATAATTGTGCTTGTTTTGAACTGCAATCTAGTCTAGTTAACATCTCCGTAGTAATGAGATCCCTTCCTCAGTACCCCCCCCCCCGTATTAAGCATCCCCAACACACAATAGCGAAAGTACTAAAGATGGCTTCAGCTCAGATGACTAAATGCATGGCAGGTGAAAGTGGCTCCATTACATTCTCCCCTCATCGTGGTCAGGGCCCCTATGGCCAAATAGACATTACTTTCAGTTACAACAAAAAGGGGCAATTCTTCTATCTAATTATTTGCAGGACAGTTCTGGTTTGTGAACTGGACTACAAAGGACAAGAGGTTCGATCTCAACGGACGGCTCCGGTTCACCCAGCCTTTAACAGGTACCTGATTTTTTTCTGGGAGAGTAAAGCGGTACGGGTGTAATACTTACCACATTACCCCAAAAAATCATGTGCCGAAGGTCTGTAAAATTTATGGTCACTATAGGTCGTTTCAAAATATTTTGAAGGTGTTTAAAATTCCATATCTCTGCAACCAATTGATTGATAATGCTGAAATTTTGCATATGGTCTTGTGATTTTTTGGTCCCAAGAAGTACATTCATTTCCTCACCAACAAACGTATAGTTTTAAATATTCTTTATTTGAAGTATACAAATTTAAGGCATTTTGGTCAAACCATATATTTGGAGGAATTACCGCTTCATATGAGTGAGCACCCACGGACTTGTCATCTTGAACGTAATGCGCGCCAATTTCCCTGTTTTAAGCACTAAAAAACACATAAAACGCGTCATAGTTATAATTTTATATCCGGTGCATCCCATTTCCTGTCGTTTTGTTGTGATTTATGTGCAACGGCGTATCCTAATTATTGGGTAATTTCGTTAAATTTGTGATCTGTTAGTCAATGGGTATAAAAGTAAAGTTCCTTACATTGCAATCAGTGGCAATAAAGGTGTATAAATATTTTTGCATAGAAGCTAAGCGTGGAAAACTGTATCGAAGCATCTCAAAGCCAGAAAAGAGAACTATTCACGCATTGGGTATAAGCAAACGCTTTTTCAAACAAGTGCTTAAAGCTAACGGAGTGTCCAGTTCAATCAAGACTAGGACGCTAGGAAGAAAGAAAGTAGTAGATAGTTTTGACAAGGAAGTGATTAGAAGAGCAATTTGTAAAATGTTCGATTCCAAAGAAACTGTGACTTTAAGAAAACTGAAAATTCGACTGAGAGTAGAAAATGACATTGTTGTGTCGAAAACAACATTATGGAGAACTGTTAGAAGCATCGGTTTTACGTTTAGAAAGTACGATAGTGGTAGAAATGTCATCTGCGAGAAGCCGCACTTAGTTTCTATGAGGAGTAAATATTTACGTGAAGTACGGGAAATGCGTAACCAAGGTTATGATATTGTATTTCTAGATGAATCTTGGATAAATTCTCACCACACAAGTGCAAAGGAATGGCAGTTATCAGATGGAAGTATTAAAAGATGTGTACCCACTGGAAAAGGACAGCGTATTATAATGGCACATGCAGGCAGCCGAAAAGAAGGGTTGGTGAAAAATGCAGAACTTATATTCACCTCTAATTATACTGACAACAGGGACTATCACACCGAGATGAATGGCCATATATTTAGAGAGTGGATTGAAAATACTCTTCTTCCAATTCTAGACAGACCATCCTGTCTGGTAATGGACAACGCGTCGTACCACAACGCTGTGGCAGAAGAAGACACAATTCCTACATCTACCAGTACAAAAGATGTTATAAAGATTTGGCTAAGAAAGGAAGGAATTCCATTTAACGAGGGATTTTTGAAACCTGAATTACTGTCACTTGTTAAGAAATCGCAAAAGACCAAAGTATTCCAAATAGACAAAATCATTCAACAGCATGGTCATACGTGCTTGAGACTGCCCCCTTATCATCCACAATTAAACCCCATTGAACTCGTTTGGGCAAAAATTAAAGGGCAGGTGGCAGCTGAGAATACAAGTTTTAAACTATGCGATATAAAAGGACTGACATATGCTGCTCTATCACAGATTGACAAAGATTTTTGGTGCAAATGTGAAGATCATGTCTTAAAAGAAGAAAATGACTATTGGAAAAAAGATGGACTATCGTTCGTTCAGCCCAGATTAGTAATCAATATGTTAGACTCCTCTGATTCAGAATAAATGAAATAATAATGGACGTTTTTATATGTCCGCATGATCAATCTTTAGCTAAAGTTGATAACGTTTTGAAAATGTAAAGATTCTTGATATGTGTACTGCAGGCATGCAAAGAAACTAAATCACTTTCATATGTCTTGTTTACGTAAAATAATGAAATTCACATTGAAAGACATAAAACGAACAATGTAGCTCTTTACAGTGAAGAGGATCCCGTGCTTACATCGGACTCTTTAGTCACATGCGTACCCATAAACAATAACTTTGCTTGATATGTCATGCTCGTTATCGCTCGCAACGGATAATTAATTTTTTTAAATGTATTCTTTGTTGTATATTGTTTAAATAGTTTTCATTAATGGAACTGTTTATACGCTGATTTGTTTTAGACCGTCTGTAAAGGCTATAACATTGACATTCTCATAGTATTTTAAAGAAAGTAAACAATAGAAAGTAAACAGTTGATAAACGCCTCCAACTTTCAAGTTGTGTAGAGACGCCTATGTCGAGAAGCAGATTTCCATTAATGTACGGTAAATTATTTTCTCCAGGAGCAAAAAGATCTGTAAATTCACTGAGATCAAAGGAAAGTGCTGCTTCATGATGAAGCATACTTCCTACATCATTAAATTTTGTGAAATCGGTGGGACCTTGGAAAAACAAGGCCAGATGCAAAAAATCAAGTTTGTAAGTGCAGGGAAAGAGGAGATATTTAATGTTAATCGTGAACATTTAGATTTGAAACGACCAATAACACCATATTCCCCATACGCCACTTGGCGTGACGGGGGAACTTTACTTTTTTTTACAGTTCTGATTTCTTCTCGATCACCAAGAGTTCAAGAAGATTAATTATTAGAACTAATAAGCTTATAATTCCACTATAATTTGTGCACAAGGAAGTTTACAGAAGTGCTCAAATTATAAAGGGACTACGCTACTACCAGTGCCAGGAAAAATACTAAGCAGTTCCATTGTGGAAATAATAAAAGAGGTCATAGAGAAACATTTGAGAGAAGAACAAGCAAGCAGGTTTAGGGGGAAAAAAACAGATCATGCGCTAATCGAATAATTACCTTACGTATAAAAGTTGAACAAAGCTTAGAACTGCAGTCTCCACTTTATATCGGATTTTTAGATTACGAAAAGGCCTTTGATAGTTTAGACAGAGGAATGCTTTAGAAGTTGCTGAGTAATTACGGAATCCCCATAAAGTTTATTAATCTGATAAGAACAATGTATGACGAAATTAAATGTGTTGTGCGTGAAGGGCAGCTGAATAGAAGTATTTGATATAATAACAGAAATAAAGCACGGATGCATTCTATTTCAATTTCTCTTTCTATTGATCGTAGGTTGGATTATGAAAATATCTCAGAACAATAGAATTGCAATCCAGTGGTCACTAACCAAGCAACTTGATGACTTAGACTTTGCTGATGACGCATAGCTCTTCTTTCACATAATCATCAACTGATGCAAGACTAAAATGAATATACTTTATGATAGATCACAACAGCTGGGACTGAAAATAGAGATAAGACCAAAATTATGAGAATTAATTCAGTTGACAATAAGCAAATAACAATAGGAGAAATACTTCTACTAGACGTACAATCTTACATATATCTGGGTAGTAATATAGATAAAGAGGGAGGAACAGAAAATGATACCAAAATAAGGATACCAAAAGAAAGAGGATGATTCGTTGCCCTGGGAAACATATGGAAGTCCATTGAAATTAGGTTAAATACAAAATTAAAGGTTAAATCAGTCCTATTATATGGCCGTGAAACATGGAGAACAACAAAAATGATAATCATGAAGTTACACTATTTCCAGTGATAGAGCGATTTTGTGGACGAATTTTTGGTTTCGTTCGCCAACTTTCACCTCTGGCGAAGTCCCTGGAGACTAGGAACATAATGTTGCGTGTTAATCTGTTTTTTCCTGGCAGCCGTGTGCACAGGGGTCCTTCGCCGCACAGGCAGATAACTCCGACTTCAGAGGTACTCTTATTTTTGCCGTCGATGAGTATTTAACGTTTCAAGCTGGGCCTCGCGGCTGAGACCAAGCAGGGGTGGTTCCCGCAGAGAGAAGTTACAAATAAAAATATAAACTGGTGCAACCGGGATTTGAACTCACAACTTCTCTGTCTCGAGAACGGCGTCTTGCTTCAAGGCCAACCAATTCCCATTTCTGGACGAATGAAAAGATTTGTCAACCAACACCGAACTGGCACAATTAGTCGTTGTGTGCTGATGAACATCTTGAGAAGATCACAGCACCTCGAGTACTGTGATAATGATCATAAGTTAACATAAAATATGAATAATTATACTGATACCAAACAATATTTTAAAAGTTAAGAAAAATGGAGAGAGGGGGGGGGGGGGAATTAGTTAAAATTATTCTCACAAAACTATTGATGGTACAGAGATAAACATATTAGATCTGCTTCCTGGTGATCTTGATCAATGTCATGCTAATACTGACACAGTGTTACTGAAATTAACTCCAAGGCTTGCGCTTACTAAATCTCTTGTCTATTTCAGATATTACAGTACCTGGGAATTTAGCCAGTGTCTGTAAACATGAGTTGTCATCAAAAACATAAGTTTTTATTGTTCGGATGTGTGACACCTTATCTTTCATTTCTTTATATGCTGCAGTTAAAATCACTATGTTCGTGTTTTTCTACATTCTGCAGATATGAAACAGATATGATATACAGAGATCTATATCCGGAGATATTAATTGTAAGTGTAACGATGTGCTTTAAATTAACTTTGGTTAAATTGTCAACTGACATTCCAGCTTCTTCAAACATTTGCTTCAATTACAAAAAAGCTCCCAGTATGTCCATCAACAGACAAAGTTGTAACATGAAAGTATATTTTTTTTCCACTTCAAGAAGTAATCCTCCAGCCAACGGAGCTAGATCTGTCTCATCCTTATATAAATGCTAACAAGCCATCATAATTAACCCATAACATTTCTTGTGATATGAATGGCGTTATATTGACTGAGCCAGCACACACCTGTATCCTCTGGAATTACCAGCATAGGAACTTTTAACATTTTTGAATGTCATGGAGAAATGTTTTTCTCCGTTTGTAGATTAGTGGAACAGCTTATATATGTCTATGACTACATAACAGACATTTCACGTAGGGGAACTGATCTCTTTCACTTGTCACTGCAAGTGACAATACCTGAGCCCTCGCAATGCATGTAGGGAATAGTCCTTCCTGGTGTATTTGACATCCTTTTGTGAACCCTGGAGATACTAAACTTTGTGAACCCTGGAGATACTAAACTTTGTGAACCCTGGAGATACTAAACTTTGTGAACCCTCGAGATACTAAACTTTGTGAACCCTGGAGATACTAAACTTTGTGAACCCTGGAGATACTAAACTTTGTGAACCCTGGAGATACTAAACTTTGTGAACCCTGGAGATACTAAACTTTGTGAACCCTGGAGATACTAAACTTTGTGAACCCTGGAGATACTAAACTTTGTGAACCCTGGAGATACTAAACTTTGTGAACCCTGGAGATACTAAACTTTGTGAACCCTGGAGATACTAAACTTGACAAATTAGAACCTCCATCAAATCCACAGGCAACAAGATTACCAAATGACATACCTCGCTTATTAATTTCACTTTTAAATGCAGTTTGTGATTGTTTCAACTGTTTATATTCTGAAGTGGAATTGTGCACTAAAATATATATTTAATTAATCCATTTATATGTATTTAAATAGATGAAATATCTATATTTAAATAGAATAAAGGATATTCAATATATACAGTAATGCGTGAAGATCAGACTGCGTTTAGAAAATGAAGGAGCTGCCTTGACCACATTTTTACTCTACGACTTATATTGGAGAAACACATTGAAATTCAGAAACCTTTTGTACTTAAATTCATCGACTTAAAAAAAGCATTTGACAGGTTTCATCGAGATTCTTTGTGGGAAATTCTGAAGCAATATGGTTTACCATAAAAAATCATAAATATTATTAAAGACATTTATGATGGCTACACATGTGCAGTTCGAACAGAGGAAGGACTGAGCGAATGTTTCCCAATAGAAACTGGGTTAAACAAGGATGTATTTTATCGCCCTTGTTATTTGGAGTTGTTATGGACTTCATAATGAAGAAATGCTGCACTGGTAATAAAGGCATCGAATGGATACAAGGAGACCATTTAGAGGACCTCGACTTTGCTGATGACATAGTTCTCATCAGCAGTCAGATCAAAACAATGCAGGAAAACACAAATGAACTATCATCAACAGCCAGCAAAATTGGGTTTGAGATCAATCATGAAAAGACTAAAGACATGAAAAGCTTAATACCAACAGACGACAAAATATACATGGAAAACAAACCAGTGGAAGAGATCTATCACTTTATCTATCTTGGAAGTCACATTGATCGAGAAGGGAATACAATTAAAGAAATTAGAATAAGAATAGCTAAAGCAGCAATGTCTTTCAGAAGCCTTAAAAAGTTGTGGAAATCAAAATCATCAGTACAAACACAAAACTTAGGCTATTCAAATCAAATGTACTATCAATCCTTACGTATGCCCGTGAAAGCTGGAAAACAACAAGAGATATAGAAACAAAGTTGAACGCATTCGAAAATAATTGTCTAACGAAAATACTTGGTATAGTGTGGAACGAATTCAAAACAAACTAGGAAATTAGAGAAATCGCCAATCAACCACTAATATCTTCAGTAATAAAGAAAAGACGATGGTCATATGTTGGACATGTGATGAGATGAGATAATAACCGAATAGCAAACCAAGTCCTCATGTGGGAAACAAGAGGTAAGAGGAAAAGAGGAAGACCCAGAGAGACACTGAGAACAACATTGATAAGAGAGCTGCAGGAATCGGCTCCCTCAATGAGATAGAGCTGCTTGCACAGAACAGAGACAAATGGCGAGATTTGATAAAATATCTTTAAAAGAATTGAAAACTGCTAGAACAAAAATTCAGATAAGAGAAGGAGTATCTTGGTCTACACGCTATGGGCCGGCTACGGCTCAAAAGGTCAATAGATAGATAGAGAATTCCTCCATAGTCTGCCACATATCTCACACACATGTAGACAGTTCAGATTTGTTTACACTGTTTGTTGATTCATCAGCCATTGAAGCAAATTATTTCCACCTAATTTCAATAGCAAACAGTTTATCAAGTACCTCTCCCATGCAGCATTTCACAAGCTGTGTCTTTACCACAATATGCAGCTCGTTCACTATGTTTCTGAAGCCAGTCACTTCAACTCTTAACACACTGTGCCATCAAATTTCTCACATTCTCTTCATGTTTGGTTGTGTGAGTTACCTCCTCTTTAAGTAGGAAATAGAAACTCCTCATCAATATCAGCCTTGTATTGATGATGCTGAATAGAGCGAATCGGCCATTTTTTTTTGTTCATGCAATATACAGGAGATTTTCTTTCTCGTTTCTATTTTTATGATATTCAGACGAATCATGTTTTTTTTTTTTTTCAATTTCCCAGAAGTTCCTGTTGCTTTCTTTTAATAGTGAAAGGTACATTAATAAAGAGATCTTTGGATTTTTTGAAGTATGCTTGCATCATTCTGATTGTATCTTGAACAAACACGACAAAAAGCACCACCTCGATCTTCCCACCCCCCCCCACACCCTTGGTAAATTATCCCCTCCAACGCCCCATGACTAGGTCCTGATATAAACCCTGGCTGTTGGAGCCAATCTTGACTTACTAAAGTGGATCCTGGACACAAGGACAACGGACAAGAATATCATAGTAGGCCAGAGAAATAGTTGCTGGGGAATGTTGATAGCATCCTGGAGAGCCAAAAAGATAACATTCTGAAAGGGGTGAAAGAAAAAGGAAAGCAAATTACCAGTTACAGTAGGAAACCACCATTACTCACATTGTAATATGAAATCCTCTCCTCTCAACTCATTGTTTTTTAAGACGATGGAATCGATCCTAGTTTGGGCTGTCTATTTTTCTCTGCATTTTTCTATCGCTGTTTGTGGATTTATCCACGTTTTCCAACCTACCATAGTTTCTAATATTCGTCTCTCGCCATGCGAGTTTGCTTAATAATATATTCTTATTATTGTCTTCAGCAGATACGGATGAAGGTTTAGTCTGTTGAAATAATATTGTCTACATCCATAAGCTTTATCGGTTATTTTTGTCGAAAGTTATTTTACTTTCCAGTAGGCTGCACCATATATCTTTCTTGTGGTGGAAAATGTATTTTCTCCTAACTGTCTTTTTAGTCTTCTGAACTCCGGTCGGAGCATGGGGTACCCATAAGAGATCTCCGCGCAATCCGGTCTGGAACAGACGGCTCTTGCCAGGACCTGCCAGTCTCTTTCATTTCATTGTCGGAACAGGAACATCCACTTTGCTTTCCTCTCTATCCATCATGGACAGTATTTCTGTCTGAGTCCATGCTCATTCCTCCAAGACTAGATTGGAAGGTTCTTGTGTTTGTGTTTCTGCAGCATCTTGTATTTTCTCTGTGTGGGTCGCTGGCCCAACGTCAAAGCTCCCAACCTGGAGGACCAATGTGTCTCTCTCTTTGTCTGGCTCCTACCACTGGGACCTGACAGGTTTGGGAGACCCTGCTTGTATCTACCGCCGATATAGTTCTCATGACCATTGGAACACACACACCTCCCAGGCCGACACGATGTACACACCTCGGGAGGCTACACACTGTAAAAGCAATTGATTATTTCCACAACCTTAATAGCGAGCAATGAAAAAGCTGGATAAATCATCTTAAATGCATGATCAATATGTATTCAAGTCAAAATGCTTCAGAAATTTACACCCACACGATCTTGCGTTATGACGATAATGGAAGTACAATTTGAGAAGGTAATGACAGAACATACGTGTGCAGCGCAAACATCATCATAAACCTAATCATGGCCAGTCTGCTGGCGTAGATGATCTTATTTCACTTTGTAGATACCAATATGATATATCTGAGGCCGCGTCAACAAATACGTCGCCTCGTATTTGTTGACGCGGCTTCAGATGGTGTCAGATACCGCTAATCTACGCAACCTTAGAACAGACAACTCTATATATACATAATCAATTAACCGACGATGAAAACACAAAGATGTGAACACAAGAAAATATGAAGAAGATAGCGAATTAGAGCTTCTAATAGTAATATATAATTTAATGAAGCTTCAACGGAAACCAACATTTTACCATTTCGCGAGAGACCTTAAGAATGGATATAAGTAAAGTAAAGTACCCCCGTCACGCCAAGTGGCGTATAGGGAATATGGTGTTAGTGACCATACATTTTTACAGACCTTCGGCACATGATTTTTGGGTTAATGTGGTCGGTATTACGCTCGTGCCGCTTTACTTTCCCAGAAAAAAATCCTGTACCCATTTAAGGCTGGGTGAACCCGAAAGCCGTCGGTTGGGATCGAACTCTACCTCTTGTCCATTGTAGTCCAGTTCACTAACCACTGAGCTATCGCGGCTCCCTAGAATGGATATGTTTTGATATATATTTTTTTTTTCGTTCGCCAGCTTTTGCATCTGACGAAGTCCCTAGATACTGATTTCCTAGATAGAACAGCATTTTGCGTGTTAATCCATTTTTTCCTGCCAGCCGTGTGCACAGGAGTCCCTCGCCGCACAGGCAGATATCTCCGTCGGAGATACTCATATTTTTTTCTGTCGGTGAGTAATTGACGTTTTAAGCCGGGCCTCGCTGCTGAGACTAAGGGCGGTTGCCGCAGGGAGAAATCATAAATAAAAATCCCGATGTAGCAGGGATTTGAACCCACAACCTCTCTGTCTCGAGGCCGGCGTCTTGCCTCGAGACCAACCAGTCCCCCGTCTTGATATCACTATGGCCTTAAAAGAATATTTCTAACAGGAAAGCAATAAATTGAGCTAATGATAACCAACATGTCAAAGAAATGGTTGAACGCGGCGCCAGGAAGGGCGAAAGCTGGAAAAGCCGCCATAGCAGAAAATAATGCAACACGTTCAATCAATGCAGGGCACAGTCAGTAGAATTAGACCAACATTTCGATGTTTGCTGGAACGTGCGGCAGAGCAGATATGGGAAATCTTCGACTGCTGTATTGCCAGTGAGAACTAAAGAGTGACATAAAGACAACAAGGAGGAGATTACAACGAATAAGGGTAGAAAGTATTTCAATGTAGGGTTTCTTAAAGAACAATGAATTAAAGATAAATTCGCAGTTACAATATCAAACAAATACCAAGTCCTCCAACAACTAGAAAATACAATAAATATAGAAGATCATTGGAAACAGGTAAAAGATATATGGAAAGAGACATGCGATGAAACACTGGGGAAAAGAGAACGACAGAATAAGGTATGGATGACAGCAGAGACCCTGGATAATATTAAAGAAAGAAAGAACAAGAAAGCAGACATAAATAAAAGCAAAACGAGAAGTAATAAAGCCAAGACACAGGAAGCTTACACAGAGGTGAACAAAGAAGTGAGAAGATGCATTAAAATGGATAAGACGAAATATATAGATGAACTAGCTAAAGAGGCAGAAGAAGCAGCAAATAAAGGGAATATGAAAGAACTGTACAACAGTACAAAGAAATTAAGTGGAAAATACAAACAGATCAATGCATTTATTAAAGATAAGAAAGGAAATCTGCTTAGTAATATAAGGGAACAAATGGAGAGATGGAAGGAGCACTTTGAAGAACTTTTGAACAGACACGGCTCAAATAATACTCCAGATATACTACCGGCAGAAGAAAAGACACACGTTAACCGTGGAAAGCCAAGTAAAGAAGAAATAATGAAAGCCATGAAGCTATTAAAAAATGGTAAAGCCACATGACCAGATAAAATTGCTTCGGAAGCCATCAAAGCAGATATTAACACCTCTACCAAGATGTTGCATAATCTATTAGATAAAATTTGGGAGAGGGACGAAATACCTAAAGACTGGAAAGAAGGTTATATGATCAAACTACCAAAGAAAGGAAGTTTACATGAGTGCACAAATTATAGTGGAATTTTGCTACTATCAGTGCCAGGAAAAAAATATTAAGCAGAATTATTCTGAAGAGACTAAAAGAGAACATAGAGTAACATTTGAGAGATGAACAAGCAGGTTTTAGGAAGAACAGATCATGTGCTGATCAAAGAACTACTCTACGTATAATAGTTGAAAAAGGTTTAGAACTAAAATCCCCACTTTATATTGGATTCATAGATTACGAAAAGGCATTTGATAGTTTAGACAGAAGAATGCTTTGGAAGTTGCTGAGTTATTACGGAATCCCCATAAAGTTTATTAACCTGTTAAAAACAATATATGAAGTAACGAAATGTAGTGTGGTACATGAAGGACAGATTACAGAAGCATTTGAAATAAGCACAAGAGTAAGGCGGAGCCGCGATAGCTCAGTGGTTAGTGAACTGGACTACAACGGACAAGGGGTAGGGTTCGATCCCAACCGACGTCTTCCGGGTTCACCCAGCCTTAAATGGGTACCGGATTTTTTCTGGGAAAGTAAAGCAGCACGGGCGTAATACCGACCACATTACCCCAAAAATCATGTGCTGAAGATCTGTAAAATATAGGGTCACTAACACAATATTTCCCTACACGCCACTTGGCGTGACGGGTGTACTTTACTGTTTTTTTACAGGAGTAAGGCAAGGATGCCTCCTGTCTCCATTTCTCTTTCTACTGTTCTACTGGCCATAGATTGGATTATGAAAATAACTCAAAACAACAGAAATGGAATCGAGTGGTCACTGACCAAGCAACTTGATGATTTATACTTTGGTGAAGACATAGCTCTCCTATCACACAGCCATCAAAAGATGCAGGATAAAACGAGCATAAATGATGAGAGATCACAACAGCTAGGATTGAAGATTAATAGAGATAAAACCAACATTATGAAAATTAATGCAGTTGGCAATCTATCTATCTATTGACCTTTCGAGCCGTAGCCGGCCCATAGGGCGTAGACCAAGATACTCCTTCTCTTATCTGAATTTTTGTTCTAGCATTTTTCAATTCTTTTAAAGATATTTTATCAAATTTCGCCATTTGTCTCTGTTCTGTGCAAGCAGTTCTATCTCATTGAGGGAACCGATTTCTGCTGCTTTTGTCTCTCTCAGTAATGTTCTTCTCAGTGTCTCTCTGGTTCTTCCTCTTTTCCTCTTACCTGTTGTTTTCCACATGAGGGCTTGCTTTGCTATTCGGTTATTATCTCTTCTCATCACATGTCCAACATATGACCATCATCTTTTCTTTATTACTGAAGATATTAGTGCTTGATTGGCGATTTCTCTAATTTCCTCGTTTGTTTTGAATTCGTTCCACGCTATACCAAGTATTTTCCTTAGACATTTATTTTCGAATGCGTTCAACTTTGTTTCTATATCTCTTGTTGTTTTTCAGCTTTCACACGTATACGTAAGGGTTGATAGTACATTCGATTTGAATAGTCTAAGTTTTGTGTTTGTACTGATGAGTTTTGATTTCCACAACTTTTCAAGGCTTCTGAAAGACATTGCTGCTTTAGCTATTCTGATTCTAATTTCTTTGCTTGTGTGCCCTTCTCGATCAATGTGACTTCCATGATAGATAATTTCCAAGATAGATTTTGTTAATGAAATGTAGACCTGCAATTGACAATAACCAAATAAAATTAGGAGAAATACCTCTACTAGACGTACAATCTTACATAATCTTGGCAGTAATATAGATAAAGATCGAGAAACAGAAAAATGACACCAAAATAAGGATAACAAAAGCAAGTTGGGCTTTCGTTGCACTGGGAAACAAATGGAAATCCAAAGAAATTAGGTTAAATACAAAAATAAAAATGTTCAACTCAAATGTTAAGTCGGTCCTATTATATGGCTGTGAAACATTGAGAACAACAAAATCGACAATCATGAAGATATAGACTTTCATTACTGGATGCTTACGCAGAATAAAAGGATGGAAATGGCAGGACAAAATCACTAACATAGAATTATGGAAATGTACCAGTCAAATACCAGTGGATAAAGAGATACAGCGAAGACGATAGCGCTGGATAAGACACACACTACTAAAGCCAACTGAGAGTATTACACAACAGGCCTTTTTTTGGAATCCACAGGGGAAAAGACAAAGAAGAAGACCAAGGTATTCATGGAGAAGACAGAAGCAGAGATGAAGATGATGGGAAAGATATCGAATGATCTTAAAAGAATGACAAAAAAAACAGAACGACTTGGATAGTGTTTGTTGAAGACCTATGCTCCACAGGGAGCTGAAAGTGTTTGTTGAAGACCTATGCTCCACTGGGAGCTGAAAGTGTTTGTTGAAGACCTATGCTCCACTGGGAGCTGAAAGTGTTTGTTGAAGACCTATGCTCCACTGGGAGCTGAAAGTGTTTGTTGAAGACCTATGCTCCACTGGGAGCTGAAAGTGTTTGTTGAAGACCTATGCTCCACAGGGAGCTGAAAGTGTTTGTTGAAGACCTATGCTCCACAGGGAGCTGAAAGTGTTTGTTGAAGACCTATGCTCCACAGGGAGCTGAAAGTGTTTGTTGAAGACCTATGCTCCACTGGGAGCTGAAAGTGTTTGTTGAAGACCTATGCTCCACTGGGAGCTGAAAGTGTTTGTTGAAGACCTATGCTCCACTGGGAGCTGAAAGTGTTTGTTGAAGACCTATGCTCCACAGGGAGCTGAAAGTGTTTGTTGAAGACCTATGCTCCACAGGGAGCTGAAAGTGTTTGTTGAAGACCTATGCTCCACAGGGAGCTGAAAGTGTTTGTTGAAGACCTATGCTCCACAGGGAGCTGAAAGTGTTTGTTGAAGACCTATGCTCCACAGGGAGCTGAAAGTGTTTGTTGAAGACCTATGCTCCACAGGGAGCTGAAAGTGTTTGTTGAAGACCTATGCTCCACTGGGAGCTATAAAGGTAGAAGAAGAAGGAGGAGGAGATTAAAATAATCTGCAGCAACAAACAAGCTATGAAAGACAAATGCATATTTTAATGACGACCCTTACAAATCGAACAATTAAAAAACCTATCACAATGGAAAACATGACTGAAATAGGAAAAGTGGCAACTTCATTAAGGTAACCATGAAGAATTTGACAAAGTAGACCAATCTTTCTAACATAAAAGATCAATCTTTCTAACATAAAAGATAATAATTCTAACCTAAAAAATAAATCTTTCTAACATACAAGATTAATCATTTTAGCATGTAGAATAAATCTTTTTGACTTGAAATATAAATCTTTCTAACATAAAATGTCAATCAATTTGTAAACGATAGGTAATTCTAACATTTAAAAAGCTATTTTTTTTCATTTTCTTTTCTTTTGTTCACTTGCAGCCACACTCTTATTGCCTGACTTATATTGGCGTTATGGACAGCTAAGAGGCGTAATAAAAACGTTCTGAAAAAGGCCAAAACAGAAAGAGAGCTAATTCCAATATATGGAAGAAACAATCATCATTTTTTGGCCATGTAATGAGAAGAGAAAAACTGGAATATATTGTAACAACTGGGAAAATTGAGGACGAAGAGATAGAGGAAAGCAAAGAGAAAAAATACCAGACAGCTTAAAAGAATAGTTTGGCAGAAGGTAAACAACAGAAATGATAAATAACTGTCGAGATTGAAAATTGTGGAGAGACATGATCACCTACGCCAGCAGGCCCTGTACTTGTTGATGATGACGATGATGATGCTGGCGTAATTTGAGCGTGGATGAGTTGGATCTGCATAGTTGCCGTACGATCCTCGGCACCTCATACAAGGACCATAACACCGCACCTCATACAAGGACCATAAAACAGCACCTCATACAAGGACCATAACACTGCACCTCATACAGGGACCATAACACCGCACCTCATACAAGGACCATAACACTGCACCTCATACAAGGCCCATAACAACGCACCTCATACAAGGACTATAACACCGCACCTCATACAAGGACCATAACACCGCACCTCATACATGGACCATAACACCGCACCTCATACAATGACCATAACACTGCACCTCATACAAGGACCATAACACCGCACCTCATACAAGGACCATAACACCGCACCTCATACAAGGACCATAACACTGCACCTCATACAAGGACCATAACACTGCACCTCATACAAGGACCATAACACCGCACCTCATACAAAGATCATAACACCGCACCTCATACAAGGACCATAACACTGCACCTCATACAGGGACCATAACACCGCACCTCATACAAGGACCATAACACTGCACCTCATACAAGGACCATAACACCGCACCTCATACAAGGACCATAACACCGCACCTCATACAAGGACCATAACACTGCACCTCATACAAGGACCATAACATTGCACCTCATACAAGGACCATAACACTGCACCTCATACAAGGACCATAACACCGCACCTCATACAAGGACCATAACAGCGATGGTAACGTTCATAAAATCAAAGTCATTAACACTGATATAGGATGAGATAACAAAATATTTTAAAAATAAATAAATTACGTTGCTACAGCCACATCACAAGATGGACTTTTTTGTACTTAACCTCAGCTGGATGAAGTGGGGATGGTCCTTTCTTTGATCCTTTCCTTGACCCTTTCCTTGATAGTTTCCTTGATCCTTACCTTGACCCTTTCCTTGATAGTTTCCTTGATCCTTACCTTGACCCTTTCCTTGATAGTTTCCTTGATCCTTACCTTGACCCTTTCCTTGGTTGTTTCCTTGATCCTTACCTTGACCCTTTCCCTGATCGTTTCTTTGATCCTTATCTTGACCCTTTCCTTGATAGTTTCCTTGATCCTTACCTTGACCCTTTCCTTGGTTGTTTCCTTGATCCTTACCATGACCCTTTCCTTGGTTGTTTCCTTGATCCTTACCTTGACCCTTTTCTTGATAGTTTCCTTGATCCTTACCTTGAACCTTTTCTTTGATCGTTTCCTTGATTCTTTCCTTGATCCTTTCCATGACCCTTTCCTTGATCTTTACCTTGAGCCTTTTCTTTGATCGTTTACTTGATCCTTTCCATGACCCTTTCCTTGATCCTCTCCTTGATCATTACCATGAGCCTTTCCTTAATCGTTTCCTTGATCCTTTCCTTGACTCTTTCCTTGATCCTTACCTTGAGCATTTCCTTTGATCATTACCTTCATCCTTACCTCTAGTTGTTTGTCTGTCAATTTTTCCGAGTGCTAACACATACTTCTTTGTTCTATTATTACCTCTATCCTTACCTTGATCCTTTCCTTCTCAGAGAAGATCTCTATTATTCATTCCAATATTTTGAGTGGATTATACTAGACAGTTTGAAAAAAAAAACGTGTCTCACCTGACATTAGAACCCTGCATCATTAGGTCAGCAGGTGAGCGCACTAACAACAACACCACATGACTCCCACAACATGAAAGAAAGGAGGAAGATCGTGAACTATCTATTTTGTTGACCTCCCAAAGACCCCCAGAACTAAGAACAGGTAATTATAGACAGATTTTACAGGGCTAGGTAGGCAAAAGATATAGATAGGCGACGCCACAGAGAACAGGAAGTCTTGCTTTCAATTACACTCACGCCAGCTACGATTGACAGATTGAAAGAGAGAGAGAGAGAGTCAGACAGACAGACAGACAGACAGACAGAAGCTGTTGGTTTGCAGATACTCTGCCCAAAGGCGACATATAATCAAGGGTTGAGAGGTAACGGTTGTTAGTTAGCTGGTGAGTGGGTGGTGAGGTAACTGTTGAGTGGGTGGTGATTTAACTGGTGAGTGGGTGGTGAGTTAACTGTTGAGTGGGTGGTGATTTAACTAATGAGTGGGTGGTGATTTAACTGATGAGTGGGTGGTGATTTAAAGGGTGAATGGGTGGTGAGTTAACTGATGAGTGGGTGATGAGTTAACTGGTGAGTGGGTGGTGATTTAACTGGTGAGCGGGTGGTGATTTAACGGGTGAGTGGGTGGTGAGTTAACTAGTGAGTGGGTGGTGAGTTAACGTGTGAAATGGTGGTGAATTAACTAGTGAGTGGTTGGTGAGTTAGCTGGTGAGTTAACTAGTGAGTGTGTGGTGAGTTAACGGGCGAATGGGTGGTGAGTTAACTAGTGATGGGTGGTGAGTTAACTGGTGAGTGGTTGTTGTGTTAGCTGGAGAGTTAACTGGTGAGTGGGTGGCGATTTAACTGGTGAGGGGTGATGATTTAGCTGGTGAGTGGGTAATGAATTAACGAGTGAGTGGGTGGTGAGTTAACTGGTGAGTGTGTGGTGAGTTAACTAGTGAATGGATGTTGAGTTAACTAGTAAGGAGGTGGTGATTTAAATGATGAGTGGGTGGTAAGTTAACTGGTGAGTGGATGGTGATTTAAATGATGAGTGAGTAGTGATTTAAATGGTGAGTGGTTGGTGAGTTAAATGGTGATTGGTGGTTAGTTAACTGATGAGTTGGTACTGATTAAAATGGTAAGTGGGTGGTGAGTTAACTGGTGAGTGTGTGGTGATTTAAATGGTGAGTGGGTGGTGAGTTAACTAGTGAGTGGGTGGTTAGTTAACGGGTGAATGGGTGGTTAGTTAACTAGTAAGTGGGTGTGAATTAGCTGGTGAGTTAACTAGTGAGTTAACTAGTGAGTTGACTAGTGAGTCAGTGGTGAGTTAACTGGTGAATGGGCGGTGAGTTAACTAGTAAGTGGGTGGTAAATTAGATGGTTAGTTAACTAGTGAGTTATCTAGTGAGTGAGTGATGAGTTAACTGGTGAATGAGTAGTGAGTTAGCTAGTGAGTGTATGGTGAGTTCACTGGTGAGTGGCTGATGTGTTAGCTGGTGAGTTAACTGGTGAGTGGGTGGCGATTTAACTGGTGAGTGGATGGTGATTTAACTGGAGAGTAATGGTGACTTAACTGGTGAGTGGGTGGTGAGTTAACTGGTGGGTTTGTGATGAGTTAACTAGTGAGTGGGTGGTGAGTTAACTAGTGAATGGGTAGTGATTTAAATGGTGAGTGTATGGTTAGTTAACTGGTGAGTGATTGGTAATTTAAATGGTGAGTGAGTAGTGATTTAAATGATGAGTGTTTGGTGTGTTAAATGGTGAGTGGTGGTGAGTTAACTGAAGAGTGTGTGGTGATTAAAATGATGAGTGGATGGTGAGGTAACTGGAGAGTAGGTGGTAAATTAAATGGTGAGTGAGTAGTGATTTAAATGGTGAGTGGTTGGTGAGTTAAATGGTGAGTGATCGTGAGTTAACTGGTGAGTAGGTGGTGAGCGAGTAAATGAGTGAGTGGGTGGTGAGCGAATAAAAGAGTGAGTTGGTGGTGAGCGAATAAATGAGTGAGTGGGTGGTGAGCGAGTAAATGAGCGAGTAGGTTGTGGGCGAGTAAATAACACACTGGTGAGTGTGTGTTGAGTTAACTAGTGAGTGGATGGTGAGTTGGCTAGTGAGTAGGTGGTGATTTAAATGGTGAGTGGGTGGTAAGTTAACTGGTGAGTGAGTGGTGATTTAAAATGTGAGTGTATGGGTAGTTAACTGGTGAGTGGGTGGTGATTTAAATGATGAGTGAGTAGTGATTTAAAGGGTTAATGGTTGGTGAGTTAACTGGTGAGTGGTGGGTAGTTAACTGATGAGTGGGTACTGATTAAAATGGTGAGTGGGTGATGAGTTAACTGGTGAGTGTGTGGTGATTTAACTGGTGAGTGGGTGGTGAGTTAACGGGTGAGTGGGTGGTGAGTTAACGGGTGAATGGGAGGTGAGTTAACTAGTGAGTGGTTTGTGAATTAGCTGGTGAGTTAACTAGTGAGTGAGTGATGAGTTAACGGGTGAATAGGTAGTGAGTTAGCTAGTGAGTGGGTGGTGAGTTCACTGGTGACTGGGTGATGAGTTAGCTGGTGAGTTAACTGGTGAGTGGGTGGCGATTTAACTGTGAGTGGGTGATGATTTAACTGGTGAGTGGATGGTTATTTAACTGGTGACTGGTTGGTGAGTTAACTGGTGAGTGTGTGGTGAGTTAACTAGTGAGTGGGTGGTGAGTTAACTAGTGAGTGGGTGGTGATTAAATGGTGAGTGTTTGGTTAGTTAACTGTTGAGTGAGTGGTGATTTAATTGGTGAGTGTGTAGTGATTTAAATGGTGAGTGGTTGGTGAGTTAAATGGTGAGTGATGGTGAGGTAACTGATGAGTGGGTGGTGATTAAAATGGTGAGTGGATGGTGAATTAACTGGTGAGTAGGTGGTGAATTAAATTTTGAGTGAGTAGTTATTTAAATGGTGCGTGGTTGGTGAGTTAAATGGTGAGTGGTGGTCATTTAACTGGTGAGTAGGTGGTGAGCGAGTAAATGAGTGAGTGGGTGGTGAGCGAATAATAGAGTGAGTGGGTGGTGATCGAATAAATGAGTGAATGGGTGGTGAACGAGTAAAGGAGTGAGTGAGTTGTGAGCGAGTAAATGAGTGAGTGGGTAGTGAGCGAGTGAGTGGGTAGTGAGCAAGTAAACGAATAAAAACTTGAGGGATTGGATGGGAAAGTGAGGTGATGAGTGAGTGAGTTTTGCGCGGTCTACCATTGTATTAATTGCCATAATGTCTTAAATTCATGTATACATTCCTGGCAGCAGATTTATGAACATCCTCCTTGGAGAATTGAGTCATCCTTTTTTTCGTGTATGCATGTATCTGAATTAGGGAGCCACGAAGAAAAACTCTCAAATTAGAAATATAAGGAAGAAGAAAAATTAGCCGACCTCGAGAGACACTGAGAAGAACACTGATAAGATAGACAAAGATAGAAGGCATCGAGTTTCTTAAATGCATAGGTAATTTATCCCATGACAGGAGCTTATAACGAGGTATACTGTCTGATTTTTGACAGCACTTGAAGAATGATGGTGATGGTGATTATGGTGGTGATAGTGATGATGATGTTGCTGATGATGATACTGATGATAATAATGATGTTTATGGTGATGACAGTGATGATGATTATAATGATGATACTGATGACAACTATGATGATAATGACGATAATAATGACACTAATGATGATATTGGTGAGGACGTATCAAACATACTTTTCTAATTGCTTGAGGCAAGAACTGAATAGTTTACATAATTGCTCAGAGCTACCTAGAGTCGCAAGAGAACTTCACACGATAGCTATCAATACTGTCAGCATCCAAATCACTACACAACCAAGGTGACCATATTTTTGAAACCCTAATCCAGGACGGATTAATTTGACTTAAATTTTCCATCAATAAAATGAAATTTCTTCCGTCTTTTTCAAGTGAATAATATATATTTTTTAAAACTAATTAAAACACCTAACAATAACGGCTTACAAAACGTTATCAGGAGATAAAAATAACATTAGTGATACTCACTTAAATGGAAGGTGAAGAAGAGTTGCTGTACTTTTCTGATCAGTGGATTTATTTAAAAAGATCTTTCTTTGTTTGGAGCATCTTAAAAAAAATTCAACACATGTTTGCTCATTGTTCACTTTGGTGATCAACATGGACTTCAAAGTGTCCACACTTAGATGTGTTTTATCATTTGTTCACAAGCTGTTCATCAGTGAAAACAATCTTTCCGTTGCAGCATTTGTTCCCGGTAGACACAAAAAGAACTCTGCCAGCTTCAGAATATGTGAAATTGGCACATGCCTGTTTTTGAAGTGGGAAGCCATTTCAACCCAACGCTGCCCTGGTAATGTTTTATTAATACTCCACTCATTGATTTTCTGAGAAGTAACAAACTGCTTCATGTAGACATATTCGTCATACATTTCATTTTCTGGAAAGTCGACTGAATGGTACTGTTTGACTCACTAATTATGAAGATTTCTGAATATCTTCACAAATTGGTGTTCTGTTCAACATTACCCAGCTGTAGGCCTCAAGGTTTTGAAAATTATTGGCAACCCATTTCTTTCTTCAAATAATTTAAAGCTGTTTCATAGAATGAAGTAAACACTGGCTTTAGACTTGTTCACATCATCCTGTGGAATTCCTTCCATTTCCAGCTTGTCAAGAATTAGCTTAACTCTTGATGGCCAGAAACCATATTCCATTTTGGACTTCAAGCTAGTTCTCAACCCATTGATGTTGTCAATGACTTCAAAAACAGTGACCATCTGTCCCTCTACCTTCTGTGCTGCTTCGTGGAAAGAGGATGCCTGACTGTGAACAAAAATAAACCATGCTTCAGACAGGGGGTTTTCAAAGAATTTTTGTATAAAGACTGGGATCTGTTTTGAGATTTGAAATTAGGATTTCAACGGCAGGAACATGTGAAGAACCCTTTCAACAGCAGGCAGCAGTGCAAGCCACCGAGGTGTACATAACCTAAAATCATCTGGAAGTCTGTGTCAACAAACTAGCAAAACTCCTTGAGACTTTCAACTCTAACTGTGTATGATTTGAAGTGCAGATAAATGTTAGCAATATCATCTCAACATCAATGGGTAATACATCTGCAGCTGCTCGAACAGTGTTGTGGAAAATATGACATACACAATCAACACCTATCAAACCATGTCCGAGGTTTTCTTTCAGCTTTATGAAAACATTCTTTCCTTTCAGCGCCCCCAAAATTAGAATTTGTGTTGTCTGCGCATAATGCAACTACTTTTCTTTCTAAACCTTTTCCATTTGACAGTCATTAATAAAACTACTAACAATATCAGATGTTTATCCTAGCAATAACATAAATTCTAATATTTTAACTTTCATTTCGAATAATAGCTTCAGTTTTTGTACGTGCACAAGCAAATTTTGGTTCTAAAGTAACCTGAAGTAATTTTGATGTGCAGTCCATAGATCTAAATGTATGATTGTGTATCACTGTATGATAGGGAAATGCACCTTCTGTAGCAGCTAATTGTTCTTCTTTGTCCCCATCTGTTCAACTCGAAAAAATGTTGTTAACGACGAGCTTGATGCAGCTGTAGCGACGGCTCTCTTATGTTTCGCACTATTTTTGTGACTCTTTAATATCACCACGTCCACTATGGTTAATCGAAAACCCAGCGAATATATTTGTGTGTAATCGTGACTTGAAGATATAGCTACGGTTATTCGAAGGCCCCAGTATCACTGTAAATGAATGAAAATCAATAATTGCTCAACCGCCCGTGCTAGTGGAATATACATATTAATATCTCATCGAATATCCAAACAAAGAAAGGCAGCTGCAGTCCCAATCATAGCAAACAAAGCACACGTAAAAATTATATGGCGTATCAGCACCGAAAGTTAACGCGGCTGTACTGTCCTTCGTCGTACGATATCATCATTCATCGTAAGCAATCTGAATATAGAAACACGATCCGGATGAAAAACACAGCTCAAGGTGTGCACAGAACACTAAACTCGGTAGCACTGGCAGCAAGCCAGAAATATATAGAATATGAGGAAACTGCAACAAGGAACATTTTCCTGACAGTGCCTCAACGATTCCTGTTGCCAATCCGCCATATTAAGCGGAAGTCCGTGACTTGAAGACCAGTAATCTTGGAAGAAATAGCTGCAGGCCGCAATCTTTGGAAACACTTTAAAACTCCAATTCAAGCAAAAAGCTGACAGAATCACAGAGAAAGAGAATATACGTCGATAGGAAAAATAAATAGCATACCCTAAGAGCGCTGCAAAATCCATAGTGAACTAAGATTGACGGAGACTCCAACTACAACTACAACTACTACTGCTACTGCTATTGCTGAAAACTGCTGCTGCTGTTACTGCTGCTGCTACTGTTGCTGCTGCTGCTATATATATATATGTGTATATATATGTATATATACATGTATATATATATATATATATATATATATATATATATATATAATATCCTTTCTTTTTCTTAATTTGTCTTTCAGAGTCGTCAAAAAGAGAAGAACTAGTTTACCACATTTTGCTCTTTTGTTGACATTTCCTGCTGTCACGTTTCCGTATGTTTTTGGTGTTCTGTCTATCAATCTTTATGTTTTCTTCACAATCCTTGTTACTGGATGATTTGTGGATGAGCGTACCCATTTCAATTTGGTGAACGACCTCATAGCTTGTTTTGGTTCTTTAAATTCAAGTGGAATTAGATATATTCATTTTGTTGTTATTTAAATAACAATGTTCTTTTCTTCACATTTTAATTGTACTTTTTATGCGTCTTTTCCTAAACACGGTTTTAGAATCGCGCTTCTTGCGACTTTTGTGCTATAGGGCGTTTCATTCTGTTTGTGCTTCCATAATGGCGTGTGTATAAAAAAAAAGTGTTAGTGACCATAAATTTTACAGACTTTCGGCACATGATTTTTGGGGTAATGTGGTCGGTATTGCGCCCGTGCCGCTTTACTTTCCCAGAAAAAAAAATTAGGTACCCATTAAAGGCAGGGTGAACCTGAAGCTGTCGGTTGGGATCGAACCCTACCTCTTGTTCTTTGTAGTCCAGTTCACTAACCACTGAGCTATCGCGGCTCCAATGGCGCGTATATGATCTTTCCTAAATTTCTTAGACTTCTGCTGATTTTTTAAAGATTTGTTATATTGTTTTGTTTTTTTTTGTCCAGTTGAAGTCCTTTTTTATCGATCCGCTGGTTCTTTGCTTTGTCTTGTTCGCATAGCTGTAACATCCGTAAGTCGTGGTCTTTTTTGTACTTTTTGTCAGGACGTCTTGGTCTGTTCTATTCTTTTGCATTCTATTACAATATGCTCTATTCTAATCTATTCTATTCTAATCTAATTTATTGTATTCAATTCTTTTCGCGGAATCTGTTTCGTTGCAGTTTAGTACCTTCGTATCCCGTCCACCAACCGTCCCAGCATTTCTCGAAGCGTATGCAAACTTATTATTCCTGTAAGGTGTCGATTATAGATACCTTTACTTATCCACTATGCACTTCGTTTCGACCAGGCCCCTCTAGACCACCTCTAGACTCGCCAGCTTCTCAATAAATGCATTATTGTCCCACCTATTCACCTCTTCTTTTAAGGAATGGAGAAAAAAAAAACCTGGTATTGCCCTTTGTCTAAAATCAGGCCACACTCAGCGCTAGAACTGCCAGCGAACTTGTTAACTATTTCATTGCCATACACACCAGCGTGTTCATGACACTACGCCCTGGTCAACGTGCTCAGTTTAGAGACATCCAGGGTCTGCAGCCACTCTTGCCGCAGAGATTGTTAGCTTTCTTTCAGTAGCATACATTGCTTATCCGTACCAAGACTACGTGACCAAATATTCTGTGTAACCAATTATGTTATCTCCGCCGTTGCTGCTTTTAATCTCCATTCTCATTCTGGACACCATAATGCTGCAACTGCTAGATTGCCCAGCCACCTTTCTGTCATCTTGGAAGGTCTAAAAAACCCCATCCGTCGTTCTGCTGTCCGCGGGATACATAACCTAGTCTCGCTCTGTTGATTTCGAAGCTTTTTTGTTGATAGTTGCGTGGACTCTATAGCTGATGTCTTGTTACATGGTTAAACCATTTAATTTGGTTTTTTTAAAATGTATTCTACTGTGGGGGCGATCCTTTGCTGTCTTTTTTTGTGTGTTATTTCCCGTTCATTGTATGTCCTAAGCTGTCTTCCGTCAAACATGTGAAAGGTTTCATTTCGGTCATACTTATCTTATTGATTTCTAAAGAATCCAGCGTCCAGGTTTGACACTGACAGCACAACGTTGGGATGAAGGATGTGTTGAAGAGCGCGCTTAATTGCTTCTATTGTGTTCCTTTGTTAGCCATTAAAGGTGCCATTCAGTAAATAATCTGCCATGCATTGCTGTCATAGTTTCTATAGTGTTGAAAGTCGGTGGTAATTTTTCTTTTAGAATTAGTTCCGTGTAATTACATTGAGATAATAGTAATATTAATGAATGAATTTACAGCAAGTGTGAGGAAAAATTGTTTTAACTGGATCGTGTCTATTTCGAGATAAGCACAAATATATGTGTTGCCGCGAGTAGAGCTGCAGAGGATATGTAAAATATGTGGGGCCGCGAGTAGAGCTACAGATAACATGTAAAATATGTGCGGCCATGAGTAGAGCTACAGATAACATGTAAAATATGTGGGGCCATGAGTAGAGCTATAGAGAACGTGTAAAATATGTGGGGCCGCGAGTAGAGCTACAGAGAACATGTAAAATATGTGCGGCCATGAGTAGAGCTATAGAGAACATGTAAAATATGTGGGGCCGCGAGTAGAGCTACAGAGAACATGTAAAATATGTGGGCCGCGAGTAGAGCTACAGAGAACATGTAAAATATGTGGGGCCGCGAGTAGAGCTACAGAGAACATGTAAAATATGTGGGGCCATGAGTAGAGCTACAGAGAACATGTAAAATATGTGGGGCCGCGAGTAGAGCTACAGAGAATATGTAAAATATGTGGGGCCGCGAGTAGAGCTACAGAGAATATGTAAAATATGTGGGGCCACGAGTAGAGCTACAGAGAATATGTAAAATATGTGGGGCCGCGAGTAGAGCTATAGAGAACATGTAAAATATACATTGTAGTAATGTATCTAGCAACTAAGTTAGTTGACAGACGAGACAAAGAACGACGTTTCGGCACAAACCTACATGAGGTACAAAACAAACAATATACAAAGATCAACACGATAAACAAAATGATATTTGTATGCGTTTTACCCCTTTATTCTATTGTCAAAAATTCGTATTCCTCTGTCATGACTTGCTATTGGGTCTTCCTTTACCATTTTATATATTATAGTCTATGCTACTACTGCCTGGTTTATCTCTCAGTTCATATCTTAGAATGAGGCAGTGTTATCAAAGGAAAAGAGTGACGGAGAAAATAAATGTGAAGAGAGTATATGATGGAAGTGAGGAAAGATGAGTGACAAAGAGAAGAACGCAAATAAGGAGACATGATAAATAGAGAGTAAGAAAATGAGAAAGATAGAAAGGGTGGGCAGAAAGAAAATAGAGATCAGAGGCGATGTTTTATAAATGGAAGAAAGAAACTTGATTATGTGAAGAATAGAGAAAGAGAGGGGCGTACGGATACAGAGATTAGAGATGAAAGCAACAGTGAGAAGCTAGGAGAGAAAACGCGAGGGAGAGCGATGTGAACTTTAGAGAAACAAAATATGTCAGCCCACGGAACAAAGACATACCAGGTAGACCAGAGAGGCGCTGCGACCTGCCGATAATGTTGACGCCTGCTGGAGGTCACCGTGTCTGCTATCACCCTCGTCCTAGGCAAACAGGAAGTAATTTTCATGGAAATTTGGCAGGTCACTGTGTCATGTAGGGTCAGGTTGCCACACTAGGTCAAAATGTCACAACAAATTGACCAGGTAGAATCAGTTAAGTGAATTAGAAATCACTGCAGTGGCTTGAAATAGCACAAAAGTATATCATTGTGCGCCGACTCGCATAGACGGGTGACAACCACTCAGTGATTTAGCCTTGATAGTGCACGCTTCAATGAGTTCTCCAGTTCCACCTCTTGATATCGTCAGCCCTCTTCTGTCTTTGTCTCTATATCCACTTCGTTTTAACATTTATTTTTCTTGGGTGATGACTTTCAGTAATTTACTGTGCCTCCTTTGTATGCCATGGCATTACTCGTATTCGTACTATGTTTAACACAGTGTGTTGTTCTTTCTTCGCCAGCTGTTTCACAACTTCATTGTCTGTCCACTCTTTTTGTCCACTCGTTGATCTCAATTCTTCTATAAATTCACATTACACATCGAGGAGTTCAGTTTTCTTATGGACACTGTTTTTACTGTTTTACCATCAAACACGAATGCTAACAAGTAATATCGGATTATTATATTCAGTCGGATAAGATAATAATGTCTCTATTTAATGTTTGGTGATTAAATTGCTGAGAAAAACAGCATCGCCTTATTCTTCGTCATTTTCTTCCTCTTGTTATTAACCACATATTGAGTTAATCGTTGGCTATCATCATTCTTCTTCTTCTTTAACTTTCAACTCCCTGTGGAGAATATGACTTCAACAAGCACTTTCCAAATCGTTCTGTTTCTTGCCATTCTTTTAAGATCATTCCATGTCTTCCCCGTCATCATTATCTCTGCTTTCATCTGTCTTCTCCAAGAATATTTTGGTCTTCCTTTCTGTCTTTTTCCTTGCGGATTCCAAATAAGGGCCTGCTGTGTAATACTCTCAGTTGGCTTCCCGCAGTGTGTGTCCTATCCATCACTATCGTCTTTGTTGTATCTCTTTATCCACTGGTTTTTGACTGGTACTTACCCATAATTCTATGTTAGTGATTTTGTCCTGCCATTTCCATTTTTTTGTTCTGTGCAAGCATCCATTAATGAAGGTCTGCATCTTCATGAATGTCATTTTTGTTTCTCCATGTTTCACAGCCATATAATAGAACTGACTTAACATTGGAGTTGAAATTTTTTATTTTTTTATTGAACTTAATTTCTTTGGATTCCTATATGTTTAACTAGTGCAAGGAATGCTACTCTTGCTTTTGATATCCTTGTTTTGGTATCATTCTCTGTTCCTCCCTCTTCGTCTATAATACTGCACAGATATATGTAAGATTGTACTCTGCATTAACTCTCATAATTTTGGTCTTATCTTTGTTTATTTTCAGTCTCAGCTGTTGTGATATGTCATCAAATATGCTCATTTTATCTTGCATCTGTTGATGGTTATCATCATTGCACACCGAATATGTCCGTATGTGCTGTGTGCTCGGATAAACTCCTAAAGATGTCCCACAGCGTCCAGTGAATGAAGACTCCAGCCTTGTGTTGATTCTTAAGTCCTCTATTCGCCCACTAAACCTCTCCTTCCTGCTTGTAACCTTCTTTACGCCCATCTCTTCCATCCGAAGGATTATCGTGGACTCGTGGACTCATGGTTGTCCAAGTTATGTGCCCTTCATGCATTAGCCACAGGTGAACGAATCAGCTATAGTCCGTTCAGAATCGTTTGCCGAGATGTTATGATTTATAATTCAAAAAGTTCTTGATGATTTCACATGATTTTTGGCATACGGTGTTAAAATGTCCATGTCACGAGAACATATGTGTTACTTGATGTCTAGCTATAACGGTTTTCTTAAAGCGGCGAATTCCTTTGATCTTTGCCCATGTAACTATTATTTTGACCCTAATCAAAATGTTTTACAGTAATCTAGTGCAACGATGACCCATAGGCGTGTCCATAAAATTTTACTTGGTGGCAAGTATACAAATTTTAAATTATATATAGAACTTTTGTTCGTAGAGTCAATTTGATATAGTTCCATGCTCTTAGTGTGAGTTTCCCAAATGTTGTCGCTGCCTTTCAAATACGTACATTTAGTTCCTCATCTAAGGAAAGTGTGGCTGTAATAGTGGATCCAAGATAGCTGAACTTCTGTACTGACTCAAGCAGGCTTCCATTCAAAGTAATGGTTGTTGGTTTGCTTATAACATATTTTTGATTGCTTGGGTGGTCTTGAACAATAAACTGTTTAACAAATCAACTAGGAAATTTTGCAAATCAAACTATTTATCTGTAGACTTAATCAGAGTAATGATCATTCAGAATCAGACGAGTCAAATAGGTCGATTACTGCTTTCGGCTGAACAAACAACAAACCATCCTTTTTCCAATATTCCTCTTCTTGTCGTAACACATGATCCTCACATTTTACCCAGTAGTCTTTATTTATATTTGATAGAGCCTGATTTGTAAGTGTCTCAACATCGCATAATTTGAAAGTTTTATTTGTATATGCTACGTGTCCTTTAACTTTTGCCCAAACTAGTTCTATAGGATTTAAGTGTGCATGATATTGAGGTAGTCTCAAACATCTATGGCCATGTTCTTGTATAAATCTTTATAACAATGTTATGCTCAGTAAAATATTTTGCCTTTATATTCATTCTCACATAGACTTGCAGAAGATAATATGGATAGTGCCGCCTCCTTTCTGTAAATATTGAGATTTGCTTCTGAATTATGACTCGAACTCGAGTCTACGGCCGTGATTTTGACGTCACATAATTTCCGGTTTCGGCTAAATGTCATTTTGTGCTAAACGGGAAATTTCATATGTAACATTTCTTTATAAAAATTTATAGTGGAAACATAACTATTTTAGGACGGTGCGCATTCAGCCGTGAAGGTCATGCCTATATGTTAAAGAATCAGCTGTGAGATGTAAGCATCTACATAATCCCGCCAGTGTTTATAATATCGATTAACTTTTTTTAAATATAGGTTAAATAAGGCATCTTTGAAACTGGATCACATTTCTTTGATAAAAAAATATGTTTATAGCGACATTAGTATTCTAAACCTAACTGCAAAAGATCAATGCAAATGAACAATAAGTTTTTGAAAAAAATAAATTAATGTCTGGGCAAACGAATCTGAACGGACTATAGAAGCGTATCTACATAGTGCTTAATTGTGGGTGTTGTTCGTTATGTGTATTTGCAAACATGAATTCAATTGGTTACAATTAGTGTGGCCGTATTTCTCAATGATTTTGTCAACATGGTACACCTTTTTCTTATTCGTATTCTTCACAAGTTGTAACAATTCGGGTTTTAAATATGTGTCGTCAAATTTGACATTTTCATTCGCAAGCCATGTCCTAATTTGCTCTTTTGTATTTGATGCAGTAGGCACTTTGTCCCATCTTGAATTCCCTAAGGAAGTGCTGATATAGTAAAACAGTAACCTTTTGCATAGTTATAAATTTGCATTTCAAACTCATTGTAATTTAGATATAAATGTTGGTATTTAAAGTCAACAAATTGTCTACTGAGTCTTCACAAAATTAATAAAGATACGCTTTCACTTAGGTAATTAATGCCCAGGCCGTGGTGCGTCATGTCGTTCAATAACAATTCAGTTTTGTGCACGGGATTTTCCTGAACTTAGTGTTTCTGCAATAGCCAAACTATTTTACGTGAACGACCGCAACAAATTAATGTATATATCCTAAAATGGTGTCAAATTCGAACAGGGTGAATTTAATATAGCCTAAAGAAGAAAACTTTTAAACTAGATCAAATTTCTCAGAGCAAAAAATATTTCTATAACGACATCAATATGATAAGATTACATGCAAAAGTTGAAAGCAAAATAACAAACGGTTATCACGTAAAGCTAATTCAAGTGTGGTTATGAATTTCTGAACGGACTATAACAACTTCTGGTTGGTCGTCACTAACATCTGTTGGTCATGTATGGTTAGTGGTCATGTATTGTTAATGGTCATGTATTGTAGTTGCCATGTATGGTTAGTGGCCATGTATGGTTAGTGATCATGTATTGTTAGTGGCCATGTATTGTTAGTGGCCATGTATTGTTAGTGGCCATGTATTGTTAGTGGCCATGTATTGTTAGAGGTCATGTATTGTTAGAGGCCATGTATGGTTAGTGACCATGTATTGTTAGAGGCCATGTATTGTTAGTGGCCATGTATTGTTAGTGGCCATGTATGGTTAGTGACCATGTATTGTTAGTGGCCATGTATTGTTAGTGGCCATGTATGGTTAGTGGCCATGCATGGTTAGTGGCCATGTATGGTTAGTGGCCATGTATGGTTAGTGGCCATGTATGGTTAGTGATCATGTATTGTTAGTGGCCATGTATGTTAGTGGCCATGTATGGTTAGTGGCCATGTATTGTTAGTGGCCATGTTTTGTTAGTGGCCATGTATTGTAGTTGCCATGTATGGTTAGTGGCCATGTATGGTTAGTGATCATGTATTGTTAGTGGCCATGTATTGCTGGTGGCCATGTATTGTTAGAGGCCATGTATTGTTAGTGGCCATGTATTGTTAGTGGCCATGCATGGTTAGTGACCATGTATTGTTAGTGGCCATGTATTGTTAGTGGCCATGTATGGTTAGTGGCCATGTATTGTTAGTGGCCATGTATGGTTAGTGGCCGTGTATTGTTAGTGGCCATGTATTGTTAGTGGCCATGCATTGTTAGTGGCCATGTATTGTTAGTGGCCATGTATTGTTAGTGGCCATGTATTGTTAGTGGCCAAGTATTGTTAGTGGCCAATTATTATGAATGGTCAAGTATTGTTAGTGGCCATGTATTGTTAGTGGCCATGTATTGTTAGTGGCCAATTATTATGAATGGTCAAGTATTGTTAGTGGCCATGTATTGTTAGTGGCCATGTATTGTTAGTGGCTATGTATTGTTAGTGGCCATGTATTGTTAGTGGCTATGTATTGTTAGTGGCCATGTATTGTTAGTGGCCATGTATTGTTAGTGGCCATGTATGGTATGGTTAGTGACCATGTATTGTTAGAGGCCATGTATTGTTAGTGACCATGTATTGTTAGAGGCCATGTATTGTTAGAGGCCATGTATGGTTAGTGACCATGTATTGTTAGAGGCCATCTATTGTTAGTGGCCATGTATTGTTAGTGGCCATGTATTGTTAGTGGCCATGTATTGTTAGTGGCCATGTATGGTTAGTGGCCATGTATGGTTAGTGGCCATGTATGGTAAGTGGCCATGTATTGTTAGTGGCCATGTATGGTTAGTGGCCATGTATGGCTAGTGGCCATGTATTGTTAGTGGCCATGTATGGTTAGTGGCCATGTATTGTTAGTGGCCATGTATTGTTAGTGGCCATGCATTGTTAGTGGTCAAGTATTGTTAGTGGCCATGCATTGTTAGTGGCCATGTATTGTTAGTGGCCATGTATTGTTAGTGGCCAAGTATTGTTAGTGGCCATGTATTTTTAGCGGTCAAGTATTGTTAGTGGCCATGTATTGTTAGTGGCCATGTATTGTTAGTGGCCATCCATCATACTTAACATGTCGAAAATCAAGCCCACCCGGTCTCTATCTTCAATATTATCAACCAGATTATATTAGGTCTACGTCACTGCGGTTCGTAAGAGATACTTTAGCTGCAATGTGGTATCGCTCAGCACATGTAATTTGTACAAGACAGGTGTGTCTGGTTGATTCAATATGAATGGAAGAAATTAGCGCTTAAATCATTTTTTATTTTATTATTTTTTTTATAAAGGAAAATTATGTTAGCACCTTAAAGGGGACACATTAATAAGACAACATTTCACTATTCTCATTATGAACAACGTCATCATTGTTAGACGCGTAACCCTGAAGGTCGTTGGGGCACTTCTAATGTCTTCTTCACAATTTTCTTCCAACATCAGAGCTTACGAACTGCCTTCTGAGATACGACGAAGACTAGTCCTGTCCATACTCTAATGTTGTCTTCCCACCACTTTCTCTTTCTGTTTGCCCTCATTACCCTGGAACGTTACCATAAATAATGATCTTAGCAAGCCCTGCAGATCTTGTAACATGCTCTCAACATTTAATTTTTCGTCCTTCTACCATTGTCGTAAACCCTTTAATTAGCCCTGTGGATTTTTAAAATGTTATTGCGTGTTTTCCTTGTTGGCGATATGGTCTATAAAAGATAACGCGCAAGATTGTGTCTAAACCACCTTATTTCCACAGCCTGTATTCTTCTTACAAGACTAGAAGTGAGTATCCATTTTTTGCAGGCGCAAAGAAATACAAATGCGTCTATTGTTTGTAGTAACGGATCTGTTTTTCTTAGGGATATGGTTTTCAATTCTATCCATTCTATCCATTATTTCTGGCTTCCAAGCTTCATCACTGATATTGTAGCCCAGATATATCACCTGGTTGGCTGTCTCTAATGCCTTTCCATTGACTGTGATTATTCTTTCAATGCCATTGGTCTTGCTTGACATTATGAGCTCTATAGTACTTAAACATACATAACACAACCATTTTTTTTTCAAAAATAATAATACAGCAAAAAACAAGTCCAACAAAATAAGCATTTATTTGCTAAATGTCCAAATGTAGAGAACAGACGGAGTCGAGAAATATTTTCAAACACATTCATTTTACGTCTCTAAATCTGTAACTAAAATAGCACTGGAAACAGCTGCCGCAGTGTATGCCTTGCTTTCACCTTCCCTCTATAGAACTACCGTATAACACATTCTGTGATTCAAAATCTTGGACAGAAAGAAAGAAAGAAAGAAAGAAGGAAGGAAGGAAGGAAAAGAAAGAAAGAAAGAAGAGAAAGAAAGAATCATCAACCTATCCAGCTCCAATCTCTGCCTGCTGTCATCCCGTGCATTACCTGTTTGCACGCCACGATCACATCTTGATTTCTTATGTTGTTTAATCAAAATATATAATATTTTATGTTTTTGTTTTACCCTCCTAATCGCCATCTTCCTATTCGTCTTTCTCAGGCAGACGGGGTTTTACTTGAGTCTTTCTAAGACATTTTATGTGCGACAACTATCTTGGGTTTTTTAGTTGAGACTTTCTAAGACATTTTATGTGCGACAACTATCTTGGGTTTTTTAGTTGAGACTTTCTAAGACATTTTATGTGCGACAACTATCTTGGGTTTTTTAGTTGAGACTTTCTAAGACATTTTATGTGCGACAACTATCTTGGGTTTTTTAGTTGAGACTTTCTCAGACATTTTATGTGCGACAACTATCTTGGGTTTTTTAGTTGAGACTTTCTAAGACATTTTATGTGCGACAACTATCTTGGGTTTTTTAGTTGAGACTTTCTAAGACATTTTATGTGCGACAACTATCTTGGGTTTTTTAGTTGAGACTTTCTAAGACATTTTATGTGCGACAACTATCTTGGGTTTTTTAGTTGAGACTTTCTCAGATATTTTATGTGCGACAACTATCTTGGGTTTTTAGTTGAGACTTTCTAAGACATTTTATGTGCGACAACTATCTTGGGTTTTTTAGTTGAGACTTTCTAAGACATTTTATGTGCGACAACTATCTTGGGTTTTTTAGTTGAGACTTTCTCAGACATTTTATGTGCGACAACTATCTTGGGTTTTTTAGTTGAGACTTTCTAAGACATTTTATGTGCGACAACTATCTTGGGTTTTTTAGTTGAGACTTTCTAAGACATTTTATGTGCGACAACTATCTTGGGTTTTTTAGTTGAGACTTTCTAAGACATTTTATGTGCGACAACTATCTTGGTTTTTTTAGTTGAGACTTTCTCAGATATTTTATGTGCGACAACTATCTTGGGTTTTTTAGTTGAGACTTTCTAAGACATTTTATGTGCGACAACTATCTTGGGTTTTTTAGTTGAGACTTTCTAAGACATTTTATGTGCGACAACTATCTTGGGTTTTTTAGTTGAGACTTTCTCAGACATTTTATGTGCGACCACTATCGTGCGATTTTTAGTTGAGACTTTCTCAGACATTTTATGTGCGACAACTATCGTGGGTTTTTTAGTTGAGACTTTCTCAGACATTTATGTGCGACAACTATCTGGGTTTTTTAGTTGAGACATTCTCAAACATTTTATGTGCGACCACTATCTTGGGTTTTTTAGTTGAGATTTTCTCAGACATTTTATGTGCGACAACTATCTTGGGTTTTTTAGTTGAGATTTTCTCAGACATTTTATGTACGACAACTATCTTGGGTTTTTTTTAGTTGAGATTTTCTCAGACATTTTATGTGCGACAACTATCGTGATTTTTTTTTTTCAAGTGGAAGAATTTAAATATCTATGAAGTTAGTGACAATCGACAATTGAAACGCGGAAGAAATAGACTCAAGATGTAACAAAGCTGTCAAATCAACGGACAACTATCACCACTATTGTCAATCAAGGGAGCAAGGGAGTAACAATGGAGGCAAAACGGGAACTCTACAGCGCAATATTCATACCAAACATTATGCTATCAATGTCAGACCTAGTCTCTAGACTCAAGAACAATAAGAAAAATAACCACCACCTATATTAAATGTGTTAACGAATGACAGGAAACAGCCTGAGAGATATAAGATCGGGAATGAAGAACTGAGAAAAATTCTAGGAAATATTCCCGACATAGCACACATAAAGAAATGGGTTAGCTGCGTAATAAGACATAAAGACCAAAACACACAATAACGAGTCTTTAACATCCAATAACGAGTCTTTAATCAAATATTGCCAGAAGACCAGCCTCAAGGACCGACAATAAAAACGATGGATTGATGGAATATTATAAACACTAAGAAACATAACAGCAGGAGAAGTCAACAGATGAGCAAAAGACCGTATATTATATATATATCTCTCCCATCGACGCTCACAGGCAATTGAAGAAGAGAAGAAGGAAAAGAGGAACCACAGAAATATGTATGCTATAAAATCACTGAAATATGTATGCTATAAAATCACTGAAATATGTATGCTATAAAATCACTGAAATATGTATGCTATAAAATCACTTAAATATGTATGCTATAAAATCACTGAAATATGTATGCTATAAAATCACTGAAATATGTATGCTATAAAATCACTGAAATATGTATGCTATAAAATCACTGAAATATGTATGCTATAAAATCACTGAAATATGTATGTTATTAAACCACTGAAATATGTATGCTATAAAATCACTGAAATATGTATGTTATTAATCACTGAAATATGTATGCTATAAAATCACTGAAATATGTATGCTATAAAATCACTGAAATATGTATGCTATTAAACCACTGAAATATGTATGCTATAAAATCACTGAAATATGTATGTTATTAAACCACTGAAATATGTATGCTATAAAATCACTGAAATATGTATGTTATTAAATCACTGAAATATGTATGCTATAAAATCACTGAAATATGTATGTTATTAACCACTGAAATATGTATGCTATAAAATCACTGAAATATGTATGTTATTAAATCACTGAAATATGTATGCTATAAAATCACTGAAATATGTATGCTATTAAACCACTGAAATACGTATGCTATATAACGACTGAAATATGTATGCTATAAAACGACTGAAATAGGTGTGTCATGAAACCACTGAAATAGGTGTGTCATGAAACCACTGAAACATGTGTGTCATGAAACCACTTAAATAGGTGTGTCATGAAACCACTGAAATAGGTGTGTTATGAAACCACTTAAATAGGTGTGTCATGAAACCACTGAAATAGGTGTGTTATGAAACCACTTAAATAGGTGTGTCATGAAACCACTGAAATAGGTGTGTCATGAAACCACTGAAATAGGTGTGTTATGAAACCACTGAAATAGGTGTGTTATCATCACCATCAAGTACTGAGCCTGCTGGCGTAGGTGATTATGTCTGTCTCTTCACAACTTTCGATCACGACAGTTATTTATCATTTCTGTTGTTGACCTTCTGCCAAGCCATTCCCTTAAGCTGTCTCGTATCTTTTTTCTTTGCTTCCCTCTATCTCTTCGTCCCTCAATTTTTCCAGTTGTTATAATATATTCCAACTGTTCTCTTCTCATAACAAGGCCAACAAATGATGATTGTTTCTTCCTAATATTGGAAATTATCTCTCTTTTTGCTTTGGTCTATTTCAGAGCGTTTTCTTTACTCTTCTTAGCTGTCAATGGTATTCTCAACATTCTTCTGTAAAACCACATTTCTACAGACGCCAGTGATTTCTTGTCTGTTGTCCTATTGTCCATGATTCACATCTATATGTTAAGACTGGCTCTACATAACATTTAAGAACTCTTTTTCTTGTTTCTATTGTCAAAAATGGATTGCATAGTATCTTCCTCATTTTTTGAAAAGTTGCTTTTGCAGAGCCATTCTGCATCTCACCACTGTTGTATATCTACATCTGAGGTTAACAAAGTTCCCAAATATTTAAATTCATTTACCTATTTTAATATTGTTCCACTTGTCTTTTTTTTTGCACTGAGGTGATGTCTTTTTCTTTGGTGTTACCATTACTTCTGTTTTTTCTGCTATTAAGGCTGTGTCCTTTATTTTTGCTTTCTTTCACTATAATGTCTAACATTTCTTGTAAATATTATGACCTCCGATTGTTATTCCAGGCATGCCCCTTATGGATCTTAAAATAATCTCACTATAAATATTAAACAATTCTGGTGACAGCACAGAACCTTGCCTAACACCCTGTTTTATTTGTTGAAACATTCCCAATTGGTTTCCAGTTCTTATGGCCGCTGTTTGTTGCCAGTACATGTTCTTTATTATTCTTAGATCTTTGTTGGTTTGTATGTGTGTTATGAAACCACTTAAATATTTATGTTATGAAATTCCTTAAATGTTAATGTTTCAAAACCACTTAAATATTTATGAAATGAAATCACTTTAATAGTTAAGCCATTAAACTAATTGAATGTTATTTCCACGAAATAAATGAAATATGTGAGCTATGAAACCACTGAAATATGTGTGCTATGAAACCACTGAAATAAGTGTGCTATGAAATCATCTCTATAATATTTTACTAAGAATGTTGAAGTTTACACTCAACGAAAGTTCTCCCGCGGCGCCACTAGATGCACTCTTTAAGTAGTTAATTAATATCTCCGGAACGAATACCAATAGTGCAACCTATTTGTTCAAAAGCTGCAGGAAACGCAGGAGACGAGCTAATCTGTCTGGAGGGTAGGAGACATAAGAAAATGAAAAACAGGAAATTAGTCATTAGACTATGACGTAAGTGTCGCGCAGATAGTTAAGGACCGTCTTTAATCATAGCTGCTTATTTCAAGGGTTAATGTGACATTTAGGTATAAAGTTATATATAAACTTTGTAGTGTAGGGAGAAAAATTAATTGATATCTCGTGAAATTTACATAAATTTGTGGTTCCAAAAGAAATATATTTGTTCGGACCGATTTAATAGTTTATATTACTGGTCCTTTTAGCGTTGAGTGAGATTTAGTTTACTGTCGTTTTACTCTTCTGTTGGCTTCTCCTGATGTTATATTTCCCATCGTTTCTAATATTCCATCAATCCATCTTTTTCTTGGGTCTAGTGTTCTAGTAGAGTTTTGTTGAGAGCTCGCTATGTTTGGTTTTGATTTTTCTGCCTTATCACGTAGCCAAACCGTTCTATCTGTTGCTTCTTAACATATTCAATGGTGGAATTTATACATTTTTTTCTACATGTTTTCTCAGTTATTTTCTGAGTTCTTCCCTCACTTATATTTAGTAGGGTATCATAATTAACGTTTTTTTTCACAAATGTGTTAATTTGGCACTTTCTAGAATAAGAAATGTATTATATTTTTTTACCAGAAATGTAAATAAAACTTCAACTACAACTTACTCTAGTCAGAATAATGAGTAAAAGAGAGCAGACAACAAAATTATCAATTACCAATATTTGTCTTATGAATGTGTATGTTCAACACTTTATGTCCCTAATATAAGACTTTGCTCTGTGTTTATTTGTCATCTCATATGTTCGTCGTTGATGAAAGCCAGTATGGTAGAGGTAGCGCATTGGCGTGGCAATAAAGTAGGTTTGATCTCAATCTCTGACTGCCTAGTCGATCCAGTCTTCTTCTTTCTTCTCTTTTTCACTTCCTTTTGTACCCGTCAGGTGTCGAGCGAGATACAAAGTTATGGTTCTCGCCATTTTGGTGGCTTCACGTATTGTCAGTTGATGTTTTTGTTGCGTTTCTTTGATGCTGTCTGTTCATCATACTCTGGGTTTGCCTCTTGCACTTCTCCCTTTTCATCATGTATTCTATGCCTTGTATGGTAAGGAATCACACGGTATTCATTCTAGATAGTCAAGCCAGTTTATTTGTTTTTTTTCTGTATGTAGCTTAGGATTGGTTCAATGCCTACTCTTTCTCTTATAATATGCTTTATGATTCCGTCTTTTCTGGTCACTTCGAGCACTTTTCTCAGACATCTCACGGATATAGCTGAAGTAATGATAATTCTTCGCCCGTGCGCTGCCGGGGCCCGAAAGGTGAGTAAAGAATAGTGGCGCTGTTCCCTAGCATGCTTGTACGTAAGAGGCCACTAAGGAGGGTAGGGCATGGGACTGGCTATCTCATACTGTAAAAAGCCGAAAAAAAACTTCACAAACATGGACAAGTCAAAGAAAAGAATAAAAGTAAATCCACCATCCAGGAAAGATAAGGGCTCTCTGTCTACGAGATGTATGACGCAATCTGGAGAAAGTCGTAAGGAGTCCGGGTTGCCGACCAAGGAATTCTTGGAGAAAACAGATAGAAGCAGAGATGAAGATTATGGGGAAGACATGGAACGATTTTAAAAGAATGGCAAAAAACAGAACGGCTTGGAAAGTGTTTGTTGAAGACCTATGCTCCACAGGGAGCTGAAAGGTAGAAGAAGAATATTAACTCTTAGCTGGACTTATCAAACAGAGGAAGGTCAAACCACGTAGACAGAGGGCTCACATTTGTTAGACTATTGCAGTGAACGGTAATATTTTCTTCTTTACGTCATTATACATTAATCACTACTCTTAAAATTTTCTTTATTTTTTATTTGATGACAGAAAATGTGTTGCAGTCGACCGCAGGAATCTTCTTTTCTTCTTCATTTAATGTCACCGTCTATAGGTAGTATGTGGTAATTTCTTCTTTGGAAGACATCTGCTGCTGTCGCACTTGAGGACATTTCTTGTATTTGATGAACTTCAAAATCTGAACTTCTGAAATTCGAGAACATCAAATGTTTTTACAGCGTTTGTTCATAGTTTTGTTGAGAGCTAATTGTATTTTGTTGTTTTCATCTTGTCACGCGAGTAAACCATTAAAATTATTATTTCCTTATGTGTCTTATGAAACCGCTCTTGCTGAGTGGTTAGAGCACTCGCAATCGACCACAATGGTCCAGGTCCAATTCGCAGGTGATGAGACGTGGACTAATTAACATAAAAAACCCTGAGTTTTGGAGGTTGACCGTCTCTTAAAAATATGCCTATTTTTCTGGGGGTGTGTGTGGGGGCGGGTAAGGCGGCCTGTCGTCATAACGACCACATCATTCATCAAAATGTTCTTTTTGTCATTAGAAAATATGAACGTCACATTTTTTCAAAAGACCTTTTAAGATCTGAATTTTTCACTTTCTTAATCCAATGAAGGGTCTTTACGCTTATTGGAACATAAGTCATGGACAGGGCCTCTCCACTCATCATTATTCTTGGATATTTTCCCTACTTCTCTACAGTCATGATGGATTTCCAAGATTTCTAATCTCCTTGTATTTCTGGCCGTTCTGGCTTTCTCTTTCCTTTACTTAATTACTCTATTTATATGTTCTACTACATATACATACATACATATATATATATATGCCAAGCGCAATGCAGAGGTTATGATTTTAACAAAAGATAGGACTGAATCACAAATCTTTATTTATTGAGAAATTAAGAAATAAAGCAAAGTGACAGTTAAAACTGCTTAGAAGACATTAAAGAAACAATCAACGTTGATCTGTGTTTGTCGAAGTCCTGTGCTCTTCCCACATCTCGAAGGGCATTGATGATGTCCGCCCGATCCATCGGTTGCCCGTCCTCAACGACAGCGCAGCTAGCCAACCTGTCCGCTCTCTCATTTCCCCGTACTCCCGCATGTCCAGGGACATAGACAAAGGTGACCTTACGTATTTTGGATTTCTGCAACGACTCTACCCATTGCATGCGTACAAAGCCCGCCTCCACTTTTTTTATCATGCTCATCGAATCACTCAGTATACATGCGTGGATGTAGTCTTGTGACTCTCTGGGTGAGGGTGAATGGATGGATGACTGGTGGTAGATGGTTTTCACCCCGCCCAGCCCTTATCACCTCTAGTAGGGTGTCCACGGCCACAATGGCCAGCTCTGCTTGTGATGTATCATAATATAAGACACTCCAGCTGCTGATTGTCACGCAGTGGTAAGTGACACGTGTGCCACCAAATGTCATTCACCACTTGCACACACCATTCATTGTGACTCTTTGGGTCCTCTACCACCTTCCTTGTTATTGTTGCCATAATTTTGTTGTTCATTCCGTTTATTTATTTTTTTCTAAATCGGAAAGGTATGCAAAATAACAGATATCGTTTGTTACATCGGGGTTTAACACAGGTTTTGAAAAAGGGGTGGGGGAGGGGGGGACAATCCGTTGATACGTCTTATAGCTTTCCCTGGTTTGTTTGGTGGTCAAACATAAACACACTGCACACAAATAAAAACGCATAAGATACATGTATATTAATTGTACAAAATGCAGAGTAAAAAATGTTTGAAGTACACACGCATTTTGATGTAGAAATTGCTAGAGAGAACTACGTCAACACGATAACAAGTTGAAACTCCTCACTAAAAAGAAAACGAGTCTTAAGCGACTGAAATAGATACTACAAACTGGTGTTTTCATTGGTGCATTGCTTATACCTATTTTAAGCGTTCTCGGTTGTGTATAAAGTGTCTAAGTTTGGCCAAAAAAACGTGGTCTTGATGGACCCTCGGTGGCTGGAGGGTCCGAAACAAGCTGCTCCGTATATCCCCCCCCCTTTCTCCCGGATAAGACCAATGACAACTTGGGCTCATTCTAGCCAGGATATGCGTGTCGTATTTCTCGGTACAATATAACTCATTGTTTGAAATGTGTGTCTGTCTGTCTAAGAAACTCCGTCTCATCTGTCTGAAAACTCCAACAAATCCATATATCCATCTTATCGATTCCAGGAACATGCATCATCTTAACTATTTTACAATACTTTCATGTCCTTACCTAGTCATGTTCGCTAGCATAAATATAGAAAGAAAACATATCAAAGCCTATTAAAGGAATAAAAAAAACGTATCTTAGTAATTGCACTCTCTGAGAACGCTGCGAACGTTGTTGTTATTTTTCTATTTGGCCTTGAAAAGCAAATATTTCAAAGTCTACACTAAAGGGCTTAGAAGACTATTTTCGAGCTATGACAAACGATACTATGCCACTTTCACGTGCTATTTACAACCTATTCATCTCTTATGACATCCTTGTAACTTTACAATGAGTCTCGGAACAGATAGACATGTGCAGCAGTAAAGTGAGATTAGATCAAATCACTAAAGTAGAATCTGTTTAACTCTTCAGGCTAATAAATGCGTTAGTTACGACATCGTTAGATAGATCCTTCAGAGTAACGGCAAAGTTAGTAGCTGGAGAGTTGGCTATTTGGAATGATGGATCAAAATATGTATACTCAAATACAACGATCCAGAGTTAACATCAGTCAGCTACACAGGAAACAGCAAATATCTGAGTTCCATTTAGGACTCGATGTACATAAACATATTACCTTTAGTATACGGACATATGGTTGGGAGTTAGTAATCGTTGCTTGTAAGTAGTTTGATAATATATTAGTGTCATGTGCTTGATGCTGTTTTACTGAGCAGCTTCTCTCGTGACTACAAATATCAATATTGGATCGACAGATTCGACGCAGAATGACAAGATGCATTTGTTTTGTCTGACCTCGTCTCCTTTATCACGCGCCTTTTATCTTCTGATTTTGAATTTTTTTTTTAACAACCTGGTGCCAGATTTCCCGTTTCTTTCCCTGATAGAGAGCTCTCTCAAGGAAATCCTGTCAACATACATGTTATATCTGAGCACTGGTCTGCCGTTTGATTTCTTTCCGTCCCTAAGTTCTCGCCCTCGACAGTTGAATAAGTACCTAAACGGAATAAATCCCACTCATCAACATCAGTGTAAGAAATATCCCCACACTTTGGAAACTATATTGCTAGAATAAACTGTACTAGAATCATTATTTGCTCAAAACGAATGGACACCTATGAGATTTTTTGAGTACTATGATTCAACTTGAACTATAATTTGAAAATGTTTTCACTATTAATAGGAAAATAGAGCAAATGGTAAAATATTGGCTTTAAAATCCAGAGATTGTTAGTTTGTTTCATCATGAATACTCTTTGGTCATTGCATTTAGTCATGCATTTTCCTATGCATTTAGTCATGAATTTAGTCAAGCATAGAAAAAATATGAATGCATGACTCGCAGTTAGGAACAGTTTTAACTAACTTTTTTTTTAAAAAAGATATGCCTCCCCTTCCTTCCCGTTAGGTTGAATCTTCCCATCTTATTTTGTTCAGGTGAAGACAATTCTGACGTCATCACGGTCTTATTTTGAATTGTCTTCTCTTTGTACCTTTTTTTCCACCACCAACTGTTCTTTTGTATCTAGCATCCTTTTGTATATAATCTATTGTTTTGTGTGTATTGTCTTGTTGTCGACCGTTCATTGTTGTCGCTTGTCTGCTGTCTGGATACCAATAGTTGCTATCGCCAAAAAAACATGTCAAGATTCGGGTTTCCTTCAACCCGTCTAATTATATTTGAAACGATAATGAGGATAATATGACTTCCGTGTTGCAGACATGTTGTCTTCCGTTTTTGTGCTTGTCATAAGAAAATTGTTTCCCATTACCTTTTGTTTTTTCTCATGCACTTCTGGACGTTTATCAACAGCGTTATGGATAGCGCTCTGGCTAGAGGATTAAGGAAGCGTGAGCTCAACCTCATGTCCATTAAGATGACAAAAGAACAAGTACCTGTTTTGCTACATTTGTAATGTAATACTAACGAGAATAATCAAAGGAATGTAAAACTAACGAGGACAACTAACGGAATGTAATACTAACGAGAACAACTAACGTAATGTAATACTAACGATGATCAACGTCATAAGAAAATTGTCATAAGAAAATTGTTTCCCATTACCTTTTGTTTTTTCTCATGCACTTCTGGACGTTTATCAACAGCGTTATGGATAGCGCTCTGGCTAGAGGATTAAGGAAGCGTGAGCTCAACCTCATGTCCATTAAGATGACAAAAGAACAAGTACCTGTTTTGCTACATTTGTAATGTAATACTAACGAGAATAATCAAAGGAATGTAAAACTAACGAGGACAACTAACGGAATGTAAAACTAACGAGAACAACTAACGTAATGTAATACTAACGATAATCAACGACGGCCCATTCTTGATAAGCTACTGTGCGGCGCCGATATAATGGTTTTGCAAGAAACTCTTCTTGGTGACAGGACAGTAAGTACTCCTGGCTTTCATTGTTTTTACAATAGACGACACCTTGGGCAGGCCATCCTTGTGCGCAACAATATGGTGGCAGCTGAGGTTGATATGTCTGCGTGGAACAATGCAGAATTGCAGGTACATGCGGTTAGGGTGCAGACCCCAGTTCATTTCGTGATTGTTAATGTGTATGCCTGTAATGGGAAGGTGAACACACAACAATGGCAGAATCTCTTCGAATTCGATGAAGAGAATGTCATTTTCTGCGGAGACTTTAATGCTAGAGGAAACCAGTGGGGTAACGTCATAACCAAAAAGCAGGGAGAAGACCTAGAGAACGCACTGGTATCGGCCGATTTAGTGTGCTTGAATGATGGAAGGGCAACAAGAATGGCCACTCGAACAGGGGACTCTGATAGTGTCATAGACCTGGCACTGGTGTCTTCCACCTTCGCACCGGTTTGCAGGTGGAGTGCACTGGGGTTCCACGGAAGTGATCACTATCCATGTGTCCTCCTAATTGAGAAAAACAGAAATAGAAGCCAGAAAAGAAAGCTCCATACATTCAACTACGAGAGATCAGACTAGGACGTCATTAGCAAAATCAGACATAGGAAACAGAGCGCCCCTCGTAGGAGACAGGAGAGATGGACGCAGCCACCCTGGTGGAACGTAGATGTCGAGGAAGCTTGGCGGAGCAAGAGACAAACGGTCAAGACATGGCAGAAAGCCAGAAGGTATGGTAGAACACAACCTGAGCTCTTGAAGCGTCTGAAAGTAGAGGTCGACCAAAAAATGATGCACTTTAAACTATGCGCTAAGCAGGCTAAGGATGCCAAATGGGATGACTTCTGTAAAAAAGTGTGCTCAGAAAAATCGCTAGCCACATTCTGGCGCCTTCATCAGTGCATGAATGGCACACCACGACACAGAGGTATACCAGACTTTCAGAGCACAGACCAGATATGGCACAAATCTGATGAGAGCAAAGGGAAGGCCCTGCTTGCCCGCTACATTGAGCAGACGGACCAAAGAAATGAGGCTGTAAGAATGAGGATACGAGGATCTTTGTCAAATTTGTGTGAGGATGTAGGGCTGGAAGAAGATCTCACAATCACAACCGATACCATTCGCGCGACACTTAAAAGGTCACACAACACTGCTCCTGGTCCAGATGGTGTTCGGTATGATGACATAGGCGATTTAGCTGATGACGACTTGACAACACTGGCCAATGAGTTTAATGCCAGTATTCGGAGTGGCCAGATTAAGGAGGAGTGGCTACACAGCTACTTACTACCGCTACCGAAGCCAAACAAGGACCATTCTCAGATCAGTGCCTACAGAATCATCACAATGCAGAACACTGCGGGCAAGCTGCTGGAGAAAATAGTTGCCCGTGTCCTCACGTGTCGCCTTGAACAGAAACGCGTATTCCCATCCACACTCGGAGGTTATAGATATAACAAAGAGACATGGCTCAATGCGGCAGTATTTGCCTATGACGTCTTCGAAGGCTTCCACAGACGAGAGGAGACATGTGCTGCTGCTATAGATCTGGAGGATGCATACAACAGGGTACCATTTGAATATCTCATGCATATGCTTCTCAAACTGGCGGTGAACCCCTTCCTCATAAGATGGATCGCCGCGGCACTGTTTCAGAGGAAGGTGATACTCAGATGTGGAAGTTGGTCTTCCGAGCCAACATCCATTTGTCCTGGGCTGCCACAAGGCTCACCATTGTCACCAGTTCTATTTAATGTGTACACAATAACGATCACGGCCCAACAGCTGGATGGGAGGGGAAGAACTATGACTTTTGCTGATGATATTCTGGTATATCGACAGGGAAGAGACAGACGGGGAATCGCCTCCACAATGCAAGACGAACTCGATCGCATTTCTTCCTGGTGTGGGGTTTCAGGTGCCTTGGTTAATCCTAATAAAGCATCAGTTTCATGGTTCTCCCTTAACAATCATATCGTTAATACGACCACACCGGTAGTACGAATGGGAGCTGATGAGGTGACCAGGGACAAGTTGATGACATACCTCGGAGTTAAGTTTGATCGCAGCCTGTGTTTTCGGGACCACGTTGACCATGTGATAACAAAATCCCGCAAAGGATTAGCCGCCTTGAAGGTCATGGCAGCTGCCAACATCGAGCAGAGGCTACTTACTCTTCTGTTCCAGGGATTAGTCCTCGCACCAATCGAGTATGCCCTGGCCATTCTTACTGTCAGTACGACTCAAATTGATAGGCTGGAGAAAATACAAAATGAAGCCATGCGCATTATCCTGGGATGTACGAGGGACACTCCCTGTGTGGCAATGAGGTATCTTCTTGACTTTCCAACCATGGATGACAGAATCAAGATCTGGAGAGCACGAGCATACCTGAAGATTAGTACAGATACAGAGCATCCATTGCACCACGTGCTCAACACAGAGAAAGGTACCAGGCTAAAAAGAGGCAAATCATGGGTGGGCCGAGCAGAAGATGTCATCAAACAGGTATGTGGGCTTACCAATCTCAGCGTTGGTGAGGAGTGGATACCGGTGCCTACGTCATTCAAGGGGACTTTCTCATGTATTGTCACACTCGACAGGAAAAGTAGGGAACAGAACCCAGTCGTGGAAAATGCTGAGGTCAACGGTCTCATCTGCGATAACACCGATGAGAAAGATGCAGTCATCTATACAGACGGATCTGTAAGACGACACGAAAAAAGTGCATGGGCATTTACAGCACGTTCGGCAGGCAGAATAGCCAAGGAAGACAGTGGTGCATACGCCATGACCACGAGTAGCATGACAATGGAGGTGATGGCAGTGACCAAGGCATTCAAATGGTTAGAGTCACAAGACTACATCCACGCATGTATACTGAGTGATTCGATGAGCATGATAAAAAAAGTGGAGGCGGGCTTTGTACGCATGCAATGGGTAGAGTCGTTGCAGAAATCCAAAATACGTAAGGTCACCTTTGTCTATGTCCCTGGACATGCGGGAGTACGGGGAAATGAGAGAGCGGACAGGTTGGCTAGCTGCGCTGTCGTTGAAGACGGGCAACCGATGGATCGGGCGGACGTCATCAATGCACTCCGAGATGTGGGAAGAGCACAGGACTTCGACAAACATAGATCAACGTCGCTTCTTCGGATGATGGAAATGGGAGTTAAGATGGGCACAGCCAGAAATGAGAAACTTGGTGGCCGTGTAAGAAGACTTATCAACCAACATAGAACTGGAGTCGTCAGTCGCTGGACACTGAGGGAATTGCTGAGGAGGGGATCTGAGCACCTATGGACAGGTTCGGAGTGCAATGATGATGACCCGCAAATAACTCAATAACTCAATACTAACGAGGACAACTAACGGAATGTAATACTAACGAGGACAACTAACGTAATGTAATACTAACGAGGACAACCAACGGAATGTAATACTAACGAGGACAACTAACGGAATGTAAAACTAACGAGGACAACCAACGGAATGTAAAACTAACGAGAATAATCAAAGGAATGTAATACTAACGAGGACAACCAACGGAATGTAATACTAACGAGGACAACCAACGGAATGTAAAACTAACGAGAATAATCAAAGGAATGTAATACTAACGAGGACAACCAACGGAATGTAAAACTAACGAGAATAATCAAAGGAATGTAAAACTAACGAGGGCAACCAACGGAATGTAAAACTAACGAGAATAATCAAAGGAATGTATTACTAACGAGGACAACCAACGGAATGTAAAACTAACGAGAATAATCAAAGGAATGTAATACTAACGAGGACAACCAACGGAATGTAAAACTAACGAGAATAATCAAAGGAATGTATTACTAACGAGGACAACCAACGGAATGTAAAACTAACGAGAATAATCAAAGGAATGTAAAACTAAAGTGGACAATCAACAGGATGTAATACTAAAGAGGACAACCAACGGAATGTAGTACTAACAAGGAAAGTAAGCTATCTGTCCCCTCGCCAACCAAGCTTCAAATATGTGTGGCTCAACCAACATACGGCATTATATATTATCTCAAAGCTCATTAAAAAACCTAAAGATGTCTAGATGTGCCATTACACATGGAGACACATATACACACATGTATTGGTGCGGGTGTGCATGAGGGTAACAAAGCATAATTTCATTTCTGTGAGCTTCTAAACGACGAAAATCAAACGCTCACTGTGTCTCCACGTGCCGTAGAGCTAATTGACTGGAGTTGGTCAGTCTATAACGTGGAAACGGTTTCTGGACCGCGCGACTGAGTGAGTGCACGTGAGTCTAGACCACCCACAGCATCGACGTTCAGCGTTCAGCGTATAGGGACAGCGAATTCAAAAACCCTTTTGCAGAGTTTCCATGATGTTGTGACTGCATCTTATCATATGTGTGTTGCCCATATCTCTCGAATTATGTATAGCTTAACATTCTTTTAACTATATTCCAGGAGGGAATGGATTGGCGGGGGGGGGGGGGGGGGGATCTGAATGGTTTAGAGGTAAGACGCTGGCTTCTGGACAAGATTGTCCTGGATTCGATTCCCACCTCAGCCTGTGCTGTGAGTGTTTCAAAAATTGAATTCATGGTTTCTTTGTGGATTTAATGGTCTCTGAATATTGAGATTCGATGCCTAGCCCTCTCTGAAAGTAGCGAAATACGTGAGGTTCCAAGTACATTCAGCGCACGTTAAAGATTCCTTGGTCGCTGGAAGTCGAAAAGAGTAGAATGAAATGGCCACTGTGTGGACAAAATTTATAGACAAAAATGTACACAAAACGTCAAAAACTATAGACGATTAAATAAAAATTGAAAGTATCTTAAAAGTCCCAGAATGTATGCCTTGTATGGCGCGGGCCACTAACATGGCTGTTGGTTTGAAAATTAGGACAGAGTGATATTTATGCAAAATTTAGCCATTCGCTGTTAGCTAGAGATATAAAGTTAGGGTTTCTGAAACATTTGTTACCCTGTATTAATTGGAGACATTTTGTATTTTCTCCGGTTTAGGTAAAGCGTTTTGTTTGTTGTTCAAGATTGACTAATATCCGATTCTTTAGCATGCGATCTATTATTTTTATGGTTATTTCGGCTACTTTCCTTATACATTTTATTTCTGTGGTGTCTTAACATCCCTCTCTGATTTCACATAAGTAACCCATGTTTTGCCCTGGTAGAATAGTATAGAAATGAAATGCTTTTGTATGTTTTTTGTATGTTCTTTTATTTGCGTTCATTTACATGGCCTCTTTTTTGTCGTAGAAGAGGTGGAAGCTGTCCTAGTTGTACTTGATTTTGACTCATTGCATCTTTCTAACATGAGCGTGTTTTTTGTTTAATTTGCTGTACTGTCTTCGAAGAATGTTCCTAGATATTATTAGAATATCTTGTTCTTTGCTTTCAAGCGATGACTAAAGAAATAGTTATACCTCTTTGTCGTCCGCCATTAAAAGGACGTCACGTGGAATTATGTGCTTTGTGTTGTCGTTTGCAGCAAAAATGTGATGTCTGCAAATTTCGGTTCAAGACATCCGTCTGCAGCTTGGAGATTTTGAGTACGGGATTGCCTTCCCACTTTATCCGTTTTCTCTTGGCCTCACTAGACTAATCAGTCTGTTTCTAGGGTTACCGCGGAAAGGTTGCATCTGGTTCTCCGATCCTTGCGCAAGCCATCAGCTATGAGTCTCTGGTAGCCCCGTGGTGCTGGCGGACGCTTTTGCGCCCCTACCCTCCACCCGTCCTCCCATCCTGTATTTAAAATCTGCTATAAATTGTATACCTTGCAATTACTTTTTTTCTTGTTTTTTTTCAGGCTCTCCTAATGTATGACTTGAGATTCATGCAGATTTCATTTATAAACTGAATCTTGCTTTTCAGCTCTGCCAACCTGTTTGTATTTTATAAGAGTCTGTAGTGGTCAGCATTTCTTTCTTTCTAAATTGTAAACGTAACTGTTCTGTAGTACTTGAACTTTCCTGACAATTATTTTTACCTTTTCTATCATCATCATCATCATCATCAAGTACCGTGCCTACTGGCGTAGGTGATCATGTCTCTCCACAGCTTTCGATCTCGACAGTTATTTATCACTTCCGTTGCTGACCTTCTGCCAAGCCATTCTCTTAAGCTGTCTGGTATCTTTTCTCTTTGCTTCCCTCTATCTCTTCGTCCCTCAATTTTTTTCACTTGTTACAATATATTCCAGCTGTTCCCTTCTCATTACACGACCAAAAAATGATGATTGTTTTTTCCTAATATTGGAAGTTACCTGTTCTATGTTGACAATTTCTTTACCTTTTCTATATTTTGACAATTATTTTTCACCTGTCGTAAGTCGTGTAGATTACTTTTACACGTTTTTTTTTTAATAATGCTAATTACTTTTTGCATACTATACATTTTGACAATTACCTGTACCCGATTGAAATCTTTTCAGGTACTTTTATCTTTGCAAAAAGTATTTTTTTTTTGGGGGGGGGGGATGTCGACACTGGCCGTATTTTGTTTAAAAGGCGTATGTAATTAGCGTCAATAGCAATATGTCAATGATCATGTAATTTATCGTAAGTGAATTGTAATGGAACTGTGGTAGAGCAGTGATTAATCAATTGGTCCCCTGAGACAAGAGATCGATTTTCATCCCGATCGATGACTTCTAGGTTCTCCAAACCTGAAATGAATATCGGAAAGTTTCTTTTATGACAGTCGATCTGGCGTTATGGTGACAAGATTGCAAAAATAGATGTACCGATGGTTAAACCAATGTCAGCTTCATTATCAGTACCAACACACCTTATTTGTATAAGCAACATGTGATTGTATGACGCGTCCTTCCTTCCTTCCTTCGTTCCTTCCTTCTTTCCTTCCTTCCTTCCCTTTATTTCTCTCTCTTTTTTATTTTTTTTTACTTTTCGTATTTATTTATTTCTTCCTTTCCTTCTTTCTTTCAATTTTTCTTTCGTTTTCTTTTTTTCGTATTGTCCTGGGCTTCGGAATATACCATTATTATTGTTATTCGCCTTTTAAAAAAGCATCAACATTGCACTAGGATTGTGTTCTTTACCTCCCTCATTTTCTTACCTAATGACTGAGGATGATATATATCTTGTGGACTATTATACAATCTGTCTTTATTGTTCTTATTTAAATTTTCATAATACACATCGTGTCTATTGTACATTAATATTCGTTTATGCTTTTTACCATCTTCTATTTTCAGCAGATGTATACAATTTTATCTTTTTTTCATAACTTGTCATCATCATCATCATCACGTACCGTGCCTGCTGGCGCAGGTGATCATGTCTCTCCACAACTTTCTATCTCGACAGTTATTTATCATTTCCGTTATTGACCTGCCAAGCCATTCTCTTAAGCTGTCTGGTGTCTTTTCTCTCTGCTTCCCTCTATCTCTTCGTCCCTCAACTTTCCCAGTCATCACAATATATTCCAGCTGTTCTATTCTCATTACATGACCAAAATAATGATGATTGTTTATTAATATTTATTTATTTTTATTTAGATTTCTTCCTCTATTCACCCAGCCTTAAATGGGTAACGGATTTTCACCGGAAAATAAAGCGGCACGGGCGTATTACCGACCACATTACCTAAAAAATCATGTGCTGAAGGTCTATAAAAAGTATGGTCACTAACACCATCTTCTCTATACACCACTTTGCAAGATGGGGCTCTTTACTTTTTTTTATGATTGTGTGTTTTTCCTAATATTGGAAATTAGCTGTCTTTATAACTTGTCAACTATTATATAATTGATCCTCATTATGTTGTCAGGTGTTGTACATTGGTTTTGTCTTGTTTGTCAACCGTAATGTAATTTAATGTCATTATATCGCAATGTGTTGTTTAATCTACTAATTATTACTGTTAGGAGAAGGAAAGGCTATTGAAGAACGCCTGGACAGAAATCGCCATTAGCTGATTCAATAGACGAACAGAAAGTCACTAAATCAATTCAAAATGTCAACGAAAGTCAGGTTACATAACAATTAGCAATGAGCAGATATCTACGCACGCCTCAATCTCTGCAGTACTGTTTACCTAACAGAAACCTAAAGGTACATATGCACGTATCTGTTGACTTTAGAACCATGGACAGTAGCCAGACAAATATAAAGACTATTAGAAGTGATGGGATTACGAGGAAGAATGTTCTGAGTTCTCTCATCAGCATCATCAAGGTGCCGTCTCCCTAACGAAGGTTAGCTACCATGGAGTGTCATTCTGCTCTGCCTCTTGCTTTGATGGTGCAGGTTGTCATAGGCTGATTTGTCCATCTTTTGGTGTTACTCGTCCATGTTAGTCTTGGTCTGCCTCTGCCTCTTTTACCTTGTATTTTCCCCTCCAGGATTACTTTTAGTAGGCTGTTGTGTCTTTTAACATGGCCCAAAAATTGCATTTGTCTTGTTTGAATTGTGCTTAGTAGTTCTCTTTTCATTTTTAGTTGTTTTAAGACTTCATCGTTTGTTTTCTTTTCTTTCCATCCAATTCTACCTATTCTTCAATATATCCACATTTATAAGACTTCAATTTTCTGTTCTGTTTTCTTGCTTAATGCCCTTGTTTCTGCACCATATAGGAATGTTGAGAAGATATAACATTTTGCTATTCTTAGGTTTTAGCCCTGGTGTTATTTGTTTTGATATTAGTATAATTTTCATGGCATTAAAATTACTTTCTGCCATTCCTATTATTTTGTTTGTGAGTTCTTTAGACAGGTAAAAAGACCAATGAAGGGAATTCTCAAAATGGCTCCCACAAAAGGTGAGATCCTCAATAACATGAGATAGAAGCAATCGACATTTTTCGGGTACATAATTAGAAGTACATTATTATTAGAGCGTCCATTACTTGATCACAATATTAACATCAGACGAAAGATACACCACAGAAATAGAAGCACAATATCTCAGGTTAAAATACCATCTCAGAAATTTCTAACGTTTGTGCAACAAGTGTATGTCAAAAAAAGTTAGAAAGAGAGTACATCGGTGCTATATGGAGCCACTTCTGACCTATGTAAGTGAATTATGGATAATAGACAAATAAAAGACGTTTAGGTGCCACAGAGATAGGATTTCTCAGAAGAATGTTAAGATTTCCATGGACAAAAAGACCAACGAGGTAATTTTCAAAGAGGCCAACACAAAAAGAGAACCCATAAGTAATCTCAGAAAGAAACAATCGACACTTTTCGGGCACATCATGAGAAGAAGAAAGTTGGAATATTTGTTTACAAGTGACAAAATACAGGGAAAGAGAGAATGCGGACGACAAAGAGAGAAGACACTAGATAGCTTGGTCATAGTACAGAAAACAGTCAACAATAGAAGTGATACGATTCTCTGTGTATAGTGAATTATGTAGGGCATGATCGTCTACAACAACCGGTATGCTGCTTGCTTGCTGGTTGCTTGCTGGTTGCTTGCTGGTTGCTTGCTGGTTGCTTGCTGGTTGCTTGCTGCTTGCTTACTGCTTGCTTGCTGGTTGCTTGCTGGTTGCTTGCTGCTTGCTTGCTGGTTGCTTGCTGCTTGCTTACTGCTTGCTTGCTGGTTGCTTGCTGGTTGCTTGCTGCTTGCTTGCTGCTTGCTTGCTGGTTGCTTGCTGGTTGCTTGCTGGTTGCTTGCTGGTTGCTTGCTGCTTGCTTGCTGATTGCTTGCTGCTTGCTTACGTTCGCCCGATGACTAAAGTATTCTAGAGTATTCGTAGACTGTAGAATTCTTCTTCGTCATCCGCCCTTAAAAGGACGTTTAGTGGACGTTTCTGCGATGTGTTGTGATTTGAAGTATAACTGTTAAATCTGCTCCTTTCGGCCCAACACATCCGACTTCAGCACGACATTTTTGAGTACCGGGTTGACTTCCTTCTTCGATCCCTGCTCGCTTGGCCAGACTAGACAGGTTACTCTGTTACTGCAGGCACCACGGAGAGGTGGAGCAGGGTCTACATCGTTTTGTTTCACCGATCCTGGCGCAAGCCATCAGCTGTGGGTCGCAGACAACTTCCAGCTGTGGTGCTGGGAGGTGCGCCTTCGCCTCCAACCGATATGCATATAATGATCTGTAATTTAAAGCTGTAATCACGTGCTATTAGGCACTCTGTCATGCAGCTCACGCCTGGTTTACAAATGTTCCTCTAATGCCCTTCCCTCAAATTAATATTTGCCATTCTTAGCCGCGATAGTTCAGTGGTTAGTGAACTGGACTACAAAGGACAAGAGGTGGGGTTCGATCCCAACCGACGGCTTCCGGTTCACCCAACCTTTAATGGGTACCGGATTTTTTTTCTGGGAAAGTAAAGCGGCACGGGCGTAATACCGACCACATTACCCCAAAAATCATGTGCCGAAGGTCTGTAAAATTTATGGTCACTAACACCATATTCCATATATGCCACTTGGCGTGATGGGCGGTATTTTCCTTTTTTTTTTTTTTTTTTTTTGCCTTCATCCTTCCCACGCCGTTAGAAGTCGCAAAGGGCTTATGTTTTTCGCCAACCATCTCTATGTTTGGCGAAATCTTATCTAATGAGTCTGTGCCTACTAACTTTGCCTCTCTTATAAGTTTTCTTTTCCATGTCTCCCAGGATCTGTCTCTTTTTCTGTATCATTCCCATTATGTTTCCTCATAAAAGAGCATTTTTTTCGAATTCTCTTTTTGTGTCTTCTTAGCACAAGTCCGACACATAACCACCTTTTCTTCCTAATTATCGATGAGATCGTTGGTTTCATGGCCATTTCTCTTATCTCAATAGTCTTAAATTCATTACATTGTACACAGAGTATTCATTTAAGTATTTTTCTTCAAAAGTGTTTAGTTTTCTCACTATCTCCTTTGTTGTTTTCTTGCTTTCACATGCTTCGGTAGGTGTTGATAAAACGTTTGAGTTGAATATTCTAAACCTCTTTTCTTCGCGTGCCTACTAGTGAAATAAAACACACGACTCCGCATGGAAACTCCCGTAGTTGCGCAGTTCTAAAATCAGAAATCTGTTGAAAAAGAGATAAGGGAGAGTGGCGTTTAATTTCTGCTTTAGTCAGCATGGGAGATCACAAACTGAGAAGCTGATCCCAGGGAAATCTTTTTAACTGATAATCACAAACAGCCCGGAGGATGCCCTAGCCGTAGTTTTTCTGTGATTTGTGTCAACTCGACATTGAGTGTCAGATTTATTTTAATGCTGTAAGGAACATTATACGATGTCCTCATCATTCTTTTGGTTCGCTCATTAACGGGCAATTTTTTTTTGAGTGCGGGTGACCGAATCGATAACTCGTAGGGTTCAAAGCCAGTAGAACGCGAGTTCAAATCTCGGAAGAGTGAAAAAAATATTTTTTTTTTTTCTATCTGGGATGAAATAAAAACTCGGACTTTTTCTCCGGTCTCATAAGTCCTCCCGACAGACCCCAGAAACGTGAAAATGCTGTAAAGAAGGTTTTATTAATGGACAGTTTTGTGCTCTTGCATCTTGCTGCGATGGAATCCGTCTTCAGCACAAGTTTCATAGGGGATGCTTTCGTCCGTCCATCCATCTGATTCCCTCCATCCATCCATCCATCCATCCATCCATCCATCCATCCATCTATCCGTTGTCCATCCATCCATCCATCCATCCATCCATCCATTCATCATCTATCTTTCTTTCATTCTTTCTTTCATTCTTTATTTCTTTCTTTCCTTCTTTCTTTCTTCTTCTTTTTCTTTCTTTCTTTCTTTCTTTCTTTCTTTCTTTCTTTATTATTTCTCTCTTTATTTGTTTCACTTCCAGTGGCACGATTTCGAGCGTTTCATGGCCTCTGGAAACGTTTGTGTCACTGCCTTTTCTTATGAAGTGTGGGAAAGGCTGTCTGACGTCATACAGATCATATTCTCATTAATTTTCTGGATGGGATGGAAACTATTTCGAGAAGACACCGTTATGGCACAAGGCGTGACCAGTCCTTTTTACTGTTGCTAATTGCTCTAGAAGAGATAATAATCGAATAGCAAAGCAAGCCTCATATGGGAAACAACAGGTAAAAGAAAAAGAGGAAGACCCAGGGAGACACTGAGAAGAACATTGATGAGAGAGGCAAGAGCAGCAGGAATCGGCTCCCTCAATGAGATAGAACTGCTTGCACAGAACAGAGACAGATGGCGAGATTTGATAAAATATCTTTAAAAGAAAACTGCTAGAACAAAAATTCATATAGGAGAAGTGTATCTTGGTCTACGCCCTATGGGCCGGTTACGGCTCGAAAGGTCAATAGATAGATAGATAGAATGCTCTCTTTGTATCAACCGAGAGTTACTTTTGTTTCTTCGTCCGTCCTTAAGTAGCGTTCTTTCGACGAAGTAACGTTGTATCATTGCCTATAATATTCTACGCCATTGGCCTTTCGGCCCAGTGCATCCGACTTCAATATATAAATTTTAGATACCAGATTACTTTCACTCTTTCATCCTTTCTCGCTTGGTCTGACTGGCTAGTCTTAGTCTAGAGTCACTCCCTGAGGTGGAGTAGATCTTTATCAATCTTTGTTCATTGATCGTGACGTACACAATCAATTATTGGTCGCTGACAAATTTTTAGGTATTTCATTTATGTCTTTATCCTACTCATTTCTTGTTATATTGTGTGTGCTCTTTTTTTTTTACTGTAGATTTTTATTAGCTCTATCTAATTTTAACACTATTTTCTTTATATTTGCTTTGAGTGCTTGTATCGACTATTTCTGACTGACAACTTTCATGTGTAAAATAAAAAACAGAATAGCTCAGGCCAAAATAACAATTCAGAAAATGAAAAACGTCCTGTGCAACAAGTCTATGTAAATAGAAGTGGGAGAGAGTTCACCTGTACTATATATAGCAAATTCTGTCCTAGGGAAATGAAACATCAACAATAGATGAAAAGACGATTAGAGAATTTACAGATGAGATTTATTAGAAGAATGTTGAGAGTTCCCAGGACAGCTAAAATAGACCAACGTAGACATTCTCAAAACGGTCAATACAAAAAATATAGCTCCTATAAGACATCGGAAAGAAACAATCGACATTTTCGGGCACATCATGAGAAGACGAAAGTTGGAATATTTGGTTACAACTGGTAAAATACATGGAAAGGGGGATCGCGGACGACAACAAGAGAAGAAACTAGATAACGTGGTGTCGTGGCACGGTAAACAGTCAGCAATAGAATTGATTCAATGCACTGTGGACAGAGAATTGTGGAAGGACATGATCACCTATTCCAAGCGATATGACACATGATGATGATGAAATTTCGATTCTTTTATCCACTATTTCTACCGTCTATTACTCTGTACATTCTTGGTTGTTTTTATTTACAATTTCCTACTAACATTACTTTATTTATTCTTAGGTGTTTTGACTCGTCATTTCTCTGTCCTTTCTTTTCAAACAATTTAAAAAAAATAATATTAATCATCATTCCTAAATTATATCCAAACCCCTTGTATGCTCTTTAGGTTTGTGTGCACAACGTTGGCATCTTTCTGTGACCAGGAAACAAATTATTTACGGTTTTATTATTGGATACTCCCTGCTAAAGTAATGGTGACGATCTTATATACAAGAGCTTCTTTTTTATTCAGATCACCATGTTTTGGAACTATCGTCCACCTATGAGAGAATGCTGGGAATAATGAGAATCTAATTTTTGGTCTCGAACGATCATACAACAAGAGGAGTGTGTCAGATCATGCTCCCCAGAAAGATATACCCATCTCGCCACTCCCGAGAGTTATTATAGCTAAGGAATACCCTCTTTATGTACATTAACAAAATTAATAAATAAGTAAAGAACCACGTCGTATAGTGTTAATGGTGTTAATCTAGGGTGTCGCACTTAGTACCAAAACCCGACATTTCCTTAATAGCTTTAACACTAAACAATCTCTTCCAGATGATACCAACACCATGGACCTGTACTTTGCGACAATTATAATATTTAGGGGCCTCGGTAGCCTAGTTGGGACAAACACTCGACTGGGCTACCGATGTTCAGACAACCCGTGTTCTATTCCCGCTGGATGCTGTGTGAGTTGTACTCGTTTTTGAAAAAGAAAATACCCCCGCGGTCGACCCAGTCGTGGGAAGAAATTGGTACCTAGGGTTGTATTCTAGGAAGGTGATCGATCCGGGTCGCGCATCGTGCATTTCGATGCTTGCAGCGACACTATCCAGAAGTCTCCGAACACTTCTGGATAGGTGGCCGAGCACATGTGGGTGAAAACTCGCGTGCTAAGACGTCGATTCAAGTCTCGTACTTTACCTTTACTGTTATCTTTAATTAGATTAAACTGTCGACTAATCTAAACTATATCTACACATTTACCAGCTATCCAGTAAGAACTCTGTACACTAACACTCACGAACAACAACTGCACTAAGTCGTATCCTCAGTGAAGAGACTAACAGAGATGCGCACCAGCCAAGCGTGTGACAACAATTAGGTAAAACATCCACACACTAAAGACACATTTCTTGCCATTTATTACACAATGAACGTACACGTGTTCAAACTTCGTGGCACTGTCTTCATTGGAGTTAGAATTATTGAAGAAAACCGGGGTCAGTAGCGAATGAGGCATCATGTATTATCTGGACTATCTACACACCATATACATTGTGGTCACGCCAGTACCGTATTTCATTCCAAAGAAAGCCCGGTACCCCTTTTACGACGAAGTGATTTAGAAGCAACACCTACATATTTTGGTTTGTTGTGTGTTGTATGTTTGTTCCTGCTGAAGCCGAAAACGTCGAAACATTACGCCGAAACGTCGAAACATTGCACCGAAACGTCGAAACATTACGCCGAAACGTCGAAACATTGCACCGAAACGTCGAAACATTGCACCGAAAAGTCGAAACATTGCACCGAAACGTCGTTCTGATATGTGGTGTCCTCTTGTTACGTGAAGCTTAAACCATAACGTTTCATTTCTTTTTTTTCTGTATCTATTATTGTCATTTCTCCAAGCGACACATACACAACACAGATTTATTTATTCTCTGCTTTTTTTTTTTTTTAACGCGCTCTTTCATATCCAATTTTATTTATTTCAAGATGTTTGAAATCTTCATGCCCGTGCTGACATCGCGTATCGGCCTTCCACACTTATCTATGGCGCACTGCTACATCTCAAACTAACATTTTATGACTAGATGCTCTCTTCATATAGCAGTTACAATGTTGCAGCTGTTTTATTTGGAAAAGTCGAGTGTTCAGAATGTTTCTCTTTTCTTCTTTTTTGTTAAGTTTAATATCTGTAAGAGAAGAGGGGACAGTGGGGTAGGGATGTGGGATACAGCTGATGGCTCATCTACAGTGAAAGCTATCAGACTGTCCTTTTTTAACAGCAAATATGTTGTTGCTTTCATATCTTTTTATACCACCCTTCTGGAACTCAATACTGCCTTTCTCAATGTGTGCAAGAGTTGTAGATAAGGATAGTAGAGAGGGGGAGAGAGAGAGTCAGACAGACAAGCAGACAGAGAGAAACAGTCAGACAGATAGACAGACAGAGAGAGAGAAAAAAACAGTCAGACAGACAGGCAGAGAGAGGCAGACAGAGAGACCGATCGACAGACAGAGAGAAACAGTCAGGCAGACAGAGAGAAACAGTCAGACAGACACGGACAGACAGACAGAGACAGCCAGAGACAGTCAGAGAGACAGACAGAGAAAGAGGCAGACAAACAGAGAGAGACAGTCAGAGAGAGAGACAGTCAGACAAACATAGAAGGATACGGACAGTTAGACAGACACAGAGAAAGACAGTCAGACAGACAAAGAGAGAAACAAACAGACATAGAGGATCAGTCCGTAAGACAGACACAGAGAGACAGCCAGTCAGACAGACACAGAGAGAGACAATCAGACAGAGAAAAATAATCCGACAGACAGACAAACATAGACAGACAAACAAACAGACAGAGGGTAAAATGTCGATGCAACCCAACCATATTTTTTAAATCACCTATTTTCTTCTCCCTATTCGTTGCACACTCTTAATTTAGTGCGCACTATTTTATGGAATCTGCGAGCCTGTTTCCCTTTAATTAACTTCGTTACCCACTATATGCCTCAGCGTGTACCTGTTTCCTTTCTCTGCGTCTTGTCTGTCTGCCTCGTATTTTACAGACGCCATTTAGTCTCACCAGGCTTTTACATTTATCTATTGTTTTTTTTTTTCTCCTAATATTTCAACAGTAGAAGAGTTCTGTTTGTTTTATATTATTTTTTTATACATTGGAATGACCTGGAGACGAAAATAAAAAAATCAGATCGTAAGAGAAAGAGTCGGCATAGAGCAAATCTTGGGCTGTAAACAGAGACAAGAGAATACAGAGGTTTGTTCACTTTTAGAGAGTGTCTTGTGGTATCATGCTATACGATGTATATACAGGAATAAAGTAGTGGTGCAGAGTTTGAGTAAGACCAGCAGTTAAGATTGAGGCTCCATATCATTGAAACTCTAGAGGAGAATCACAGGCAGTTAGTGAGTGATGAGAACAAGAACCAGAATTTAGCATTTCCCTCGACTCGAGAAATTGTAGAACATGGCGGGGGAGAATAAGAGGGGGAGAAAAAGAAAATGAGGTGGTGATAGAAAAAATAAGAAGAAGGAAGGAGAAGATGGGAGGGGTGGGTGTGAAGAAGAAAAGGAGGAAATGAAAAACGGCGAAAAAAAAGAAGAAATATTGGAAATTAAATATGGAAAAATTGTGTATATATTTTGTAATAAAAGAAGAAATCTACTTAAAATTAGAAAGTGATCACCTAGTAAAAATACCAATATTGATTGAATACGTTAGTGCAAGTAGTCAAGTCACATAAGAGAAAGAACTTTGATACAAACACAGGTAGAGAAAAAAGCCTTGCTAGTCTGGTGACATTGCTTTCCTAGGAGAGGTCACCCTGGTTACGAACATTAGCTGCCACAGAAAGGTTAAAAAATGAGGGAATCAATCCCGAACATATAAAACTTCACAGAGATGAATGCCAGGGACTCCAGAATGTAAAAAAGTACAGAAATTTGCCGAGGACTCCACAGTGTAAAAAAGTAAAGAAATTTACGAGGACTCCACAGTGCAAAAAAGGTACAGAAATTTGCCTAGGACTCTACAGTGTAAAAAGGTACAGAAATTTGCCGAGGGCTCTACAGTGTAAAAAAGTAAAGAAATTTGCTGAGGACACCAGAGTGGAAAAAAGTACAGATATTTGCCGAGGACTCCACGGTGTAAAAAGTACAGAAATCTGCAATACATAAAAGACGAAGATTAATCTTCAATATAATGCCAGTCTCTGATGTTTGGGAAGTCACGTTCATTTCTCCAAGCATCAACAATATAAATGTCTATGCGTTCTAGTCTTGGAAACTTGGCGTCGTTTATTGATGAAAATGTCGCGAGTCTTGTACATTCCTCTCATTCTTAAAACTTATATTGTATAGAAGTGGTTTCAGTTTTTGAAACAACAGACGAAGAGTAAGATTTTTAATTAAAGTAAATATTTATGTATGGATGATATTTTAGCTGTTATATTGATGATATTTTGGCTGTTAAAAATGCTCGTAAACAAGAAAATCAAGGATTGGAAGTTTGAGAGCTTCTGGTGTGCGATATACCATTTTAAATAGAAACATTTTTACAATATTAAGATAGAACTTCTTCCTATTACTTTGAATGTTTAAAAGAAGTAAATTGTACATTTTATCTTCGTGGAAGAAAACATATGAGAAAATGATCTAAAGTGTCAGTTTCAAACCGCTGTGATGATCATGAGGTTTTTTTTTTTTTTTTTTTATTTTTTTTTTTTTTAGCGTACGCCAGCTGGATTTATGACGAAATCCCTAGAGACTAGGAATGAATTTTGCGTGTTAATCCGTTTATCCCCTGGCAGCCGTGTGCACAAGGGTCCCTCGCCGCACAGGCAAATAACTCCGTCTTCGGAGGTACTCATATTTTTTCCGTCGATGAGTAAATTACGTTTCTAGCCGGGCCTCGCTGCTGAGACCAGGGGTGGTTGCTGCAGAGAGAAATCATAAATAAAAATCCCAACCGATGCAGCCGGGATTTGAACCCACAACCTCTCTGTCTCGAAGCCGGCGTCTTGCCTCGAGACCAACCAGTTCCCCTATTGATGAGGTGTGTGTGTGTGTGTGTGGGGGCGAGGGGGAGGGGAGAGGGGTTATTTTGATACTTTCTTTAAAAAAAAAATTCTGGAGTGAATGTAGGTTGTGTGGTAAGGTAGTCGGAAACATCTGTGACATATTAATGAGGGTGGGGGTATGAACTGCTGGGACATATTAATGGGGGGAGGGATGAACTTCTGTGACATATTAATTTGATGGGAACAACTGGGACATATTAATTGGATGGGAACTGCTGGGACATAATGAGATTGCATGGGTACTGCCGGGACTTAATGTGATGGGGTGGGAACAGCTGAGACCAATAAATGGGATAGGAACTGCTGGAACATATTACTGGGATGGGAACTGCTCGGACATATTAATGGGATGGGAACTGTTGGGACATAATGAGATTGCATGGGTACTGCCTGGACTTAATGTGATGGGGTGGGAACCGCTGGGACATATAAATGGAATGGAAACAACTGGGACATATTAATGGGATGGGAACTGTTGGGACATATTAATGGAGGGACTGCTGGGACATATTAATGGGATAGGAACTACTGTGATATATTAATGGGAGGACTGGTGGACATATTAATTGGATGGGAACTGTTGGGACATATTAATGCGATGGGAACTGTTGGAACATATTAATGCGATGGGAACTGTTGGAACATATTAATGGAGGAACTGCTGGGACATATTAATGGGATGGGAACTGCTGGGATATTTTTAATGGGAGAACTGGTGGGACATATTAATTGGATGGGAACAACTGGGACATATTAATGGGATAGGAACTGCTGGGACATAATGAGATGGGATGGAAACTGCTGGGACATATTAATGAGATAGAACTGCTGGGACATATTAATGAGATAGGAACTGCTGGGACATAATGAGATGGGTTGGAAACTGCTGCGACATATTAATGAGATATGAACTGCTGAGACACAATGAGATGAGAAATGCAGGGACATATTAATGAGAGGAGAACGGCAGGGTTATTTTTATTAAGATGGGAACAGCAGGGACATATTAAGATGTAAAGAGCCGGAACATGTTAGTGAGATGGGAACAGCAGAGACATTTTAATAAGATATAAAAATCTGGAACATATTAATGAGATGGGAGCAAAAGGGAAATATTATTGAAGTTGAAGAAGCAGCAATTTAGTAATGATATGTTAAATGGTTGATTTATTAATGATATGCCAAGTGCTGGGACACTTTAGATAATGTGTTAATATCCATGAGATAGGAAACAGCAGGGAAATTCTGATGAGGTAGGAATAATTGGGAGCTAGGTGTGAACTGTGAACTGCCAGGACGTATAAATGTGATGACAATTGTTGCAACATTCTGTGACAAATGAATTAAATTGGGAGAGAGGAGGATATATGATAAAGTAGAGATAACATCTTTAAAAATGATGTTGATCAGAGTTTCGACTAATCATGAAAAATGGTGTGTAATGAGTGTCGACTAATCTTGAAAAATGAAATTCTAATCAGCGTCCACTAATATAGATAAATAATGTTGTAATGAGTGCTGACTGATTTAGATAAATGATGTTGTAATGAGTGCTGACTGATTTAGAAAAAATTGAGTTGTAATGAGTGTTAACTAATCTAGATAAATGATGTTGTAATGAGTGTTAACTAATCTAGATAAATGATGTTGTAATGAGTGTTAACTAATCTAGATAAATGATGTTGTAATGAGAGTTAACTAATCTAGATAAATGATGTTGTAATGAGTGTTAACTAATCTAGATAAATGATGTTGTAATGAGTGTTAACTAATCTAGAAAAACAATGTTGTAATAAGTGTTAACTAATCTAGATAAATGATGATGTAATGAGTGTAGACTGATCTAGATAAATGATGTTGTAATGAGTGTTGACTAATCTAGATAAATGATGCGAAATGAGTGTTGACTAATCTAGATAATTGATGTTGTAATGAGTGTTGACTGATCTAGATAAATGATGTTATAATGAGTGTTGACAGATCTAGATCAATGATGTTGTAATGAGTGGTGACTGATCTAGATAAATGACGTTGCAATGAGTGTAGACTGATCTAGAAAAATGATGTTGTAATGAGTGTTGACAGATCTAGAAAAATGATGTTGTAATGAGTGTTAACTAATCTAGATAAATGATGTTGTAATGAGTGTTAACTAATCTAGATAAATGATGTTGTAATGAGTGTGAACTAATCTAGATAAATGATGTTGTAATGAGTGTTAACTAATCTAGATAAATGATGTTGTAATGAGTGTTAACTAATCTAGATAAATGATGTTGTAATGAGTGTTAACTAATCTAGATAAATGATGTTGTAATGAGTGTTAACTAATCTAGATAAATGATGCTGTAATGAGTGTGAAATAATCTAGGTAAATGCTGTTGTAATGAGTGTTAACTAATCTAGATAAATGATGTTGTAATGAGTGTTGACTAATCTACATAAATGAAGTTGTAATGAGTGTTGACTAATCTAGATAAAAATGTTGTAATGAGTGTTAACTAATCTTGAAAAATAATGTTGTAATAAGTGTTAACTAATCTAGATAAATGATGTTGTAATGAGTGTAGACTGATCTAGATAAATAATGTTGTAATGAGTGTTGACTAATCTAGATAAATGATGCGAAATGAGTGTTGACTAATCTAGATAATTGATGTTGTAATGAGTGTTGACTGATCTAGATAAATGATGTTATAATGAGTGTTGACTGATCTAGATAAATGATGTTGTAATGAGTGTTAACTAATCTAGATAAATGATGTTGTAATGAGTGTTAACTAATCTAGATAAATGATGTTGTAATGAGTGTGAACTAATCTAGATAAATGATGTTGTAATGAGTGTTAACTAATCTAGATAAATGATGTTGTAATGAGTGTTAACTAATCTAGATAAATGATGTTGTAATGAGTGTTAACTAATCTAGATAAATGATGTTGTAATGAGTGTTAACTAACCTAGATAAATGATGTTGTAATGAGTGTTGACTGATCTAGATAAATGATATTGTAATGAGCGTTGACTGATCTAGATAAATGATGTTGTAATTAGTGATGACTGATCTAGAAAAATGATGCTGTAATTAGTGTTGACTGATCTAGAAAAAATTATGTTGTAATGAGTGTAGACTGATCTAGATAAATGATATTGTAATTAGTGATGACTGATCTAGAAAAATGATGTTGCAATGAGTTTTGACTGATCTACAAAAAAATATGTTGTAATTAGTGTTGACTGATCTAGAAAAAATTATGTTGTAATTAGTGTTGAATGATCTAGAAAAAATTTTTTTGTAATTAGTGTTGACTGATCTAGAAAAAATTATGTTGTAATGAGTGTTGACTGATCTAGAAAAAAATATGTTGTAATTAGTGTTGACTGATCTAGAAAAAATTATGTTGTAATTAGTGTTGACTGATCTAGATGAATGATGTTGTAATGAGTGTAGACTGATCTAGATAAATGATGTTGTAATTAGTGTTGACTGATCTAGAAAAAATTATGTTGTAATGAGTGTTGGCTGATCTAGATAAATGATGTTGTAATGAGTGTTGACTGATCTAGAAAAAAATATGTTGTAATTAGTGTTGACTGATCTAGAATACATTATGTTGTAATGAGTGTAGTCTGATCTAGATAAATTATGTTGTAATGAGTGTTGACTGATCTAGAAAAAATTATGTTGTAATTAGTGTTGACTGATCTAGAAAAAATTATGTTGTAATGAGTGTTGACTGATCTAGATAAATGATGTTGTAATGAGTGTAGACTGATCTAGATAAATGATTTTGTAATGAGCGTTGACTGATTTAGATAAATGATGTGTAATGAGTGTTGACTAATCTTGAAAAATTATGCGTAATAATTGTTGACGAATGTCGAAAAATGATGTTGTAATGAGTGTTGACTAATGTAGAAAATTGATGTGTAACGACTGTTGATTAATCTGGAAAAATGATGTTGTAATTAGTGTTGACTTATCCAGGAAGGAATTGTTAGAATCCAAGTTGGAATACTTGGTTACAACTGGCAAAATACAAGGAAAGAGAGATCGCGGACGACAAAGAGAGAAAATACTGGATAGCTTGGTGTCATGGTATGGAAAACAGTCAACAACAGAACTGTTACGATGTACTGTAGATAGAAGATTTGTGGAGTGACATGGTCGCTTACGCCAACCGGTAGGGTACATGATGATGATGTTGATGATGATTCAGGAAAATGATGTTGGCCGTGTTCTAGTGAATTTTGACTAATCTAGAAAAATGATCTTGTACTGGGGGTTGATTAATCTAGAAAAAATATATTGTAATGATTATTTACAAATCTAGAAAAATGATGTGTAATGAGTGTTGATTATTCTAGAAAAATGATGTTTTATTGAGTGTTGACTGATCCATGAAAATTATGTTGGCCATGTTCTACTGAGTGTTGACTAATCTAGAAAAAAGATGTAATGACAATTTACAAATCTAGAAAAAAATGATGTTGTAATGAGTGTTGACTAATCTAAAAGAATGATGTTGTACTTAGTGTTGACAAAACTAGAAAACATTATTTCTGCATGTTCATCAATTTAGAGGGTCAAAAATATGTTTCTCTGAATGTTGACCAATCTAGGTTAATTTTGTCCTCTTTAGTCACTCTTATTTGTTATGGCAATTTTTTTCTCTCTCCATCTCATTTATATTATATTATATTGTATTGTATTGTATTGTATTGTATTGTATTGTATTGTATTGTATTGTATTGTATTGTATTGTATTGTAGTGTAGTGTAGTGTAGTGTAGTGTAGTGTAGTGTAGTGAAGTGTAGTGTAGTGTAGTGTAGTGTATTGTATTGTATTGTATTGTATTGTATTGTATTGTAGTGTAGTGTAGTGTAGTGTAGTGTAGTGTAGTGTAGTGTAGTGTAGTGTATTGTATTGTATTGTATTGTATTGTATTGTATTGTATTGTATTGTATTGTATTGTATTATTATATTATTATATTATATTATATTATATTATATTATATTATTTATATTATATTATATTATATTATATTATATTATATTATATTATATTATATTATATTATATTATATTATATTATATTTATTATATTATATTATATTATATTATATTATATTATATTATATATATTACATTATATTACATTATATTACATTATATTACATTATATTATATTATATTATATTATATTATATTATATTATATTATATTATATTATATTATATTATATTATATTATATTATATTATATTATATTATATTATATTATACTACATTACATTATATTATATTATACTACATTACATTACATTACATTATATTGTATTACATTACATTACATTACATCACATTACATTATATTATATTATATTATATTATATTATATTATATTATATTATATTATATTATATTATATTGTATTGTATTGTATTGTATTGTATTGTATTGTATTGTATTGTATTGTATTGTATTGTATTGTATTGTATTGTATTGTATTGTATTACATTACATTACATTACATTACATTACATTATATTATATTGTATTGTATTGTATTGTATTGTATTGTATTGTATTGTATTGTATTGTATTGTATTGTATTGTATTGTATTGTATTGTATTATATTTATTATATTATATTATATTATATTATATTATATATATGTTATATTATATTATATTATATTATATTATATTATATTATATTATATTATATTATATTATATTATATATATTATATTATATTATATTATATTAATTATATTATATTATATTATGTTATGTTATGTTATGTTATGTTATGTTATGTTATGTTATGGTGGGTACAAATAATAATACATAAATATTATATATGGGGAACTTCCGAGGCGATAATAGGGAATAATAGAACAAAGAAGTATGTGTTAGCACTCGGAAAAATTGACAGACAAACAACAATAGAAAAAAACGAAGAACAATATATAGTCCGAAGTGGGATCGAACCCGTACTCAGTGGCACCGCGCCTTGCCACGAGAAGCCGAACGCTTGGCACACTACCACGCAGCCAACTAAAAAATTGGCTATTGCAGTAGTGTCTTACACGATGACGTTCTCAATGACTATAGCATAGGGTAACGATCACAGACCGGAAATAAATTGTATATTTGTACTTTCCTATTAATGCAAGTATCTCCCAGTAGGGCTGAATACTTGTGTTGTAGACAAACATTTATTGGACGAAACAGCACGAATAGTAGTTCCCAGTGTTTATATACTGGGTACAAATAATAATACATAAATATTATTATATGGGGAACTTCCGAGGCGATAATAGGGAATAATAGAACAAAGAAGTATGTGTTAGCACTCGGAAAAATTGACAGACAAACAACAATAGAAAAAAACGAAGAACAATATATAGTCCGAAGTGGGATCGAACCCGTACTCAGTGGCACCGCGCCTTGCCACGAGAAGCCGAACGCTTGGCACACTACCACGCAGCCAACTAAAAAAATTGGCTATTGCAGTAGTGTCTTACACGATGACGTTCTCAATGACTATAGCATAGGGTA